>CM046443.1:22802477-23402477 GCA_025506515.1 Flaveria trinervia
CAGAGAGTGGCAGACTATCATCTTCATCCTTCTCTTCGTCTTCTTCTTCATCCTCAGCACCCTTCTCCTCTTTGGTGCATCACTGGATGATGGTTGGGTTGGTGAAGGAATTGGTTTTGAAGAATGAGGATGTTTGGCTTTTTGGCTTAGAGATTGGTTGGGAGATTTGAGGGATAGGATCTGTTTGAGTGAGTGGAAGGGAAGGTTGATCCAGCATCTTTGTAGTTAGTTTCGCCTTTGTGAGTTTAGCCATCTCTAACCTTACCAGCACCAGCCTCATCAAGGGCTTCCACAATAATCCTTTGTTGAATTTCTCAGACAGACAGATTCTGGTGGCTATAGCCAGAATACTGTCCCTGGTCCATGCGCGAATCTCATTAACGATCTTCCTAAGTATTTTGCAATAAAGCGGATCATTATTTCCAACCTCTCTTTTTCCAGAGCATCATACCCTGCCCATCGGGTTTGTATCTCTTGCACTTCAACCTCTGATCTCACTATCCAGTGTGGCTGTGTCAAACCCTGCGAAGAAGAGTTGTTCAATTATTTTATCCATGGATCGGCTGTGTGTGTAGTGTCAGCTTCTTTTACCAGCTCCTCCAAGGATTTGTCTTGAGCAGTATGATCATCAGCACTTTTCTTGCGCTTGTAAGTGAGCAGAGGTTGCTTTTCTTTCTCCTCCTCTTGGGCTGCTTCTCTTCCTTCTTTTCCTCTGTTCTTTTTTTCAATGCAGTACTTCCCCCTTTTGGATGCATTGGAGGAAGGGGTTTGTACCGCAGAAAGAGTCTTTTGGATAGCAGCATCAATCAAGGGCTTGTAAAGTTGAGGAAAGCCTCTCATCATGGCTTTAGTCACAATATCAGTGATTATGGGTGTGATGATGAGAGGGAGGGAATTTTGAAGTAAGCACTATTTGCTCAGGGGGTTCTGTTCCTGAGAAATAGGGCCTGAAGCATAGGCAGGTGGTTGAGTTTGAGTGGCTCAGTGTTTGGGGAACCTTCAAGTGAAGGTGCCATCTGTGGGTGGGTAGAGGCAGATGGTCTTTCTCCTTGGGAGAGTTGATCAAGTAGGTTTTGCAGCCTACTGACTTTCTCTTCAAGGATTGTGTTCTGGGCATGAACATCATAGAAAAAGCCTAGGTCATCATGAGCCGAAAATGAATCATCTGACCTCCTGCTAGAGCAGGATTTACATGCACTGGGTGTAGACCAGTTGGGCATGTGCCCTTTGTGCTTGGTACTGGGGACTTCCAGCCTCAGGACAGTGTCCATCATCAGCTGTTGCCTCTAGTGAGGTCTTAGCAATGTTACCAGCCTCATTCTGATCATGTGCTGACTCAGAGGGGACGCGGCAGCCTCACTAGATATTCTAAGCTCCTTGTCTACACCAGGAGATAAAAGAGGTAAAAACCCTGTGCTGTGGGTCTCAAGGCACTGTGTTCACCCCCTCAATGTAGAGGTATTCCCAGTAGTAAGTGGTTTCTGGGGAGGGGGGTGAGGAGTGCAGTTGAGTCAGCACTTGTACAACTATTAAAGTTGGGCTGTGAGGGGCGGTTGTTTGGGGGTGAAGGGATAGAAGCAGTGTGCACCTGGGGAGGTGGGTGCACTTCAATGGCAATCCTCAAGTGAGGAAGATCCCAGATATGTAGGTACCCCTTGTGTGTGTTTGCTGCAGGCTCCTGTTGAGAGGAGGACTGAGCGGCTAGGCTGGAAGAGTCATTGTATCCACTAGGGGGTTTGGACTAGTGGATATATCCTGCGTTTGTGGTGCAGGGGCATCCTCAGGGGACTCAATTCCCTGAGTAGCCGTTTTGGGTTCTTTTTGGTGGGTTTGGTGGGGACTTTGATTGGAGGTGGTGGCTTGGGGTTCCAGCTGCGTGGGTTTTCCGCAGCTTGGCAGCATTTTTAGTGTCTGGTCAGAGTTGTGCGGGAGTATACTTCCGGCAGAACAGCCGTAGCAGGGACTCCAAGCCAACAAGTCCCCATCACTAAGCTGGTTTGTAATGATGGCCATTTATGAAACCATGGATATAGTATCCAACGGTTTGCAGTTAGTTTTTGAGCCATGTCCTGAGCTCCGAAAATAATTTCTGAAAAGTTTAGTGGTTGTTGCTCAAGAATAGAATACATTACCTGCTGCCATTTTGTCGACATTTGATCCAAGACGACGTCTAGGGCCAACATACCATTCACCATGTGAAAAATTAGGCGCTTAGCATCATTAAAGTGTTCTTCATGATAGTGGAGGCACTGAGATCGCCTTGATATCCATGTTGGGCAAAGGATAGATCTGTGGTGCCCTCGGATATCAAGCAGGAGGAGAACTAGCATCATTCAGATGAAGAATTTGGCGGATTGTTTGGAGTGATGACTACTTCTTTGTTGTTGACGACGATGGAGAGATGGTGTGTTGTTCTCCCCAGTGGTAATAGTAACGTTCATCCAAAATTGTTGAAGGATTCGGCATGTAGTATGGGATTCAGAAGAAATGCCGTATTGTATTGGGACTGAACCATAAGATCGATAGCAGTATCGAACTTAGTCCAGATAGGCGATTTAGTGAGGTAGGCAACACAGTTGTGTCGCGGTTAATTTGCATGGACGCCATTGAGAGAGGGAGTTTTGGAGAGGAACGTTAGGTTTGAAGAAGATGAAGCATGAAGGATTAGGTTAGGGGTTATATAGGGCGGGTTTAAAACAATGACTGAAGGATGTGGTGTTAGTCATCAGTAGTTTTAAACGACCGTTGACATGGTATTATCCTTTCAGACGTTGAAACAGCTGAAGTCGTGGTGTTAGGCATCAGAAGTTAGAAAACTACTGAAGACCGTGGTTTTGACTTAGATGATTGAAACAACTGAGGACTTGGTGTTTGTCATCAGTAGTTATGAAACTACTGAGGACAGTGGTTTTGTCATCAGCTGTTGTAAACAACTGAAGACTTGGTATTAGTCATTAGTAGTTATAAAACTACTGAGGACAGTGGTTTGTTCAGCTGTTTAGAATGAAACAGCAGTTGTACAAACGACTGAAGAGAAATTTCTCATCAGCTGTTTTCGTCAATTCTTAGCTTTTCAGCTGTTTCATGCTGTCCTCAACACATTCATCAGCCTTTTTGGCTGATTTCAGTTGTTTCATAGGACATCAGTACTTATCTGTTTTACTGATTGCAGTAGTTGTAACTGCATCAGTAGTTGTAAATACATCAGTAGTTTAGAACAGATGAAGTACTTCAGTACTTGTGAGGCATTTAGCCTTCAGTAGTTATAAAAACTGCTGAGGGTAAAAGAACTCATCAGTACTTATATATGACATAGTTACAATGATCATCAGTACTTATCACCAAGATCATTAGTAGTTGTCACTTATTCTAGCTGCAGCATACCAAGCCTTAACCCCAGCTTTGGAAAGTTGAACTATCCAAAGGCTTAGTAAAGATGTCTGCAAGTCATCAGCACTAGGCACAAACATAGGATCAATCAGACCTTTTTCAAAACAATCCCTTATAAAATGATGTCTGATCTCATATGTTTGGTCCTAGAGTGCTGGACTGGATTTTTGACAATGCAAAGAGCTGAAACACTATCCATTAACAATGGAGTCTTAGTCTCTGTAATGCCATAATCCAAAAGTTGGTTTTGAAGCCAGAGTACCCGAGATGTACAACTTGCAGCTGTAATGTACTTGCTTCAGCAGTTGATGTAGCAACTGAGGTCTGTTTCTTGCTTGCCAAGAAATCAAGCAGTTGCCTAGGAATTGACATCCACCCGAAGTTGATTTCCTGGTCAACTTACACCCTGCATAGTCACTGTCAGAAAAAGCAACTAATTTACCAGAATGTCAGTAGAATACCATAAACCTAGAGATGGAGTGCCTTGCAGATATCTAAAGATCCTCTTGACTGCAATCAGATGAGACTCTTTAGGTGCAGCCTGAAATCTAGCACAAACACATGTAGCAAACATAATATCTGGTCTAGAAGCTGTTAAATACATCAAGGACCCATCATACATTTGTAAAGTGTTTCATCAACCACTTTACCTTTCTGATCTGTATCCAGTTGTGTGGTGTTGCACATGGAGGTAGAACAAGGCTTACAGTTTTGTAAATCAAACTTTTGGAAAAGATCTTTTGTGTATTTGGATGATGAATGAAAATTCCATCAGCCTTTTGTTTGATTTGCAACCCCAAAAGAATTGTAACTCCCCATGGCACTCATTTCAAACTTCTGTTGCATCAACTTTGTAAAGGCATCACACAACTTTGGATCAGAGGATGCAAAAATGATATCATCTACATAAATTTGAACAAGTAGATTATGCTGCCCAGCTTTCTTAATGAATAAAGTCTTATCGATGGAGCCTCTAGTGAAATTATTTTCCAGAAGAAAGTTTGATAATGTCTCATACCAGGCTCTAGGAGCTTGTTTTAACCCGTAAAGAGCCTTATCAAGCTTATACACCCAATAGGATGTTTATTGTCCTCAAAGCCTAGAGGTTGACATACATAACCCTCTTCTTTAATTTTTCCATACAAAAATGCACTTTTGACATCCATTTGAAAAACTTTAAGGTTTTGATAAGCAACATAAGCTAAAAAATCGAATTGCTTCCTGTCTGGCTACAGGGGCAAAGGTTTCATCATAATCAATACCTTCTTCTTGTGCAAACCCCTGAACAACCAGTCTGGCCTTGTTCTTAACAATAAGCCCATTTTCATCAGTTTTGTTCCTAAACACCCATTTAGTGCCTATTGCACACTTACCTGGAGGTAGAGGAACCAGTTCCCACACTTGCTGTTTCTTGAACTGAAGAAGCTCAAGCTGCATGGCATCAACCCATCCATTGTCCTTTAAAGCAATGTGATAATTCTTTGGCTCTTGCTGACTGATGAAGAGAGCATAGAAGCAGAAATTTGACAATTGACTTCTTGTTGATACTCCAGCAGTGATATCACCAATGATTTGAGACATTGGGTGATTCTTCAGATCTTGATACACAATGAGATCTGTGCAAGTGTTTGTAGCAGGCTCAGCAGGAAGAGATGGTGATGGTGAATCATTTCCTTGAAACCAATCAGTGGAGGGTAGTTCAAAGGAAGTTGAATTCGAAGAGATCTCATCAGCATTTGTTGTGGATGGTGCTACTGGAGCTACGGGAACATCAGGTCTAGCTGAATCAGGCAGCTGATCACTAAACCTGAAGAGGTGAGTACTGCAATCATCATCATCATCAGCAGTACCACCAGGTGGTGAACTGTTGACAGGCAGCAACAGCAGGAGTTTGATAGGGAACATATTGCAGTATGTCCAAATCAAATAACTCCACAGGGCTTTGTGGAATCTTTTCCTTTGGAGATTCATTGAACTTAACATGTAGAGTTTCTTCAACCATCTTTGTTCTGCAGTTGAAGACTCTATATGCCTTGCAAGTAGATGAATAACCAACAAAATACCCTGCATCCACCTTAGGATCAAACTTACGGAGTTGATCCTTTGTGTTGAGAATAAAACAGGGACACCCAAATGCTTTGAAAATTGAAATCAGAGGAGCCAAATAATGGAGAACTTCATATGGAGTCTTCATCAACCTCTGATTTACTAAAACTCTATTTTGCACATAGCAAGCTGTGTTGACAGCTTCAGCCCAAAAGGTCAGTGGCAAACCTGAGTTAGCAGCATGGACCTTGCAGCTTCAATGAGAGTCCTATTCTTTCTCTCCACTACTCCATTTTGTTCTGGAGTCCTTGGGATGCTAAACTGCCTTTTGATCCCCTTGGAAGATAGAAGTCATCAAGTGTATGATTTCTGAACTTAGTTTCATTGTCACTCCAATACACTTGACTGGAAGGGAATACTGCTTCTCAATATACAACACAAAGTGAATAATCTTCTGAGCAGCCTCATCCTTTGAATGTAGAAAGAAAGTCCATACAAATCTGGACTAATCATCCACAATTACCAGACAGTATTTTTCTTTGCCATGCTCATTACTCTCACAGGACCAAATAGATCCATATGCAGTAATTGCAAGCAGGCAGTGGACTTAGGCACTTCAATAGGAGGGAATGAGACTTTGTGCTGTTTTCCTTTTAAACAAGCAGTGCAGTTTCATCACAGTGGAACTCCTTTATTGGTAAGCCTCTGACTAAACTATTGTGGGTAAGCTGATTCATGTTTTTGAGATTAACATGACCAAGCCTTCTGTGCCACAGTTTAGATTCTTGAGAAGAGGCTTTGAAAATAGGCAAGGATTGCCTTTGAGATCTATTTTCTTGGAAAGATCTAAGGCATACACTCTTCCTGTCCTGTTGGCTCTCAGGAGAGTGTGATCATCCAACACCTTGTCAACCAAGTGCAAAACTATGGATGACAGAATCCTACAGTTTTGACTGGTGAAAAGAGCAACATGGCCTTTATCACACATTTGACTGACACTCAAGAGATTGTACTTGAGATTTTCCACATGATTAACATCATCAAATTTGATTTCTCCATTGGAGACAAAGCCCTTACCAATGATGTAACCCCTAGCATCATTGCCAAAAGAAACAAATCCCTTTTTGGTTTTGGGCCTTTATCTCATCAATAGATGGTACTAACAGGTTTATCTGAAAACAACTCCTGAGAGGAGAAGATGGTGTAGAAGAGGAGTCCTTTGGCTTGGACCTCCTTTTCTGTGTTTCAACATAGGAGCATCTAGTTGGTTAACTCTACCCAACAGATGTTGATCCATCATAACCAGCTGTGTCTGATTTTGTGACAAAGCTTTAAGTTCATCAGACACATTGCCAGTGGAGTTTGATAAGTTCCTATGTTGCACCTTCTTCTTCAGAGCACTCTCAGCTGTCACCTTTTAACCCCTTCTTTTTGGATTTCTTTGAGGACTTAAGGGTTACAGGATTTGATGTTGCTGATACAAATGTGGTCTCAAACTCAGTTTTCATTTTTACCATTTTCTCTTAATTTCTTCTTTTTGTTTGAGTTTGGAACCTCTTTTGTACCAACAATCATCTGTAAGATGATTGAACAAACCACATACTTCACATGGTTTCTTCTTCATCTTAGGTTGATCATCAACTAAAAAGGGTGAAGCAACTGAAGACTTGTTCTTCAATGCTTTGGAAGCATTGTTTGCTTTCTTGACTGCCTCTTTAGTAGACTTCAAACTATTTCTACTGGTAGTTTTCTTCTCTTCAGTACTGATAGCAGTCGAAGTTTGAACTTCAGGTGTTAAATCCTGCTCTCTAGTCCATTCAGGACCTTCAGAATTAACTCCTGAGTTGATCTCAACTCATTGATCATGTGAGTGTCAGCATTTGAACCATCAACATCAGCTGATAAGTTCAAAGAGGGCTTGATGCTGACGTTACTTTCTGATTATGCTGTATCAGAAGGTAGATCACATGATGTGTGGATTGTTATCACTCTCACCATCAGATTCTACCTCTGCTCTTGGGGTAAAATCTGTAGGTGGAGCAGTGTGATGTAACCAATTCCAAACTTCACATTGGAAGCAGATTGCTTACTAGAAGCATTTCAAACCTTTGCATGATTGTACCCATCTATCACACTCTACCTGTGGTAACTGCAAGGGTTTCTTTGAGATCTTTGTACTTCTCTAGAAGTACCTCTTCTCTAGCCTTATCATCAATTATTTGGCAATTTAGTTTATAAATATCATCATTTTTATCTTTTAGCACAGACTCAAACTTAGCTTTGTTTTGGAAATTATTTGTTCTAGTCAATGTTCTTATTAATTAGAGCTACATTTGCTTCCCTATGGGACAAATGCTGCTATGCATGGTTCAGAACATAATTTGGCTTTTGCCTCAGAGGATACCTTGATACCTGAGGTGTAGAGGCATTAGAAAATGAAGTATCAGCAGACTCCAAAGCCAAAGAGCTAGATTCCCAAAAGGACTTCACCACCATGTTGACCAGCACCTGAGAACAGTTGTTCATGACCGAGACAGTCATCTGGTAACTGCTCCAGTCAACAACTCCTGGGGTGAAAAGCTGTGTTGTTGAGGTTGAGTTTGTTGATGAGATTGGGATGGCTGAGGTTCTGGTAGTGCATGAGGTTGTGGTGCCATAGGAACTTGAACTTGATTTGACTGTGGCATGTAATACAAGGTACGGATATGGCATTTGACCCTGGGAACAAATATGCCGGAGATTTTTTGTTGAGGATGATGACTAGAAGTGACAGGATGTGCCCTCTGTGTTGTTGACTATTGCCAGGAAAAGTCACAAAGGGTGCAGTGGAGTTAGATCCAGTTGATCTACACTCTCTTGCAAAGTGTCCAAACCTTTGGCATTTGTGACACCTCAACTTGCTCTTGTCAAAACCAACTTTGGTTTTGCCAGAGAGTCCTGGGAATTTTCTTCCAGTTCTTTTATAAACTTCTGAGATCTGATATTTATCAAGGCCATTTGGCTCAAAATATCCATCTCTTCTAAGTCATCATCAGCAATCCCCTTGAGATCATCCATAATGAAGCATAGATTGTCATTATTACACCCAGTAAACTGACCATCAACACTCACAAATGCAGATCAGAAGTGCTTGAAGAGAATTAATATGCTCATCATACTGGCATTCAGATGAAGCATATTCTGACTCATGACCACCAAGGCAGTGTTTCCTGGTACAAAGTCTTCAGCGAGCTTTCCAGATGAAGTCAGCTTTCTCTTCTGTTCTATCTCTCTCTCAAACGTGAGCAGTTTCCCATGGAGTTGGGTGAGAGATAGTTTGTCCAAACTTGCACTAGAGCGTAGGACAATATATATGTGTCCCATCTCTCAGGCAGTGATCTGAAAATCTGTTATTCATCTGGATATTAGTGTACTCAAGTTTGACCATTTTTAATTCAGAGATCAAACAAGAGAACCGCTCATATTGTTGAGTCAGTGTCTCACCCTTTCTATGAGAAAATGTCTCATATTGTTGGGCGAGGATTTCTCTATTATTTGCCAAGACCTCATCTGTTCCTCCAAATTGTTCTTTCAAGGCATTCCAGAGGTCATGGGCAGTTTCATGATGCATTAGCCCAGAATAGATTTCATTTGGCAATGCCATGGCCAGAATTCCATGGGCTTTTGCATCAATTTCAAGCAACTTCTTATCCTCATCTGAGTATTGCTCCCTCCTCTTCGGAACCATTTGATTGGTTTCCGGGTTATTCACCATAGGCTTGTGTGGACCATGTACCACTGATGTCCAACAACCTGCGCTGTTAACAGACAGGTGATGGAGCATTTGTCTTTGCCATATGGTATACTCATTCCTAACCAGCATTGGTGGCTTGGTTGAGGAACCAGTATTATGAGGATCATTGGAGGGAGTAGTCATTTTCAGTTCAGAAACAATTTAATTCAAGCTTTTAAAAATTTTACACAAATCACAACAAACTCAATGAACACCAAAAAAAGATCTCAGGATGAATGACCAGAAATACAGAAAATTCAATCTCTATAACCGTTTCTTGCAAAAACAAAAGCTAATTCAATCAAACTTAGATCTTGAATAGCAGTTTCAATGATCAATTATTAGATCGATCAATGATTAACCTGCTCGATACCATTTGAGAGGATCAGCGATCACAAGTTTGATGTATTAGAGTTCAAGGCAGCGAAATAAGAATAGGAATTAGACAATTGTAGCAAGAAGTCGATGCTTGTATGCATTAAGAGCACATACGGTTATAGCGAGAGAATATATTTCTGATTCAAGGAATGTTTATAGATATGGAATTTTCTAATTAAATCATTCATTCATTCACGTCATTCACATATTACAATAGGTTGTCACTCCTTATATAGAGTGCAACAATCACTGCTGTTATCACGGAAAGTGACAACTGGCAGATCTATTACAAAAATAACTGATCTTAACAAACTACTGATTAGAAACTACTGAAACTACAACGACTGAAGAACAAGCTCTTCAGTCGTTTTACAAACTACTGAAACATAAAACTACTGAACTAGAATATAAAACTACTGATATCACAACTACTGAAGAAGTACTCTTCAGTAGTTGTGACAACTACACTGAGACTTCAGTACTTGATCTTCAGACTTTGACCTTCAGATGTTTCATCATCAGCTGATGACTTTAGTAGATCATCAGCTGATGTCTTCAGTCTTTGTCTTCAGACTTTGTACGTCAGTTGTTGATCTTCAGCACTTGTAAACTCTTCAGCTGTTGACTTCAGTACTTTGGTCTTTCAGCTTCAGCACTTGTGTTCTTCAGCTGTTGTACTTCAGCACTTTAGTTCTTCAGCTGTTGAAGTCTTCAGCACTTGATCTTCAGCTGTTGAAGTCTTCAGCACTTGTCAAACTGCTGATGAGTCTTTTAGCAGTTGTTGTGATACCATGTGGGACTTAGAGGTTTTCTGATCTTGGCTCATAGGTTCTTTTGGTCCAACAGCTTTCTCTTCTGTTCTATCTATCTCTCAAACGTGAGCAGTTTCCCATGGAGTTGGGTGAGAGATAGTTTGTCCAAACTTGCATTGGAGCGTAGGACATAGTATATGTGTCCCATCTCTCAGGCAGTGATCTGAGAAATCTGTTATTCATCTGAATGTTTGTGTACTCAAGTTTGACCATTTTTAATTCAGAGATCAACAAGAGAACCGCTCAAATTGTTGAGTCAGTGTCTCACCCTTTCTATGATAGAATGTCTCATATTGTTGGGCAAGGATTTCTCTATTATTTGCCAAGACCTCATCTGTTCCTCCAATTTTTCTTTCAAGGCATTCCAGAGGTCATGGGCAGTTTCATGATGCATTAGCCTAGAATAGATTTCATTGGGCAGTGCCATGGCCAGAATTCCATGGGCTTTTGCATCAATTTCAAGCAACTTCTTATCCTCATCTGAGTATTGCTCCCTCCTCTTCGGAACCATTTGATTGGTTTCCGGGTTATTCACCATAGGCTTGTGTGGACCGTGTACCACTGATGTCCAACAGCCTGCGTTGTTAACAGACAGGTGATGGAGCATTCGTCGTTGCCATATGTTATACTCATTCCTAACCAGATTGGTGGCTTGGTTGAGGAACCAGTATTGTGAGGATCATTGGAGGGAGTAGTCATTTTCAGTTCAAAAACAATTTAATTCAAGTTTTTAAAAGTTTTACACAGACCACAACAAACTCAATGAAAACCGAGAAAAGATCTCAGGATGAATGACCAGAAATACAGAAAATTCAATCTCTATAACCGTTTCTTGCAAAAACAAAAGCTAATTCAATCAAACTTAGATCTTGAATAGCAGTTTCAATGATCAATTATTAGATCGATCAATGATTAACCTGCTCTGATACCATTTGACAGGATCAGCGATCACAAGTTTGATGTATTAGAGTTCAAAGCAGCGGAATAAGAACATGAATTAGACAAATTGTAGCAAGTAATCGATACTTGTATGCATTAAGAGCACATACGGTTATAGTGAGAGAATATATATTTCTGATTCAAGGAATGTTTATAGATATAGAATATTTCTAATCAAATCATTCAAATCATTCACTTATTACAATAGGTTGTCACTCCTTATATAGAGTGCAACATCACTCACTGCTGTTATCACGGAAAGTGACAACTGGCAGATCTATTACAAAAATAACTAAATCTTAACAACTACTGATTAGAAACTACTGAAACTACAACGACTGAAGAACAAGCTCTTCAGTCGTTTTACAAAACTACTGAAACATAAAACTACTGAAACTAGAAATATAAAACTACTGATATCACAACTACTGAAGAAGTACTCTTCAGCAGTTGTGACAACTACTGAGGCTTCAGTACTTGATCTTCAGACTTTGACCTTCAGGTGTTTCATCAGCTGATGACTTCAGTAGATGTCATCAGCAGATGTCTTCAGTCTTTGTCTTCAGACTTTGTACATCAGTTGTTGATCTTCAGTACTTGTAACTCTTCAGCTGTTGTACTTCAGTACTTTGGTCTTTCAGCTTCAGCACTTGCGTTCTTCAGCTGTTGTACTTCAGCACTTTAGTTCTTCCTGATGCAGTCTTCAGCACTTGATCTTCAGCTGTTGAAGTCTTCAGCACTTGTCAAACTGCTGATGAGGCTTTCAGCAGTTGTTGTGATACCATGTGGGACTTAGAGGTTTTCTGATCTTGGCTCATTGGTTCTTTTGGTCCAACATACACTTAGCCAATCTTTTATACTTGTAATCAAGTCGAGGTTTGGTTGTAACGATATGTGTTCTATAACCTTACTAGCTTATAACCTATGACATGAATTGCTACTTGTAACTTTCTTTTTCATACTATGTATGAAAACCTTGGAAACTCACCAACTATTTTTAGTTGACTCTTATTTTTATCATGTTTCAGGTCAACCTCAAGTTTAAAGTGAACCTTTTGAAGCATGCTATAATATAGACTTGGACCTAGATAACGAAATAAAAAGTCACATTATGTTATTTATGTTAAACTTATTTCTTGTATAAGACTTATGATTGTATTTTTCCATTTCAGACTTATGATAATAATATTTACATTTTAATATAGCGTTATGTGGCTGTGAACAATCTTAACCCTCACATCTCGACGTTTCCGCCGTCAAGGTTGGGGTGTGACAGTATCCGTTCGAACTAAATCATTTGAAGGATGATGAATTGGCATTGGTAAATAAAAGTAGGTACTGGGAGGAGGATAAACTGAAGCATTTTCATAACCCAAACTTGTTTTGATTCTAGCGTCGTGTAGTGATTTACACATCATCATGTTTTATATCGTGACATTATCCATTTGTTGAGTTTTGATTGAAATTTACTTGTTTCAAACTCAGCAAGAGAGACTTTTTCAGTCAAAGTATTTAGTTTTATTTCTTTCTAAAACAAATCTTTTGAGATGTTCGTTTCCTTTCAAATCTTCATTTAATTTAACAAAGTATTTTGACTTATTTAGCTTGAGCTCATCATTGATTCATTTTCATTTCTTTTCATTATCAAGTAATTGATGATTTTCTTTACAAACACCAAATAATCTGATTTTGCAAGCAGGTGAGCACATGTTTTGTATTGCATCATATGGGGGACCCATCCCCACCTTTTTTGCTACAATGGCTTTGTCACATTAGCATACTGGAGTACCATTATTTATTAACTCGATAGTGTTTTTACTTGCTTGTTTCTCTCATTACCCTTCTCCTCTGTCTACATCTCCACTAACTCTACACCACTACCCTTGAATTCTTTTTAAGTATCATTCACCTCATCAACAGTTACACTCTCGTTACAACAATCCTTCTATTCATACATTTTAGTACCCTTAGAACTGGCTTGTTCACTACCACGAAGATAAGAGTTTGAGTAACTTCAACTTCATCTTTAAACACTATTAAGGATCAAACTCTTAATAATTTTCTTTTCATTTACTATCTCAGCAACTGGAGCTTGTTTGATTTTTCTTTAGTCTCTTCAACTTCAGCACTTCAATCAAAAGTTGTAATGACTCTATTTCTTTCTTTAACTTGCTCTCTTCCTTCTATGTACCTGAGGCTAGTCTTGGAACACTTGAATTTCTTACATTAGTTACATTTGTTGAGGATGATGACTAGAAGTGACAGGATGTTGCCCTCTGTGTTGTTGACTATTGCCAGAAAAGTCACAAAGGGTGCAGTGGAGTTAGATCCAGTTGATCTACACTCTCTTGCAAAGTGTCCAAACCTTTGGCATTTGTGACACCTCAACTTGCTCTTGTCAAAACCAACTTTGGTTTTGCCAGAGAGTCTTGGAATTTTCTTCCAGTTCTTTTATAGAACTTCTGAGATCTGATATTTATCAAGGCCATTTGGCTCAAAATATCCATCTCTTCTAAGTCATCATCAGCAATCCCCTTGAGATCATCCATAATGACATAGATTGTCATTATTACACCCAGTAAACTGACCATCAACACTCACAAATGCAGAATCAGAAGTGCTTGAAGAGAAATTAATATGCTCATCATAATGGCATTCAGATGAAGCATATTCTGACTCATGACCCACCAAGGCAGTGTTTCCTGGTACAAAGTCTTCAGCGAGCTTTCCAGATGAAGTCAGCTTTCTCTTCTGTTCTATCTCTCTCTCTCAACGTGAGCAGTTTCCCATGGAGTTGGGTGAGAGATAGTTTGTCCAAACTTGCACTAGAGCGTAGGACAATAGTATATGTGTCCCATCTCTCAGGCAGTGATCTGAAAAATCTGTTATTCATCTGGATATTAGTGTACTCAAGTTGACCATTTTTAATTCAGAGATCAAACAAGAGAACCGCTCATATTGTTGAGTCAGTGTCTCACCCTTTCTATGAGAAAATGTCTCATATTGTTGGGCGAGGATTTCTCTATTATTTGCCAAGACCTCATCTGTTCCTCCAAATTGTTCTTTCAAGGCATTCCAGAGGTCATGGGCAGTTTCATGATGCATTAGCCCAGAATAGATTTCATTTGGCAATGCCATGGCCAGAATTCCATGGGCTTTTGCATCAATTTCAAGCAACTTCTTATCCTCATCTGAGTATTGCTCCCTCCTCTTCGGAACCATTTGATTGGTTTCCGGGTTATTCACCATAGGCTTGTGTGGACCATGTACCACTGATGTCCAACAACCTGCGCTGTTAACAGACAGGTGATCGAGCATTTGTCTTTGCCATATGTTATACTCATTCCTAACCAGCATTGGTGGCTTGGTTGAGGAACCAGTATTGTGAGGATCATTGGAGGGAGTAGTCATTTTCAGTTCAGAAACAATTTAATTCAAGCTTTCAAAATTTTACACAAATCACAACAAACTCAATGAACACCAAAAAAAGATCTCAGGATGAATGACCAGAAATACAGAAAATTCAATCTCTATAACCGTTTCTTGCAAAAACAAAAGCTAATTCAATCAAACTTAGATCTTGAATAGCAGTTTCAATGATCAATTATTAGATCGATCAATGATTAACCTGCTCGGATACCATTTGAGAGGATCAGCGATCACAAGTTTGATGTATTAGAGTTCAAGGCAGCGAAATAAGAATAGGAATTAGACAAATTGTAGCAAGAAGTCGATGCTTGTATGCATTAAGAGCACATACGGTTATAGCGAGAGAATATATTTCTGATTCAAGGAATGTTTATAGATATGGAAAGTTTCTAATTAAATCATTCATTCATTCACGTCATTCACATATTACAATAGGTTGTCACTCCTTATATAGAGTGCAACAATCACTGCTGTTATCACGGAAAGTGACAACTGGCAGATCTATTACAAAAATAACTGATCTTAACAAACTACTGATTAGAAACTACTGAAACTACAACGACTGAAGAACAAGCTCTTCAGTCGTTTTACAAAACTACTGAAACATAAAACTACTGAAACTAGAAATATAAAACTACTGATATCACAACTACTGAAGAAGTACTCTTCAGTAGTTGTGACAAACTACTGAGACTTCAGTACTTGATCTTCAGACTTTGACCTTCAGATGTTTCATCAGCTGATGACTTTAGTAGATATCATCAGCTGATGTCTTCAGTCTTTGTCTTCAGACTTTGTACGTCAGTTGTTGATCTTCAGCAATTGTAAACTCTTCAGCTGTTGGACTTCAGTACTTTGGTCTTTCAGCTTCAGCACTTGTGTCTTCAGCTGTTGTACTTCAGCACTTTAGTTCTTCAGCTGTTGAAGTCTTCAGCACTTGATCTTCAGCTGTTGAAGTCTTCAGCACTTGTCAAACTGCTGATGAGTCTTTTAGCAGTTGTTGTGATACCATGTGGGACTTAGAGGTTTTCTGATCTTGGCTCATAGGTTCTTTTGGTCCACAGCTTTCTCTTCTGTTCTATCTATCTCTCAAACGTGAGCAGTTTCCCATGGAGTTGGGTGAGAGATAGTTTGTCCAAACTTGCATTGGAGCGTAGGACAATAGTATATGTGTCCCATCTCTCAGGCAGTGATCTGAGAAATCTGTTATTCATCTGGATGTTTGTGTACTCAAGTTTGACCATTTTTAATTCAGAGATCAAACAAGAGAACCGCTCAAATTGTTGAGTCAGTGTCTCACCCTTTCTATGATAGAATGTCTCATATTGTTGGGCAAGGATTTCTCTATTATTTGCCAAGACCTCATCTGTTCCTCCAAATTTTTCTTTCAAGGCATTCCAGAGGTCATGGGCAGTTTCATGATGCATTAGCCTAGAATAGATTTCATTGGGCAGTGCCATGGCCAGAATTCCATGGGCTTTTGCATCAATTTCAAGCAACTTCTTATCCTCATCTGAGTATTGCTCCCTCCTCTTCGGAACCATTTGATTGGTTTCCGGGTTATTCACCATAGGCTTGTGTGGACCGTGTACCACTGATGTCCAACAGCCTGCGTTGTTAACAGACAGGTGATGGAGCATTCGTCGTTGCCATATGTTATACTCATTCCTAACCAGCATTGGTGGCTTGGTTAAGGAACCAGTATTGTGAGGATCATTGGAGGGAGTAGTCATTTTCAGTTCAAAAACAATTTAATTCAAGTTTTTAAAAGTTTTACACAGACCACAACAAACTCAATGAAAACCGAGAAAAGATCTCAGGATGAATGACCAGAAATACAGAAAATTCAATCTCTATAACCGTTTCTTGCAAAAACAAAAGCTAATTCAATCAAACTTAGATCTTGAATAGCAGTTTCAATGATCAATTATTAGATCGATCAATGATTAACCTGCTCTGATACCATTTGACAGGATCAGCGATCACAAGTTTGATGTATTAGAGTTCAAAGCAGCGGAATAAAACATGAATTAGACAAATTGTAGCAAGTAATCGATACTTGTATGCATTAAGAGCACATACGGTTATAGAGAGAATATATATTTCTGATTCAAGGAATGTTATAGATATAGAATATTTCTAATCAAATCATTCAATCATTCACTTATTACAATAGGTTGTCACTCCTTATATAGAGTGCAACAATCACTGCTGTTATCACGGAAAGTGACAACTGGCAGATCTATTACAAAAATAACTAAATCTTAACAAACTACTGATTAGAAACTACTGAAACTACAACGACTGAAGAACAAGCTCTTCAGTCGTTTTACAAAACTACT
Organism: Flaveria trinervia; assembly: GCA_025506515.1. NCBI lineage: Eukaryota > Viridiplantae > Streptophyta > Magnoliopsida > Asterales > Asteraceae > Flaveria > Flaveria trinervia. The sequence continues at coordinate 22,819,586 of CM046443.1, forward strand.
GAAACATAAAACTACTGAAACTAGAAATATAAAACTACTGATATCACAACTACTGAAGAAGTACTCTTCAGCAGTTGTGACAAACTACTGAGGCTTCAGTACTTGATCTTCAGACTTTGACCTTCAGGTGTTTCATCAGCTGATGACTTCAGTAGATGTCATCAGCAGATGTCTTCAGTCTTTGTCTTCAGACTTTGTACATCAGTTGTTGATCTTCAGTACTTGTAAACTCTTCAGCTGTTGTACTTCAGTACTTTGGTCTTTCAGCTTCAGCACTTGCGTTCTTCAGCTGTTGTACTTCAGCACTTTAGTTCTTCAGCTGATGCAGTCTTCAGCACTTGATCTTCAGCTGTTGAAGTCTTCAGCACTTGTCAAACTGCTGATGAGGCTTTCAGCAGTTGTTGTGATACCATGTGGGACTTAGAGGTTTTCTGATCTTGGCTCATTGGTTCTTTTGGTCCAACATACACTTAGCCAATCTTTTATACTTGTAATCAAGTCGAGGTTTGGTTGTAACGATATGTGTTCTATAACCTTACTAGCTTATAACCTATGACATGAATTGCTACTTGTAACTTTCTTTTTCATACTATGTATGAAAACCTTGGAAACTCACCAACTATTTTTAGTTGACTCTTATTTTTATCATGTTTCAGGTCAACCTCAAGTTTAAAGTGAACCTTTTGAAGCATGCTATAATATAGGACTTGGACCTAGATAACGAAATAAAAAGTCACATTATGTTATGTTATGTTAAACTTATTTCTTGTATAAGACTTATGATTGTATTTTTCCATTTCAAGACTTATGATAATAATATTTACATTTTAATATAGCGTTATGTGGCTGTGAACAATCTTAACCCTCACATCTCGACGTTTCCGCCGTCAAGGTTGGGGTGTGACAGTATCCGTTCGAACTAAATCATTTGAAGGATGATGAATTGGCATTGGTAAATAAAAGTAGGTACTGGGAGGAGGATAAACTGAAGCATTTTCATAACCCAAACTTGTTTTGATTCTAGCGTCGTGTAGTGATTTACACATATCATCATGTTTTATTCGTGACATTATCCATTTGTTGAGTTTTGATTGAAATTTACTTGTTTCAAACTCAGCAAGAGAGACTTTTTCAGTCAAAGTATTTAGTTTGATATTTCTTTCTAAAACAAATCTTTTGAGATGTTCGTTTTCTTTCAAATCTTCATTTAATTTAACAAAGTATTTTGACTTATTTAGCTTGAGCTCATCATTGATTCATTTTCATTTCTTTTCATTATCAAGTAATTGATGATTTTCTTTACAAACACCAAATAATCTGATTTTGCAAGCAGGTGAGCACATGTTTTGTATTGCATCATATGGGGGACCCATCCCCACCTTTTTTGCTACAATGGCTTTGTCACATTAGCATACTGGAGTACCATTATTTATTAACTCGATAGTGTTTTTACTTGCTTGTTTCTCATTACCCTTCTCCTCTGTCTACATCTCCACTAACTCTACACCACTACCCTTGAATTCTTTTTAAGTATCATTCACCTCATCAACAGTTACACTCTCGTTACAACAATCCTTCTATTCATACATTTTAGTACCCTTAGAACTGGCTTGTTCAACTACCACGAAGATAAGAGTTTGAGTAACTTCAACTTCATCTTTAAACACTATTAAAGGATCAAACTCTTAAATAATTTTCTTTTCATTTACTATCTCAGCAACTGGAGCTTGTTTGATTTTTCTTTAGTCTCTTCAACTTCAGCACTTCAATCAAAAGTTGTAATGAACTCTATTTCTTTCTTTAACTTGCTCTCTTCCTTCTATGTACCTGAGGCTAGTCTTGGAACACTTGAATTTCTTACATTAGTTACATTTGTTGAGGATGATGACTAGAAGTGACAGGATGTTTCCCTCTGTGTTGTTGACTATTGCCAGGAAAAGTCACAAAGGGTGCAGTGGAGTTAGATCCAGTTGATCTACACTCTCTTGCAAAGTGTCCAAACCTTTGGCATTTGTGACACCTCAACTTGCTCTTGTCAAAACCAACTTTGGTTTTGCCAGAGAGTCCTGGGAATTTTCTTCCAGTTCTTTTATAGAACTTCTGAGATCTGATATTTATCAAGGCCATTTGGCTCAAAATATCCATCTCTTCTAAGTCATCATCAGCAATCCCCTTGAGATCATCCATAATGAAGCATAGATTGTCATTATTACACCCAGTAAACTGACCATCAACACTCACAAATGCAGAATCAGAAGTGCTTGAAGAGAAATTAATATGCTCATCATAATGGCATTCAGATGAAGCATATTCTGACTCATGACCCACCAAGGCAGTGTTTCCTGGTACAAAGTCTTCAGCGAGCTTTCCAGATGAAGTCAGCTTTCTCTTCTGTTCTATCTCTCTCTCAACGTGAGCAGTTTCCCATGGAGTTGGGTGAGAGATAGTTTGTCCAAACTTGCACTAGAGCGTAGGACAATAGTATATGTGTCCCATCTCTCAGGCAGTGATCTGAAAATCTGTTATTCATCTGATATTAGTGTACTCAATTTGACCATTTTTAATTCAGAGATCAAACAAGAGAACCGCTCATATTGTTGAGTCAGTGTCTCACCCTTTCTATGAGAAAATGTCTCATATTGTTGGGCGAGGATTTCTCTATTATTTGCCAAGACCTCATCTGTTCCTCCAAATTGTTCTTTCAAGGCATTCCAGAGGTCATGGGCAGTTTCATGATGCATTAGCCCAGAATAGATTTCATTTGGCAATGCCATGGCCAGAATTCCATGGGCTTTTGCATCAATTTCAAGCAACTTCTTATCCTCATCTGAGTATTGCTCCCTCCTCTTCGGAACCATTTGATTGGTTTCCGGTTATTCACCATAGGCTTGTGTGGACCATGTACCACTGATGTCCAACAACCTGCGCTGTTAACAGACAGGTGATGGAGCATTTGTCTTTGCCATATGTTATACTCATTCCTAACCAGCATTGGTGGCTTGGTTGAGGAACCATTGTGAGGATCATTGGAGGGAGTAGTCATTTTCAGTTCAGAAACAATTTAATTCAAGCTTTTAAATTTTACACAAATCACAACAACTCAATGACACCAAAAAAAGATCTCAGGATGAATGACCAGAAATACAGAAAATTCAATCTCTATAACCGTTTCTTGCAAAAACAAAAGCTAATTCAATCAACTTAGATCTTGAATAGCAGTTTCAATGATCAATTATTAGATCGATCAATGATTAACCTGCTCGGATACCATTTGAGAGGATCAGCGATCACAAGTTTGATGTATTAGAGTTCAAGGCAGCGAAATAAGATAGGAATTAGACAATTGTAGCAAGAAGTCGATGCTTGTATGCATTAAGAGCACATACGGTTATAGCGAGAGAATATATTTCTGATTCAAGGAATTTTATAGATATGGAAAGTTTCTAATTAAATCATTCATTCATTCACGTCATTCACATATTACAATAGGTTGTCACTCCTTATATAGAGTGCAACAATCACTGCTGTTATCACGGAAAGTGACAACTGGCAGATCTATTACAAAAATAACTGATCTTAACAAACTACTGATTAGAAACTACTGAAACTACAACGACTGAAGAACAAGCTCTTCAGTCGTTTTACAAAACTACTGAAACATAAAACTACTGAAACTAGAAATATAAACTACTGATATCACAACTACTGAAGAAGTACTCTCTCAGTAGTTGTGACAAACTACTGAGACTTCAGTACTTGATCTTCAGACTTTGACCTTCAGATGTTTCATCAGCTGATGACTTTAGTAGATATCATCAGCTGATGTCTTCAGTCTTTGTCTTCAGACTTTGTACGTCAGTTGTTGATCTTCAGCACTTGTAAACTCTTCAGCTGTTGGACTTCAGTACTTTGGTCTTTCAGCTTCAGCACTTGTGTTCTTCAGCTGTTGTACTTCAGCACTTTAGTTCTTCAGCTGTTGAAGTCTTCAGCACTTGATCTTCAGCTGTTGAAGTCTTCAGCACTTGTCAAACTGCTGATGAGTCTTTTAGCAGTTGTTGTGATACCATGTGGGACTTAGAGGTTTTCTGATCTTGGCTCATAGGTTCTTTTGGTCCAACAGCTTTCTCTTCTGTTCTATCTATCTCTCAAACGTGAGCAGTTTCCCATGAGTTGGGTGAGAGATAGTTTGTCCAAACTTGCATTGGAGCGTAGGACAATAGTATATGTGTCCCATCTCTCAGGCAGTGATCTGAGAAATCTGTTATTCATCTGAATGTTTGTGTACTCAAGTTTGACCATTTTTAATTCAAGATCAAACAAGAGAACCGCTCAAATTGTTGAGTCAGTGTCTCACCCTTTCTATGATAGAATGTCTCATATTGTTGGCAAGGATTTCTCTATTATTTGCCAAGACCTCATCTGTTCCTCCAAATTTTTCTTTCAAGGCATTCCAGAGGTCATGGGCAGTTTCATGATGCATTAGCCTAGAATAGATTTCATTGGGCAGTGCCATGGCCAGAATTCCATGGGCTTTTGCATCAATTTCAAGCAACTTCTTATCCTCATCTGAGTATTGCTCCCTCCTCTTCGGAACCATTTGATTGTTTTCCGGGTTATTCACCATAGGCTTGTGTGGACCGTGTACCACTGATGTCCAAAGCCTGCGTTGTTACAGACAGGTGATGGAGCATTCGTCGTTGCCATATGTTATACTCATTCCTAACCAGCATTGGTGGCTTGGTTGAGGAACCAGTATTGTGAGGATCATTGGAGGAGTAGTCATTTTCAGTTCAAAAACAATTTAATTCAAGTTTTTAAAAGTTTTACACAGACCACAACAAACTCAATGAAAACCGAGAAAAGATCTCAGGATGAATGACCAGAAATACAGAAAATTCAATCTCTATAACCGTTTCTTGCAAAAACAAAAGCTAATTCAATCAAACTTAGATCTTGAATAGCAGTTTCAATGATCAATTATTAGATCGATCAATGATTAACCTGCTCTGATACCATTTGACAGGATCAGCGATCACAAGTTTGATGTATTAGAGTTCAAAGCAGCGGAATAAGAACATGAATTAGACAAATGTAGCAAGTAATCGATACTTGTATGCATTAAGAGCACATACGGTTATAGTGAGAGAATATATATTTCTGATTCAAGGAATGTTTATAGATATAGAATATTTCTAATCAATCATTCAAATCATTCACTTATTACAATAGGTTGTGTCACTCCTTATATAGATGCAACAATCACTGCTGTTATCACGGAAAGTGACAACTGGCAGATCTATTACAAAAATAACTAAATCTTAACAAACTACTGATTAGAAACTACTGAAACTACAACGACTGAAGAACAAGCTCTTCAGTCGTTTTACAAAACTACTGAAACATAAAACTACTGAAACTAGAAATATAAAACTACTGATACACAACTACTGAAGAAGTACTCTTCAGCAGTTGTGACAAACTACTGAGGCTTCAGTACTTGATCTTCAGACTTTGACCTTCAGGTGTTTCATCAGCTGATGACTTCAGTAGATGTCATCAGCAGATGTCTTCAGTCTTTGTCTTCAGACTTTGTACATCAGTTGTTGATCTTCAGTACTTGTAAACTCTTCAGCTGTTGTACTTCAGTACTTTGGTCTTTCAGCTTCAGCACTTGCGTTCTTCAGCTGTTGTACTTCAGCACTTTAGTTCTTCAGCTGATGCAGTCTTCAGCACTTGATCTTCAGCTGTTGAAGTCTTCAGCACTTGTCAACTGCTGATGAGGCTTTCAGCAGTTGTTGTGATACCATGTGGGACTTAGAGGTTTTCTGATCTTGGCTCATTGGTTCTTTTGGTCCAACATACACTTAGCCAATCTTTTATACTTGTAATCAAGTCGAGGTTTGGTTGTAACGATATGTGTTCTATAACCTTACTAGCTTATAACCTATGACATGAATTGCTACTTGTAACTTTTCTTTTCATACTATGTATGAAAACCTTGGAAACTCACCAACTATTTTTAGTTGACTCTTATTTTTATCATGTTTCAGGTCAACCTCAAGTTTAAAGTGAACCTTTTGAAGCATGCTATAATATAGGACTTGGACCTAGATAACGAAATAAAAAGTCACATTATGTTATGTTATGTTAAACTTATTTCTTGTATAAGACTTATGATTGTATTTTTCCATTTCAAGACTTATGATAATAATATTTACATTTTAATATAGCGTTATGTGGCTGTGAACAATCTTACCCCTCACATCTCGACGTTTCCGCCGTCAAGGTTGGGGTGTGACAGTATCCGTTCGAACTAAATCATTTGAAGGATGATGAATTGGCATTGGTAAATAAAAGTAGGTACTGGGAGGAGGATAAACTGAAGCTTTTCATAACCCAAACTTGTTTTGATTCTAGCGTCGTGTAGTGATTTACACATATCATCATGTTTTATTCGTGACATTATCCATTTGTTGAGTTTTGATTGAAATTTACTTGTTTCAAACTCAGCAAGAGAGACTTTTTCAGTCAAAGTATTTAGTTTGATATTTCTTTCTAAAACAAATCTTTTGAGATGTTCGTTTTCTTTCAAATCTTCATTTAATTTAACAAAGTATTTTGACTTATTTAGCTTGAGCTCATCATTGATTCATTTTCATTTCTTTTCATTATCAAGTAATTGATGATTTTCTTTACAAACACCAATAATCTGATTTTGCAAGCAGGTGAGCCCATTTTTGTATTGCATCATATGGGGGACCCATCCCCACCTTTTTTGCTACAATGGCTTTGTCACATTAGCATACTGGAGTACCATTATTTATTAACTCGATAGTTTTTTACTTGCTTGTTTCTCATTACCCTTCTCCTCTGTCTACATCTCCACTAACTCTACACCACTACCCTTGAATTCTTTTTAGTATCATTCACCTCATCAACAGTTACACTCTCGTTACAACAATCCTTCTATTCATACATTTTAGTACCCTTAGAACTGGCTTGTTCAACTACCACGAAGATAAGAGTTTGAGTAACTTCAACTTCATCTTTAAACACTATTAAAGGATCAAACTCTTAAATAATTTCTTTTCATTTACTATCTCAGCAACTGGAGCTTGTTTGATTTTTCTTTAGTCTCTTCAACTTCAGCACTTCAATCAAAAGTTGTAATGAACTCTATTTCTTTCTTTAACTTGCTCTCTTCCTTCTATGTACCTGAGGCTAGTCTTGGAACACTTGAATTTCTTACATTAGTTACTATTGGCAAAGAACACACTCTTTTGAAATGTACCAACTGCTTGCAGTTAAAAGATCTTAACTTGGACTTATCAAAACCCAATTTTAATTGGAATTTTGACCTCCAAAATTCTTCTAACCAGTCTTTTCCATAAACCCCCTAGATCGAAGTCAACATGGCCATCTGCCACTCAATGTCTATTTCATCTAACTCACCTGAATCAACTTGATATGTATATTCCATAGTTATCCCTTTACCTTTCAGTTCACCAGTAATAAGTGCTTCGTACCTATGGACAAACATACCAAATAGTGCCATTGTGTTAGATGGAATTATAATACCAAAATGAATTTTCAACTTGTTGATCATTGAATGAGCTCCCACCACTACTTGACTAATCAAATGAAACGTTTGTAGTTGATCCTCTGTTCCTTGATGCATGCATTTGTGAGCTTGCAGTGGATGTCATTAATGCGCCATTTTTAGAAAAGCGGTTGTAAATGTCAGGTGGAAGATACAAAGTTAAGGCTCCAAATTCCTTTTGATCTCTGTCAATCCGTTTCAAGTCTCTCACAATGAAAGTAGATGGATCTTTGTTTTGTGAACTAACTCTCCAATGATAACGGTAGGAACGTGCAGACTAGAGATAATTGATTCCCATTGTTTGCGATGTGTGTAATAAAAGAATGCCTTCAAACACATCTTCCAATCTTCAAAGTTGTCCCCATTGATCAATCTTGGAGGTCAGTTTGGTGCCATGCTCTCTAAATCATACATTGTAAAAATTCCCATTTTTGGCATGATCAAAAAATAATTTCGCAGAACATGAACTAATTTTGCTGAGAAAATCGCAGCTAGTTTCACTTGGAATTTCGGTAGCAGTTTCAGTAGTAATCAAGTCATAGATGTTTGTATTGCAAGCAATTTCATTCAAACCTAGTTGAACTTGTGTTTAGAAGAATAGTTTGGCAGCAATTCACTAAGAATGAGTTCACAGTCAGTGATGAACATTTGTTTAATAAGAGTACTTTCGCTGAGATCATAAAAACAAACACAGCTAACAAGTGACGATGGTTTCGCTGACTAATCAAGTAGTTTTGCAAGAGAAACAGTAAGTTCGCTGTGTGAGTCTGAAAAACTTTTTCACCATGAAATTTATCCAAAATCACCCAAATATCAAAGAACTTAAGATATGATGATTACAGAAGCTTCTCACAACGAAACTCTAACCAAACTCAATTAATTTCCATCTCCAAATCAATTAAAAATTATCCTAAACTGATGAAATAGTGATTTCAAACTATAATACCCAAAAACTCAATCAATCAAACTATGGCTCTAATGCTATTTTGTTGGTCCAATTGATTGATGTTCAGTGCAAATGATTCACAAAACGTTCTAATTCACTAATCAATCATCCATAACAACAACAAAACAATGATCTAGATTCAATGGTTTTCAATAATAATCAAGATAAAACAGTCAGTAACAAAATCAAAGGCTCAATATGAATATCATTAACTTCTAGCCACCAAATACAGATTTGCAATAGAGGTATTTCAAATTAGGGTTTTGAAAAAGTTGCCTAAAATAATAGAATCAAGACAATATATAGGCAGCCCTAGTTTCACTAGACAACAAAATTGTCTAGTCCATGACCAGTTTCGCCCGTTGACAAAATATAGATTTGCCAGGCGAACATGGTTTGCTGACTATCGGTGAAACTATAGTTTCGCTTATAGTTTCTCTGGACTACACAAATACACACAATACAAATAACAAAATAAGTAATCTAACATAAAGCCTATTACATTAAACATAATATAAGCACTAACTAAGATGAGTCCAACCAAATCTAGATCTTTATTCATAAACAATTATGAAGCTTTTTCTGCTGGAAGAATCAATCCACCTAACATCTTGATTGATGACATGTAAGAAGTTAATCCCGATGATATTGAAGAGAATGATATAAAATATCAAATGACTATCTTAGTATGCAGGGCGAAGAATTTTTCTAGAATAACAAGAAGGAAGGTTTTTGGTTTAAAGAACTCCAGCAAGATAAGTTTTGACAAATGAAGTTTGAGATGTTATAACTATGATAAACCAGGTCATTTAGCAACTAAAGCCAAAACTAATTAGTGTGATCAAGGAAAAAAGATGGTAACTTTGGAGGTTGAAACAAAGAATGATAAAGCTAGTTCATCTAAGACCAAAACCCTGATGACACATACAAATAAGGACTATGATTAGTTTGACCGAATGGAAGCTTTGGATATCAAGCTGTCCACAACTCTGTTGGTTGAAATACAGACTGATGAAGAGAATATATAAGAAAATATTTTTGCTGAGTTTGTTTCTGAAGATATGATAAGTAGATTTTTTTGCTGAAGAACAAGTATCAATGGTTGAGAAGGATGGAGATAAAGAAAGAGAAGGGGAAGAAGTGATTGCAGAAGAAGCACTATACTTTGAAAACATAGCTGTTGAGATCACTCTAGCTCAAAAGGTTGTGTTTGAAGAAAAACCTGTTGATTATACTCGAGGAAAAGGAAGAAAAAGTCAATGTTATTAAGTGAACTCCAGTTGTAACAGAAGAAGAGATCAAAGGTGTTGAGTCTACCCTAGCTACTGCTCGTGATATTCAAGACAATGTTGTTGAGATTACTTTGATATATGAAGTAGTCAAAACGAATCAAAAGGCATTCATGGTAAATATGGTTCATGAAGAGACAAAGAAGCAAAAAGCTGAATCTGATGAGGTATATTTTAATGTGTGTTCTAATGACTTCATTGAAAAGGTTCAAAGATATAGAGTTCAAAGTGGATGTTTGATATTAGAAGTTGAAAAAAATTCAACATCAAACATATAATATAAAACTAATGAGCAAGTTTGCAAAGAAAAGATAGATGGATTATAAAATAAAGTTTATCAAATAAAATTAAATCTTTATGATAAAGATTAAAACATAAAGGATTTGACAAATTGTGATAATCAACTTTCTTTAGATTTAACAAATTAAAAATGTGAAGTATCTTCAAAAGTGATTGTTGAAAATTTTGAATTATCTTCAAATATGGTTAAAGATATAATCAAGTATCAAATGACACTGAAAATCAGTGGTGCTAAAGGAAAAGTTAGTTACTCTAACATTGTGCCACCTATTAATCATGATTTTATCTCATTGCCTTCATCGATTAACATAAGTGATCAAGAGACCTATAGTTTAGGTTTTCAGCCAAATTCCAACTTAGCACCTTCACTCAGTGTTCCATTGACCATTGATGTTGTCATAAAAACTGAAATTAATTAGTCATGATGATTCCTTTGCAAAAAGTGTGAAGATGGATGGGTTGGTCGAAGATTGGGATAGTGATGATGAAATAGATTTAAAATACATTATAATCATTAATTATTCGTCATCATTAATTAATGAAAAGTTGGATGTTTTGATTTTTTTCAAATGATAGTTCAAAGATGTCAATTATAGAAAATAAATTGAAATCTGAAACAGATTTTAAGACAAATGAAAAGAAAATAAATTCATCATCTTTATCTAACTTGAAAATTGATTAAAATAACAGATTTGTTTCAAAAGGCAATATTGATAAAGAAGATTATATTTTTAAAGAAACAAATGCAAGTTTCTTTAAAAATATGTCGTTATTATTGCTATCCATGTGAAACAAGATGTGTGTAGATCAGGTACAAAACTAACCGGTCCTCCTCCAATACATTCACTTCACAAGGAAAAAGAAACATTTAAATCCTTGTTTGTATCTTAAGTGTATTACAATGAAAAAGGAAGTCGAGAGACCATTAAAGAATCTATAGGCGAAAGAAAGACTAAAGACAAATTCTATGACAACAGTGGATGTTCTCATCAACAGTTTGAGAAACCAAGTCGAGAAGAAAACGTGTATCATAAATAATGTTGTTATGTGTGTGGAAAGCCAAATCACATGGCTAAAATTATCATCATTAATATTCATTGACAAGTAAACAAAGATTCCTAACTCTATTGCAAATAATAGAAAATGATTCTTTATAAATGCTAAATTTATAAGGAATTTAGGTCGGTCAAACTTATTTACTGACAACATAAACATTCAAAAGAACAAAAATTTGCAAAAAGATAATAAGATCAAGAAATCTTTACACGTCAATCATGACAATTCATCTTCCATAAAAAATAAATTGTAGAAACTAGTTAAACCAATTAAAGAATGGAATGTGAAAACAATTCCATCATAGCCTAATATTGTTGAAGATTATATCTTCAATGATAAAAGAGATATGATTTTGAAATCCATATCATATTTTGTAGAAAATGGTATACTCAAGTCTACCATGGCTTGGGTTTCTAAAACTGAATAAATCTATTATTCATGCACGAACATCCTAGACCCAACATCAACAATGTTTGGCACGTTGACAGTGGATGTTCATGGCATATGAATGGGAATATATCCTTGTTACATAACATCAAAACATACTAGGGAAGATATGTTATATTAGCTGGAGACAAAGGTGGTAAGATCATAAAGAAAGGTATAGTGTCAAACGATGTGTTAAGATTCGAGGATGTTAATTTTGTTGAGGAACTTAAACTTAATTTGTTAAGTGTCTCATAAAACTGTGACAAATAATATTCAACACATTTCACTAACAAAGAATGTTTAATTTTAAAACCAAGGTTTGTAATTCATGAATAATGGATTTTATTAAGAACACTAAAAGATAAAGACATGTTTTTTCTTATTATGAATGGATCTCATTCATTTATGCATGTGTTGTATTTATTATCTAAAGCCTCGAAAAGTGATAATTTGTTATGGCATCAATGTCTTCGTCATGTCAATATTAATAAAATGAACAAATTATTCAGAGTAAATCATGTTATAGGTCTTTCATTGAAAGAATTTTAATTATTTGAACATTGTCTGTCATGCTCAAAGGACAAACAACATAAACTTCCTCATAAACCAGTGGCTCATACAAAAATTTACTTTAAACATGGAACTATTTGGTCTAGTTAGTGTCTTGAGTTTCGGATGTTATGCTTATTTTTTAGTCATTACTAATGATTTTTATAGATTTACACGGTTGAAGTTGTTAACACTGGCTGTTATATTTCAAATCATGTGTTAATCAACAAACAACAAAATATGGCTCTTTATGAAATCTTTTACAAACGTAAATCCAAGTTATATATTTCAAACTTTTGGATGCTATTGTACTTTGTTAAACACATGTGATTCAAAGTCTAAATTTGATAAAAAAAGCTCATAAATGTTATTTTGTTGGTTATTCAATCAACAAAGTCGTATACAGGGTTTATAGTAAAATTCTAAACAAATAATGGAGTCTTTTGATATTGATTGGCATGTGTCTAATTAAACAGATGCAAATTCTCTACCTTCACAAGTATATGATTATGCTTCATTATTCGAAATATTTAATCAATAGTCCATCATTTTTTGACTTTATCAATTCAGGATATTTTAGCTTATGACATTGGAATTATATCTTAAACAAAAGGAATATTTGCATACATACCTTCTTCTTCAAAGAGTTCAGATATTCCATAGGTTTCTGAATGTGTTGTGACACAATCAGGATCTATTATTGGACAAGCTCCACAAGATTTCGATGCAAGTTCCTCTTCTACTCAAGTTGCTCCAATTGATACTATTCATATTCCATTTGATGATTTATATTGTAATAATGATAAGCATCAAGAAGAAGATATAAGTTATCCATGAGAGGAAGGAACCACTACTGAAGAACTAGTGGGCCATATGTCTAATCCAGATGAGGTTATTTCAAACATGTTATTCCTCAGCTAAGAATTCATAAAAAACATCCAACTCAAGTAATCATTGGTCAATTATGACAAGGAAATCAAACTCCGACCAAATCTAAAGTAATTAATACTGGTTTGTATTCATGTGTCGTCTCTCAATAGCGCGTAAGAATGTTGAGATTACATTGAAGGAGAAAAGTTGGGTAGAGGCCATGCAAGATGAGCTGATGCAATTTAAAAATCTAAATGTTTTGCATATATGTGAACTACCAAAAGGAAAGTTACCAATTGGAACAAAATGGATATTCAAAAACAAGATGGTTGAAAAGGATATGATCGTCTGCAACAAGGCTAGACCTTTTGTTCTAGGATTCAATCAAATAGAAGGGCTTGATTACGAAGTGGTATATGCTCCTGTTGCAAGACTAAAAGCTATACACATTTTTCTTGCTTATGCTTGATACAAGAACTTTATAGTTAATCAAAGCCATGTGAAAATTGATTTCTTGTATGCGAAATGAAAGAAGAAACTTATGTTTGCCAAGCACCAGGTTTTGAAGATCCAGATCATCTTAAATATTTCTGCAAGTTAGACAACGCACTTTTGGCTTACATCAAGCACCTCGTGCTTAGTATGATACAATAACTGAACATTTTCTTGCAAATGGTTATTCGAGAGGTGCAATTGATCAAACTTTATGCTCAAGGAAGACTGGCGATGATCTCATTCTTGTTCAAGTATATGCCCATGATTCCATTTTTGGATTTACAAATGATGAATTGCGTACAGAACTTGACATAGTAATGAGGAAGAAATCTGAGATGAGTTCTCTTGGTGAAGTGGTATTTTTCTTAGGGATCCAAGTTAAATAAGATGATAAAGGAATCCTAATATTTCAACAAAAGTACATTCATTGTATTCTCAAAAAATAAAAGTTTCAAGATTCGAAGATAGCTCCAACTCTTATGTCTTGTCATCCTACTTTGACTCTGGATCTGACGAGAGAAGACGTTCATCAACATATGTATCGATCAATGATTGGATATCTTATTTATCTTACTACTAGCAGGGCGGACATTATTTTCCTTGTTTGTCAGTATGCACGTTGTCAAAGTAATCCAAAGGAATCACACATCAAAGCTATCAAGCGGAATTTTAATATATCAAGTGCCAACCAGCACTTGGTCTTTGGTATCCTAAAAATTCTTATTTCAATCTATTTGCTTATGTTGATAGTGAGAATGTAGGATGTAAGTTGGATAGGAAGTCAACTAACGGAAGATGTCAATTTTTCTGTAATGGGTTATTTCATGGTAGTGTAAAAAAGCAGAAAACGGTGTCCACTTTAACTACAAAAGCTGAATATGTGGTTGCTTCAAGTTGTTGTCACAGATTATTTGAAACCAATAACAACTTCTTGATTATGGCCTTAACATTTATGACACTAAGATTTTGTGTGATAACACTTCACTTCTTAAAAAATGTGAAGAATATGAAGATCATGTATAGGTTGGACTCACCTTAGATTAGATTGTTTATTAGTTTGTAATCAGTCTAATCTTACTTTACTTTTGTATGTATTTAATTTAATATTGTAGTCCAGCAAAACTGTCAGTGTTGTTTCTACCGGGTGAAACTATAGTTTCGGTAGTACAGAACTATCTGCCAAACTAAGATTGTTATATGTAGCTTTGATCATTTTCATTGTTGGCTAACCTTGCAAAACCCTAATCATTTATCATAGTTGCAAGAGAGTATTGTAAGCAGTCTATTCACAAAAATATCATTGTGCTTTGTTATTATTGTGTATGGATGATCATCATTGTTCCTATTATTGATACATTTATGGTTGATTTTAATCTTCTTCATCTTTGTTATCTATTGTCTCTATTTGATATTGAACGATCTAACATCTCATTTGTACCGGAAATCAAACAAATGGACCAACATGGTATCAGAGCCTTAGTGCTCATGATTTATTAAGGTTTTGGTTGTTTTTGTTCAATATCAAGTTTTCATCTACTTAGGATCAATTCGAGTATATTTGATATAAAATTTGCTTGAATTTAATTGGATTTTGGTTAAGGAAACTATGTTAATCATCAGATCTCAAATCCATTTAGTTTTTTATGATTTCTGATTGATTTCGTGTTGAAAAAGCTTTTTCAGCTTCATGCAACGCATTTACTGATTCCTCCTGCGAAACTGTATGTTCTTTTAGCGAAACTAAAGTTGTTATCCTCTTTGAAGTTGTTTTCTACTATCCTGCATAACTAGTTTCATTGAACGAAATTTCAGGTGTGCTTGTGGGTAATTTTCAAGCGAAATTGCTACCGAAAGTATCATTGAACGGAAGTTCAAGCTTGTTTGGTGCGAATATGTCAACGAAACTTAGCTGTTTTAGGCATTTGGCTAGCGAAACTGCTGCCGAAATTGCCTGCGAAACTACGGCAACCCAACAAAACTAGTTTTCCCTATCAAATTTTCTGCGAATTTACCATTCTTCAGCAAAAATACTTCTTCCCCAGCGAAACTAGTATGTCAAAGATGACTTCCCTTACCCTTGCTGATCTTGAAAGTCTAGCGAAACTAGTACGTAAAAGCCTTTTTCTTCTACACAGATCGCAATCAATGGGAATCTATCATTTCTGGTCCTCACATACCAATTATCACTATCGTGATATTGTATCCCAAAACAACAACCCATCCACATTCAACGAGAAGGATCTAAAGCTAATTAATCTAGACTAGAAAGCTTTTGGAGCATTAACTCTTTGTCTCGCACCAGACATTTACAATCGATTCACTGAGCATAAGAATGCTAAGTCTCTCTTTGACGCTATGTGTGAGTATTATGATGGTAACGAAGAACTAGTATAAAATAAAGGTATTCAAGCCCAGAAGGAATTCAATTCCTTTGTGGGATAGATAAAAAAGAGTCTCACACATCTCACAAATTGCTTTCTAACAATATCAAGCACACTGAAGAAATATGATGACATACTTTCCCATAGTGAGCAAGTCAGCAGGTTGCTAGACTCTCTCCCACCTCAGTCGAGCCTACAAGTGAGGATGCTGAAGCAGGAAAGAGGTTTAACTGATTCCAAGCTTATGGATATCATCAATAAGCTTAAATCCTTTGAGTTAGACATGAAGAGATGGGAATTCAACGAAACCATGATGCCTATATTTGGTTTCACTCAAAGTGCTCCATTATTGTCTTCCACTACAAGCTCTCCTATGCAGACATCGCGTCAAGGAGGAGTGAATACTAGTGATTGTTATGGAGGTTGTGATAATGTTTGGAGAGATCAAGCTAATTCAAAAAAAGTGTTGAAATTTCAGTTCCATCCTAGACAATGGCTCTTTTTGGTATGTTTGTTCAAAGTTGTGAAGCCTTAGTGGCGGGGGATTTGAAAGGAAAAGGGATGACGATGGAGGATATGTATCAGGTGGATCCCGATGATCTGGAATAGACTAACATTCAATGGCAAATGGCAATGTTGATACTTAGAGCTTGGAGATTCATGGAGCACACTTGAAGAAAGAATTCGGAGGTCAAAGCTCTAACTCCAAACTGGGATTTGATAAGTCTAAGCTAAGGTGTTTTAACTACAAACAATTGGGACACTTCAACATAAATGTCC
Source organism: Flaveria trinervia (assembly GCA_025506515.1). NCBI lineage: Eukaryota > Viridiplantae > Streptophyta > Magnoliopsida > Asterales > Asteraceae > Flaveria > Flaveria trinervia. Next base: position 22,836,281 of record CM046443.1, read on the forward strand.
ATTGCCAATCGTCACTGATCCTAACAATTCGGGAGTTCCACGACTAATTTCAAGCAAGTAAAGAAGAAATTAGTCACAAGAAAGGGACAACTTTAATTTCTAATTTTGATTGGAGTGCTGAAGTTGAAGGGATGAGAGATGATATTAACCAGGCTGTTAGGGGACCATGTACGTACGGAGTACTAACGGATTCGGCATTTTACCATATCAAATAGTGTGGAATCTTGTTTGATTGGCGATTCAATGAGTGAAAATGATAACCCGATCAATATAACAATGAACTAAACGTTAAGAATGAGTAAAGATCGATCAAGATCGAACAATGAAGTTGGATTTGCTATCTTGGACGCTCTGGACGGCTGACCACTATCCTAAGTACACTGACCCTAAGGGCAATGTTATTCCCAACTTAGGTGAAACTTTTGGCAGTGCTACTTTTGATAAGATCAGGATCGAACAATGAAGTTGGATTTGCTATATACGAAGTGTCTCTCTAATTATTTTTTCTCGCAAATTAAGTTGTATTTATAGGTTTGTAGTTTTCATTTGTACGACTGAACCATTAGCATGGTTCAGTCGTGCGATTAACTCAAGCGATTGATCATACGCACGTCTGAAGGTTCAGTCATGCGACTGAGTCAATCTTATGTCTCAATCATACGACTGATCCAGTCTCCTAGTTCAGTGGTGCGATAGGTCCATAAGTATGATATATTCATGTGTATGGTCCATAGGTATAGTTCATTAGCATGAATAATTACCCGACTTGGTTGAACACATTACTTAATCATTATTGACTAAGAACAATGAACAACAACCTCTAACCTATATAAGAAGTTCATACATATGAATCAAATATAAATAAACATCAATGCATATATCATACTTCATTACATCATCACATTACACATTTGTAAGACATGTTTGACTTTTACATTTAAGCATATAAACTAGGAACATCACATATTTGCAAACTCCCCTATGGACCTAGTTTATCCTATTGTCTAACATTCTTCATATGTGGTTGAAAATTCTTATACTTCTCTTCTCTGGTGACTCCCGCGTGTATCCCAAACGCGAAGCAGATTCGTATGACATGTTGGAACTGTAGAGCTTGTATAATATCTTACGTGTCATACAATAGTGGCCACTTGTATAGAGTGTAGACATCTTCTACAGACAAGTTGGTAAGCCATATTGGGTAAAATACCTTCATACACTCAATCTTTCCATCTTTCTTCAACACTATGACCACTTCTCCCATCCTCCAATCATAATACCACCATTGAAGTGTGGAGTGAAGTCGTAAGGCATCTCCCTTAGAGGAATCTTAGACATCGTGCATGGGAGACTACACTTCTGTACTATCTTCGGTCTTCCAGAGATAGGATCAATGTCAGTTTTATGAATAAAACGTTTAGGTTGTTGAGGCTTAAAGTTGACCCATCTGGTGTGGTATTCTTTCTTCAGAGCTGTCTCAAACCATCCCGACATCTTCCTCGAGTTGGCATACAAAAAATCTAAATTAGCCAATTTATTTAGCTCAAAACCAGGAAGAGTCTTCAGATCATGTGAATATCTAAAGTACTCAATCCCCTTCTCTCTCTTTACAAAATAAACATTTAAATATTCAAAATACGCCCGCGCTATGATTTTGCCAGACACTTTCTGATGTTTCTTGACTCTGTATAGTTTGGTGTAGGCATAAGGCTTTGGAGGTGTGCGCCGGGCTTTCATTTCACCAAAACACATAGCCCATTCAGCTTTCTTAAGATCAACATTAGCATAAGAAGCTTGGGCTTGACTTTCATCTTTCTCATTTTCTCTCTCCATCTCGTTCAGCTTATCAAAAGTAGCACTGCCAAAAGTTTCACCTAAGTTGGGAATAACATTGCCCTTAGGGTCAGTGTACTTAGGATAGTGGTCAGCTGTCAGATCTTTAACCTCTATTTCATCAACATCCTATAACTCCTCATCACTTAGAACATTGACTTCGGGAGCATCTTTGATAGGTTCATCTGGATTTAGTCAAAACATATCAGCTAGTTGTTCATCAGTGAGGTCGTGGATGATCTCTCCTTCCTTAGGAGTGTAGCTCATAAATCATCTTACAATCCGTTACGAATCAAGAATCATAGTGTGTTGAGTCTTGATCTGCTGAAGGGGGACGACATCATATTCATCTGGTTGTTGAGCATCATCTGTTTGATTAAACATTCAACACATCACACATAAATCATTAATCAAGACATTGAAACATACATAATCATTAATTAGATTAATGTAATACACAATTCAAGTACAAAAGTTTCAAATACATAAACGTATAATCTTTACTTTTGCCTTGATCGGGTGTTTCTTTAGCTTGAGGAGCTAAGGACGAGGCTCTTTGATCCTCATTTCGCTTGGTGCGCCTCTCCTTTGCTAATGGATTTGAGGCTGGTTTAGCACCATCACTTCCTACTCATCATCATCATCTTTATCATCCTTTTTGACCTTTTCACTCGGTCCCATTTCCTCCTTATCATCTTCTTCTTCATCATCAGTAAGCTCATCATCATCATAACATCATCACCCTCTTTAATCTTTAGCGGCTCACCCTTAGATCCCTTCAGCCTTATCATAATCTTCTTGTTCTTTTTCTACAGTCCCTCAATCCTTTTCACTGATGCCATCAGCAAATCGTTTTGACACTTTAATGCATGGTGAGCTCGGCCTAAAGCTCTCTCATAAAGTACAGTCTTCTCACTGAGCTGAGATATTTGCTTGGCTTAAGATGCATTTACTGCCATCAGCTAGTTTATCTGAGTAGCTCTCAAATCATCAATTGCGATTAGCTTTAGCACAATGCAGTTTAGGCTTGCTAGTTGTTCCTCTAACCCGGCCATGGGTAGGGTAGAGCCATGTGTAAATGTGGATTGGGTGGAGTTAGCGGCTTGGTGAGTAGTGGTTTTGGTGGTGGATGTGTGAAGATGGGAGGAGGAATGGGAGTGGATTATGGTGGAATTGTGTTGGCTATTGTGGGTGAGGTGGAAGTAGGTGTATGAGTGATGGTTGGAGTATCATTGGCTGTAGAGGTGGTAGTGGGTGTGGTGGTGGTAGTGGAAGTGGTAGTGGTTGTGGCTGTGGTTGTGGCAATGGTTGTGGTAGTGGTAGTGGTGGTGGAAGATATGATCAATATGAACCTTTGTCTCTTACTCTTTTTAGCCACAACCCGGCTACCTGCTTGCCTAACATGAGGCTCATCATCTCACTCTTCTTCTTCATCTAACAGAAAACCAGGGTGGATAGCCACCTGCTCAGATCCACCTTGAGCATCAGAGGTACCTTGTGGAGATGGTGGAGATATAGTAGAAATGCCAGTGGCCTTTGATTGACTCGGACCAGCATCTCCACCACATTGACTGTCATTGAGATCATCATCATGGTCGTCGTCTTCATCGATGCGTACCATAATAGGCTCAGCAGCGGAATCACTATCATCATGATGCCATTTCTTGCGAGCAGGCGCCATGTAGTCTTCATTGGCAAGATGCCCAAACAATCTCCTGACGTGGGGCTTCCCCTGCTTCTCCTAGTACACCTTCATTCTTCCCAAAGTAGTGTCATCCATCACGTCTAGAATAACATCATCATCTTCTCCTTTGGTAGCATAGGAAGCTTCTAATCTAGAATCATATGTAAGAACCGTGGATACATGCAGAATCCTTCCTTGCCTTTGGCCTCAATGTTCTCCATCATGTAGGAGAACAACATGCGGGAGAAACTGAATAGGTGGTATGTATGCATTCTGGATTTGGTAAGACATCTCATAAAATCCTCCTCGGCTTGAAGCTATGCACTTTAGGATAACATGAGCCAAGTACTTTAACTGGGGGCACATGTTGCTCTTGTTCATCATGCCGACATTGGTGTCCCAAGCGTACTTGATCCTCAAAACACATCCCCGAACAGTTAGAGGATGGAACTTGGTTGGATGGCCTCCGTCTTCCCCCAAGTCTAGGACTCACCAGAGGTCTTCTTCACAGATCTTAATGTGTTGTCTGAAAATGGAGCTCTGGATACAATGATGCTCAATAGACCTGTCAACTACGGTGTTTTCCGAGAAGGTCTGCTTTATCAATCTGTATGGAGTGCATGGTGTAGAGATGGCCATGTAGATCCTAGATCTCCACAGAAAGGCTATAATCCCAGCGAAGTCGAAAGTGTTTCGAGAAGTAGCATCTAAATGTGCACATATGTTGTGTTTGGTTGTCATCGAACATCTTTCAGCCATATTGTTGCAACACAAGAATATATACATTAGATTTCTTGCTAGACTTAAAAGTTGAAGTTTGAATGATTTTATTCTACTGATTCAATCATGCGGCTGAACCATACGACTGAGTTCAGTCGTACGATTGAGTTTAGTCTTACGATTGAGCCTGAGTCTAAGCTTAGTCATATAGTTGAGTTAGTCATGTGACTGAACCCACACGCATGATTCATTCATGCGATCGAGTCATACGCCTGGCTCAGTTTTGACGACTAAAGTTCATGAGCGTGTCCATTTGTATATGTCATTGTTGAACACCATGGATTTGAATCTTTGTCAAAAACATGACATTATACTTCGTGTTTATAGTCATTTGGACCGCAGAGACTCGAAATAGCACTTTGTTTCTTTTAAATCAACATTAGTGTCCTGTTAAGTGGTCTCTTCTTAAGAGTTAGTCTCGGTTCTAGGTTTTAGCATATAGGTCCTTAAAGGTGCGATTAAGACATTCATTTGGATTGATTTCAGTTGCAAAGTATGTGTACATGAGTAGAAAACACGTTAGGATCATAATCAAGCAGTAATATTAGTTAAACAAAATTTGAGTAGAGTGTCGTCGTATGAGTGGTTTATGAGAGTTTTGAAGGGTGGTAATGAATACGGCCGACTGACCCCTTTATTTATACTATTTTAAATTTCAGTCGTGCGATGGAACCCATATGCATTCTTCATTCGTGCGACTGGGGTTCAGTCATGCGACGAGCTTATACTCCATTATCCATTCGTAAGATTGGTTCAGTCATGTGGTCCAATCGCAGGGTTGTCTGATGCACATGGTTTATTCGTGTGACTGGCTCATACGTATGGTTCAAACATGGGATTGGCTCATCCTTATGATTCAATGGTGCGATTGGCTCATACATATGAGTTTGACCTCATACACTTGCAAACACCTAAAAGTTTACCTTTTGATATATAACATTATGACCTATGATCATCTTAGACAAGACCCTTTTAGTTTAACATCATTTGATCACCTCAGATGTGATCCTTTTAGTTTAGAGTTGATTGGTCACATTGGACGTGACCCCTTCTAGTGAGTGATTCACATATTTCATCTAGTTGTATTGTCTAACATCTACGCAACAAAAGACTAGGAAATATAAAACAAATGTGAAATTAAGAAAAACAAGACATATTTTTGTGGTTTTGGGTTTGAGATGGATGGAAACCTTTTAGAATACATCTAACCCATTTTACTTCTTGAGCAGAACAACTTCAAGTTAATTTGATCATTTCTGGAAAGATTCATTATGGAATCATGCAGGTCTATCATAATCATTTGGGGCCCCTTTTAATATGCACTTTGATGCTAGATTCGTGTTTTATCTGAGAGTCAATAGCACTTTCAATAAATCATACTAGAGCTATAAGATGCAAACAATGATTTTGACTGTCAAGAGTTGCTGCCATGATGAGTGTTAGTATATTTGTCCACTTAAATGCATACATAGATTTTTGACTCACATTGGTGATGAATTAGATTTAATTATGTCAACAAGCATTTGTGGATCCCACACTTATATGGTAATCAACATTCTTGAAGAGATTTTTGAGCGTTCTACGGGTATTTGACAAGAAGAAACGATTCTAAGAGCTTTCAAATAGATGCCAAGCCTCAGGTCAGTACCATCACACAATAGAGAGGCACAAAAAACAATGAACTAGACTATTTAGGTTATGCTTATCCTCTGGTCTGTGCCACCGCACAACAGAGAGGCACACAACCTATCTTCTTATTAAAGCATTGATTTTCTTTTGCAAATAACACACCAACAACATTAATCATTAGCTTGATTGCTCTAAGCAGTTTTCCATGTGCTTTGCCCATTTTTATGGTCATCCGCTCATATTTGTGGCGTTTATTTTGCTCGTCACCCCTTATTGGAAATGCGTTGATTGTGTTACCCAGAGATAAGATGAGAACCCACAACAAGTTGAACAAATTAGTTTGAATTTAATTCACCGATGAAGCTTACTCATCTATTATGTTGAATCTACCGATACATCATATAATGATCTAGCAACCTCTAGGTCTAATTTCTCTATGTTACCTCAGTAGCAGACTAGTTTTATATCATTTGCCTTTTGTTATTCTTAGACTTCTCAGACTTGTAATTTGAGTTTAGCATGTTGAGCATTTAGATCCTTTTGATGTCCCAACCAATTTGTTCCCTATGTGCTATCATTTTCCATAAACTTTGAATCCAAATCGCACATTTGAACTCATTTTTTTCGGCTAATCTACCATCCCCCTCGTTTTTTTATGTAAATAAATACCACAACTAATTAAATACTCAACTAGACTTTTCTCCCCCTAATATTCTAAAACCGTACATCTTTTTGTGTTTTTGGATTTTAAAAGACAGAAAAATAAAACAATAGAAAATAAATAATAAACTAAGAAAATACTTGTCAGACTAAGAACTTTCTTCTTCTTGCATCACATCAATTTTCTTTTTGATGCCATTAACCTATAAAAGATATAAATACCAAGGTTTTTCAAATGCTTTTTTGTGTAGAGGTCGACGCGTTAAAAATTCGTATTAATTTTAATAACATCGATTAATTGCTTTTCAAACAGTCACGTGTAACTATAACTCTATTCACCAGATCATTCTAAACCAAATGATTCATCTTCCTTGGATTAATGGGTCCTATTCTCCTATGCCATGAAACTGTAATCCCTCTCTGTTCCCTTTCACAAGAAGCATTGAATAGTGTGTTCAATTGTGGAAGCTTTTGATATATCCAAGACATACAAATCGTTATATCTTCAAGCCGACATTAGAACTTTATCCTCCTCGATAACATAATCCTTCTTCAATATGTAGCACTTCTTGTAGTCAAACACAACTTTGAATCCTTTATCACAGATCTAGGAGACTGAAAGCAAGTTCTTCTGTAGTTGTTGAACGTAGTTTACATCGTCAACCTTCACTTTCTCGTTTCCCACTTCGTCTTGAGTGGTGATGTAACCTCCTTTGTTTCGAGCGAATGATACATGTACCCATTTAATTTGTTTGACGTTAAAAACGTGAGCCAAATTCCCAGTCATGTGCCTTGATGCCCCACTATCAATAATCAAGGATATTAGTGATAGCGCTATAGCGTACACCCTGCACATTCAAAGAAATTTATCATTTCAGATTTGGGACCCAAGCCTTAACTAGCTTGGGTGACCTAGAGGAATCACACATCATAAACTAACCCATTGTCCTTTAGAAGACGAGGGCATATCTTTCTTCTTCATTTCCTCACTATCAAACTCTATACTTGATTTTTCTTTCCATAAACCAGTTTTATGTAAGGCCTGTTTATGGCAAACAAACGGCTAGCTTAAGGTTTGAACTTTAGGTGCAGTGTTATATCTTACTTTAGAAAAATTTGATTTTGCATCATAAAGTTCAATTTTCTTTTTGGGCGTCTGATAATAAGGACAATTAGAAGAGATATGTACTTGTTTTCTAGAACTGTAGCATGATCTACTTTCTACAGATTGAAGACAATTTTTATATGGTGTTGAGTTTGGTAAGGGTGTGAGATGTGTCTGGTTAGGTTTTGTCACTTCTCTTTTAGATGTTTCAGCTTCTTTAACAAAATTAATTGTTTTAACATTTTAAACATCTTCAACTTTTAGTTTATTTGGACTTTGATGATTAACACGTTTATGGTTAATGGATTAGTCATTTTCGGTTCTGAAATGGACTTTTGTGAACCTGACCCTAAATTAACCCTTTTAATTTTAAACCCAGACCTTCCCCATTATTTTGTTCTTTCACTATGTTTTGAACTATGTGAGAAGAACTTGCCAAACTATGCAGTTTTTGTTTTAAAGATTCAACTTCGACTTCTAAAACTGCTTTTTCCTTCTTCGTTTATTCCAAAGAATTTAAATAAAACTTTATGTCATTTGATTGATTTAAGGCAACAAGCTCGGTTTCCCTTAGTTGTTTCCCCAAATGTTCTATATTTTTTTTGAAGCTACACTAATTTTGTTTTGAAATACGATTTTCTTTAGTGAACAGTTGTAAATCATTTACTAGATTATCATTATGTTCTAATAACTTAGCAAATTTCAAATAAATGCTTTCTCTAAATTTGTCACAATGAGTACAAGCATGCTTTTCAAATAATTGGCCTTTAGAACTTACTTGTGATGAATCACATAAATCAGCCATCAAAACTATATCAGACTCTTCGTTGACTAGAGATTTTGAAATCGTAGCTCTAAGCTCTTCCTTAACCAAGTGATTTACAACATTCACAACTTCTCTGGAATCTGACATCCCTTTCCCAGCTATGATCCCACCTTCACTAGCAGATCCATCATCCAGTGCATCAACAAAGAGAATATTTAATTCTCCAGGAGAAACAAATCGGAAGGACTAGTCTTGCCCTTCATCACCTTGAGCAGTTAGAGCCTTTGTCTCTTTACTTGAAGAAGTAGTTCCAATCATGTCTTTGTCTTGATGGTTGAATGTAGGAAATGGGTTTGCATTTCATGTTTTCTTGGGCTTTACACATTCACATTTAAGGTGCCATTTTTCACCATAGTTGAAACATGTGACTTTGGTTTTGTCAAAACCAAAAGTCGTAGCTTAAGTGGCAACTAGATTTTACCCCATCATTTTGACAAACCTCTTTCCTCTTCTGACCACACTAGCCAAGGCCCACATTATGTCCATTCTGTCTAGCTCATTTTCATCAACTTGCTCGTAATCCTTATCTACAAGATGACAATTGTGAAGTCGGTTTTTCGGGATCGATAAACATCCGAGCATGTTCTTGACAGAAGGATGAACAACCAAAACCAAAAGTCAAATCAATAACAAGAACTATCAATATTGGTTTCATTGATAAAAACCTAACGATTACAAGCTCGTTACAACATAAGAATCAAGACTCTTGGCAAGGGGAAGTTCGAGCATGATCTCCCCTCTCATCCGGCAGCCCTAGGCTTCGGGCAGACTTCCTCTGAATCCTTCATCTCTCTACACATTGAAACTGGTATATATAGGCCTCGGCCCATATTAGATGTGACTGGGCCCATTCGTGCGATTGGACCATGCGTATGGTTCAATCGTACGACTGGACCATGCGTATGGTTCAATCGTACGACTGGACCATGCGTATGGTTCAATCATACGACTGGACCATACGTCCAGTCTTACGAATGTCCTAGCATGGCACAATCGTACGACTGAGTCTCATTCGCATATGCTCGTGCGAATGACCCAGTTTCATGTGTTTACAACATATCGGATGTATAACATTAAGCCTAGACTATTCGACAAGCGACTGACACACTATATATGACTATATATGCTCCAACAACAATTTCAATCTTACCGGAAACTAAACTATCGTACGATTGTACAACATCCGCTAGAAGATCCATGTGATCTTTAGCAACTTCCACTGTGACATTACCGAGATTCTCAGTCTTCAACTTTGTAGTATTTGCCTTAGGAACTATGTATTGGGTTCCAGATGACCCTGAAGTTTCAGTTCCTAAAGCACTGTTTTGGGAAGGAGTAGAAGAACTAGACACGAACACTGTTTGTAACGGTGCTCCTGAAACAGCTGGAGTCGGAAGTGAGTTGTAAAGTGAAGAATTCTGAACATATGATGCTTTCTTCAACTTGTATTTCATTCGCAGTTCTTCCTCCATTAACTTCAAGATGAAATCATTTATGTCTAATGTGGCAAGAATTTCGTTTTGTCTCGGAATGGAGACAAATGAATCCCATTTATCAGGAAAACCATCAACAAAGCTTGAAACTTTATCATCCATAGATGTTATCACACCATGAGTGTGCAACTCACTCATTAGATGATAGAATGTGTCAATAATATCATCCAAGCTCTCATTCCCTATCGAAGAGAAATTATCAAATTCCTTTTGAGAGCTTTAGCCTTCAGTGTCTTCAAAGTTGCGTTTCCAGCATATATCCTTTCCAATGCCTCCCATAACTTTTTAGACTGCTTGTTCTCAGAGAACTAATTAAAAATGTCCTTAGGTATTGACTGAGTCAACAAGGCATATACATTCTTTTCAGTATTAAATAGAATTTTCTAAGCTTCACTCATTCCTCCCAAAGTCAACTTGACTCCATTAGCACTGACTGGTACCGTATAACCAGTCTCTATGGATGTCCAAATATTTGGGTCAACTCCATTTAAATAGATTTCAAACCGTTGTTTCCATTATGGATGTTCATCTAACGTTAACAGCTTTGGTGGTTATTATGATTTCCAATCTCATTCCCCAGAAGTAGAAGATTCTGGATGCGGGAGTCCTTTCCGGCAGTAAATGCAGCAATTTGGTATTCCATTGCTTGAAACTTGGTACTTTTAGAATAGGACAATTTCACTCGTGCGAATGGGCTATGAGTATGGATCACTCATGCGAATGAAGGATGCAAATGAATTCAATCATGCAATTGGATTCAGTCATGCGTATGAACAAGATGATTGGAATCAAACGACTAGAGTTGTTCAGTCGTGCGAATGTGGGATACGACTAAGTTCAATCGTGCGGATGGAGTATACAATTGAATTCAATCGTACGAATGAACCAATTGTGCGACTAAAGGTTTTTGTGTTTGCAAAATAGAATATTTTGACACTTTGAGACAAAATACGAGTTTCTCATGAACCCTAATCTGCCGTATAATGAAAATTGAAACTTTAATGGCTACAAACTTCGAAAACACCTTTGGAAGTAAAGTGGTGACTCTTTTGATTAAAACGTAGGTTTTTCAAAACCAAAACTAATGGAATCCAACGCAAATCACAAGCCAAAGCTCTAATACCACTTGTTAGGGGACCGTGTTCGTACGAAGTACTAACGGATTCTGCGTTTAACTAGATCAAATAGTGCGGAATCCTCTTTGATTGATGAACCAATCGGTGAGAATGATAACCCTATTGATATAATAATGCACTAAATGTTAAGGAGTATGGCTCGATCAAGATCTAACTATGAAGTTGGATTGGCTATGTTGGACGCTCTGGACGGTTAGGGCCTATGTATATTAGAAGTATCTCTCCAAATGTTTTTTCTCACGAATTAAGTGGTATTTATAGGTTTGTAGTTTTCATTTGGACGACTGAATCATTAGCATGGTTCAGTCGTGCGACTGACTCATGCGATTGATTCATATGCACGACTGAATGTTCAGTCATGCGACTGAGTCAATTTTATGTCTCAATCATACGACTGATCCAGTCTTCGTGTTCAGTCGTGCAACTGGTCCATAAATGATATATTCATGTGTATGGTCCATAAGTATGGTCCATTCGCATGAATTATTACCCGACTAGGTTGAACACATAACTTAATCATTATTGACTAAGAACTATGTGCAACAACCTCAAACCTATATAAGAATTTCATACATATGAATCGAAGATAAATAAACATCAATGCATATATCATAGTTCATTACATCATCACATTACATGTATATAAGACATGAATGACTTTTACATTTAAGCACATAAACTAGGAACATCATGTATCTACATAGGCGCGAGTGCCTAAGATTGTTGAACGAAAGGTGAAGGAGAACTATGTGGATTAATCTGATCCATTCAAAGAAATCAGAGATGAAGCTAAGTTCTCTGTGAATGTGAAGGAAGACGAGAAGATGAAAGAAAGTAAATCTGAGGATTTGAGGAAGGAAGGAAGTCAACCCGCTGAGCAAGGAAAAGATAAAGATGATGCTGCTATCACTATTGAGGAAAGCAAGTCGAGTACTCTGGTATGCTAATGTCAGAAGGTCTTAGTAGCAGAAAACGTGGTGATGGGACTTCCGTATGAGGTAATTCAGGATATGTGCTTTTCTGCATGTAAAATGAGGTTATTTGGTGTTTATAAAGCTAACCATTTATTAATTGATAATGAACAAGATTTAAAACGAATTAAAGAAGAACTTAAAATAAATGAGTCTAAATATTTTATTAAATCAAACGATGCTTTGAAAGAAAATGATCACCTAAAACAAACAGTTTTGGAAAGAAATGTTGAGATTAATACTTTGACAGAAAGAGTTGCACTTGCTGAATTTGAAAGAAGCAAACTTTAGTCAAAGCTCGATAAATAGACAATATCGGGAACGAAACATGATGATCTATGTAAATCTCAATGGGGGGCTAGGATTAAAACAGGATTGGGCTATGAAAATGCTAAAGTTTATCCTCCTCCCAGTACTTACTGCTACTCTCCTATGCATGTTCCTCATCCTTCTAATGATTTAATCAAAACATATACCAAAAGTATGTCTGTAGGTTTAGAAGGTGTGAATCCTAAGCATGTTCGTGTGTACTACGATTATGGACTGACCAGCGGGCTTGGATGCACTAGTCTTAGTACACATGAATATCAGCATTCGTCTTAGATCATAAATCTAGTTTAAATTATGTTTTTGTTTCTAGTGAATCTATAATAGACTCTGTCTCATCATGTTCTCTTGATGTTTCTATCTCATTTTTAAGTTGATGGTTATGATGCTGTTGTTTCTGATTGTGTTAATAGTGTAAATGATTCCACCGCAAAGAGTAATGATAAAAATAAAACTAATTTTTTTGAAAAATTCTTTTCTCGTCCTATTCCTTCTTTTACTCCATCAAATATTTCTTTATCAAATCAAAGGTTTTTGACTTCATCTGAAGCTAGTACAAGTGGTACTTGTATTACTTACATTTCAGATGACAACTCATCTTCTTTTGTAAATAACTATTCTTTGCCAAATAAAAACAAACCTCGAGATATGTATGAGACTTATAGTGATATAGATTCTAAATTGTCTAAATGCGATGAGGAATACATATTGATCAAATTCTTACTCCTTTATATAACACACCTAGATTAAAACCACATTGTTTTAGATGTGGTAAAGATGATCATATAATTAAGCATTGTCCTGAGCTACGTCATAGGCTCTTCAATAAGAATTCATTGAGGAATATACTCACTAAATTAGTTAATAATTTCTTTTGCAAGAAACCAGTCTCTCCTAAACCTAAAGTTGTTCAAACTTGGGTTCCCATTTCACCTGTTCTTTGATATTTTGCAAGACTCATCCAATAAGCTTGTAAACAATGTATGGCATGTGGATAGTGGATGCTCTAGACATATGACGGGGATCATGGATTTATTGAGTAATTATCGGATAATAAATTGAGGTTATGTCGCATTTGTAGGTGACAAGAAAGGAGGAAAGATAATCGGTCAAGGACAAGTTTTCAATGGCTCTCTAACTTTCAAGATAATCTTTTGAGTGTCTATCAATTTTGTGATAAAGACATTCTGGTCTTGTTTAAGTCCAATGAATGACACTTTCTAAAATCAAAGTTTGATATTCTAATGAAATGGTACTCATGCGAGCTCCACAAAAGCATGACACGTATCTTCTTGATATGGGTTCAAAGGAGTCAACATATTCTGTCACTAGTCTCTTGTCTAATGCTTCCACTTCTGAGTCTTTCTTATGGCATCACAGATTGGGCCACACCAATTTTAAAATAACAAGCAAATTAGTTAAAAACAATCTTGTTAGGGGAGTACCTTTAAAAGAGTTCTCTATGGTTGAAAAATGGATGGGGTGTGCCAGAGGCAAACAACATATGAAACCACATAAGCCTAAACTTAAAAATAGCATATCTATTCCCATCGAATTGTTACATACTGATTTGTATGGCCCATTCAGTGTTAAATCAATTACTAAAAAAACTTTATGTCTTGTGATAATAGATGATTTTTCCAGGTACTCATGGGTGAGATTTCTTACAAACAAAGGAGAGGCTGCTAAGGAGTTGCAGAAGCTAGTTCTTTCAATTGAATCAATAAGTAAGAGGAAGCTTATGGCTATCCGAAGTGACAACGGTACTGAATTCAGAAATCAGATCTTTGATTCATTCTATGATGCTAAGGTAATTTTAAGACAATTCCGTGCTGCGAGGATCCCTCAACTTAATGGTGTGGCTGAACGAAAGAATCACACCCTTATTAAAGTTGCATGTACAATGCTTGATTGAATCCTCCTTATCCGTCATCTTTTGGGCTGAGGCAGTGAATTATGCTTCCTACGTTCTGTACAGGGTATTGATAGTCAAGGATAAAATGAAGACTCCTTATGAATTGTTTCATAAGAGAAAGCCTTTAATTGATTTCTTCCATCCATTTGGCTGCTCGTGCACTTTATTGAATACACAAGCGCAAAAGATTAAATTTGGTGCCATGTCTGATGAATGTTATTCGTCGGCTATTCTTCTTCTAAAAAAGCTTATAGGGTATATAACAAGAGAATGCGTATTGTTCAAGAGTCCTTCTATGCTAATTTGCAGGAATCTAATTCCTCCGATGTTCGATCTGAACCAGCATGGTTCTTTGACTCCGATACTACGTTTAATTCGTTTAATCTTCCAGTTTTCGGCGATGATGCGTCTATCTCCAATGTTCACACAAACCTCATTCTCCCAACACCTATTATACCTCCTCCTACTATATATGCAAACGATGCTACATGAGTTGATATTGCATCTTCATCTTCATCATTTGACCTTCCACCTCCACTTGTTTTTGTATCTCTTCCATCCACACCTCCATCTACCTCATCATAACTGGTATCACCAAACTCTCCAATTAACTCTACCTTACCATCAAATTCTAGTTCAACTATCCATCATCAACCTATTTGCCAACTACCTGTAAATATCATCCCTATGCCCTCTGATTTCAAAACCTTGAAAGATTATCCATATGATAACATCATAGGATCTATCATCGATGGAGTTCGGACGCGGAGTCAATCCGTAACACCCCGAATTTCTATTTAAACGAAAGGAAAAGAAGAGTAAATAGAAAGAATAGAAATTGTGCACAAGTGGAGGGGGATGAAGTGTACAAAGTACATAACCTTATTATTTTAAGGATTTAAGGGGCATGGTCACCCATATCAAAAGCAGAAAGCTTCTTTTGCTCTCGGAGGAAAAAAGAAGAGAGAGAGCCCTGGTACTAGAGAGAGAAAGAGGAAGAAGCAACTTCAAAGGTAAGTCTTCTCTTATATGAGCTCAGTTTCAGCTGGTTTTGAGTTCTTGACTAAAGTTCTGGTTGTTTAGAGTTTGTTTTCGGGATTCCAGAGCCGAATCGAAGGTAGGTCTCGAACTTGAAGTGTGTGGCTCAAAGACTGCTCAAGATGAGTTTCTAGAACCCCTCTTTTACTGATTTTCAACTTGTTTGGGGCTATTATGCATACTAAGTAAACATTTTGAAAGAAACCATGGGTTTACAGCATTATGTTTGAATGATGTATGTATGTATGCATGTTTTTTAGTATGATTATGGGTTAGTGATGATGTTTAGCATGCTTAGATGGCCTTAGTATGTTAGATCTGTGTTTGGGTATCATTAGAATGATAATGGGGTGATGTTGGTATCATAGAAAATATTTCAGAATGTTTTGATGAACACGAATAGTGGTCCATGCGCGTAAATAGTGACCCATGCGCCCAGCATATTGGCCAGACGCCTAAGTGTTGGCCATGCGCCCAGAGTAGGTCATGCGCCTAAACAGTGGCCCATGCACCCAGCATTGTTGGCCATGTGTCTAAGTGTTGGCCATGCGCCCAGAGGTGGTCCATGCGCCTAAACAGTGGCCCATGCGTCTAAGTGTTGGCCATGCTTCCAAGTGTTGTCAATGCGTCCAAGTGTTGGCCATGTGCCTAAACAGGTCCCATGCGCCTGCATAGTGGCAAAGCGCCTGAATAAGGCAGAAGCGCCCAAATAGTGCCCATGTGCCCAGACTGTTTTACACTTTGAATTTTTATGCTCATGCGCCTGGAAGGTCCCATGCGCCCAATTTGGATTTAAGGTTTTCTAAGTGGTTTTTAAGAGGTAATATGGGGGATAGGCCTGGTTATGATGTGATGGCTTATGTTTGATGTGTGTTATGCATGTATGATGTTGCCTGTATGGTGTTGGTGTATGTTTATGATTATGTATATGTTCCTTATTATGTATGTATGTCTTCCCTTGGCTTTGCGTTGAACATTAATAAATGTAATGAAAAGTATTATGTAACGTAAAGTGGAAGATAATGAAAAGAGGAACATAATGATAGAATGCATGCATTAATAAAAGAGAAAGTATAGAACGCTTGCAAGCAATATGTAAAGAGGTACATGGCCCTAAATGCCTTAAGCTCTACCGCGTGTGGTTCAGCAAATCCTAAAGTGTGCACGCAAGGGTTCCGGTCTTTGTAACTGACCTTCAGTGGTGTTACCCATTTCGTTGGGGTGTTGTTACCCACTTCAGTGGGGGTGTTGTTACCCATTTCGGTGAGGGTGTTGTTACCCATTTCAATGGGGGTGTTATTATCCATTTCGATGGGGGTGTTGTTACCTATTTTGGTGGGGTTCTTGTTACCCATTTTGGTGGGGGTGTTGTTACCCATTTTGATGGGGGTGTTGTTACCCATTTCGATAGGGGTGTTGTTACCCATAATGTTGGGGGTGAAATATATGATGGTTACCCGAGATACGTATAATTTCGGGTGTGTGGCATAAAGCCAATCCTAGGTATGAGGTGAGCGAATTTGTGTTGCAACAGACTCGGATAGAGTTCAATCCCTGTGATTGACTCATATGGGATCTTTGTCGCGTATGCCGGTGCTGTGTCAGTCTTCGGACATGAATTGGGGGTTTGTGAGCAGGCCTCGGCACAACATGAGCTTTTGAGCATGAGTTGGGGATACTGCATGAGACAAGATTCGAGTAATAAAGAATAATGAACGAAAGATAATGTATGAAAGAACGAAGTTTGAATGAACGTTAATGGATTATCCTAATAACGTACTGAACAGGATCCTTGTCATTGGACCTCAGTAATCGTGGCGTAGTGCCACGAAGAGGGTAAAGTCTGACCGGATCTAGAAAGAGAAGTGAACGATAATGTAATACGTTGAATGAACAAAGTTAATGAACGTAATGACGAAGATAGTAATGATATTATCTGTATGTACGTATCATGCATGATCACGAACGATTGTAAAGTATAGTATGATTGGAAATAAAGTAAAGAACGGTTTTAACAAAGAAAAGTATGTTTTATTATAAAACTAGAACTCACTCAGCGTCGCTGACTTTTGTATGCATGATAGTTGGCAGGTATTTGTTGACGCTGAGGAGTTGCATGCATGGATGCATAAGCTACTGGGAGCATTTTGAGGCTGGCATCCGTATTTTGACATGTCTTTGTATTTTGAGATGAAAAAAAATGTTGTAAATGAATGAAATGACATGATTTTAGTTGTTAATGAAAGTTATAAATTCCGCTGCAAAATAAATGTACGTTTTATAATGTTTTAAGTACAATGAATGACCAACTTTGAGGTGCCCAGGAACGGGGCCTTACAAGTTGGTATTAGAGCAAAAGTATAAGTGAATTGGGTAAATATTTTGAAAAAAAATCTAATCTTAAACTGAGAATGGGACAAAAGGAAAAGGGATGCTAGTCCTAGTAGCTACATGTCTGCATGTAAAGGTTTTATGTAAACGTTTATGGTAAGTTAACGTTAACCGGCATTATGTGCGCATGTTATGTGGCTTGTGTGCTATTGTGTCAATTTAGATACTAATGTAGTCGGTATAAGAAATGCTTGGGTATGAAGAGTAAAGTAAGTGGCTAATCACAACTGAGTTATTACCTTGAATGACCGCGTTAGTGTTTAAGGGGTATGAAGAGTAAAGTAAATGGCTAATCACAAGTGCTTGGGATTTAGTACACCCCGAATTTCTATTTAAACGGAAGGAAAAGAAAAGTAAATAAAAAGAATAGAAATTGTGCACAAGTGGAGGGGGATAAAGTGTACAAAGTACAAAACCTTATTATTTTAAGGATTTAAGGGGCATGGTCGCCCATATCAAAAGCAGAAAGCTACTTTTGCTCTCGGAGGAAGAAAGAAGAGAGAGAGCCCCGATTCTAGAGAGAGAAAGAGGAAGAAGTAGCTTCAAAGGTAAGTCTTCTTTTATATGAGCTCGGTTTCAGCTGGGTTTCGAGTTCTTGAACGAAGTTCTGGTTGTTTAGTTTTTGTTTTCGGGATTCAAGAGCCGAATCGAAGGTGGGTCTCGAAATTGAAGTGTGTTGCTCAAAGGCTGCTCAAGGTGAGGACGAGGCTCCCTGATCCTGTGCCTTCTTGGAGCGTCTTTCTTTGGTGTGTGTGGCATCTGATGCAGCCGTATCATCTCCTTCCTCATCATCTCCTCCGTCTTCCTCTCCTGCTCCCTCATCACCTTCTTCGTCTATCTCATCCTCATCATCATCATCATCTCCCTCTCTGATCTTGAGAGGTTCATCTTTAGTTCGTTTGAGTCAGAGCATGATTTACTTGTTTGTAGTCTCTAACTCCCCAATCCTTTTAGCTGATTGGTCATTTTGCTCCTTCAGTTGGGCAATCTGTAGAGCCTACTGATATATATCTGCTGAGCTTGGGTAGCATTAACCACCACAAGCTGGCGTGGTTGTGCAGCTCTCTCCTCATCAGCTGCCAACAGCTTTAGCACCATTCTGGTTGAGTGCTGATAGTTGTTCCTCTACCTTAATGTGGGGCAGAGATGATCCTATAGTGAAGGATGGGTGGGATGATTCTCCGGCTTGGTGGCCAGTGGTGGTAGTGGTGGAAGTGGTGAATATGGGTGGTGGTATATGAGTGGGTGGAGTGGTAGTAATAGTGGTGGGTGAGGTAGAGGTAGGTGGAGGTGTGGTAGTAATGGTGGGTGGTGTAGTAGTAGTGGGGGTGGGTGAGGTAGTGGTGGTGGTGGTAGCTGTGGTGGTAGTAGGTGAAGAAGCAGTGATCAACGTGTACCTCCGTCTCTTGGGCATCATCCCGTGGGGCTGAGCCATCCTCTTTTTCCTCGAACCCCTCGAGGAGGATGCTCCCCCTGGGATGTTGGGCTGAGCTGGGGTGTAAGTAGGGTTAGTCATAGTCTCCCTAGACTCTCCCGGCGTCCACCAACCACCTGAATCCCTCGTTCGATGGCAACTACCTTACTGCCCACCGTATGAGTCAACAGCTCCTTATCCTCCTCCTCTTCCTCCTGATGAGGACAGAAATCCTTATGGAAACCAAATGTATCAGCTTTGCCATGAGTCGGTGGTGGAGGTGTAACATCTGTAGTGCTGGCCCTAGATGGACTCAGGCCAGTGTCTCCACTATCACCACTGTCATCAACATCAGAAGCATCAGTTGGGAGCACAATCTGGTCAGTGTCGGAGTCGCTGTCATCATGGCACCACTTCCTTCGTGATGGCACCACATAGTCCTCATTGGTTAGATGCCCAAATAGCCGCCTGATGAGGCGTTTCACCTACTTCCCCTTGTACACCTTCATCCTGCCCAAGGTCGTATCGTCCATCACCTCGAGCACCACGCCATCCTCTTTCTCCTTTGGCAGGGAAGGGAGCTTTTGGTCAATGATCATTTGCATAAAGCGAGGGTACATGCAAAAGCCCTCCTTGCCATTCGCCTCGATGTTCTCCACTAGGTAGGTGAAGATCATCCTGGAGAAGCTGAACGGATGGTTCAGCACTAATACCACGTAGGCGTTCTGAATATGATCATATAGCTCATCGAAGCCTCCCTTCTTGGAGGCAATGCACTTAAGCACCACATGGGCCAAGTACTTAAATTCGGGGCACATGTTGCTTTTGTTGAGCACACCTGCGGTGATATCCCCCGAGTACTTGGCCCGCAGAAAACAGCCTCGTACTGTCAGTGGGTGTAGTCGTGTTGTGCAGTCATCTTCGTCCCCAACTCTAAGACTCTCCTGAGATCATCCTTAGTGATCTCTATATCTTGACCGAAAATGGAGCTCTTGATACAGTGGGGCTCTGAGGATCTGTCGACGACCGTGCTTTCCCAGAAAGCCTGCTGCACTGACCGGTACGGTGTGCACGGAGTCGGTATAGCACGGAAGATCCTCAATCTCCGTAAGAATGTAATAATGCCGGGGAAAAAAACTGCATTTGGTGAGGTTAGATCCAGATGAGCACAAAGATTATGCTTTGTGCTCATTGTTCAACGACTCGCCATCTGTTACACAATGTAAATAAAGGTTAGTGAGTTTCAATGAGTAACAATTTGATTCATTGGACTTGAAATCTTTTGTTTTGCCGTGCGAATGAACTGTGCGACTGAGATCTAGTCATGCAATTGAGCTCATACGTATAACGGAGCATGCGACTGAGGTTAGTCGTATGCTATCCCATGCGTTTACACCAGTCCTGGGACTGACCTCATATGCATAGTTTAGTCATGCGATTGAGCCATTCGCCCAGCTCAGTCATGCAATTGAAGTTCATTAGGGTGTCCATTCGCAGGACAGACTGTTTGTTCAATTCAAATTCAAATTTTGAGCAAAACATAGTGCTAGACGTCATGCTTTGGCTCATTAGTCTCGCAAATCACCGATATACACCTAATAACCTTTATTTGAACAATGTACTTAGTTTAATTAGTTTCTTAGGCAAACCAAGTCTCGGTTCTGTTTAGGGCTTAAATTCGATCATTAGGGCACAAATTGATGGACATTTGAGTGGATTGCACCGCACTTTACATGTATATTCACTAGAAATCGTCTGCACACAACAATTAGTAGTCTTGAATGGTCAAAGGAAAATCAGGCCGTGTAACGGTATAGTCATGCGATTTGGCGGCGATTTGGGAGTGATGAATGACTGCAACCGACTCCCCCTCCTTTTATACTAGGGTTTCCTTCAGTCGTGCAACTGAGCCCAGTCGCATACTTGTTTCATGTGACAGAGGATCAGTCGTGCGACTGGCACAGTCGGTCACCTTCACTCGTGTGACTAGAAGTCAGTCGTGCGACTGTGTCATTTGGTCACTTCCATGAAAGCGATTGGTTCATTTTGTGAACCAATCGGGTGAGTTTACTCATGTTGTTGGTCCAATCGCACGTCTAGGCCATGCGTGTGGTTTAGTCATGCAATTGGGCTCGTACGTATGGTACAATCGTACGGCTGGTCCATACTCATGGCCTAGTCATGCAAATGGGCTCATACGTATGGTCCAATCGTATGCTTGATCCTTACTCATGCTTTAGTCATGCGAATGGGCTCATACTTATGATTTTGACTTTATGATCATTTGACACTTAACCCTTTTTCACTATTGATAAAACATTTCGAGCATTTGATCATCACAGACATGACCACTTTAACTTCGAGAACATTTGATCACCTCAAATGTGATCGTTTTAACATTAGAAAATCCATTCGGTCACCTCAGACGTGACCCTTTTTTGTGATTAAATTCGAGATAGAATTCCAATGCATAGTCCGATGTTTAACAACTAAACTGACAAAAAATAAACAAATGGAACAACTAGAACTAAAGGACAGAACTAAAACATATTTTTTGTAATTTTGTGTGAGGTGGAAATCCTAAGATAGATATCTACCAGATTTATTTCTCGAAACAGACAGCTTCAAGTTATTTTGACTATAAGTGGAATGATTCATTATGGAATTGTACAGGTAAATCAAATCATTCGGGACATGTTACCAAACCCTTTTGATGCTAGATTCTTGTTGTCAGTATACTTGTCCTCTTAAATCCATACATATTGGTGATGATTTAAGGTTTAATTATTTGAACAAGCATTTGTGGATCCCACGCTCATATGGTAATCAATGTTCCTCGGGATATTTTCGAGCGGTCTACGGGTAGTATTCAAGAAGAAACTATTCTAGAGCTTTCAAAGAGATGCAAAGCTTCAGGTCAGTGCCACCGCACAGCGGAGTGGCATACAACCTATCTTCTTGTTTGAGAAATTTTGTTCTTTTTGCACAGATCGCACCAATAACATAGGTCATTAGCTTGATTGCTTTTTGCATTTTTCATGTTCTTTGCTCATTGTATAGTCATCCGCACACATTTGTGGCGTTTATTTTGCCCATCACCCCTTATTGGAACTTTGTTGATTGTGTTAACCAGGGATAAAATGATAACCCACAGCTTGTCGAACAACTTAGTTTGAACTTGAGATCACCAACGAGGTCTAGTTATCTTTTGTGTTGAATCTACCGACACATCATCTAATGGTCTAGCAAACTTTAGGTCTACTTTCTCCGTGTTACCTTAGTAGTAGATAGTTTTACTATCATTTTTCCTTTTATTGTTGCTTAGACTTCTCAGTCTTAAACTTCAAAGTTTGCATTTTAAACAATTTCTTATTTTAAAGTCCCAAACTATTTGTTCCTATGTACTATCATTTTCCATAGTCATTAAATCAGTATCACAGATACGATCTTATTTATCTTAGCTTGCCTATCCTCCTCCCTTGTTTTTTTTATGTAGTGAAATTAAAACAACTAAATTTAACTTAAACTATTCTCCGCCTAAATTTCTAAAACCAAAATTGTTTTGCGTTTAGAATTTTAATAGGCGAAGAAATAAAAGAAAATAAAATAAAAGTAAAAATGAATTCTACTTGTCGGACTAAGTACTGTCATCATCGGAAATCACATCACTTTTCTTTTTAACGTTGTTGACCTCTAACAGATATAGAAAACGTGGGTTATGAAAGGCCTTTGTGTAGAGGTCAGCATGTTGGAAATCCGTATTAATTTTAACAAAATTGATTAAATTCTTTTCAAAACAATCACGTATGAAGTGATATTTAATGCCGATGTGTTTGGTCTTAGGATGTTGGATAGGATTTTTAGTTACGGCTATAGCAGCAGAATTATCAACAAATATAGCAGTGTTAGAGAATTTCAAATCATAGTCCTGCATTTGCTGTTGAATCCAGATGATTTGAGAATAGCAGCTTGCCGCACCAACATATTCAGCTTCACAAGTTGACAGTGCAGCTGATGTCTGCTTCTTACACTGCCACGTGATTAATCTTCTCCCAAAGAATTGACAACCTAGTGAGGTTGAGTTGTAGTTCATTTTGCATCCACCGTAATCCAAGTCACTATATGTTGTAAGTTCAAAGTCATCATCATGAGGATACCACAACCCAAGTGTTGTGTAGCCTTCATATAATGAAATATCCTCTTGACTCCTATGAGATGGTTGACTTTCAGTTTCGCCTTATATCTTGAGCAGAGACACGTTACGTACATGATGTCAAGTCGTTAGGCAATGAGTTACATGACAGATCCAATCATTCCTCGGTACATGGTAGCATCCACCAGATCACCATTCTCGTCGGGTGCTACATCATGATTTGTAGCAAGTGGAGTCCCAGCTGCGGAAGCATTCTCCATATCAAACCCCCTGAGAATATCGCCTACATACTTGGTTTGATATAGAAATATCCTTTGTCGTGTCTGATCCACCAGTAACCTATGAGAAAGAATTTCATCTCTCCCATAACACTCATATCAAAGTCAACCTTCATTATTGCTTCAAATTCTTTACATAAGTCTTCGTTCTTGGAACTGAAGATTATGTTATCAACATAAATTTGAACAAGCAGTAAATCACCATCCTTTTCTTTGATGAGCAGTGTACAGTCAATCACTCCTCTTGAAAGCCTGTGTTTCACAAGATAAGTCGAGAGCTTCTCATACCATGCTCTGGGGGTCTGATGAAGGCCGTATAGAGCCTTGTCTTGCTTGTAAACTCTATCCCGATGATACGGATCCTCAAATCCCTCGGGTTGACTGACATACACTGTCACTCAGATTTCACCATGAAGAAATGCACTCTTCACATCAAGTTGATAGACTTTAATCTTCATATACCATGCATAGGCTAGGAAGATACGGATGGCTTCCATTATTGCCACTGGTGCAAAGACTTCATTGTAATCAATCCCCTTAACTTGTCAAAATCCATGAACTACTAGTCGAGCCTTGTTTCTGATAATGATTCCTTGGTCATCCTTCTTGCATTTTAAAACCCATTTAGTGCCAATGACCTTAGCACCATTACGTCTATCCACCAGAGTCCACACACCTAACTTCTTGAATTGAAGAAGTTTTTCTTGCATGGCACTCACCCAAGCCTTAATATTGAAGGCGTCACTTACATATTTTGGCCAAATTGAGATACAAAACAGCGATAAGCACCGTCGTGAATGTAGCCCTTTTCAATGACTAAGGCATAATCAGCTGAGTATAGCTTATTTCGTGTTTGTACATCCCCTATGACATTGTCTAGAGGATGATAAAAATTTAGTCGAGATCCAGGAGTGGTGATACAACTACCTCATTATCCAGATTCTAAACCACAGGTTCAGTATCTGAGGTAGTGGGAGTATGGGGTTCCGAAGTATAAGAGGCATCAACATCTGATGCGTGTGTACTTGAAGGAGTTGGAACATGTTCCTCCTGATCCACCTGAACATTTTCCACTTCTTCATGGTTAGAAGAGGAGTCACTTATCTCTAGTGCTCCCCCTGAGTTACTAGAAGACTGGCCTTGTGAGCCGGATGTTGTTGAGTCTAGGGGCGGTGTGTTTAAGACATCATACATGTACTCATATTCAGAAGTTGAGAGAGGGATGTTGAAGGACTTAAAGAATCTATCATAATCAAAAAAGAATACGGGTCCTTTTCTAGCTGGGGGGTGGTGTATCTCTGAACGTCTACGTTACACCACACTTGTACTTGACTCATAGAGTTGTTGTAAACTCTCTTAATCGGTATGTTGTATCCCAGGAAATTTCCTTCTTCAGTCTTCTCGCTGAACTTTCCTTCCTGAGTTTTCTTCAAAAGAGTGCAAGGTGCGCCAAACGGTTCGAGGTACTCTAGATTTGGTTTACGTCGTTAAAGTAACTTGTAACATGTCTTACCATGACGTTTTATCACCAGGACTCGATTTAAAGTGTAACATTCACTGGCAACTGCCTCATTCCAAAATTGGATGGGTAGTTTCTAGTCTGCTAGCATTGTCCGTGCTGTCTCTATCAAGCTACGATTCATTCTCTCAGCAACTCCATTCATTTGTGGAGTGTAGGCAGAAGTGAACTGGTGCACAATTCTCTTTTCTTTGCAAAATTCCTCCATCCATTGGTTCTTGAACTTGGTGTCGTTGTCTAAGCATACTTGTCGTACCTTCAGCTTGTAGAGAGACTCCAAAGTAGTTACTAACTCTTTGAATGACTCAAATGTTTCAGATTTGGATTTCAGAAACATTACCCAAGAGAATCTTGAGTAGTCATCTGTAACTACATAACAACATAAGTCACCGGCGATGCTCCTTGTACTGACTGGACCAAACAGATCCATGTGAAGAAGCTCAAGAGGCAATTCTATGGAATAAACTTTCTTTTCCTTATGAGACTTCTTAGTCTGTTTGCCTTTTTTGCAGGCGATACAAAAATCCAATAGTTGGAAGTTTTTGACATTTACTCCTCTCACTAGATCATTCTGGATCAAGTGGTTCATCTTTTATGGATTGACGTGTCCCATTCTCGTATGTCAGGAGATCGAATCCTTCTCTGTAGCCTTTTACAAGAAGCACTAACCTTGATGATCCGTTGTGGAGGCCTTTGATAGATCCAAGACATAAAGATCGTTATATCTTGAAGCTGACATTAAGACTTGGTCCTCTGGGATCACATAGTTTTCTTAAGAACGTAGCACTTATTGTTGATGAATACTACCTTATAGCCTTTGTCATAGATTTGGGATACAGAAAGCAAATTATTTTGAAGTTGTTGAACATAGTTTACCTTATCAAATTTCGCTATCTGGTTTCCCACTTCCCCTTGAGCGTTGATGTAAACTCTTTTGTTTCCACCAAATGAAACATGACCTTCTTTAATTTGTTTGATGTTTGATAGGAGAGTTAGGTTCCCAGTCATGTGCCTAGATGCTCCACTATCTACGATACAATTATTTAGGGAAGCATTATAGCGAACACCTTGCTCATTCAAAGGAAATCATTAGTTGAGGTTAGGGACCCACGCCTTAACTAGCTTGGGTGACCCAGAGGCATCCCACATCATAAATTCCACGCACTGTCCATTTGAGGGTGAGGGAAGATCATTCGTCTTCTTGTTCTTATTATTAGACATTCAACTACATTTTTCTTTCCATAAGCCAATTTTGTGTAAGGCATGGTTGTGATAAAAAGACGATTGGCTTATGGTTTGAACTTTATATTCACTAATTCTTCTTGGTGGGGTCATAGACGCGATAGTAAGGACATGATTTTGTGTAAGGCATGTTTGTGATCATTCGTCTTCTCATAGTAAGGACAATTAGACGCGATGTGCCCATACTTTCCATAGTTGTAACATGATCTACTTTCTACATGTTGGTATACCTGTTTCTGTGGAGAAGTGTGTGACACTCGTGTGACTTTAAATTGTTTGCGTTTTGACACTTCATGTTTAGATGTTTTATCTTGTTTAACAAAGTTTCTTGTTTGAACCTTTTTAACATCTTTACTCTTTTGTTTATTTGGACTTAGACATGATGCACGTGTTTGGTTAACTTGTTTGGTCTTTTTGGGTTGAGATTTAGACGTATTTGAACCAGACTTTACTTTAACCTTCTCCAATTGTTCATCCAAATTAACAATAGGCATTTTACCTTTTGACTTTTAAGTGGTCTCCTTTTGTTTAGTGATATATTTAATGGAATTACTTGTGGAATCTGGATCACTTACAAGAGGAGTGGACAACACATGATCCTTGATTGGGTTGTTATTTATTGGTTTGCATTTAGCATTCAACAAGATCTCATGTGGTGGTGGAACCACTTTGTAACCCAAATCCTCCACATTGTTGCGTTTTGTTTCTTAGTTTCTTCTAGGGAGTATAAATAGAACTTAATGTCATTTGCTTTGTTAAAGGCCACAACTTCGGTTTCCCTTAATTGTTTATTCAACATTTCAGCTTTCTCTTTGTAACTGTGCTCATTTTGTTTTAAAATCATATTTGCTTCTGTGCACAGTTGTAAATCATTTACTAAGCTATCATTGTGATCTAATACCCTAGCAAATTTTGAGTATATGCTTTCTCTAAATTTATTACATTCAATTCAAGCATGACTATCAAACAATTTGTCTTTGGTACTTACCTGAGAAGATTCGGTTGAATTAGCCATGATAGCAGAGTCTGACTTTTCTGGTGCTGGTCATTCTGAACATTTTGTGCTTGAACCCTCTTCAATCAGGTGATCGACCACATTTGCAGTTTCTTCATTATGTGACATCACGAGTTCAACTGCTATATCACCTTCACTTGCAGATTCATCATCCAAACCATCAACACAAGCAATGTTGGATTCTCCCGGAGAAACAAATCGAAAGGTCCAATCTTGCCCTTCGTCATCTTGAGCAGTCAAGGCCTTAGGATCCTTGCTTGACGATTAAGGACTACTTGTGGGTTTATCATCATGATTGAAGGATGAGAATGTATTACCATTACTTGTCTTCTTGGGCTTAACACATTCACGTTTGAAGTGACCCTTTTCTCCATAGTTAAAATAGGTAACTTTGGTTTTGTCAAAGCCGAAGGTTGTATCCATTGTGGCAATCAGGTTCTATCCTGTTTTGTTAACAAACTTCTTTGCCCTCCAGACAGCACTTGCCAATGCCCACATGATATCCATTCTTTCCAACTCAGTCTCATCTACTTGCTTGTAGTCTTTATCCGCCAGATGGCAGTTTCCAATCTTCCCCGCAACTAGACCGTCATAGGAGTGAACGACAGCTGCTAAGAGATCCATATGCTCCTTTGCTACCTCTACAGTCACGTTACCGAGATTCTCGGTCTTCAATTTCGTAGCATTAGCTTCAGGTGCTATGTATTCGGTGCAAGACGACCTTGACGTGTTAGATCGGTAGTGGCTTGAGACGGAGCGGCTGAAATCGACACGATGTCGTTTGAAGTGGCGCTCCAGATGTTTTTGCTTGAGGAGTTGAGTTGTAAAGAGACATGTTCTGATCATACGATGCCTTTTGAGACGTGTACTTCATCCTCAATACTTCCTCTCTCAGCTTCAGAATGAAATTGTTGATATCCAACTTCACTAGTATATCATTCTATCAGAGATTTGACACAAAGGAAACCCACTTTTCTGCCAATCCATCTGTGAAATTCGACACCTTGTCTTCCATGGACGTAATAACCCCATGAGGGTGCAACTCACTCATTAAGTGGTAGAAGCGGTCTGTAACGTCATCCAAACTTTCCTTACCCATTGACGAGAA
Source organism: Flaveria trinervia (assembly GCA_025506515.1). NCBI lineage: Eukaryota > Viridiplantae > Streptophyta > Magnoliopsida > Asterales > Asteraceae > Flaveria > Flaveria trinervia. The sequence continues at coordinate 22,864,798 of CM046443.1, forward strand.
GTTATTGAACTCCTTCTTCAAAGCCTTAGCCTTTAGAGCTTTTAACGATGCATTCCCGTCATACTGCTTTTCTAGAGCATCCCATAGCTTCTTTGCTTGCTTGTTCTCTGAAAACTGATGGAATATATCCTTAGGAATTGACTGAGTTAATAGAGCATACACCTTGTTCTCTGCATTGTACTTTACCTTTTGGCTATCTGTCATGTTGCCTACGATAAGTTTAACTCCGTCTGCACCAACCAGCATGAAATACCCTGTCTCAATTGATTCCTATAGATTAGGATCTACTCCATTTAGGTATATCTCGAACCTTTGCTTCCATTGTGGGTAATCATCTGACGTTATGAGCTTAGGAGGCTTATTGTGACTCCCCACTTCATTTTCCAGAAGCAATAGATTCTGGATCCGTGAATCCCTACATGCGGTGAACGCTGAGTACTGATCTTCCATTTCTATTTACTTTGGATTTTAGAACAAAACTGTTGTACTTGTGTGAATGAAAGAATGCGATTGGGTTGTTCGTGTGATTGAACAATGCGGATGGTTCAATCGTGCGACTGAACAAATACGGATGGTTCAATCGTGCGATTGGACAGGTGCAGATGAACAATGCGAATAATGATCCTCAGTCGTATGAATGGATGAACAACTGAGTCAATCGTGCGTATGAGAGGTGCGAATGGGTTCAATCGTGCGATTGAGTCAATCGTGCGACTGAATGAAGCTGTTTTTGCAAAAATGAAGGTTTTGAACACTTTGACACAAAAACACAAATTTCTCACGAACCCTAATTCCCGTATGCTAAAAAACATTAACTTTTTGACCTGAACACGTCGAAAACACTGTTTGACACAAGAAGATTAAGTTTTTTGAGGGAAAAATGCGATTTTTATATCAAAATCGATTGAATCACACGCAAATCAAGAACCAATGCTCTGGTAGCACTTGTTAGGACCGTTTCGGTACGGAGTACTAACTGATTTACGTGTATACCAAACCAAATAGTGTGGAATCCTATTAGATTGGCAATCCAATAAGTAAAAATGCAAGTATAATCGATCTAAGAATGAATCAAAATGTTAAGAACGATTGTAAGATGATTAACTGCGATATATGAACTTGGAATAGGTTTTCTTGGGTCTCTAGACGGCTAGGGTATGATTTAGTGTGTAGGAATTCTGATTCTTATGTTTTTCCACAAATTAAGTTGTATTTATAGGTTAGGGTTTTCCATTCGTGCGACTGAAGCATGCAGTTGATCCATCCGCACGACTGAAGGTCCAGTCGTGCGATTAAGTCAATCTCATGTTACACTCATGTGACTGATCTAGTCTCCTAGTCCAGTCATGCGACTGGTTCAGTAGCATGAAGTATTCATGCGTATGGTCTATTAGCATGGTCCATTCGCATGAGAACTTCATAGGATTAAGTTTAAGCACGTTTCTTAATCATTATTGACTAAGAACTATGTAAACAACCACAAACCTATCTAGTTAGTTCAATATGCGTTATCACACAATAATCAATGAAATATTAAACATTCTAAGAATCACCAACACATTACATTTCAATCATACCCATTATGTTACATATACGTTAGACATGAAAGACATTTTACATTTGAGCTCCTAAACTAGGTACAGATGTATCTACAACACTCATAACTAAATCTAATGACAGTCTTTGAATGAGTTTTGAAATTCCCAAATAGATTAATATATGTTTATCCACTTAAACCCATGCCTTATCTTTTTCAACAAGCAACAGATAATTTGTGAAGGTTCGATTAAATACTTTAGAATGCTAGGACTCCGCAATCATTTGGCAATAACCCTCACCCAACCTTAGGATTTCTTGAATTTTGTTACGATCTTTATAAAGCAAGGCTTGTGCATTAGTGTGCAAGTGATTATCAACAGAATATTGCATTCTGTGATGAATTCATTGTTTAGATGATTTGACACTACTTAGACCAAAATGGTGAGGGCTCCATGTCTATACTCACGTATAACAAAGGAGATGGCCATTTAGCCATGTGCCGATGAGAGCTCCAGGTCAGTACTATCGTACAACACAGGAGATCATCACTCCAGGTCAGTACTTCCATATGGTAGAGGAGATTAGCACAAACACAAGACACATAAATACACGAAACATGACTCAAAGATATGGCTTATATGATTCGTATCATGGTGTGTAAAAGATCAATTCTCAATCAAATTTTTATCAGGAATCAGTTTTCGTATAGCCAAAATGATTGCGTAAATCTAGACGTCCTTAAGTATATATTTTAATTTTAATGATTATGTTGCTGTCTACCTTATTATTCAGGCTGAGTCTATGAAGCATATCATTAAAGAATCTTTTTTATCATTTGCAATTAATAATAAGATGTAAATGAGATAACAACATCAGTTACAATCATTTCTCATTTTAAAACGTAAGTAATGCAAAAACAAGTATTTCAAGATGAGATACAATCATTTCTCAGTCATCTCAAATCAAGTTCTTACTTCTTTTTTGTATTTTTTTTATGTATTACTTATACACTATCCCTCTAAATTTTTTTTTGTGTAAACCTATTTATTTTATTTTTCATATTTTATTTTTTAATTAATATATTTTTTTATATTTTGTTTTTATAAAACTGTAGAAAAATAGAAATTTACCAAAGAAGGTCTTCCAAGCTACACTGATATGGATATAAGAAATGAATTCTCAAGAAATATGCAGCGATTGTTAAGTGAGAATGGTGATTGTGTAGATAAAAATCCACATTGTGAATAAAATACCGTAACCTTAACCTGTTTGTTTCGCCTCAAATTTGAGTTAGGAACAATCTCTGTGAGTAAACCGGATTACTAACAGTCCTCCTAAATTGTTTAACAAATTAGTTAGAAAGGGGAACCTAGGCCATCATAATCCTGGAAGTTCCTTTTTCATCAATATAAGAAACTTGTTTTGGTACATAATCATTTAAACAATCGGGGATTGCAATTTCCTTCATTCTAATTTGCCAAATTTGTTTCGGTTCAATTAATTTGGATTTGAATGAACTAATTTGGAAATTATTTTCTCTTTAAGACTAGAAGGAAAAGAATTTAGTTTTGAACCTTTGCTCATTTTCATCTTTGTATCATGTGAAACTGACTTCACATGAAAAGGTTTGGATAGAGTGTTTTTCATCCAACCATTCAAAGATATTTGGTTTTTACCTTTTAAACCAGAGAAGCAAACCGTGTTGCCTTTACCATGTGCAACATCCTTTGTAGACTAACAGCTGGTGAAGCAATTCGTTTTGCCTTTACCATTCGTAGCAAGCCTTTGAGGACATTTCTTTACCACATGACCTTCTTTTCCACACTCAAAACAAGCCTTGAAGGGCTTTTGATGCTTGACTAACCCATGTGAAGCATTTGGAATTTGAGATTGCTTTGTGGTTGTTGCAGATTCTTGTTTGTTTTGGTGTTTGCTATGTTGAACAGGGGATGAGATCTTCACTAATTGACTTGGTTGATTTGCCATAGGAGAAGAGATCCATATTGGTCTTTATTTAGTTTTTGGAAGCATTTGAGACTTGAAAATTTCAGCTCATATCTTGATCTTTGATGAACTGACACGGTCCTTTGTGTTTGATTCATCATCTGAGCTTGACCTATCTCGTATACACAGATTTGCTTCCAATGGATCTTGATTGACAGGAGTCGGATGTGTTGTTGTTATTAGAACTTGATGATTAGGTGATTCCTGATTTATCTATTCTATCAGAACCTTGATAGGCTCAAAAGTAGGAATTTCACGTGCTTTAAACTTATCAAAGAAGTTAGAAGAAAGAGTAGATATTGATTTACAAACAACCAGGACTGCACAACCGTTAGCTTGACTGTTAGCATTCGGTATACTGTATCCCATACCAGTTGTAGAATCATAATCATCTCACACCTCGTTAAGATTGACACCACTTAAACCTCCATGCAGAGTATTAATAGGTTGTTCAAACAAATCATTTTTAGGATGAGGTTTGGGGATTGGTGAATAACATAGAGTAGACACGGGTGGAACTAAATTAAATATAGTTTCACCATCAGATTTATATCCAATCCCATGTTTTACCCGCACCCCTTGTTGTTTAGCAATAAGCTCATCCTTTTTCATGTGTGAAAGGGTCCATTTATCAAGCTTTGTTTGAAGCTTTGTCGTTTCAAATTGAGTTAAAACAACCCTTTGTCTCAAAATATTAATTTCAACGTTACGCCCCAAAATGGTTGTTCTTAAAATATCATTTTCAGCCAATCCTTCATTAAGTTTCCTTGAAAAAACAATTTCATTTTTCTTTAATTCCTGATTTATTATTTTTAATTGCTTTTCATTTTTGAGTAACAATCTTTTTTCCTTACAAATTCTAAATAATCTAATTTCGCAAGACGAAGAACACATATCATGAACAGTCTGATAAGGAAGACCCATGATAGTTCGTTTTGTAGTTAAGCCCTTTTCACAGTTGCAAAGCCTTATGATTTATTGTTGGTCCTCTTCTTTGACCTTCTGCGTCATATCATCAACGGTTTTCACAGACTCTGGTTTATTGTCATTGTCAACTCTCAAAGCTTCATAGTTTACGTCAACAGTTTCTCTGAATTCAATATTTAATCCGAATCAGTTCTCAATAACTTCAACTTTTCAATGGTCTCTGTTTTGTAATCAAGTATGCTTGTTACAGAAGAAACAAGATTAGTATTAAGCGCGCAGGTTTGATGTGGGAACACGGCTTGCTGAAATTCGTTTTGTTGGATATCCAGCTCGAGAGATTTTAGTTTGTTGATCATATCCATAAGTTTTGTGTTGACATAACCTCTTTCTTGCTTCAACATTTTAACTTGATGATTCCATGCAAACGGAAAAGTGTGAAGAAATTTTTGAATTTTTTCATGATTACTGAGATCTGGAACATGCTTTTTTAGATTACTTGCCACTATTAAAAGTCGATCAGTTAAATCTGACAATTTTATTTCTTTATACTCACAAAAGAGTCAAACCGGCTTTGTGCCATTGTGAGATTATCTCATTTAAAATCATCTGAAAATAACATTTTTAAAAGAATTAAACAATTAAACGCCCCAAAAATATTTTTCCCACAAATTGTAAAATAATTTTCCATTGGGAAAAATATTATTTTTTTATAAATCCTTTAAAATTATTGAATATTTCTTTATCGCATTAAAACAAATTAATAATTTATTGGACTTTAAATAAGACCAACTTTGTTAAATTTTTTAAAGAAAAATTAGCCCAATTTACTTAACCAAATTGAAAACCCAGCCCAATGAGAATTAACCCAAAACCAAAATTGTGAGCCTAATAATCTTGCAGTAGTCCAAATTTATATTTTTTAACAAGTCCAAATTTGTTGATCCAAATTGAGCCCAATTTGCTAATCCAAACTAAATACAATGAGAAAAACCCACTAAATAATTGCAAAACCCTAATACACATTCAAACCCTAACCCTCTACATCTTCATACACTCCATTCATGAGACAACAACCAAAACCCTAGATTTCACCATTTTTATCTTCTAGAACCACGGCGAGCGGCGGAGGCAGATGCAGATAACAAACACAATTGGTGAAGTTTCTGAAACCTAACAAGGCGGGCGTGGTCCTCAACGGCCGTTTCACCGGACGCAAAGCCGTGATCGTCAAACAATTCAGCCACGCAGAGCCCCTACGACCACTACGTCATCTCCGAAATCTTAAGGTACCCGAAGAAGGTGATTCGCAAAGACTCCATGAAGTGGACTGCAAAAGAATCTTGTGTGAAGGTGTTCATCAAGCTCGTGAATTACAATTACATTATGCCTACGAGATACACGCTTGATGTAGATCTCAAGGATGTTTTATGGATCGATTTGCTTCCATCGCGTGATAAGAAGGTGAGTGCGTGTAAGGAGACGAAAGCACGGTTTCGAGGAGCGGTTTAAGACTAGGAAGAACCCGTGGTTCTTCTCGAAGCTTTGATTATAAGGAAGATGATTCAGGTGATTCTGGTGTTAGATTTTTGGATGATGATTGATGATAGACCGATTGCTCATGGTTTGTTATATGTGGCTATGGCAACAACAAAGAAAGAAGAATATGAAATTGCTATAAAACATAATTATTTTTTAATTTCGTGGATTGTTTTCTTAATTTCGCTGAATAATTTTTTAATTTCGCAGGTGATAGTTTCGCCGGAAAATCTAGTTTCGCTGGAATATTTGACAGTTTCGCCGGAATTGTTTCTCTGGAGTTTCGCCGGAATTCTTTCTCTGGAGTTTCGCCGGAATTATAGTTTTGCCGGAATTATAGCTTGGCCGGAGTTTTGCCGGATGAAATTGTAATTTCGCCGGAACGGTTTGAACTTTCGTTCAAAATCAAATCTAGCTTCGCCCCATGAAGATTTGAAGCTTAAGAACACCAAGAACACACACACTAGTGTGTGTGAGAGAAAATTTTTTAGATGTGAAATTTCTTTCAATTTCTCTTATAAAATATGTTGTAGATTAGGAATTTATGTTTTATATCTTCAAATTTGTATGAGATTGTTGTAGATCTCATGAATTGATTGTGATTGGGATGAAATTTGAATTTTTAGCTGTCTAGAAACCTAGTTTCTCACTCTGAAAATTGATAAACATCTTAAAAAATCAGGAAAAATTTCTTCAATTCTCAATGCATTTGATCCAATAAGGCTCTCATACCAAATTGTTGACCCAGGGTGAACACACTTGAATCAAATCATGAAGACTTAGATCAAACTGTGATAATCACAATCAAAACCCTTTTGATCTTCAATTAGATTGCAAAATATGTGTTTACAAATAATCCCTTAATCTCTTGGTCATGAAACCATCTTTTAACACTAATGAAAATTAACCTATTTATAGTATAGACAAATATTCATTAATTGCACTTAACCCCCTAGACTTAGGCTAATTTATGAAATTACATATATAACATAAAAATGACTCAAACAAAGTAAAATATATTTTGTTCACACAAAATAAATTTATTACAATAAAACTCCTAGTCATATTAAACTTCAACGTCTGGTCTTAGTTCTTCCTCTCCAACACAACGTGTTTGACTTTTGCGTTGACTTTGACGGTTACGTTGACTTTTGTTGACGTTGACAAAATTCCAATAAATATATTTTGGGTGAACAAAATATTTTTTATCTTGTTTTTAGTCATTTTATGCTTAATATGTAATTTTGCATTAATTAGCCTAAGTCTAGGGAGTTAAGTGTAATTAAAGAACATTAGTCTAGACTATAAATAGGTTAATTATCATTAGTGTTGGTTAATTGTTGTATTACCAATAGATTGAGGGATTATTTGTAAACACGTATTTTGCAATCTAATTAAAGATCAAAGAGGTTTTGATTGTAATTATCATATTTTGATCTAATTCTTCATGATTTGTCCATCTATCTTATTTAAAATTTTGCGAAGCAATACTTTCACTAAATGTTTCGCTAGACGAAATTGCAATTTCGCTCAACATCTTCATCCTGTGCAATGTCATCTTCCATCTGAGTTTCGCTTTGCGGAATTGCAGCTTCGCTTGGAGAAACTGTAGATTCGTCTGGCGAAACTATAGTTTCGCCTGCTCATGCCATTTAATTATTTTTGCGAATTAACTTCTCACTTTCGCACAATTAAATTGTTATGATCCTTAGGGTTGCTTCGTGCCTATTCATGCGTTTTTGTGATTCTGAGATTTTGATATCGATTGTTTGTTGATTCATACTCGCAAGGGAGTTTTGAACACAGGACCGTCATTTAATCTTGTTAATATAATCACATTGTGCATATACTTGTTCGAGACTCTTCGGTACCTTGGCTGTTCTTCGAGAGAAATTATCGATAGTCCAACGAAACTGAACAAAAGTTCTAATTCCTCAGCGAAACTGTGAGTTATGCTGTCCGAGCGAACTTAACACATTCACTGACAATTGTTCAGTTTCGCTATGCCGAAACTATTGTATCGGCTTGTCGAATCTACCTCACTATTTGGGCGAAACTGGTGTGATCATCCTCGTGAAACTATACTTTCTCCTGCCGAAATTTAAATCTCATCCTGCGAAACTATAGTTTAGGCCAGTGAATTTAATTTAATTTTTGATTTTTCGTTATTCTTTTCTTATTTTTTTATTATTATTTTAGTACATTATACTTTCTTCTAATATATTTCATTTGTATTTTAGGTTTAAATGGCTAATCTAAAGTTTGATGAGAGAAACAACATCACAACCATTCTGGATGGTACACATCCTAAAGCAACATGATTTAGAGACTGTATACAGTGGCTGCAAAGATCCCCTATAGCCTATGCTATCTCTCATTCTACTACCATCTATGATCTACATATCAAAGACTTTTGGAGATCATCAGAGTATGATATGAGAGGGAACACCCAAAGGATCACTGCTAAAGTCTTGGAGAATGAGGTGACTATTACAGCTGAGACGGTTTCAACGATCCAAGACTAGAAGAAGATTCAGGAGAAGAGGTTACTATGTGAGATACTGAGGTGTTCACAGCACTCAGGAGTATGGGATATGAGGAGGCAGCTTTTGGTTCATGAAAAGAGATCAAGAAGTCCTTCCTCTCAAAGGAATGGAGATTCATTGCCCATGTCTTTATTATGTGTTTAGATCACCGTAAAGGTGAATCAGATGGACTGAACATAGACTGGGCCAAAGCTATGGTGGTATGTTGTAGATGTGAAAAGGCAAACATTGCGAGACTGATATTTGCTTGTATGGCACAGAATGTGATGGCACTCAAGAAGGATAAGTGTCTTCTGTATCCTATATTTCTTGAGATGATCTTTGATGATCTAATTCCAAATGTGCCAAGACATGGGGAGGTGAAAAGGTTGGTGCAGATAAACCCACGTATTTTTGCAGACTGTTGTGCCATCCGACATGACTTTAGCGGGAAGATCACCCATCTAAGGGAGAACATGTACCCACCTAAAAGATGGAACTACATTAGGAGGGTGGATGAGTCGGAGAATAAGAGAGTAGAAGAAACAAGAGCACAAGAGACTCATGCTGCTAAGAAGAGAAAGAGATATGCCAAGGAGAAGGATTATGATTTCGAAGAAGAAGTGAATGAAAGGGATAAAGAGATAAGGATTGAAAAGGAGAGAAGATCGAAGAAGAAAGATCATATGGGAGAATCAGAAAGGAGAATAAAATAGAGACATCAAGCATTCACTGAAACACCAAGAAGGGAAGAAAGAGGAAACTTAGATGAGGATATGATTCTTAACCTTAACATCTCACTTGCTAATGAATTGAGCATGATAAAGACCAAACTCACTAATCAAGAGATGCGGGAAAGTAAAATGGATGAGTTGATAGAGGGATTGAAGAAGATGCTTGTAGAACAAAATTTGTTAATAAAGAAGCTATTTGAGGAAGCTGCTAAGTTAAAAGCTGTTGCCAGCCTACCCAATCAACTAACTCAATCTAAGTTAGATGATTTAACTCATACTTCTAAATACCCATTCTTAAATGTGGGTACTTTCTCTAGGGCAGGAGAGGGCACATATTGTGCAGCAACTGCTGGTGCAGAAAGGTAGGTTTGAAAGGGATATTGAGAAAGGAAAAGGGCTAGTTAATAAAGAGGAGGATGATGAACAACTAGTAGATTATGATTATGAGCCAAAATTCTATGAAGTTGATGAGAGACCATTTATATATGTAGACAAAAACGGAGAACTAAATGAAGATGTGTATGAGATGGATAAAGAAGAATGGTTTGTTAGAGAGAATGAGCCTGAAGAACTAACTCCTGTTTTTCAAAACTTGGAAGGGTTGAGTAAAAAGGAGGTTGATAAGAGGATTATTAGTTGTTGTTATAACCCCGGGTTCAAGATGTTCATGATCAAGAGGAAAGGGGGTGGAATTAGTTACATGCATAAGAGGAAGGCATTCAAGACTGTTGATACATGTATGTCCCTAGATCATGACATGAAATGTAATAGATCTTATTTATCTGATTCTGGTGTAATTTGATATGATTAATGAAATGATATTGGTTGTTTGTGATTTGTAATGACTAATATTTCATTAATGAGTTGATATTAATTTGTTAATTAGGTTTGTGGTTGTTAGAATTGTTACACATAATGTTTATTAATTAATACATTCAAACTTAACCTAATGAAGTTCTCATGCGAATGGCCAATGCCAATGAACCATAAGCATGAATAACTTCATACGAATGACTCAGTCGCACGACTGAACCGGGAGACCGGATTAGTCGTATGATTGACACATAAGATTGGCTCAGTCGCACGACTGAACACTCAGTCATGTGGATGAATCAACCGCATGGTTCAATCGCACGACTGAACCATACTAATGGTTTAGTCGCATGATGGATAATACCAACCTATAAATACAACCCAATTCGTGAAAAATAAGGGCTTTTGGTTAATTACGATTCAGACGTACCCTAGCCGTCCAGAAGCCTCCCAATTCGTTCTCCAAGTTCATAGAACACATTAGATCCATTCCCAATCGATTTCTAACGTTAGTTTCAATTCTTGATTGATTCTTCGTGTGTTCTCACTGATTGGATCGCCAATCAAATAGGATGCCGCATTATTTGATATGGTTTACACGCTAATCTCTAGGTATTTCGTTCAAATACAAGATCCTAACAAGTGGTATCAGAGCTTTGGCTCTTGATTACGTGTGATTCCATCAAGATTGATAAAAATTTGTGTTTTTGCACTAAAAACGCAATCTTTTGTGTCAAAAGTGATCTTTGACGTTCCCTGCTCATCAAAGTTTGGTTTCTACGGACTTAGGCGATTACACCTTGCGAAATTTCGAATTTTTACGGCTAAAACACGTTTAACCTAGAAATTTTCGCAAAACAGCAACTTCAGTCGCACGAGTGAGCCATTCGCACGACTGGACCTCATTCGCATTGCTCAGACGCACGATTGGACATAGTCGCATCTCCATTCGTACGATTGAACCTTTCGGTCATACTGTTCATACGCATCAGATTCATTCGCATGACTGAGCTAATCTCTTAGTTCAACCGCACAATTGAACCAGTCGTAGAGTTCATACGCATGACTAGACCATTCGCACCCTTTAGTCGCCCCAGTGACAATTTGTTTTATTAGACTTAAAGTTATTCGCAATGGAAGATCAAATGTCAGCCTTTACTGCTGGAAAGGACTCTAGGATACAGAACCTGCTGTTGCTTGAGAGTGAGGTGGGTAATCATAATAAACCACCAAAGCTCTTAACGTTAGATGAGTTTCCCTACTGGAAACAACGTTTTGAGATCTACCTCAATGGAGTGGATCCAAATGTGTGGGAAGCCATCAAGATTGGATATAGTACACCGGTGGGAGCTGATGGAGTTAAGCTAACGTTAGGAGGAATGACGGACATGCAGAAAGTCAAATACAATGCAGAAAAAAGAGTTTATGCATTGATTCGCAATCTATTCCTAAAGACATATTCCACCAGTACTCAGAAAATAAGCAGTCCAAGAAACTTTGGGATGAGCTAGAAAAGAGGTACGACGGGAATGCTTCGTTAAAGGCGATCAAGGCTAAGGAGTTAAAGAAGGAATTCGATAACTTCTCATCGATGGGAAATGAGAGTTTGGATGATGTTAAAGATAGATTCTACCATCTGATGAGTGAACTGCATACACATGGGGTGGCTACTACCATGGAAGAGAAAGTTACTAATTTTGCAGACGAATTGCCTGAAAAATGGGCTTTATTCGTGTCTAATCTTAGACAAAATGGAATGTTGGAAAAACTGGATATTAATGACTTTATTCTTAAGTTGCGAGAAGAGTCACTTAGGATGAAGTACAGAGCTCAGAAGTCCTCATACAATCAAAATCCAGCTTTATACAATGCCACGCCTCAAGCTAAGACATCTAGAGCACCACTCCAGACTGCATTTGTATCTAGCTCATCGGGTCCTTCACATGCATCTCCTTCAGGATCAGACACATCGGACTTTCTTGTTCCCACTATATTGGATCCGAAGCAAGTGCTACTAAACTGAAGACCGAGAATCTCGGAAATGTGACAGTGGAAGTAGCTCGCGAAGACATGGATCTTTTGGGTGCAATGGTCCATTCTTATGATGAACTTGTCACTGGGAAGATTGGAAACTGCCATTTGGCAGACGAGGACTACGAGCAGGTGGACGAAATGGAGCTTGAGAGGATGGATATAATGTGGGCTTTAGCTAGTGCTGTCCAGAGAGCAAAGAAGTTTGTAAAATGAACCGGACAGAATTTGGTAGCTACTAAGGATACCACATTTGGCTTTGACAAGAGCAAAGTGACCTACTTCAACTATGGAGAGAAGGGGAACTTCAAAAGAGAATGTGTCAAGACTAAGAAGATGGGTAACGGGAACCCATTCTCGTCCTTCACTCGTCAAGACAAGAAAGCTACCAGTTCTACTTCATCAAGCAAGGATCCAAAAGCCTTGACTGCTCATGATGATGAAGGACAGGATTGGAGCTTTAGGTTTGTCTCACCAGGGGAATCAAACATTGCAAGTGTAGAAGATATTGACAGTGAGTCTGCTAGTGAAGGAGATCTAGCAGTTGAGATAGCGATGTCACATAGTGAAGAAGCAACTACAACCGAGGTCAGTTACCAGCCTAAAGAGGAGACTACCACGTCAAAGACAGAAAAGACAGAATCACGAGAACCAGAGACATCTGATGCTGCGTTGATGGCTAACTCTTCTCAATCAACTCAGGTAAGTACTACTCACAAAATGTTTGATAATCATGCTTGTTCTGATTGTGATACTTTTAGGAATAGCATAGATGAAAGATTTGCTAGGTTATTAGATCATAATGATAACTTAGTAAAAGATTTGCAACTGTGCACTGAGGCTAATAGGGTATTAAAACAAAATGAGCTTAGTTATAAAGAAAAGATAGACCTTTTGACTAAACAGCTTAGGGAAACCGAAGTAGTTGCCTTTAACCAAGCTAATGACATTAGGTATTATCTAAACTCCAGAGAAGACACTAAGAAGCAAAAGGCAGTTCTAGAAGTAGAAGTAAATTCATTAAAAGAGAAACTGCACAGTTGGACTAGTTCTTCACACATAGTCCAACACTTAGTGAGAGAAAGGAACAATAGGGAGGGATTGGGTTATAAAGTGGTTCCACCACCACCTGAGACTTTGATGAACACTAAGACTAGACCAATAAATAGTAATCCCATCAAGGATCATGCGGTGTCTACTCCTGTTGTTAGTGATCCAGATTCCTTATGTTCATCTATTGACTCAGGAAACAAACAGACGGAGGCCACTTCAAAGGAAAAGGATAAATTGTCTAGTGTTAATCTCGAAAAGGAATTTGAAAAGGTTAACTTAATGTCAGGATCAAACAGAGTCAAATCAGAACCTAAAAGGACTTCTAAGGTTAATCTTTCACATACGTCAAGTCAAAAACCTATTAACCAAAAAGAAAAGGATGTTAAACAGGTTAAAATAGCTAACTTTGTTAAACCAGAGAAAAAAACCAAAGAACCAAAGTCAAAACCTAGAGTGAGTTATGTTACTAGAGTGTCACACACTTCTCCACAAAGAAAGTTTAATAGCAGACCGTGCTACAACTGTGGTGAATATGGACACATTGCTTCCTATTGTCACTTCTATCAGAAACCCCGTAAGAAGATTGAACTTCAGGTTTCAAAGCCTAGGTCTTCTAAGAGGATCTCACTGACTCCACCTAGAAGAACTAGTGAACCTAAAATTCAACATGTAAGTCAGTCGACTGTTTATCACAAACAGGCATTGCACAAATCTGGATTATGGAAGGAGAAGAGATCCTCAGCGTCTGATAATAATGACAAGAAGGAACCTGAGCTACCCTCATCCTCTAAGGGTCAATGGGTAGCATTTATGATGTGTGATGCCTCTGGGAAACCCAAGCAAGTAAAGGCTTGGGTTCCTAACCCAAACTAATCCTTTAACCAAATGGTTTTATTTTCTTTAACCAAAGGAATCTTTATCATCTTTTTCCCACATTGATTTTTACATAACCAGTCCATTCCCACACTATATCAAAACCTCCTAATTCAATAGGAATCAAATCTATGCTAAAACAATAATCATCTAAAATTAAGGTGTAGTTAGGAATGATTTCACATGCTTCAATTATCTTACCATTAGCTAACTCCACCATAAACTTGTGTTTTAGTTTTTCTAAATTTAGATTAAGCAATGCTCTAAGTGTTTTTGAAATTAAACTACGGGTTGCTCCGGTATGAAATAATACTGCTGCATATTGATCGTTAATAAGAAACATGCCCGTTACTAATTTAGGTTCTTGCTGGGCTTCCTCAGCATGCATTATGAAAGCTCTCCCGCGAGCGTTGTTTTGTTTGACTGGAGCCTTACCTTTAAGTTGTGGACATTTATTTCGAAAATGATTTTGGTCTCCACATTGATAACATACGGGTTTTTGGTTAGTGGGGCTCTTATAGTCTCCGGATATATATCCCTTTCTTTTGCAGTTATAACAGATTACCATTGCACATTTACCCGGATGATATCTCTGACACGTATTGCATCATGGCTGATCCTCTGTTTGGGTCTTCCTTTCTTGCGCCATTCCTAAGAAATTCATAGTTGGCTGTGGAGTTATCCTTTTCTGAGGAATTCCTGCAAACTTGCTTCCTGAGTTGTCATTCCATTTCTTCTTCTCTCCTATTCTTGGGTTACTTAAGGATCCGTTTCTTATCATTTCATCAGTCAGGCTCCCTGATAGACTTATGCATCTTGGAAAGTTCTGGGCATAGCGGATTTCACTAGTCCTCTTATTCGTGGTACTAAACCCTAAATATACATACCTATTCTTTTTGCTTTGGGAGTTAGTAAATGTGGTACTAATTGAGAAAGTTCATTATATCTGTCGGTGTATTCTCGATGTGCTGTTCCTTTCATTTCTAATGCTAAGAACTCAGTTTCTAATTTTTCTATTTCATTATAGGGGCAATATTTTTCAATCACTAGATTTCTAAATTCTTCCCATCTTAATCCATTCATATTATGCCTTCCCTTTGTGTGCATTTCCATTTTCACTAGGATTGTGCCTTTCCTTTTAGTGAATGTGAGGCAAAGAGGGTTTTGTTGTTATCACCACAATCACTAATTTCTAGTATTGACTCCATTCATCCAGCCAGCGTAGGGCTTGCACAGCTCCACCTTTTCCATCGAATTCTCGTGGTTTGCAGGATATTAAAGTTTTATTGGAGCATCCTTTTTCTGACTCCATTTAGTACTTCTTCTTCGTGTTGATCTCTGGTGTTGGCATTTTCTGGTTCCTCGTTGTCATGGGATGTGGTCCTGAAATTTAAATTCTGTTGTAACTGAGCTATTAAAGTATGCATAGTGGCTTCTAATGAGCTAATATTTGAGAAATCCTATCATTCTCATTTGTAGAAGTATTTACAGGAGTTTCTTCTCCTAGTCTTGTTCTGGGTCGTTCCACTCCTACCGTTCTTGTCACGGGTTGAGTGTTTCCTTTTGGTGGCATGTTTCACTATAACAATTATAATTTCTATTAACAAGTCAAAATTTATAAACCAAACATATCAAATAATATCTTGAACACATAAGACACATATATATATATATATATCATTAATTTTTATTTTTAATATGTTAGAACTTTAGGTAGGAAGTTTAATTGCCATGAATCCAATTCCATATCTTTACAAAGATATTTTTCTTTGATGCCTTTAATTCCTTTACATCCTTCTGGACCTTCCGGACATCCCGCTGTATTTTCTTAAGCTTTTTAAGGGTCTGCTAGGCTGTTATTGTCTAATCCTCATCCAGCTTTTGTCTTCTAGTTTCCTTTTCATCGATCCTGGAAGAATGAGAGTTTTGTATTCCTATATTTTCCTCTTTCTTAGCCAAAAACCTTTCTCCTCGTCGGACTTTTTCCTAGGAGTCTAAGTTATGTATCCTCCGATGTGTACTGGTGCACGTCGAACATAGAATTTTGGTTTAAGGTTATTCTCAACTTTAGTTTAAGGAGTTTCCATAACATGCTGGGATTCTGGTTCAGGAGTTATTTCCCTAATATTGTTATGGTTTGAGAACTCAGAAGCATGTGTCTCACTGGGGTAATTATCTAAATTCATAACTGCAAAAATTTCTTTATAATTTTTGGCAAAAAGTTATTAATGTATTTTCATAAGTATTCTATATATCATATATATTCTTTAATGATACATAATCACAAAATTCACACATAATCACAAAATTCACATAAAATCATACCATAGATATATATTCATCAATTATTCTTAACATACCTTGAGCGTATGGTTATAGTCTAGGCATTTTATAATACCTAATTCTCTATAACCAATGGCTCTCATAACAGCCTGTCACATCCCGTCGAAAGCGTGAAATGCTTTTTGGGCGTGACTCGTTTGTTCAAAACTCATTGATTAAAATACTAAACAGATTAACATAACAAAATATAATATATAATTATATAGTTAGGATTACATTACATCATAACTAGTCAAAATTTGATCTAACGTAATCCTATTATAAACATATGATGTAACTAGTACATCTTTAGTAACGATGGAAGTGCGCGTCCACCGATAAGCTGAGATCATACATTTTAACAGTTAGATTAACACAAACTTTTCCCATAATTTCTCCCTAGCCGTTGTAAACATCAAAAGAAAACATTACGATGTTACTCATGATGATTTCCTGAAAAAGCATTCTCAAAATTGTGAACATAATGTTGTGAGATCAAAGGTTTAAATTTATACAAAATAACTTTTGATGCATCATATACAACCAACCCATACATAATACTCATATGATTCATAACTGTCATATCATAATTAATAAAATCAGATAATATAGCATCAAAACACTCATCCTCTTGGTGCAGTATAGATTTTCCTAAGTAGTGTTACCTATATTATCCAACGGTTCGAGATCCGAATAAATGGTTATAATATAAATGACAATACATCTCATAATCTTACATAATTGCATCGAACATAAAACAATATACTTTTTCCCCCCAAAAGTTTATAAAAATAAAATGGGGCTATGAGTCTAACCTTTCCTCCAAGAGATAACCTATAAACAAAATACTTATATCAAAATTTCCAGTACTTCAATATTTATAAAAATTATTATAGAAATTATAATCAAGCATATTCCATGAAATTTCTATAACAAATGGGTCCATAAATTAGACATAACATATTAAAATTTCGTATTATAGTAATTTATAGTTTATTTTCTATAATTTTTATATTATTTGAACAAATTATCAAAAACACCTTCGTGCCTCCAAAAATTGTCAAACTTTGTCTGAATATATTTCACAATCTTTTTAGTTTCTCAAAATTTTTCTAAGTCCCAAATCATAGCAGAGTATTTTCAGGATTTTTACCATTTTAACAATATTTAGTAAAAATATCAAAACATGTTGAAAAATTCTATCTTCTATACAGATTGTTCTATTCTATTTTTCATGCTTTCTCTAAATTTTTCATAGTTTATCTTATAGTTTAAGTACTTTTCATCATTTTCAAATTGCAGAAAACTAAAAAATTCATAACTTATGCATAGCATTGAATTAGGTTACAAAATGTTTACTGCAAATCTTATAATTGTAAGAATAAAAATATAATTCTATCAACTACTTTCAGGTTCAGTTCTTCTGGCATTATATTTTCTTCCAAATACTAAGATAACTTATATAATTTATTTTACTTATAGAAATAGCATCAAAATTTGCATAATAATACATCCTAATATTCCAAGCATATTGATATTATTTGTTCCCAAATCATAGTTAAATACATATCAACCTACATTTAGTAAGTTTGCACATGGATTTTCAACCCTTTATTGTTAATTTCATATATAGTTTTTAGTTTACCAATTCTTATTATTTTCTTCATGTTTCTAAAACCTTCCATAGTATATTTCAAGGGAATTAACATAGTTGTAGGATTGTGTGAAGAACTTGTTGGTTTATTCATAAGGGTTGTTTATATGTGTTGTTTAAACACATATATATACTTTGGTAAACTTGATTAGTTATGGTTTAGGGATTGAAACCTTGATTTAGATAACAAGAGAAGGTGACGTCAACTCATGGTAGCTTCTTTCTCTCATGGATCAAGTTGAGTGAGTGTCTTCAAGCTTCCAAGCCTTGTTCTTATTGCAACAATCAATTGAAAGATGATGATGTTTGGTTGTGGTGACACTAAGGTGATAAGCGAGAGATTTAAAGACAAAGAATGGAGGTGATCGAGGACGAAGATGAGGATGGTATATGGTGGAAGAGGTGGTGACCGAGAGCTTAGAGGTTATAGAGATGTGTGTAGTTGGTGTGGTTGTGTTGAAGTGACCGATGGATGGTTTTATGAGGGTCTCAATCGATGCCATAAATGACACTAATCATGAAGCTCCTCTTAGTATGGATGAGTAAGCTTTTCAGTAGGTGTCACACAAGGAGATAAGCTTGGTTTCTAAGTGTTGCTAGGTGTCGAGCAAGGGAGCTATTGAGTCACCATGTTATCATTACAAGTTTGACTAATACTTTGGGTGTTAATGAGTTAGCTTCATGCTCTAATGAACCGAGTCTTGAGCTTAAATGATGCTTAGGTTTAAGGATTAAGTGTATAAGATTTGCTTTGTTTTGTTTTGATGTCAAGTTTCTTTGATGTTGTATTGTGTTGTGGTGTTTGGTTGGGTTGTATTTTTGGTTAGTTTGATGTTAAAATGTTGAATTTATTGATCAAATTATATATGGTATTAAAACTTATGTATATGGATACATGCACACGTAAAATTTGTGCATGCATGCAACCATGCATACGTGCAACATATATATGTATATATACATAAAACATATAATATATATAGGATTAGCCAAATAATGATTAATATGTAGGAGAATTTTATTTATATACTAATTCGCCTAACCTTATTTTTTAAGGGTCTTCATATATATATATATACATACATATATATAGTTATAATATATGAACATATTAATAAAAGATATGTTATAAACATAGTTTGTGACATCCGGTAAATTTCCGTTACCAAACTCCGTTAGTTCCGTTAAGTCTTGTGTACACTAGTTGTGGTTTAACGTTGGTGACCTAATAATAATGAATAATGTTAATTTGGTGTGAATCTAAATGACTATGTGAATATTGGGTTATGTTTATGTGTTTACACATTTTTAAAAGGTTAATTAGAAAATTTATCGCGTAACGCGGAAACGTGCCTATTTATTTGTTTGTCTTGTGTTTTTATAAAGATAAGATATATAATGATTTTCATAAGTTTATATCTTTATATTATGAAGTTAAAAACACTTTACCAAGAGTTTAAAGCTTAGTTTTTATAAAATACAAATTACAAGGGTTAAAAGGGTAATTAGGTAAATTAAACTAAACAAAACAAAACCCTAATCCACCCACACCCATTTTCGGCCGCGACCTCAACTCCTCTCCCTCTCCATCTTCGAAATTCGACCTTGATCAAGCAATTTCATGTGATTTTGATTCGATTACAAGACATATAACACATAGGAAGCATCAATTTCAAGCAATTACACGTTTAAAGGTTAGGTTTTTCATGTTTTTGTGGGTGTTTGTTTATGGCCGAACCTTGGATGTGAAATGACCCTCATCGGATCGAATTGGATGTGTTTGGTGATGTTTATATGTTTGTTATGTTGAATACATGTTAGTTAACGTCGATCATGGATGAATTACATGTTGTTAGTGGTTTAATCATGGGTTTGATTCTAGTCAAACCCTAATTCGATTTTGGGCATGATTATGGATGAATGATGATAGTTTGATGAATGTGTGATGATTAATAATTTGTATGAATGTTAGGAATCATGAATCTTGCAAGAATTTGATGATTTACGGTTGATGTTCATAGGTTACTAATAATAGTAACTTTATTTGCATGAAATGTTGAATTATTGATGAATTGATGTTATGGATGTGTTCATGTGATGATTAGATGTTAGATTGATGTTGTGATCATTGAGAATTCAAGAACACATGTTATAGTTCATACATTACTAAAGATAGTAACTTTTGGATATGAATTGATGAGTTATGATCTTTGGATGTGGTTGATCATGCTTAGGTGTTAGTATGAGCTTGAATTGGTATATTATTGATGAATTCATGTATGCTTTGAATGTTTGATAGATTTTGGGATGTTCTTTCCCAAAAGGGAAACTTATTCGTGTAAACGTTGAAGTATGATGTTATGATCATGTTTGGGATGATAGGAGCCTGCTAGTATGTTCAAGGATAAATTCTAGTGTGATAGAACGTGTTAAATTAGTTGTATGGCATGCTTGGATAATCATGGGTGATATTTGGACTTTGTGATCATGTATGATGTTGGTGTTGATTAGTTGCTAGGATATTATGTTTGGGTTTGGTGAGTAATGATTATGGTGTATGTTGTATGCCATGGGCATGGCTATGATTTAAGTGTTATGTATGGATAATGTAGCATGCGTATGATACTATTTGAATGTTAATCATGTATGTTGTATGTGATCATTGGCTTTATTTGAATTATAACTCATAATGTCACCAACAGGTCAAACGGGTCAACTAGGTCAAACGTGTCTATTTTTCTGGTAGCTTGAGTCTTTGGTTTTGTATGATTAGGGTTCCACATGTCTTTTATTTACACATACTTATGTACTCACATGATCTAGGTAACCTTTGAAGGTTGGCTATCCTCTCGTTTCTCAAATAAACCCTAAGTACTCTTTGCATACATCAGGTGAGTTCATGCCCCACTCTTTATTTAATCTCTTTTGGGGGAGATAGCATACTGGTATTTATACGAACGCTTTTAAATATTTAAGTTGTGTATAATATTAATATAGTGCTGTTTACCATGGGAAAAGTCCTCACACTTTTGAATTGTTAATATTTGATAGCGGGGAAACTTGGGCAGTACTACTGGGTCTGACGAGCCCCACCTGTGTGACTCGAGGTCAACCGGGTGCAATTTGTCCTATTGAACATTGTCACGACATGGTAAGTCGTGACAGGAGGCAACAACTATCACAGTCAGCTTCAATTGCGAAATCACTATGTATTAATATTTACTGATAATAGACTAGCTATCTATTACCATACGCTGCTTATATATATCACAACTGTTTACATGTTTGTTGAACTCAAACTCTTGAACTCACCAACCTATGTGTTGACATTTTAGTATGCTTTTCTCAGGTCCTTAGCTTGCTTGCCATAGGAGCACTGCATGGTTCACTGCATTTTAAGACACGATTCTTCAAGACAATTTAACATTTTAACAATTATGGTTTACTCTTTTGGGTGGCACTGTTTTGCCATAGTTATACTTATTGACTTGGGTTGTTTTCAAAATGCTTCCGCATTGTTTAAAGTTTGTATTTTGGTTGATTTCGTTTAAATTATGGCATTTAGAGTCGTTCTGAGTAACTATTGACTGTGATCCTGGTTTGTGCACACGCCTCACGGTAAAAATCCGCAAGTGGATTTTGAGGGTGTGACAGATTGGTATCAGAGCCATTGGTTATAGGGAACTAGGTTGCATACACACTAGACTATAACCGCACACAGTTAATTAGTTACCTGTACCTTACTCTCATTTACAGTATACTCATTGGCATACACGTCACACTCTCTGTAGCATGGCATCGTCTTCAAGAGCTCCGAGTTAATGAACCGAATCACCTACACGATCTGAATCCCCACCTCCCGCACCTGTACCTCATGATGGATTCGATTAGCCCCGACTGGCTTATCCCCTAGAGGAGATTGACTGGGATCAACCATTCGCATTGATGAAGCGTGACCCTCCGCGAGACTGGCGTTCTTATCCTAGGTTTGTTGACCACATCATGTTTAGGGAGCGCGTACCTATCCTAAAGCCAAGGACTAGGAACAATGCCAATCAACCCATGCTTTCACTCCCACGAACGGCGCAGTCCAACGAGCAACTGATTGTTGCACTAATGGCTGCACTGGATACTAAACAACATCGTGTAAGACGACTCATGGGTGATGTCTGTACACTACAGCAAGAGGTGTACAACCTGAGACATCAATTGGATGAACTCAAGGAAGAACACGGGAAGACGCTGAACGGTTGTCACCATATGCAAGATGGTGTTATGGCACTCCAAGGACGCGTGACTGCTCGTGAACAGCAGGACGCCATAGCCGATAATAGGATTTCCATTTTAGAAGCTCAACTAGCAGCACTTCAGATTGCTATAGCTCCTGCTCCTGTAGTAGACTCTGAGGATGAGGAGGATCCCGAGTAGGGACCCAAGGAAGAGGAACCGGAGGAGATGGAGGATGATAGTGATGGGTCAGATATTGTCGATTGACTTCTTTATATGACTTAGACTACGTAGTGTTTTCTTTTGAAACCTATGTGGGAAGGGTTGTTTCCCCACACGAACGACAAACTTCAATTTTGACATGCTAAATACATTGTGACTCATTTGCAATTTATTTACTTTGGTTATTATTTTTGTTATGAATGTTGTGGTTGTGATGATACGTTACTTCTTTTGTTTACTGTTTACTACGCTTCAATGAGTTAAATATGTTTGTTGTTACTCATTATTGTATTGTGAATGTAAAGTGAAAAGAATGGACGCTCGTGGACGTGGACGTGGACGTGGTCGTGGACGCGGACGTGGACGTGGCACCGGAGAATAGGGTGGTGGTGCTATTAACATGACTCCCGCAGAATTGGCTGCTCTAATTAATGAGCATGTTCAGGCGGCAGTGGCTGCTGCCCACGCAGGTCAGCCAGCAGGTAAACAATGACAGAAAAACAAATCTGATATCCTTTATAACTGTAGGGGATGTTTGATTAATGTGTGTTGTGTTAAAACAGGACCACTAGTGTGTACGTACAAGTCCTTCATGGACTGTAAACCACACACCTATAGCGGTACAGAGGGTGCTGTAGGGCTAGTACGCTGGTTCGAGATGACTGAGTCCGTTTTCTCCAAATGTAACTGTCCACCAGCGGATCAAGTAAAGTATGCCACCGGGACTTTGGAGGGTGCAGCCCTGTCTTGGTGGAACGCGCAAGTCCAGATGCTTGGACAAGCGATGGTAAATGGACTTCCCTGGAATGAGTTCAAGGATATGATGATCGAGGAGTACTGTCCTCGAAACGAGGTGCAAAAGTTGGAGATGGAATTCTGGCAGCTCAAGATGAAGGGTTCAGAAATTGAGGCTTACACGACCCGTACTCATGAGTTGGCTACATTATGTCCAGGAATGGTTAATGAGACACATAAGAGAATCGAGCACTACATACGAGGATTGGTGCCTGAAATCCAAAGTATGGTAACAGCTTCTAACCCGACTACAATTCAGCAGGCCATCCAAATTGCCCATAAACTTACTGATCAGGCAGTAGAGCAAGGGCGGTTACCCAAACGGGGCGCTGTGGTGAGCGTGCCCGATAACAAAAGGAAGTGGGATGCTCCCAGCAATAGCATTAACAAATCATCATCATCATCGTCTGGCGGTCAACAACAATCCTAACAGCAGCAACAACCAGTTCAGCAGCAGCAGCGGCGGTTCGATAATGACCGCAATTTCAACCAAACTGCCCCAAATAACCAAGGACCCAGCGGTTACGGCGGCAGACATCCCAAATGCCCACGTGTAACTACCACCATGTGGGACGGTGTGATAGCTTCAAGTGTCAACGCTGTCGAAAAATTGGACACGCTGCGAAGGATTGTCGTGGTGAACTAATGAAGAGGCCAAAACAATCTCAAGAAACTCCCAAGGGTTGCTTTGAATGTGGGAAAGAAGGGCATTACAAGCGAAACTGCCCACAACTAAGGAGGAACGGAAATGGCATGTTAGGATCAGTGATCTAGGTTTGATTGATTGAAGAGTATTGCAGCGGAATTCAATCAATGAATTAGTCGATTCACAAGAACAAAACGATATTCAATAAAGAACAAAGACGGTTATAGAGAGAGAGAATATCTGCAAATATATTTCATTCAATATTCGCTTTCGTGGTAAAAGAATGTCACAATAATGATTAGGTCGACACCTCTTATATAGGAGATGTGACATCTGCTGATGTCACTTGATAGTGACATCTAACAGATTTATTACAACTGAAACACAACTACTGAAGATGTCAAAACAGCTGACATCTTCTTACAAAAAGTTCTTAAGTGTTATCAGTTGTTATAACTACTAAAATATAAAACTACTGGAACTACTACGACTGAAGAACAAGCTCTTCAGTCATTTTACAAAACTACTGAAACTAGAAATATAAAACTATTGATATCAGAACTACTGAAGAAGTACTCTTCAGCAGTTGTGACAAACTACTGAGGCTTCGGTACTTGATCTTCAGACTTTGACCTTCAGATGTTTCATCAGCTGATGACTTCAGTAGATATCATCAGCTGATGTCTTCAGTCTTTGTCTTCAGACTTTGTACATCAGTTGTTGATCTTCAGCACTTATAAACACTTCAGCTGTTGTACTTCAGTACTTTGGTCTTTCAGCTTCAGCACTTGTGTTCTTCAGCTGTTCAGCTTCAGTACTTGTGTTCTTCAGCTGTTGTACTTCAGCACTTTAGTTCTTCAGCTGTTGAAGTCTTCAGCACTTGATCTTAAGCTGTTGAAGTCTTCAGCACTTGTCAAACTGCTGATGAAGCTTTCAGCAGTTATTGTGATACCATGTGGGACTTAGAGGTTTTCTGATCTTGGCTCATTGGTTCTTTTGGTCCAACAAACTCCCCCTGAACCAATGCAGCCAAAACCTCTAAATTATTTATTATCCCACTTATTGTTGGCAAAATGTTGGTCTTTTTCCTTCTCGATCAATAGAGAAGATGACCCAGATAAGCTCCGGCCTGGGAAGAAATCTCAGATATTTGTTTGGCAAGGTATGAATGGGAACTCTGTTTTGGGGAACTGGACACAGAGTTGTTATCCCATTCATGAGATTTACTTCCCCATAATGAGTCTGTATGACTCTCGAACATAGGCCTCAAGGAGAACAACTTGTTCCTCCTTGGAGAGTTCTTCTACTCCTCCTTCGAAGAAGAACTCTGGACCATAGTACTCAGATAAGTACTTCATGGTCCTGCCATTTTTAAGCTCCACTGTAGTTACCTCCCTATAGACAAATTCATGAGGATGGGTGCCTTCAAGGAGTAACTGGTGCTCATTCTTCTGGATGTCTTCAAGCTTTTTATATAACAACCCCTTTTTGATCATCTTGTTTTCCAATAAAGCTTGAGGGGTCATCTTTGCTTGATGAGCTTTCTTGAATTCATCAATGATTTCCCAAGGTGTGACTACAATGGCCAACATGATGGTAGATTCTATTGTTTTTCTAACCTGGCCATTGTATCTGTGTGGAATAGTTCTTTTATGGATTCTAGAACTCACCCTGGGGTCTGGCTATACTCTCACTCTCTCCTTCTGATACTGAAAAGTGTGCCTGAGAGTGTACAGCCTCTGAGCATGCCCTTTCATGGCTTGAATAGATGATGACTGAGGAAATTCCTTGTCAACCATCTTCAGTAGTTGCTCATCGTGCTGTTTCTGCTGTTCTTCATCTTCAATCTTGACTCTGACCATTTCCCTTTGAGAGTCAGGTGTGATCATGGGTTGACTTCTGGGTTTTGGTAGCTTTAGAACAGCAGAGAGTGGCAGACTACATCTTCATCCTCTTCTTCTTCTTCTTCTTCCATCCTCAGCACCCTTCTCCTCCTTCTAGGTGCATCACTGGATGATGGTTGGGTTGGTAAAGGAATTGGTTTTGAAGAAAGAGGATGTTTGGTGTTGGGCTTAGAGATTGGTTTGGAGATTTGAGGGGTAGGCATTGTTTGAGTGGGTGGAAGGGAAGGTTGATCCAGCATCTTTGTAGTAAGTTTCGCCTTTGTAAGTTTAGCCATTTCCAACCTTTTACCAGCCCCAGCCTCATCAAGGGCTTCAACAATAATCCCCTTGTGGAATTGCTCAGACAGACAGATTCTGGTGGCTATAGCCAGAATACTGTCCCTGGTCACCTCGCGAATCTCCATTAACGATCTTCCTAAGTATTTTGCAATGAAGCGGATCATTATCTCCAATCTCTCTTTTTCAAGAGCATCATACCCAGCCCATCGGGTTTGAATCTCTTGCACTTCCAACCTTCTGACCTCACTATCCAATCTGGCTGTATCAAACCCTTGCCTGAAGAGTTGTTCAATTATTTTATCCATGGATCGGCTGTGTGTAGTGTCAGCTTCTTTTACCAGCTCTTCCAAGGATTTGTCTTCAGTTGGTTGATCCTCAGCACTTTTCTTGCGCTTGTAAGTGAGCAGTGGTTGCTTTTCTTTCTCCTCCTCTTGGGCTTGCTTCTCTTCCTTCTTTTCCTCTGTTCTTTTCCTCTTCTTTTCTTTCACTGCAGTACTCTCCCCTTTTTTGGATGCATTGGAGGAAGGGGTTTGTACCGCAGAAAGTGTCTTTTGCACAACAGCATCAATCAAGGGTTGTAAAGTTGAGGAAAGCCTCTCATCAATGGCTTTAGTCACAATAGCAGTGATTATGGGTGTGATGAGAGGGAGGGAATTTTGAAGTACAGCACCTATTTGCTCAGGAGGGTTCTGTTCCTGAGAAATAGGGCCTGAAGCAGAGGCAGGTGGTTGAGTTTGGAGTGGCTCAGTGTTTGGGGAACCTTCAACTGAAGGTGCCATCTGTGGGTTGGTGGAGGCAGATGGTCTTTCTCCTTGTGAAAGTTGGTCAAGTAGGTTTTGAAGCCTACTGACTTTCTTCAAGGATTGTGTTATGGGCAAGAACATCGTAGAAAAAGCCCAGGTCATCATCAGCCGAAGCTGTGAATCATCTGACTCCTGCTTGGAGCAGGATTGACATGCACTGGGTGTAGACCAGTTGTTGCATGTGCCCCTTTTGCTTGGTACTGGGGACTTCCAGCCTCAGGACAATGTCCATCATCAGCTGTTGCCTCTAGTGAGGTCTTAGCAATGTTACCAGCCTCATTCTGAGCATGTGCTGATTCAGAAGAGGTGGCAGCCTCACTAGATATTCTAAGCTCCTTATCTACACTAGGAGATAGAAGTGGTAAACCCCTGTGTTGTGGGTTCTCAATTGCACTGTGTTCCTCCCCCTGAATTGTAGAGGTGTTTCCAGTAGTAAGTGGTTTCTGGGGAGGGGGTGAGGAGTGCAGTTGAGTCAGCACTTGTGCAACTATTAAAGTTGGGCTGTGTGGGGCGGTTGGATGGGGGAAGGGATAGAAGCAGTGTGCACCTAGGAAGGTTGGTGCTTTTCAATGGCAATCTCCTCAAGTGAGGAAGATCCTAGATATGTAGGTACCCCTTGTGTGGTTGATGCAGGCTCCTGTTGAGAGGAAGCCTGAGCGGCTATGCTGGAAGAGTCATTGTATCCACTAGGGGGTTCGGACTAGTGGATATATCCTGCGTTTGTGTTGCAGGGGCATCCTCAGGGGACTCAATTCCCTGAGTAGCCATTTTGGGTTTCTTTTTGGTGGGTTTGGTGGGGACTTTTGATTTGGAGGTGGTGGTTGTGGGTTCCAGCTGCGTGGGTTTGCGCAGCTTGGCAGCCATTTGAGTGTCTGGTCAGAGTTGTGCCGGGAGTATACTTCGGCAGAACAGCCGTAGCAGGGACTCCCAAGCCAACAAGTCCCTCAGCATTAAGCTGGTTTGTAATGATGGCCATTATGAACCGTGGATATAGTATCCAACGGTTACAGTTAGTTTTTGAGCCATATCCTTGAGCTCCGAAAATATTATTTCTGAAAAGTTTAGCGGTGTTGCTCAAGAATAGAATACATTACCTGCTGCCACTTTGTCGACATTTGATCCCAAGACGAAGTCTTAGGAGCCAAACATACATTCACCATGTGAAAAATTAGGCGTTCAGCGTCATGGAAGTGTTTTCATGATAGTGGAGGCACTGAGATTGCCTTGATATCCATGTTGGGCAAAGGATAGATCTGTGGTGCCCTTGGGATATCTAGCAGGAGAAATAGCATCATCCAGAGAAAGAATTTGGCGGATTATTGCAGGAGTGATGACCACTTCTTTGTTGTTAACGACCGACTGGAGAGATGGTGTGTTGTTCTCCCCAGTGATAATAGTAACGTTCATCCAAAATTGTTGGAGGGATTCGGCATGTAGTATGGGATTCAAAAGAAATGCCGTTTTGTATTGGGACTGAACCATAAGATCGATAGCAGTATCGAACTTAGCCCAGACAGGCGATTTAGTAAGGTAGGCAACACAGTTGTGTCGCGGTTTAATTTGCATGGACGCCATTGAGAAGAGAGAAGTTTTGGAGAGGAACGTTAGGTTTGAAGAAGATGAAGCATTGAAGGATTAGGTCAGGGATATTTATAGGGTACAGGTAAGAAAACGACTGAAGGATGTGGTGTTAGTCATCAGTAGTTTTAAACGACTGTTGACATGGTATTATCCTTTCAGACGTTGAAACACTGAAGTCGTGGTGTTAGGCATAGAAGTTAAAAACTACTGAAGACCGTGGTTTTG
Organism: Flaveria trinervia; assembly: GCA_025506515.1. Classification (NCBI taxonomy): domain Eukaryota; kingdom Viridiplantae; phylum Streptophyta; class Magnoliopsida; order Asterales; family Asteraceae; genus Flaveria; species Flaveria trinervia. The sequence goes on from CM046443.1 coordinate 22,893,491, forward strand.
ACTTCAGATGATTGAAACAACTGAGGACTGGTATTAGTCATCAGTAGTTCATAAAATTACTAAAGACATGGTGTTTGTCATCAGTAGTTGTGAATGAAACAGCAGTTGTTGAAACAACTGAAGAGAAGGTTCTCTTCAGTAGTTGTCATCAATTCATAGCCTTTCAGCTGTTTCATACTGTCCTCAACACTTACTCATCAGACTTTGCATATGATTTTCAGGTGTTTCATAAGACATCAGTACTTATCTGTTTATACTGATTTCAGTAGTTGTAACTACATCAGTAGGTTTAACTACATCAGTAGTTTGGAACAGATAAAGTACTTCAGTACTTTGAGGCATTTAGCCATCAGTAGTTATAAAAACTACTAAAGGAAAAAGACATCAGTACTTATATGTGACATGGGTACCAATGATCATCAGTAATTACTACTGAAATCATCAGTAGTTGTCACTTATTCTAAGTGCAGCATACCAAGCCTTAACACAAGGTTTTGGAAAGTAGAACTATCCAAAGGCTTAGTAAAAATATCTGCAAGCTCATCAGCACTAGGCACAAACTTAGGATCAATCAGACCTTTTTCAAAACAATCCCGAATAAAATGATGTCTGATCTCTATATGTTTGGTCCTAGAGTGCTGGACTGGATTTTTGACAATACACAGAGCTGAAGCACTATCCATTACAATGGAGTCTTAGTCTCTGTAATGCCATAATCCAGAAGTTGGTTCTGAAGCCAGAGTACCTGAGAGGTGCAACTTGCAGCAGCAATGTACTCGGCCTCAGCAGTTGATGTAGCAACAGATGTTTGTTTCTACTCTGCCAAGAAATCAAATAGTTGCCTAGGAATTGACAACCACCAGAAGTTGACTTTCTAGTTAACTTGCACCCTGCATAGTCACTATCTGAAAAAGCAACTAATTTGCAAGAGTGTCCAGTGGAATACCATAAACCCAGAGATTGTGTACCTTGCAAATATCTAAAGATTCTCTTGACTGCAATCAAATGAGACTCTTTAGGAGCAGCCTGAAATCTAGCACAAACACATGTAGCAAACATAATATCTGGTCTAGAAGCTGTTAGATACATCAAGGACCCAATCATACATCTGTAAAGCGTTTCATCAACAGCTTTACCTTTCTGATCAGCATCCAGTTGTGTGGTGTTGCACATGGGAGTAGAACAGGGCTTACAGTTTTGTAAATCAAACTTATTCAAAAGATCTTTTGTATATTTTGACTGATGAATAAAGGTTCCATCAGCCTTTTGTTTGATTTGCAAGCCTAGAAAGAACTGTAATTCTCCCATTGCACTCATTTCAAACCTCTTTTCATTAATGTTGTAAAATCATCACACAACTGGGGATCAGAGGATGCAAAAATAATATCATCAACATAAATCTAAACAAGTAGCTTATGCTGATCCACCTTCTTAATAAACAAAGTTTTATCAATGGAGCCTCTAGTGAAATTATTCTTAAGAAGAAAAGTAGAGAGTGTCTCATACCAGGCTCTAGGAGCTTGTTTCAACCCATAAAGAGCCTTATCAAGTTTGTACACCCATTCAGGATGTTTATTATCCTCAAAGCCTGGTGGTTGACACACATAAACTTCTTCCTTTATTTTACCATATAAAAATGCACTTTTAACATCCATTTGAAAAACTTTAAGATTGTGGAATGCAGCATAGGCTAAGAACAATCTGATTGCCTCTAGTCTGGCTACAGGGGCAAAGGTTTCATCATAATCAATACCTCTTCTTGTGAAAACCCCTGTACAACCAGTCTAGTCTTGTTCTTAACAATAAGCCCATTTTCATCGGTTTATTCCTAAACCACCCATTTAGTGCCTATTACACACTTACCTGGGGGAAGAGGAACAAGTTCCCACACTTGCTGTTTCTTGAACTGAAGTAGCTCAAGCTGCATAGCTTCAACCCATCCATTGTCTCTCAAAGCAACATGGTAGTTCTTTGGCTCTAGCTGACTGATGAAGAGAGCATAGAAGCAGAAGTTAGACAATTGACTTCTGGTTGAAACACCAGCATTGATATCACCAATAATGAGTCATGGGGTGATTCTTCAGTTCTTGATAAACAATGAGATCTGTGCAAGTGTTTGTAGAACCTTCAGCACCAGCAGCAGATGTTGATGTAGACTCTTGAAACCAAGAATTTGATGGTAACTCAAAAGATGTAGAGGAAACAGAGATCTCATCAGCATTTGTTGTGGATGGAACTGCTGAAGCTACAGGAACATCAAGTTTAGCAGACAAGGCAGTTGGTCACTAAACTTGAATAGGTGAGTATTGATATTATCATCATCATCATCAATACCACCAGGTGGAAGACATGCTGCAGAAGATGATTGAGCCACAGGATCTGCAACAGCTGGAGGTTGATAAGGAACATATTGCAGTATGTCCAAATCAAACAACTCCACAGGGTTTTGTGGAATCTTGTCCAAAGGAGATTCATTAAACTTCACATGCAGAGTCTCTTCAACTATCTTTGTTCTGCAGTTGAAGAAGACTGTATGCCTTGCAAGTAGATGAATAACCAACAAAATACCAGCATCCACCTTAGGATCAAATTATGGAGTTGATCCTTTGTGTTGAGAATAAAACAGGGACATCCAAATGCTTTGAAAAATGAAATCAGAGGAGCCAAATGATGGAGAACTTCATATGGAGTCTTCATCAACCTCTGATTTACTAAAACTCTATTCTGCACATAGCAAGCTGTGTTGACAGCTTCAGCCCAAAAGGTCAGTGGCAAACCAGAGTCAGCCAGCATGGACCTTGCAGCTTCAATGAGGGTCCTGTTCTTTCTCTCCACTACTCCATTTTGTTCTGGAGTCCTGGGGATGCTAAACTGCCTTTTGATTCCCTTTGAGAGATAGAATTCATCAAGTGTATGATTCCTGAATTCAGTTCCATTATCACTCCTGATACACTTGACTGGAAGGGAATACTGCTTCTCAATATACAACACAAAGTTAATAACTTTCTGAGCAACCTCATCCTTTGAATGTAGAAAGAAAGTCCATACAAATCTGGAGTAATCATCCACAATTACCAGACAGTATTTCTTCTTTGCCATGCTCATCACTCTCACAGGACCAAATAGATCCATATGCAGTAATTGCAAGCAGGCAGTGGACTTAGGTTCTTCAATAGGAGGGAATGAGACTTTGTGCTGTTTTCCTTTTAAACAAGCAGTGCAGGTTTCATCACAGTGGAACTCCTTTATTGGTAAGCCTCTGACTAAACTATTGTGGATAAGCTGATTCATGTTTTTGAAATTAACATGACCCAGCCTTCTGTGCCACAGTTTAGATTCTTGAGAAGAGGCTTTGGAAAATAGGCAAGGATTGCCTTTGAGATCTATTTTCTTGGAAAGATCTAAGGCATACACTCTTCCTGTCCTGTTGGCTCTCAGGAGAGTGTGATCATCCAACACCTTGTCAATCAAGTGCAAAACTTTGGATGACAGAATCCTACAGTTCTGACTGGTGAAAAGAGCAACATGGCCTTTATCACACATTTGACTGACACTCAAGAGATTGTACTTGAGATTTTCCACATGATTAACATCATCAAATTTGATTTCTCCATTGGAGACAAAGCCTTTACCAATGATGTAACCCCTAGCATCATTGCCAAAAGAAACAAATCCCTTCTTTCTTGAGAGTAGTCATGAAGAAGAGAGCTGTTCCCAGTCATGTGCATAGATCCCCCACTGTCTACATACCAGATGCTACTTTGGCATGTTGAGAACCCTGCAAAAATAAACAATCAGTTAGTTTTAGAGACCCAACCTTTTTGGTTTTGGGCCTGGTCTCATCAATAGATGGTAAACTAACAGGTTTATTTGAAACAAAGCCTGAGAGGAAGAAGATGGTGAAGAAGAGGAATCCTTTGGCTTGGATCTCCTTTTCTGTGGTTTCAACATAGGAGCATCTAGTTGGTTAACTCTACCCAACAGATGTTGAACCATCATAACCAGCTGTGTCTGATTTTGTGATAAAGCTTTCAGCTCATCAGACACATTGCCAGTGGAGTTTGATAAGTTCCTATGTTGCACCTTCTTCTTCTGAGCACTCTCAGCTGTCACTGTTTAACCCCTTCCTTTTTGGATTTCTTTGAGGACTTAAGGGTTACAGGATTTGATGTTGCTGATACAAATGTGGTCTCAAACTCAGTTTTCATTTTTACCATTTTCTCTTTAATTTCTCTTTTTGTTTGAGTTTGGAACCTCTTTTGTACCAGCAATCATCTGTAAGATGATTGAACAAACCACATACTTCACATGGTTTCTTCTTCATCTTAGGTTGATCATCAACTAAAGAGGGTGAAGCAACTAGAGACTGCTCTTCAATGCTTTGGAAGCATTGTTTGCTTTCTTGACTGCCTCTTTAGTAGTCTTCAAACTCTTTCTACTGACAGTTTTCTTCTCTTCAGTACTGACAGCAGTTGGAGTTTGAACTTCAGGTGTAAATCTGCTCTCTAGTCCTTTCAGGACTTTCAGAATTAACTCCTGAGTTGATCAACTCATTGATCATGTGAGTGTTAGCATTTGAACCATCAACATCAGCTGATAGGTTCAGAGAGGGCTTGATGCTGACTGCTACTTCTGATTGTGCTGTATCAGAAAGTAGATCACATGATGAGATGGATTGGTTATCACTCTCACCATCAAATTCTACCTCTGCTCTTGGAGTAAAATCTGTAGGTGGAGCAGTGTGATTGTAACCAATGCCAAACTTCACACTGGAAGCAGATTGCTTACTAAGAAGCATTTCAAAACCTTTGCATGATTGTACCCATCTATCACACTCTACCTGGGTAACTGCAAGGGTTTCTTTGAGATCTTTATACTTCTCTAGAAGTATCTCTTCCCTGGCTTATCATCAGTTATTTGGCATTTCAATTTGTAAATCTCATCATTTTTATCATTAAGCACAGACTCAAATTCAGCTTTGTTTTGGAAATTATTTGTTCTAGCTCAATGTTCTTGTTGATTAAAGCTACATTTGCTTCTCTAATAGATGCAAATGCTGCTATGCATGTGTCAGAACATAATTTGGCTTTTGCCTCAGAGGATACCTGTGATACCTTGGTGTAGAGGCATTAGAGGATGAAGTATCAGCAGAATCCAAAGCCATAAGAGCTAGATTCCAAATGGACTGTCACCACCGTGTTGACCAGCACCTGAGAACAGTTGTTCATGACCAGACATGTCATCTGGTAAACTGCTCCAGTCAACAACTCCTGGGGTGAAGAAGCTGTGTTGTTGAGGTTGACTTTGTTGATGAGATTGGGAAGGCTGTGGTTCAGGCAATGCTTTGGTTGTTGTGCAATTGGAGCTTGAACAGAATTTGGTTGAGGCACATAATAGCAGGGATAAGGATATGACATTTGACCCTGGGAACAAAGTATGCAGGAGATCTAGGATGTGAATAATGACCAGAACCAGCAGGATGTTGCCCTCTGTTTTGTGGACTAGTACTAGGAAAAGTCACAAAGGGTGCAGAAGAGTTAGATCCAGTTGATCTACACTCTCTTGCAAAGTGTCCTAGCCTTTGGCATTTGTGACACCTCAACTTACTCTTGTCAAAACCAACTTTGGTTTTGCCAGAGAGTCCAGGAAATTTCCTGCCAGTTCTCTTGTAGAACTTCTGAGATCTGATATTAATCAGTGCCATCTGGCTCAGAATATCCATCTCTTCTAGATCATCATCAGCTATTCCTTTCAGATCATCCATTATGAAAATAAATTGTCACTATTACTGCCAGAATGACTCTCAATACAACAAATGCATGATCAGAAACTTTTGAAGAGAAATCTATATGCTCATCATAATTGCTTTCAGATGCAGCATATTCTGACTCATGACCAACCAAGGCAGTATTGCCTGGTACAAAGTCATCAGTGAGCTTTCTGATGAGGACAGTTTCCTCTTCTGCTCTATCTCTCTTTCAAATGTAAGCAGTTTCCCATGAGTTGGGTGAGAGATAGGCCTTCTAGATTTGCACTGGAGCGTAGGACAATAGTGTATGTGTCCCATCTCTCAGGAGTGATCTAGGAATCTGTTGTTCATCTGGCTATTGGTGTATTCCTGTTTCACCATTTTCAGCTCAGATATCAAGCAGGAAAAGCGCTCAAACTGTTGAGTCAGTGTCTCACCCTTTCTATGAGAGAATGTCTCATATTGTTGGGCAAGGATCTCTCTATTGTTTGCTAAGACCTCATCAGTGCCACCGAATTGTTCCTTCAGGGCATTCCAGAGATCATGAGCAGTTTCATGATGCATAAGCCTGAATAGATTTCATTAGGCAGTGCCATGGCCAGAATTCCATGGGCTTTAGCATCAATCTCAAATAGTTTCCGATCTTCATTAGAGTATTGTTCCTTCTTCTTCGGAACCATTTGATTGGTTTCCGGATTGTTCACCATAGGCTTATGTGGTCCATGTACCACAGATGTCAACAACCTGAACTGTTAACAGACAGGTGATGAAGCATTCTTCGTTGCCATATGTTATACTCGGTCCTAACCAGCATCGGAGGCTTGGTTGAGGAAACGATATTTTGAGGGTCATAAGAAGGAGTCGTCATCTCAGATTCAATCAAATTCAGTTAAGCTAAAATAGATTTAGAACAAAAACGCAACAACCAATTGAACCAGAAGATCTCAAAATAAATGAACGAAAGCGGCAGAAATTCAATTATCTATAACCAGTTCTTGCAAATACGCTAATTCAATCAAATACAGATATCAATTAGCAGTTTCAATGATCAATTGTTAGATTGATAATGATTAACCATGCTCTGATACCACTGTTAGGATCAGTGATCTATGTTTGATTGATTGAAGAGTATTGCAGCGGAATTCAAACAATGAATTAGTCGATTCACAAGAACAAAACGATATTCAATAAAGAACAAAGACGGTTATAGAGAGAGAGAATATCTGCAAATATATTTCATTCAATATTCGCTTTCGTGGTAACCGAATGTCACAATAATGATTAGGTCGACACTCTTATATAAGAGATGTGACGCTGCTGATGTCACTTGATAGTGACATCTAACAGATTTATTACAACTGAAACACAACTACTGAAGATGTCAAAACAGCTGACATCTTCTTACAAAAAGTTCTTAAGTGTTATCAGTTGTTTAACTACTGAAATATAAAACTACTGAAACTACAACGACTGAAGAACAAGCTCTTCAGTCGTTTTACAAAACTACTGAAACTAAAATATAAAACTACTGATATCACAACTACTGAAGAAGTACTCTTCAGCAGTTGTGACAAACTACTGAGGCTTCAGTACTTGATCTTCAGACTTTGACCTTCAGATGTTTCATCAGCTGATGACTTCAGTAGATATCATCAGCTGATGTTTTAGTCTTTGTCTTCAGACTTTGTACATCAGTTGTTGATCTTCAGCACTTATAAACACTTCAGCTGTTGTACTTTAGTACTTTGGTCTTTCAGCTTCAGCACTTGGGTTCTTCAGCTGTTCAGCTTCAGTACTTGTGTTCTTCAGCTGTTCAGCTTCATTACTTGTGTTCTTCAGCTGTTGTACTTCAGCACTTTAGTTCTTCAGCTGTTGAAGTCTTCAGCACTTGATCTTCAACTGTTGACGTCTTCGCACTTGTCAAACTGCTGATAAGCTTTCAGCAGTTGTTGTGATACCATCGTGGGACTTAGAGGTTTTCTGATCTTGGCTCATTGGTTCTTTTGGTCCAACATGGCACAACAACAACACAACACACAGCCATGGTAACAACAACAACAATGGAATAATAACAACAATGGTGGAAATGGCTTGGAAATGGTGGAAATAAAGATGGAGCCAAAGGGAGAGCCTTCGTCATTGGCCCAGGTGAGGCTCTAAATGATCCCACAACTGTTACTGGTAGATTCCCTGTTAATGGTTGTTTTGCTACAGTACTATTTGATACTGGAGCCGATAGGAGTTTTGTGTCCTTAAAGTTCTGTAGTCTTTTAAGTGATATACCCTCTGCTTTAGAATCTAATACATTGTGGAATTAGCGATGGTAAACAAATCATGTAACGCATATCCTTAAAGACTGTAGGATAGAACTTGCTGGTCATACTTTCGCTATAGATCTCATGCCTGTTACGCTAGGGAGTTTTGATGTTGTGATAGGCATGGATTGGCTCTCTAGTAAGGCAAGCGGAAGTCATATGATACGAGAAGATTATACGGATCCCGGTTGGTGATCAAGTTCTTACCATCAAAGGTGATAGGAGTGGTGCTGTGATAGGCATCATCTCGTATATGAATGCTCAAAAGTTGTTACGAAAGGGCCGCGTGGCTATCCTAGCACTTGTAACCGATAAGCAAAAGGAAGAAAAGAGAATGGAGGATATTCCTGTAGTACGCGACTTTCCGGAGGTGTTTCGAGAAGATCTTCCTTGATTACCCGCACCGCCAAGTGGAATTCCAGATTGAGTTGACTCCCGGCGCAGCTCCGATTGCTAGAGCACCTTATCGATTAGCACCAAACGAACTACAGGAGTTGTCGTCACAACTTCAGGAGCTTTTGGATAAAGGCTTTATTCGACCTAGTACATCACCTTGGGGAGCTCCTGTTCTCTTTGTTAAGAAGAACGATGGCACATTCCGGATGTGCATCGATTATCGAGAGTTAAACAAAGTAACAGTCAAGAACTGATACCCTTTACCTCGTATCGACGACTTGTTCGATCAGCTTCAAGGATCAAGCTATTACTCGAAGATTGACTTGAGATCTGGTTATCACCAACTCAGAGTTCGAGAAGAAGACATTCCCAAGACTGCATTTCGTACTCGTTATGGTCATTATGAGTTCTTGGTCATGCCTTTTGGGTTGACTAATGCACCTGCTGTGTTCATGGACCCATGAACCGCGTGTACAACCTTATCTTGATCAGTTTGTCATTGTGTTCATCGATGATATACTGATATACTCTAGGACCAAGGAGGAACATGAAGAGCACTTACGAATGATCTTGGAACTGTTGAAAAATGAGCACCTGTATGCTAAAATCTCAAAGTGTGACTTTTTGATAAGAGAAGTACAGTTCCTAGGTCATATTGTTGATGAGAAAGGAATACACGTTGATCCTGCCAAAATTGAGGCGATAAAGAATTGGAATACACCCAAAACACCAAGCGAGATAAGACAATTTCTAGGATTAGCAGGATATTACCGCCGATTCATAGAAGGATTTTCTAAGATCCAATATCCTCTCACAGCCTTGACTCACAAAGGAACGACATACAAATGGACTGAGAGTCAAGAATCAGCTTTCCAATTATTAAAAAAAAACTCTATACTGCCCCGATATTAGCATTACCAGAAGGAACAGATGACTTTGTGGTGTATTGCGATGCATCCATTCAAGGATTGGTTGTGTCTTGATGCAACGAGACAAGGTGATAGCTTACGCCTCGAGACAAGTAAGGTTCATGAGAAGAACTATACTACCCATGACTTAGAATTGGGTGCAGTAGTTTTTGCCTTAAAGATCTGGAGACATTATTTGTACGGTACCAAGTGCACTATCTACACCGATCACAAGAGTCTTCAACATATCTTTGAGCAAAAAGAGTTGAATATAAGGCAGCGACGTTGGGTGGAACTACTAAATGATTATGATTGCGCAATTAAGTATCATCCGGGAAAGGCGAACGTAGTTGCCGATGCTTTAAGCAGGAAGGAAACAGCTAAACCCCGACGGGTGCGAGCTTTATAGCTTACTATCAGTACCCAACTGCCCGAACAAGTTAAGGAGGCACAAATAGAAGCTTTAAAGGTGGAAAATATTGGTTCTGAATTGTTAAGGGGAATGAATAAGCAGCTAGTGGTGAAAGAGGATGGAATTCGGTATTTCATGGATAGACTTTGGGTGCCTGTTCATGGAAATCTGAGAGATTTAGTTATGAGCGAGGCACACAAATCTAAGTATTCTATACATCCTGGATCGGACAAGATGTATCATGACCTAAAGGCTCACTATTGGTGGCCTAACATGAAAGCGGATGTAGCTATGTACGTGAGCAAGTGTTTGACCTGCTCGAAGGTAAAAGTGGAATATCAAAAACCATCCGGACTATTACAACAACCCGAGATTCCAATGTGGAAATGGGAACAAATCTCCATGGATTTTATTACTAAGCTACCCCGACTAGTACTGGTTGTGACACGATATGGGTTATTGTGGATCGATTGACAAAGTCTGCTCATTTCCTTGCAATAAAGGAAACCGACAAGATAGAGAAGTTAACTCGCCTGTACCTCAAGGAGATCGTTTCGAGACACAGGGTACCGATCTCAATTATCTCTGACCGTGATGCTTGTTTCACGTCACATTTCTGGCAATCATTGCAGAAATCTTTGGGTACACGTTTGGATATGAGTACTGCATATCATCCATAGACGGATGGTCAGAGTGAGCGTACTATACAGACGTTGGAGGATATGCTACGTGCTTGTGTGATTGACTTCAGGAATAACTGGGAATTCACCTGCCATTGGTGGAATTTTCTTATAACAACAGTTATCACACTAGTATACAGGGAGCAACTTTCGAGGTGTTGTATGGGAGAAAATGTCGATCACCGGTTTGCTTGGCAGAAATTGGTGATAGTCAGATAACAGGTGCTGAGTTAATTCATGAGACGACTGAGAAAATTATACAGATACGGAACCGTATGGCTGCAGCGCGAGACAGGCAAAAGAGTTATGCTGACAAGAGACGGAAACCTTTAGAGTTTCACGTTGGTGACAAGGTTTTGTTGAAAGTCTCACCATGGAAAGGCGTAGTTCGGTTTGGTAAACGGGGGAAACTAAATCCGAGGTACGTTGGACCATTTGAGATAGTGGAAAGAATAGGTCCAGTAGCCTATCGATTAGCCCTACCTGATTCTCTAAGTGGAATTCATGATGTATTTCACGTGTCAAACTTGAAGAAGTGCATAACTGATGAAACGACGGTCGTACCACTAGAAGAAATTCAAGTGGATGAACAATTGTGTTTTATTGAGGAACCAGTGGAGGTGATGGACCGTGAGGTGAAAACACTTAAGCAAAGCAAAATACCCATTGTCAAGATCCGTTGGAATTCGCGACGTGGACCGGAATTCACATGGGAACGGGAAGATCAAATGAAGCTTAAGTACCCTCAACTATTCGAAGGGACGATGTCAGCAGACGAAGGTATTGATTTAAAATTTCGGGACGAAATTTCTTTCAACATGGGGATGATGTGACAACTCCTCCAAAACTCACTCGATTTCGATTTCTGTGTGCCAATGCAGTAGACCGGTGATGGAAACCAGTGATGGAACACTCTCTCCATGTAACACAATTTTCGGGACGAAAATTCTTTCAACATGGGGATAATGTGACATCCGGTAAATTTCCGTTACCAAACTCCGTTAGTTCCGTTAAGTCTTGTGTACACGTGTCGTAAGCACACACTAGTTGTCGTTTAACGTTGGTGACCTAATAATAATGAATAATTTTAATTTGGTGTGAATCTAAATGACTATGTGAATATTGGGTTATGTTTATGTGTTTACACATTTTTAAAAGGTTAATTAGAAAATTTATCGCGTAACGCGGAAACGTGCCTATTTATTTGTTTGTCTTGTGTTTTTATAAAGATAAGATATATAATGATTTTCATAAGTTTATATCTTTATATTATGAAGTTAAAAAGACTTTACAAAGAGTTTAAAGCTTAGTATTTATAAAATACAAATTACAAGGGTTAAAAGGGTAATTAGGTAAATTAAACTAAACAAAACAAAACCCTAATCCACCCACACCTATTTTCGGCCGCGACCTCAACTCCTCTCCCTCTCCATCTTCGAAATTCGACCTTATCAAGCAATTCATGTGATTTTGGTTCGATTACAAGACATATAACACATAGGAAGCATCAATTTCAAGCAATTACATGTTTAAAGGTTAGATTTTTCATGTTTTTATGGGTGTTTGTTGATGGTCGAACCTTGGATGTGAAATTGACCCTCATGGGATCGAATTGGATGTTGTTTGGTGATGTTTATATGTTAGTTATGTTGAATACATGTTAGTTAACGTCGATCATGGATGAATTACATGTTGTTAGTGGTTTAATCATGGGTTTTGATTCTAGTCAAACCCTAATTCGATTTGGGCATGATTATGGATGAATGATGATTGTTTGATGAATGTGTGATGATTAATAAGTTGTATGAATGTTAGGAATCATGAATCATGCAAGAATTGATGATTTAGGGTTGATGTTCATAGGTTACTAATAATAGTAACTTTATTTGCATGAAATGTTGAATTATTGATGAATTGATGTTATGGATGTGTTCATGGTGATGATTAGATGTTAGATTGATGTTGTGATCATTGGGAATTCAAGAACCCATGTTATAGTTCATACATTACTAAAGATAGTAACTTTTGGATATGAATTGATGAGTTATGATGTTTGGATGTGGTTGATCATGCTTAGGTGTTAGTATGAGCTTGAATTGGTATATTATTGATGAATTCATGTATGCTTTGGATGTTTGATAGATTTTGGGATGTTCTTTCCCAAAAGGGAAACTTTATTCGTGTAAACGTTGAAGTATGATGTTATGATCATGTTTGGGATGATAGGAGCCTGCTAGTATGTTCAAGGATAAATTCTAGTGTGATAGAATGTGTTAAATTAGTTGTATGGCATGCTTGGATAATCATGGGTGATATTTGTACTTTGGTGATCATGTATGATGTTGGTGTTGATTAGTTGCTAGGATATTATGTTTGGGTTTGGTGAGTAATGATTATGGTGTATGTTGTATGCCATGGGCATGGCTATGATTTAAGTGTTATGTATGGATAATGTAGCATGCGTATGATACTATTTGAATGTTAATCATGTATGTTGTATGTGATCATTGGCTTTATTTGAATTATAACTCATAATGTCACCAACGGGTCAAACGGGTCAACTAGGTCAAACGTGTCTATTTTTCTGGAAGCTTGAGTCTTTGGTTTTTGTACGATTAGGGTCCACATGTCTTTTATTTACACGTACTTATGTACTCACATGATCTAGGTAACCTTTGAAGGTTGGCTATCCTCTTCGTTTCTCAAATAAACCCTAAGTACTCTTTGCATACATCAGGTGAGTTCATGCCCCACTCTTTATTTAATCTCTTTTGGGGAGATAGCATACTGGTATTTATATAAACGCTTTTAAATATTTAAGTTGTGTATAATATTAATATAGTGTTGTTTACCATGGGAAAAGTCCTCACACTTTTGAATTGTTAATATTTGATAGCGGGGAAACTTGGGTAGTACTACTGGGTCTGACGAGCCCCACCTGTGTGACTCGAGGTCAACCGGGTGCAATTTGTCCTATTGAACATTGTCACGACATGGTAAGTCGTGACAGGAGGCAACAGCTATCACAGTCAGCTTCAATTGCGAAATCACTATGTATTAATATTTACTGATAATAGACGAGCTATCGATCACCATACGCTGCTTATATATATCACAACTGTTTACATGTTTGTTGAACTCAAACTCTTGAACTCACCAACCTATGTGTTGACATTTTAGTATGCTTTTCTCAGGTCCTTAGCTTGCTTGCCATAGGAGCACTGCATGGTTCACTGCATTTTTAAGACACGATTCTTCAAGACAATTTAACATTTTAACAATTATGGTTTACTCTTTTGGGTTGGCACTTATTTTGCCATAGTTATACTTTATTGACTTGGGTTGTTTTCAAAACGCTTCCGCATTGTTTAAACTTTGTATTTTGGTTGATTTCGTTTAAATTATGGCATTTTGAGTCGTTCTGAGTAACTATTGACTGTGATCTTGGTTTGTGCACACGCCTCACGGTAAAACTCCGCAAGTGGATTTTGAGGGTGTGACATAGTTAGTATACGATAATATTTTTATTTTGAAAATTTTTTGTGACATAGGAGGAAAAATCAATGGATAGGGCATGTAAGTCCTAAACGTCTTGCGAGGGTAAAATATAAGTCCGTCCGACAATAAATGAATCTGAGAAATCTGATCATAAATATTTAATATTCTGTGTTCAGTAACATTTTTCTTCCTAGTTATGACCTAAAAGATATTATCTAAGACAATAATTGAATATGAGAAATTTGATTAGAAGTGAAAGGTTTAAGTCAAATTGTGGTGACTTGAAAATCGTGTTTTGAAGCGGGATAAGGGTTTTGTAGGGTTTTTGATTGTGGGATCCATTAAAATCATATAAGTTGTTCAAAACATGATAAAATCACAACATATGTGTTTATGTAAACTTTAAGTCTAAGTCTAAGATGATAAAATTTTTTTAACAATGACCATAAACAATCTTGTGTATAATAATATTGGTAGATGGTCAATGATTGATTTCCTAAAGAAATATGATCTTATATTTGAAAAATATAAAAAAGAATTAAGTTAATAGTATAGTACTATGTAAGTAAAGTTTGATTTTACTTTTTCTGACTTTAGTGTTGTTTAACTTTGTTTTGTTTTGTTTTACAAAATTTTCAAAATTAAAAGAATTAGAATATTGTAAACACATAGCTAAATATAATCATTTTCATAACAAATCAAAAGGCTCAATAAAATGTTAAAATTGATAAAAACAAAAGTTGCATGTCGCGAGAAACGTTATTGAACTAAGATTAGTGACTTCTCATGCGAGAAGTCAAAGTGTTTTATCTAGCACTATTGTGTGAGTAATTGACTATTCGCACGAATATTCTGAAAATCATCCTAAAAATTGTAAGCATTTATTTCATACGATTGGTTGATCTGACCATTCTCATTGATGTCTGATATTGATTTTCAAGTGATTAAAGGTATATCAATGTTTAATCGATGGTCTTGTAAGACTTTTTTTGGTGACTAAATCTAAATGAACAAATATGTGTTAATAAGAACAAATTAAACACAATAAACCTTAATAATGCGTAAATTTACACTTAATGGACATGAATAATCGGTTATAACATTATGAAATTGATTGATTGACAAGTTGAATTTACACAAGCTTATCGCACGTGAAAAGTTCTTTGAAGACAATTGACGCGAAAGGTTTTCCAAATATCTTGAACTTGTTGCATGGAAAGTTGTTTTGTCATGTGACAAGTTGAAGTCTGTTCAAATTAAATTCATGCAATAACAATTCTTGTAGTGTAAAAAGTTGAATATTCCAAATTAACTTTTTGCGCGAAAGGTTCAACATTTCTGAAATTTTTTTCTAATTGTTGGAAAATTTTATAATTTTTCATTGTGTACTTACACTGTTTGTTCAATCTTTCAAATAGCTGGACATATGGTTTTCAACAAAAACCATAATACCATTGCATATCTACGAGATGTTCCTAAAGATAAAGCTCTATTTTGATCCATGATTGAAGGATTGAAGACGTCTCGGATCTATCATGCTATTTCAGTTAATCTTACCATTTACACACACATTATAGATTAATTTTAGGACGTTTCAGCTAATGAGATTGACACTTAGGGGATGGGGGTTATATACCATAGCAACTATGAAAAGGAATAGAGTTGTTATTACAGCAGAAGTGATTAACAAAATTCTACTATTAGAAGACATTCCTCATGCACCGATAAAAATAGATGATGATGTAGCAAAGGAATGCCTAGTTCGTATGTGTTACGATCATCGTTACCTATCATTGGAGAAGAAGTACTTACCTCCCTTCTGGTACTACTTATTTCATGTGGATATCCATTGTCTTAGGAATCATTAGGTCGACATGGATAGTCTTAGCGCCATCTTTCGTTCCTTGCCAGTATTTCTAGTCGACGATCTTCCATATAGTATCTCAAAACCTATAGTTTCTTAGATGCAGAAGAATTTTATTATAGCTCCGGCAAGAAGTTCACTATATACCCAAGGTTCATTCAAACGATGGTGAATGCTGCTCATCCTAAGTTAGTCATATCTTATTCATCCACTTATTCTGTCATGGTGATGAAAAAGGATATATTCAAAAAGCTTATAGGAGCAAGATGGAATGCTTGGGATAGTTCTTATTTTGCTTAGCTTTAGAGGTTTATTTATAAATTCCAAGCTAAGGCACGAGTAGAAGAGAATGAGACGGCACGTGTACATAATAATACAGCTGGTACTTCATCTAGTGTTGCTCAAGAAGTTCTAGAAATTTCTTACGGTGATGAGAAATCTACTGAAGAAGAGGTAGAGGAATGGTTACAAGTTTGAGGAGATGAAAGTGAGACTAACAAGTGATTCGATAGGTAACGTGCCTTATGTACTGCAAGAGCATCCCAGAGTACATGAAAATCTTACAAAACGTACCACTGAGGAACGTGATGCTTATTTCATACCTCATGATACTCCTACTCCAACCCGAGGATGAAGGAAGAGAATGGCAACAGTTTCTGGTGAAAGTTCTCATGGGAAGGGTAGAGGACGAGAAGTGTTGTAGAGCCTGAGCATATAATGCCTATTCTTCAACGAGTTAATGATGATAATGATTTAGAGCACATAGATTTTGATTTGATGATGTGGATGATGAAGATGATATAGATGATGTGATGAAGAAGACGATAATATTGATGATGATATTGGTGATAATGGTGATAATGGTGATAATAATGAAAATGGTAATGACAATGATGGTGGAAATTATGATGATGGTCAAGGAGATGACACGGGTGCACTATTTGTACTTCTGGATTATCAGGAACTACCAATGTCTCTAGACCAAGTCCTTATAATATATTTGATTACACACCATTAGATCCTGCCACTGAAACTGAGTATGAAAAGGAATTCTACCCACTTCGGATCCATTTGATGATTTGAATGAAGCTGTAGATTACTCTGATATATTCTGGAATAGCTTAAAATACTTATTTTTGGATACTTGGATTGAAGAGGGAGAAACTGTTAGAGAATCAAGGATTCCAAAGGCCATTGAAAGGCCAATGGACCAAACTAGTCAAATGATGTTCGTCAGATTGATAATATTACAATTGATGCACCTCCATTGCCTGCTTAAATTCATACACTTAGGTTTCACACATAGTATGAAAATTGAAATCCTATTATTAGTTGGTTGTACAACAAAGAAAAGAAGTTGTATGTGTTAAAGAGAAGACAAGGTGCCATAGAGTACATTCAGGATGAACATGATTTTCTTAGACTTAGAGCATCTGATTTATATTCAATGGGTCGTGTTCCATTCAAAATCAAAGTAACTATGGGAAAGTAAATTGGATAAGGAACATGATTTGGAGACAAAGTTAATCCAACTTCAAAGACTTTAAGATAACCAAATCCAAAGTGATTAAATATGAGTACCGGATTGATCCCAACATGTAGAAACCAATGAAGATAAGGTTTTTTTATATCCCAGATATGTGAGAAAGATCCATATACATGCTCCGGTTCCAGTTAACAACTTATCAAACCTAATAGGTGGAGTTGTGTAACACCCGATTAGTTTTAAGTCAAAGGAAGAGAAGAATAAAGTGAAAGAAAAGAAGAAAAAGGAATAAAACTCAAGTCAAGGGGGGTAAAAAGTGTCCAAAAGGACAACATGTTTGAAAAGTGGGTGTAAAAGGTGGTATGGGCGCTCATATGTCACATACACCACTGATTTTCGAGTTTTAGAGAGAGAAAGAGCTGAAAGTTCTCGGCTTTGAAGGAAGAACAAGAAAGAGTTCGAATTCAAGGTAAGATATCATGCTTTTTTGGTGTTCTTGACTGGTCTTATCCTCGGGTTTATGCTTTTGTGTGTTTGTATGTGTTTAGGGTATGTTTTTAGTGGGTTTCTAAGCGGTTAAACTCAATTTGCAAACGAGTTTAGAGGAAGCCATACTCAGAAGCTGCAAAGGTGAGTTCAAGGACCCCTCTCTTACTGGTTTTTAACTGATTTTGGGGCTGGAAATGCATGAATGTATGTTTTATTAAACTGGGATTCGGACCCGTATGCTTGAATGTGTGTATGATGGTGTTATGATGTGATGTGTGACTATGTTCATTCTTAATGATGTATGATTGTGTTTCTAAGGCCTAGAGAGTAAGAATTAAGCTTAGAAAATGATGAATGGTGCATGGAAATTTAATCTAATGTTTTGGACCCACTTGATAAGTTAATAAATCTGCCTAAGTATGTGGAAGTAAATGTAGAAGAAAAGGGTTAATGCAGATGTGCATTAACCAATGGGTAGCTCAATGCGGATGAAGTCAATGTAGATGAGCATTGGCTAAGTGCAGGAAATGCGGATGAGCATTTGACTAAGTATGGAAATGCGGTTGAGCAAAGTAAGTTAATGCGGATGAGCATTTGACTAAGTATGGAAATGCGGATGAGCAAAGTAAGTCAATGCGGATGAAGTGAGTCAATGCAGATGAGCATTTGACTAAGTATGGAAATGCGGAGAAGTTAGGCTAATGCGGAAGACAAATGCGGATGAAGTAAAGTAAATACGGATGATGTAATTTAAATGCGGATGAACTATCGCAAACGCGGATGACTATAAGAAATGCGGATGAACACTTAGAAAAATTCTGACTTTTTGAGAAAAGAGGTAATTTAGGCTTTGACCTAGGAGTTTCCCAGGGGGTTATGAAATTTGACCTTTGGGGTCATAGATGGTATGTTGAGCATCTAATGATGTGTGCTTTATGCTTATGATGACGATGTTGCATGGTTATGCATTATGTATATTATGTATGTATGATGCCCTGCATGATGATGTATGAAAGATATGTTTATGTTCCTTGTGATGATGTATGATTATCTTTCTTATGACTTTACGTGTTATGAATGAATGAATGAACGCAGTAATATGTAACGTAAAGTGAAAGATAATGAAAGAGGAACATGATGAATGAATGCATACGTTAATAAATGAATGTAAGAAAGCCTTGCAAGCAAATGTATGGAGGTTCACACCCAATGAAGGGTGTTAGCTCAACTGTGTGCGGATTAGCTACCCCAGAAGGGTGCACACTCGGTTCTAGTCTTTGTGATTGACCATACGTATGGGATCCTTGCCGCTTGCCCTAGGTACTGGAGTTAGCTTCGTGCATAATGTTCGAGGTCTATCAGAGACCTCAGGCCCAGTTACCTGCTTCGTGCACAATGTTCAGGGTATAGCATATGGCATTGATCCAAAAGAAAGAGAAAAGATAATGGTGAATGTACTTACCCTAGGTACTGGAGTCAGCTTCGTGCATAATGTTTGAGGTCTATGAAAGACCTCAGGCCCAGTTACACGCTTCGTGCACAATGTTCGGGGTAATGTACATTTCACTAGAAGTAATGATGAATGAATGAAAGTATGAACGAAAGAATGAAGAATATAATAATGATAATATCTGTATGTACGTACGATGTATGATCACGAACGAATGTAAAGTAAAATATGATTTTAAAAGAAAGGATGGTTTTATGATAAAAAAGTATGTTTTGCTATAAAACTAGAACTCACACAGCAATGCTGACTTTTATGCATTTTCCCAGTTGGCAGGTGAGCGTTGCCGAGGATGGCACGAGGCGGCTGCTTAGCTCTTTTGCATGGCATCCATTTATTTAAAGCTTTTGTGATGTAATACAACAATGTAATTTTGTAACCGACAAACGATGCATTATTTTTCAAAAGTGTTTATAATGAAATGGAATGCCATTTGTGTTATGTTTCCGCTGCAATGTATTGATGATTAAATGCAAAGTATATGTTTTATATGCGATGAATTATTAGTTGTAAGCATCCCAGGATCGGGGCCTTACATGTTGTGAAAAGGGGACGAGTCATGAGTTAGTTTAGTGTGTAGATAAGGTGTACCATATCATCGACCCTATGAATTTGCTCAAATTTGGAAACAAATTTTTGATGTGGTTTTAGGCATGTCCTATTGTAGTTGGTGAATCTATTCATTTACTAGAAACATAGTTCGGTTGGTTGATCATGAAGGCCCTGGACAAAGGATATATGCTTATGGGGCAACTACTAAGTAGATGATGTGGACATCTAAAAGACTATTGATTTACCGAGCCTATGTGGAGATTGCAGGGGTTAAACCTATAGACTTGGAAAATAAAATCAAGACAATGATCAAGATAAAGTCAAGTAAGAAGTTAAGACTTACCGCACAAAACGTTCACTTATCACGTGACTTGTTCCTATCATGTGAGAAGTAAATCTCACGCAAGAACTATCTAATTAGTATATATAGTTAGTTTTTATGGTAATTGTTAAGCTTTTGATCACTTTCCTAAATTTGTACTAAATTGTAAAAACATGAACTCAGAGAGCAATAGAGAAGATAAGTTTATTTACCTTGTGTTCATTCACTTTATTCTTCAACTTCTTTATATGTAATTGTTTACATTCAACATTCAAAATTACGAGATCGATTTAAATATGGTAATGATCCTTGTAGTTGCGGTGGTGGTGGTGTTGTGGGTCGGTAATGGTGGTGTGTGGGTTAGCGGATGATGATGATGATCATGATGTGTAGTATGTGTTTGTAATATACAAGCAAACACATATATCATTTAATGATGATGATGATGATGATGATGATGTGTGGTGTGGGTCCCACATAAATTTAATAATATAGTTGAAGTATTTTGTTGTTAGTTCAAGGGTAATGTAACACGCAGTTATTCTATTAAGGTAAATAAAAGAAGAAAACATCAATAAACCCAAGTTGAGGGGTTAAAATGTAAAAGGTGACAAAAGTACAAAGAATTTGGTGTAAAGGTGGGCATGGCCGCCCACCCTCCCTTCACATCACCTTTTTACAATCGGGTTCTAGAGAGAGAGAGCATAAAAACTCTCGGGTTGAAGAAGAAGAAGAGGTTGAATTCAAGGTATGAATTCATGGGTTTTAAGTGTTTATGATGGGTTTTGTCTCAGTTATGTGCTTATGTGTTTGTGTGTGTGTCTTTGGTGGGTTTCTAGGTGTTTGAACTCATTTGCATATGGGTTAGAAGGAAGATACACCCAACGTTGCATGAGGTGAGTTTCTAGACCCTGGTTTTACTTGATTTAAACTCTTTGGGGCGGAAAATGTATTTAAACGATTTTACAATGTTTATGTATGTATACCCATATGTATTATGCATGTTTGATGATGATTCTTAGATGCTTATAGGTTGTTCATGTTTAGAATAGCCTTGGTAAGTTTAGAATGAATAGGCTTGATGTTTGGGTTCGAAATATCCTAGAAACATGTTGAGCAAAAGGTTCATGCGCCTAAATAGGGCTCATGCACCTGGAAGTGCCTTATAAATGTTTAAGTGTAACTCATGCGCCTGAATAGTGGTTCGTGCGCCTAGAATTTGTAATCGGACGACTAAGTGTTGGCCATGCACCCAAGGGTGGGCCATGTGCCTAAACAGTGTTCCCATGCGCCCAAACAGCCAACTTCCTAAGTATGCCAAAACGCCCATACCCCATGCGCCTAAGTGTCCATCCGTCCGAATGGATCATACGACCGAATAGTTCATGTGCTTGAATAGTTCATTCGCCTAAGTGTTAAAACGGTTAAGTGTTGGTTGATGTGCCTGCATAGTGATGAAATGCCCAAACAGGGCTCATGCGCCCAAATAGGGTTGGTGCGCCTAAACACTTAGAATTTATTATGAAATTTTTGGGAGTCTATGCTATTAAAGTTTTGACCAAGGTTTGACTAGGGCTTATTAATTCTTCGTTTCACGCATGATTATGATTGTTTTGTGATTGTTCCATATTATTATTATTATTATTATTAGTGTGTGACTTTACGTGGTGTGTTTATTATCATAACGTAAACTGTTACTAATAATAATAAAGAGAAAGAGCAATGAAGAAGAGAATTGGAACTTAATTAAAGTGCTAACAAGTCTTGCAAGCTTATAGGAGGTGCACGACCATGTTGTCGTTAGCTCAACTGTGATGCGGGTTAGCTACCCTATTTTGCACACATGGCCAGTTAATGAGATTGGCGGACCTTTGCAGCATACCCTAGGTGACTAGGCCAGCCTTTTATACAGTACATAGAGCCCTTTGAGGGAACAGAGGGCCCAGCACCATTTCCCCCGCGCACATAGTTTAGGTTATTGCTCATTGGTCCACATAGATAGTGAAAGTTAAAGATAAAAGAGTACAGACACCGAAGAGAAGAAGCATTATCTGTTTGTATAGTTAATGCGCGCTCACGTATAAAGAGATGAAATTTCATAAAAAGAGTATTTTCATATGTATACCTTACAAAAAGTCTTTTATTAGTTTTAAAAACAAGAACTCACTCAGCAACGCTAACTTTTATACATTTTCAGTTGGCAGGTAAACATTGCTGAGGATGGCATGACGGTGAAGCTACTCGGCAGGGAAAGACTGACATCCATTCATACTCGTTATTGCTGTTGTTTTGTAATGCAATTAAACAATTCATTTGTATGTGGTTAAACAATAGTGTATTGCTCAACAACAGTGTTTTTAATGAAATGAATGGCTTTTGTTAAAGTAATTCTGCTCCTTAGGTTGTAAATTATAATGTTTAATGTATTTAATGATGTGAATGACCAACTAGGAGGTCTCCGGAAATGTGGCCTTACAGCTAAAATGGTCATTTCATAACCATTTAATTAGAAAAACTAACAACAACCCCCTAAGGGACCAATCTTGTTATGGTTTGGTAACAGTTGGGACCAGAACATTAATTTCTCAAAAGTTGTTAGGACTGTTTTTGTATGGAGTACTAATGGATTCTGCGTGAGATAAGATAAAATAGTGCGGAATCCTATTTGATTGGCGATATAATAAGTGAGAATGACAATCTGATCGATCTAACGATGAAACAAAGGTTAAGAATTGATTAGAAATCGATTAGGAATGAACTATGAAGTTGGATTGGCTATTTTGGATACTCTGGACGGCTAGGGTTTGTAAATATTTGAAGTCTCTTCAAAAGTGTCGTTTTTCCAAGAATTATGTGGTATTTATTGGTTTGTAGTTTTCATTCGTATTATTGAACCATTAGCATGGTTCAGTGATGCGACTGACTCATATGGTTGATTCATACGCATGACTAAAGATTCAGTCGTGTGACCAGATCAATCTTATGTCTTAGTCATACGACTGATCCAATCTCCTAGTTCAGTCGTGCGACTGGTTCATAAGTATGATTCATTCATGCGTATGGTCCATAAGTATGGTCCATTAGCATAAATAATCACCCGACTAGGTTGAATAAATTTCTTAATCATTATTGACTTAGAACCATATACAACAACCTCAAACCTATAAAAGATATTCATACATATGAATTATATCAAATACAATAATAATATGAAATATTGAAAGACAAATACACATCAAAAGCATATCATATTTCATTAATTCGTTACATTACACATGTGTAAGAAATGAAAGACTTTTACATTAAGAACATAAACGAGGAAGATAATGTATCAACAAACTCCCCGTCAGACGTAGTTTTCGTATTGTCTAACATGTTTTTCTCCAAGTTCTTCTATGTTTCTTTTGCTGTTGCTCTCGTGGCATGCAATTTCTCTAATATTGAAACCAAATGAGGCTGAATTTATCAAACTGCAGATGCACCAGGAGCTTAGTTTCAACTTCACAGTCATTACCTTCTTCTAGGATCTATAGTACTTCTTCAACAAGCTTTTGGCTTTGTTGTGGATCAATCTGTTGTTCATAAGCTTGGGAGATCTTCCTCTGAAGCCTATAACTTTAGCCTATTTTCTTGTACTTTTCTTCTATGGTGACTCCTACGTGTATCTCCAATGCAAAGCAGAGTTGTATAACATGTTGGAACTGTAGAGCTTGTCCAATATCTACCATGCATAGAACACTGGCCACTTGTATAAAGTGTAGACATCTTCAAGAGAGAAGTTAGTAAGCCATATTGGGTCAAATACCATGATAGTCTTAATCTTTCCTTCTCTGTTCAAAACTATGACCGCTTCCCCCATCCTCCAATCCTAATACCACCATTTGAAGCGTGGAGTGAAGTCCTGTGGTATCTCTCATAAGGGAATCTTAGACATTATGCGTGGGGGACTCCACTTCAACACTACTTTAGGCCTTCTAGACATAGGATCAGCTTCAGTCTTATGAATGAACCGCTTAGGTTGTTGAGGCCTGAAGTTGACCCATTTCGTGTGGTAATTCTTTCTTGAGTGCTGTCTCAAACCATCCCGACATCTTCCTTGGGTTGGCATACAAAAGGTCTAAACATGCAAATTTATTTAGCTCAAAACCACGAAGAGTCTTCAGATCATATGGATATCTGAAGCATTCAATCCATTCTCTCTTTTCACAACATAGACATCCAAGTCATCAAAATAGGCCCATGTGATGATCTTGCCTAACGCTTTCTAATGTCTTTTGACTCGGTAAAGTCTGGTGTAGGCATTCAGCTTTGGACGTGCGCATTGAGCTTTCATTTCTACAAAACAAGCTGCCCATTCAGCATTCTTAATATCAACATTTGCATCTGAAGCTTGGGCTTTACTTTCATCCTTTACTTTTTCTTTCACCATTTCCTCCAACTTCTTAAAAGTATCACTGCCAAAAGTTTCACCATAGTTGGGGATAACGTTGCCCTCATGGTCAGTGTACTATGGATAGTAATCTAATGTGACAACTTCAATTCCAATCTCATCCACTCCTTGTAGCTCCTCATCAGTCAAAACATCAACTTCTGGAGCATCTTTAACTAGCTCATCTGGATTCAGTTTAAACATATCAGCAAGCTGCTTGTGAGTCAGGTCATGATAGATTTCTCCTTCTTTAGGAATGTAGGTCACTGGCCTTCTAACAATCCCTTGCAAGTCAAGAATCAAAGTTAGCTTAGTCTTGATTTGTAGAATGGGAAGAACATCGTAATCACCAGCTTGTGGAGCTTTGCCTTTGCCCTAATCATGTGTCTCCTCAGCTGGAGCTACAGAGGATGCGGCTCTTTTGGAGCGCCTCTCCCGAGCTGCTTGAGTTGAAGCTGATGCAGATGCATCACCTCCTTGCTCATCATCATCAACTTGATATCTTCTTTTCCTTTTCCACTCGGTCCAGCTTCCTCATCATCATCATCTTCTTCTGAATAATCATCTGTAAGCTTATTATCATCATCTTCACCATCTTCACCATCATCATTAATTTTTAGGGTATCAACTTAGATCCCTTCAACCTCAGCATTAGCTTTTTGTTATTCTTCTCCAGCCCTCATCATCTTGATAAAAGCCATCACAAGCTCTTTTTGAGCTGTTATTGCATGGTGAGCTTGAACTAACGCTCTCTGGTCAGCAACGTTCTTTTCGGTCAGCTGACCAATCGGCTTGCCTTGGGTGGTATTGACCTCTACCAGCTCGTTCATCAAGTTGGCTCTCAGCTCATCCGTGTGTAGCAGCTTTAGCACCAATCTATTGAGGCTCACCAGTTGTTCATGTAACCCAACAGTAGGTAGACTAGACCTTTGAGTTGGTGAAATTTGGTGGATGTGCTGGTTTGGTAAGTAGTGGGTGTAGTGGTGGATGTGGTGAAGATATGAGTAGGAATGGAAGTGGATTGTGGTGGAGCTGTGTTGGGTATTGTGGGTGAGGTGGATGTGAATGTATGAGTGGTGGTGGGAGTGTTAGTGGCTGTGGTAGTGGCTTTGGAAGTGGAAGAAATGATTAAGGTAATCTTCTATCTCTACCCTTCTTGCCATAGGGATGAGCCATCCTCTTCTTCCTGTACCCCTTGGCTATAGGGGCTCTCCCTGAGCTGATCGGCTAGTCGGGTATGTATGATGGATCACTGGAATTAGTATCACTACCCATAGAACCAGCTTGGCATCCACCAACCGCCTCTTTCCCATTCTCGGTAGCCACAACCCAGCTACCGACTTGCTTGACGAGATGCTCAACATTAGAACCTTCATCTTCAACGAAAAAGAAGTCTTCGTGGAAAGCAACCTTCTTAGATCCACCAGGTGCATCAGAAGTACCATGAGGAGATGGTGGAGATATAGTAGATGTGTCAGCGGCCCTTGATTGACTGGGACCAGCATCTCCACCACCTTGACCGTCGTCATGGTCATCATCATCATCATCTTCTTCATTAGCGGGAACCATTACGGGCTCAATATCAAAATCACTGTCATCATGATGCCACTTCTTATGAGAGGGCGCCATATAATCTCCTGACCGGGGGCTTCACCTGCTTCCCCCGGTACACCTTCATCTTCCCCAGTGTGGTATCATCCATCACCTCTAATACAGCAACATCATCCTTCTCCTTCGGCAACAAAGGAAGCTTCTGGTCTATAATCATCTGCAAGAAACATGGATACTTGCAGAAGCCTTCTTTGCGCTTGGCCTCAATGTTCTTTATCAAGTAGGAGAATAGCATGCGGGAGAAACTGAATGGGTGGTTTAGTACTAGTGCATCGTATGCATTCTGGATTTGGTCAGACATCTCATCAAATCCTCCACACCTAGAGGCTATGCACTTGAGGATCACATGTGCCAAGTACTTGAACTAGGGGCACATGTTGCTCTTGTTCAGCACGCCGGCGTTGATGTCCCCAGTGTACTTGATCCTCAAAAAACATCCCCGAACAGTCAGGGGATGTAGCTTGGTTGGGTAAGCACCGTCCTCACCCAGATCCAAGACCCTCCTCAGGTCGTCTTAGTGATCTCAATCTCTATTCCGAATATAGAGCTCCGGATACAGTAGGCTCAAAGGACCGATCAACTACAACGTTATCGTAGAAAGTCTATTGTACAGGTCTATGCGGTGTGCATGGTGTAGAAATAGCCTTGTAGATCCTCAATCTACGCAAGAAGGCTATGATCCTAATGAACTCAGCACCGTTCTTGGATAAAGCATCCAGATGAGCACAAATGTTGTGCTTAGTGCTCATAGTCTATCTCTCTACCATGTTGGTGTAACACAAGTAACATATACATTTGATTTGTGCATAAGAGATAACAGTTGAATAGTTTTTGATTTTGATCAAACTGGTTCAATCGTGTGATTGAACCATACGATAGAGTTTAGTCATACGATTGAGCCAGCGACTGAGTTCAGCCATGCGATTAAGCCTGCGACTGGAGTTACTCGTATGTTAAGCCATTTGGTTGAGTCAGTCATGCGATTGAGTCACCGATTGATTCACTTGTGCGATTGCATCATGCGTCTGTCTCAATCATGCGACTAAGGTTCATATGGAGTGTCTATTCGCATCTTGATCTGTTCGATACTCAAACTCAGAATCTTTGTCAAAACGTTATATTACATGTCGTGTTTAGATTCATTTGGTTCGCAGGGACTTAAAATAGCACTTATATTAATCAACATTTTGTCCATTTAAGTGGTCTATTTTAATAGTATAGTCCCAGTTATTGATTTAAACACCTTCGGTCATTTAGGGTTCGATTAATCCATTCATTTGCAATTATTTTAGTTGCAAAGTACATATAGATGAATGGGAAATCAATTAGGATAACAATCGGAGATCAATCACATTAATAAAAATTTTGAATGGTGGTAGGGTATACGACGGACCAACACCCTTATTTATAATGTTTTGAGTTTCAGTCATGTGACTGTACCTATACGCATGATTCATTCGTGCGACTGGGGTTTAGTCATGCGACTGGCTTAGACTCCTTCATCCAGTCGTATGATTGGTTCATTCTTGTGATCCAATCGCATGGTTTCCCCATACTCACGGTCCAATCATGTGATTGGCTCATACTTATGGTTCAATCGTGTGATTGGCTCATACTTATACTTCAATCGTGCGATTGCTCATAATTATGAGTTTGACTTCATACACTTCAATATAGTAAAATTTTAACTTTTGATATATAGCATTATGACCAATGATCATCTTGGGCATGACCTTTTTAACAGAAAATCATTTGATCACTTCCAACGTGATCCTTTTAATTTAGAGTCAATTGGTCACCTCAGACGTGACCTTTTTAATTTGTGATTCACAGAGTTCATCTAGTTATATAGCGCGACATTTATGCAATCAAGAAAACAAAAGCAGAAAACAACTTTAATAAAAGCAAAAGAAGACATATTTTTGTGTTTTTGGCATGAGGTGGATTGAAACCTTTTAGACATCATCTAACTGATTTTTCTTCCTGAGCAGAACAGCTTCAATTTATTTTTATCATAACTGGAAAGATTTATATGGAATCATGCAGGTATATCATAATCATTTGGGACCCTTTTATATGTATTTGAATACTAGATTCTTATTTGTCTGAGGGTCAATAGCACTTTTAGGAAATCATACTAGAGCTATAAGATGCACACAATGATTTTGACCATCGAGAGTTGTAGGCACGATGATTATAGTATATTTGTCCACTTAAATCCATACACTCATTTTTTACTCAAATTGGTGATGAGTTAGGTTCCATTATTTCGACAAGCATTTGTGGATCTCACACTTATATGATAATCAATATTCCCCAGTAGATTTTGAGCGTTCTATGGGTATTTAAAAAGAGGAAACTATTCTATGATCTTTTAAAGAGATGCCAAGCATCGGGTCAGTACCATCGCACAGTAGAGAGGCGCAAACAACAATGAATTCTAAATATTTAGGTTATGCATATCCTGAGGTCAGTGCCATCGCACAGCAGAGAGGCACACAACCTATCTTTGTGCGATTGAACCGTACGATAGAGTTCAATCATACGATTGAGCCTACGACTGAGTTCAGCCGTGTGATTTAGCTTGCGACTAAACTTACTCGTATGTTAAGCCATTCGGTTCAGTCAGTCATGGGACTGAGTCACCGATTGAATCACTCGTGCAATTGAATCATGCGTCTGGCTTAATTATGCGACTGAGGTTCATATGGAGTGTCTATTCGCATCTTGCTCTGTTCGACACTCAAACTAAGAATCTTTCTCAAAATATTATATTACATGTCGTGTTTAGATTCATTTTGTTCACATGGACTCGAAATAGCACTTATATAAATCAACATTTTTGTCTATCTAAGTGGTATATTTTAAGAGTATAGTCCCGGTTATTGATTTAAACACCTTTGGTCATTTAGGGTTCGATTAATCCATCATTTGAAACAATTTTAGTTGCAAAGTACCTGTAGATGAATGGGAAATCAATTAGTATAACAATCGGAGATCAATCACAATAATAAAAAATTTGAAGAGTGGTAGGGCATACGACGGACCAACACCCTTATTTATAATGTTTTGAATTTCAGTCATGCCACTGTACCTATACGCATGATTCATTCGTGCGACTGGGGTTTAGTCTTGCGACTGGCTCAGACTCCTTCATCTAGTCGTACGATTGGTTCATTCTTGTTATCCAATCGCATGGTTGCCCCATACTCATGGTCCAATCATGTGATTGGCTCACACTTGTGGTTCAATCGTGTGATTGGCTCATACTTATAATTCAATAGTGCGATTGTCTCATACATATGAGTTTGACTTAATACACTTCCATACACTCTAAATTAAACTTTTGATATATAACATTATGACCAATGATCATCTCGGGCGTGACCTTTTTATCAAAAAATCATTTGATCACCTCAGACGTGATCCTTTAAATTTAGAGTCAATTGGTCACCTCAAACATGAACTTTTTAATTTGTGATTCACAGAGTTCATCTAGTTATATAGCGCGACATTTACGCAATGATGAAAACAAAAACAGAAAACAACTTTAATAAAAGCAAAAGAAAACATATTTTTGTGTTTTTGGCTTAAGGTGGATTGAAACCTTTTAGACATCATCTAATTGATTTTTCCTCCTGAGCAGAACAGCTTCAATTTATGTTTATCATAACTAGAAAGATTCATATGGAATCATACAGATATATCATAATCGTTTGGGACCCTTTCATATCTATTTGAATACTAGATTCTTATTTGACTGAGAGTCAATAGCAGTTTGAGGAAATCATACTAGAGCTATAAGATGCACACAATGATTTTGACGGTCGAGAGTTGCAGCCATGATGATTGTCAGTATATTTGTCCACTTAAATCCATAAACTTATTTTTTCCTCAAGTTGGTGAGGAGTTAGGTTACATTATTTCAACAAGCATTTGTGGATCTCACACTTTGAGCGGACTATGGGTATTTAACAAGAAGAAACTATTCTAAGATCTTTTAAAGAGATGACAAGCATCGGGTCAGTACCATCGCACAGTAGAGAGGCACAAACAACAATGAATTCTAAATATTTAGGTTATGCATATCCTGAGGTCAGTGCCATCACACAGCAGAGATGCACACAACCTATCTTCTTGTTAGAGAATATTATTTTTCTTTTGCACATAACACACCAACAACATTAGTCATTAGCTTGATTGCTCTTAACCATGTTTTTCTATGTGCTTTGCTCATTTTTATGGTCATCCGAACACATTTGTGGCGTTTATTTTGCTCGTCACCCGTTATTGAAAATGCATTGATTGTGTTAACCAGGGATAAGATGAGAACCCACAGTAAGTTGAACAAATTACTTTAAATTTGATTCACCAATGTGGTCTACTCGTCTATTGTGTTAATTCTACCGACACATCACATAATGAACTAGCAACCTCTAGGCCTACTTTCTCTATGTTACCTTAGTAACAGACTAGTTTACTATCATTTTCCTTTATTTTTATTAGACTTCTTCAGACTTGTAATTTGAATATAGCAATTTGATCATTTAAATCCTTTTTGAAGTCCCAAACAATTAGTTCCCTGTGTACTATCATATTCCATAATTGTTGAATCAATCTCACAGATTTGATTTCTTTGCTTTCAGCTTATCTGCCCGTCCTCATTTTTTAAGTAATTAAATAATGAAACTAATTTAAATACTTAAACTAAACTATTCTCCCCTTAAAATTCTAAAACCAAAATATTTTTTGTCTTTGGATTTTTAAAGACAGGAAAATAAAATAAAAAAATTAAAAAAGAAAAACATGAGGGACTAAGAACTCGACTCTTCTGGAATCATAATACTTTTCTTTTTCACGCCATTGACCTCCAAAAGATATAAAAAACGAGGTTTATCAAAAGCTTTTGTGTAGAGGTCGACACGTTGAAAATCCGTATTCATTTTAACAAAATCGATTAATTGCTTTTCAAAACAATCATGTATAAAGTGATATTTAATACCGACGTGTTTAGTCTTTGGGTGTTGGACCGAATTTTAGCGATAGCTATTGCAGCAGAATTATCAACAAAGATAGGGGTGTTAGAAAATTACAAACCATAGTCTCGCATTTGCTGTTGAATCCAAATGATTTGTCAACAACAACTTGCAGCAGTAACATATTTAGCTTCACATGTGGACAGAGCAACAGATGTCTGCTTCTTACACTGCCATGTGATTAAGCGTCTTCTTACACTGCTAGGTGACTAAGCGTCTTCCAAAGAAATGACATCCCGCTAATGTTGACTTGTAATTCATCTTGCAACCACCATAGTCCAAGTCAATATACATTGTAAGCTAAAAGTCATTATCATGAGGATACCACAACCCGAGTGTTGGAGTACCCTTAAGATAATGAAAAATCCTTTTTACTCCAATTAGATGATTCACTTTTGGTTTAGCCTGATATGTAGAACAAAGACATGTAGCGTACATAATATCAGGATGAGAGACTGTGAGGTACATCAGAGATCCGATCATTCCTTGGTACATAGTGGCATCAACCATATCACCATTTTCGTCGGGTGCCACATCGTGGTTCGTGGCAAGTGGAGTTCCGGAAAAAGTTGCATTCTCCATGTTCAACCGACTAAGGATATCTCCTACACATTTCGACTAATGCAGGAAAATTCCATTTCGTGTCTAATCCACCTGTAACCCAAGAAAGAACTCTATCTCTCCCATGGCACTCATCTAAAACTCAACTTTCATCACTAATTCAAAGTCTTTACACAATTCTTGATTTTTGGAACAGAAGATTATGTCATCCACATATATCTATACTAGTAGTAAATCACCATCCTTTTCTTTGATGAACAATATGCAGTCAGTAACCCCTCAGCAAAACTATGTTTCACCAGATGAGTAGAGAGTTTCTCATACCGGATCGAGGGGCTTGATGAAGCCCGTAAAGAGCATTGTCCAGTTTATAAACTCTATCTCGATGATAAGGATCCTCAAATCCTTCAGTTTGACTGAGGTACACCGTTTCACGGATTTCACCATGAAGGAATGCACTTTTCACATCCAATTGATAAACTTTGATCTTCATGTAGAATACCTAGGCTAAAAATATACGTATTGCTTCTATTTTTGCCATAGGTGCAAAGACTTCATTGTAGTCAATGCCCTCAACTTGTCTAAACGCTTAAATAATAAGCCGAGCCTTATTTATGATTATGACCCCTTCGTCATCTTTCTTGCACTTAAGAACCTATTTAGTGCCAATAACCTTAGCACCTTTGGGTCGGTCCACAAGAGTCCATACTCCTAACTTTTTTAACTGAAGGAGTTCCTCTTGCATAGAACTAACCCATGCCTCATCGTTTAAATCTTCACTTACATATTTTGGCTCAAATTGAGACACAAAACATCGATAAGAACCATGGTGTATATAACCATTTTCCATGACCATGGCATAATCAGCTGAGTATAGCTGATTTCATGTCTGAACTTCTAATAGAATATGCCCGATGATATTGTCCACGGGATGATGCATATTAACTCGAGTTCTGGGGGTGGTGGGAACAGCTACCTCATTATCCAGATTTTGAATTCCTTGTTCAGTTTCCGTGGCTATTAGAGTATGGGGTTCAGAAGTACTAGGGGCATCAAGATTAGATACTTGTGTACTTTGTGTAGTGGGAACCTCTTCCTCCTGGCCCACATTTTTAGTCTCAACTGCTTCATCATTAGAGGAAGAATCACTTACGTCAAGCTCTTGCCCTAAAGGGCTAAAAGTATCATCTAATCGAACCGATGATGTTGGGTTTAGTGGAGGAGTATTCAAAACATCATACATCATTCGAGCACATAACTCATTATCAGAATGTGAAGGAGATATATTGAAAGACTTGAAAAATCCATCATAGTCAAAGAAGAAGGAAGGCCCTTTGCTAGTAGGGGGTTGGTGTATCTTTGGACATCAACATTGCACCACACTTCTACTTGACCCGTTGAGTTGTTACAAACTCTCTTGTCTGGTATACTATATTGGAGAAAGATACCTTGT
Organism: Flaveria trinervia; assembly: GCA_025506515.1. Classification (NCBI taxonomy): domain Eukaryota; kingdom Viridiplantae; phylum Streptophyta; class Magnoliopsida; order Asterales; family Asteraceae; genus Flaveria; species Flaveria trinervia. The sequence goes on from CM046443.1 coordinate 22,926,759, forward strand.
TCTACCTTCTCACTAAACTTCCCAGTCTGATTTTTCTTTAATAGCATGCACGGTGCTCCAAATGGTTCTAGATACTCCAAGTTGGGTTTACGTCGCTGGAGCAACTCATAACACTTTTTTCCATGATATTTGACCACTAAGACTCGATTGAGAGTGTAGCATGTGTTAGCCACTGCCTTGTTGCAGAATTGAATAGGAAGCTTAGAGTCGGCTAACATCGTCCGTGCTATCTATATCAAGCTCTGATTCTTTCTTTCAGCAACCCCATTCATCTGTGTAAGTAGCCAGAAGTAAATTGATGTACAATTCCTTTCTCTATACAGTATGCTTCCATCCACTAGTTCTTGAACTCTGTTCCATTGTCTGATCGAATCTTTCGTACATTAAGCTTGTAGAGTGATTACAATGTAGTGAGTAGATTCTTGAATGATTCAAATGTCTCTGACTTGGCTTTCAGAAACATCACCCAAGAGAATCTTGATTAATCATCAGTTACTACAAAGCAATACCAATCACCTGCAATACTCTTTATGCTTACTTGGCCAAACAGATCCATGTGTAAAGCTCGAGTGGAATGTCGATAGAATTAACTTTCTTTGTTTTGTGAGACTTCTTGGTATGTTTCACTTTCTTACATGCTACGCAGAATCTAGAAGCTAGAAATTCTTAGCTGTAACTCCATTCACCAGATCATTCTGAACCAAATGTTTCATCTTCCGGGGATTAATGTGTCCCATTCGCCCATGCCAGTAGATTTAATCTCTCTATGTTGCCTTTGACATGAAGCACTGGGCAGTAGACTCAATTGTAGAGGCTTTCAATAGATCGAAGACATACATATCGTTATATCTTGAAGCTGACATTAGAATTTTGTCCTGCTCGACAACATACTCATTTTTCAACATGTAGCACTTCTTGTTATCAAACACAATCTTGAATCCCTTATCACAGATTTGGGAGACAAACAACAAGTTGTCTTGCAGTTGTTGAACGTAGTTGACCTGTGAAACTATACTTTATCATTTCCCACTTCACCTTGAGCAGTGACTAGATTGGGTGTTCCAGAGGTATCACACATTAGAGGATGAGGTCATATCTTTCTTCTTCTTGTCGTCACTATCAGACACAATACTTGATTTTTCCTTCCACAAACTAGTTTTGTGTAAGGCCTGTTTGTGGTAAATAGACGATTGGCTTATGGTTTGAACTTTAGGTTCACTAATAATCTTAGGTGTAACCTTAGGAGGAGATTAAATCTGATTTTAGAAAAACTTGGTTCTTCATCAAAAAGTTCAATTTTCTTTTTAGGTGTCTGATAATAAGGACAATTTGCAGAGATATGTCCTTGTTTTCCATAATTGTAGCAGGATCTCCCTTTAACAGTTTGAGAAAAGTTTTGATGTGGTGTTGAGTTTGGTCGGGATTTGAAATATGTCCGTTGGTGAAGACTCTTTCTTTTGAGATGTTTCACCTTCTTTAACTAACTTAATTGTTTTGACATTTTCAACATCTTTCATTTTCATTTTATTCGGATTTTGATGATTAACACGTTTAAGGTTCATTGGAATAGACCTTTTAGGTTTTCAAGTAGACTTTTGTGAACATGACTCTAATTTAACCTTTTCAATTTTATCACCTAAAACCTCAACAAGTTTCTTATTTGTTCATTCCAACGTAGAATTTGTGTGTTTAGTGACAGATTTCATAGGTTTACCCGTATAATTTGGATCACTAACAAGAGAAGTAGACACCACGTGATCCTTTACAGGGTTATTCTTAATTGGTCTACATTTAGTGTTCAAAAGGATTTCATGTGGTGGCGGTACTAACTTGTAACCCAGACCTTCCTCGGTATTCCGTTCTTTCACTAGGTTCTGAACTATGTGAGAAGAACTTGCCACACTATGCAGTTTTTGTTTTACAGACTCAACTTCGACTTGCAAAACTGCTTTTTCCTTTTTAGTTCTACGTAGTTTTTGTTTTAAAGACTCAACTTTGACTTGCAAAACTGCTTTTTCCTTTTTAGTTTCTTCCAAAGAATTTAAATAGAACTTCACGTTATTTGATTGATTTAAGGCAACAACCTCGGTTTCCCTTAGTTGTTTCTCCAATAGTTCTATCTTTTCATTGAAGGTGCACTCATTTTGTTTAAAACACGATTTGCTTCAGTGCAAAGTTGTAAATCATTTACTAGATTATCATTGTGCTCTAATAACCTAGAAAATTTTAAATCAATGATTTCCCTAATTTATCACATTCAGTACATGCATGCTTTTCAAATAATTCATCTTTAGAACATACCTATGTAGAGAGCTTGACAAATCAGCCATCAAAGTAGTGTCAGACTCTTCAATGACTAGAGATTCTAAATTTGTATCACTGACCTCTTCTTCAACCAAATGATCAACAACATCCATAGCTTCTTCGATATCGGAAAGTGAATGTTCAGCTATGATGTCTCCTTCACTTGCAGATCCATCATCCAATGTATCAACTAAAGTAATATTTGATTCACCCGAAGAAATGAATCGGAAGGACCAGTCTTGTCTTTCATCACCTTGAGCAACCAAAGCCTTAGAATCTTTACTTGAAGATGAAGCTGCAATCTTATCATTGTCTTGTCATTTGAATTTTGGAAAAGGATTTCCATTTTCAGTCTTCTTGGGCTTTATGCAATCACATTTGAAGTGCCCCTTTTCACCACAATTGAAGCACGTGACTTTGGTTTTGTCGAATCCAACTATTGTATCTTTTGTTGCAACCAAATTTTGCCCCGTCTTTTTCACAAACTTCTTGGCACTTCTGACAACACTAGCCAAGGCCCACATAATATCCATGCGTTGTAGCTTTGTTTCATCACTTGCTTGTAGTCCCATCAGCAGAATGACAGCTTTCAATCTTACTAGCAACAATTCTACATAAGATTGAACAACAGTTGCTAGAAGATCCATGTGCTCTTTGGCAACTTCCACAATGACATTTTTGAGATTCTCGGTCTTCAACTTTGTAGTATTTGCCTCAGGAACTATGTATTGGCTTCCAAATGACCCTGATGTTACTGTTCGTGATGTACTGCATTGGGAAGGAGTAGAACAAGGGGCAAAATAGCTAGACAAAAATGTTGTTTGTAGTGGTGCCCCTGCAGCCGCTGGAGTTGGAACTGAATTGTAAAGTGTAAGATTATGAACATAGTATCCTTTCTTTGACTTGTATTTCATACATAGTTCTTCATACCTTAACTTCAAAATGAAATCATTTATGTCTAAAGTAGCAAGAGTGTCGTTTTGTCTCAGATTAGACATAAATAAATCCCATTTATCTGGCAGACCATCTGCAAAGCTAGAGACTTTATCTTCCATGGATGTGGTCACGCCATGAGTGTGCAACTCACTCATCACATGATAGAATCGATCGATGATATCATCTAAGCTCTCATTCCCAATTAAATAAAAATTGTGAAATTTCTTCTTAAGAGGAATGCTTTCAAAGTTGGATTTCCTTATCTCTTTTACAAGGCCTCCAATAACTTTTTAGCATGTTTGTTCTTAGAGAAATGATGAAAGATGTCCTTAAGAATAGACTGAGTCAACAAGGTACACACTTTCTTTTCAGCATTATGTAAAGTCTTCTGAGATTCACTCATTCCCTACAACATCAATTTAACTCCATTAGCACTGACTGGTACCGTGTATCTAGTATCAATGAATGTCCAAAGGTTTGGGTCAACTCCATTCAAGTAGATTTGAAACCATTATTTCCACTATGGGTATTCATCCAACGTTAGTAGCTTTGGAGTTTGTTGTGGTTTCCAATCTCATTCTCCAGAAGTACAAGGTTGTAGATACGTGAATCCTTTCCAAAAGTGAATGCAACAAACTGGTCTTCCATTGCTTTAAACTTGGTAAACTTGGGACAGGACAGATTCACTCATGCAAATGCGCTATGCGAATGAGTCACTCGTGCGAATGAAGGATACGAATGAATTCAATCATGCGATTGGATTCAGTCGTGCGAAGAAGCAGGGTGATTGGAATCAAACGACCGGACTTGTTAATCATGCGAATGGAAATATGATTGTGTTCATCATATGAATAAGAGTAAACGAATGGGTTCAGGTGTACGAATAGACCAATCATGCGACTAAAGGCTGCTGTGTTTGAAAAATCTAATATTTTGAACACTTTGGCACAAAGTACGAATTTTCCAAAGACCCTAATCAGCCGTTTGATGAAAAATCGAAACTTTAACATATGCAAACGTCAAAAACACTTTTTGAAACAAAAAAGTGACTCTTTTGAATGAAAGGGTTGATTTTAACGCCGAAACCAATTGAATCCACGCAAAATCACGAGCCTAAGCTTTGCTACCACTTGTTAGGATCGTTTTCGTATGAAACAATTATGGATTATGCATGAGACCAGATCAAATAGTGCGGTGGTGGTGGTGTTGTGAAAATTTGGATCTGAATATTGTAATGATCAGATCTGAATATTGTAATGAATGGATTTGAAAATTCAGATCTGAATATTCTTCAACTTCTTTATATGTAATTGTTTACATTCAACATTCAAAATTACAAGATCTACCTAAATATTGTATTGATCCTTATAGTTGCCGGTGGTGGTGGTGTTGTGGGTCGGTAGTGGTGGTGTGTGGGTTAGCGGATGATGATGATGACGATGATGATGTGTGGTATGTTTGTAATATACAAGGAAACACATATATCATTTAATGATGATGATGATGATATTGATGTGTGGTGTGGGTCCTATATAAATTTAATAATATAGTTGAAGTATTTTGTTTTTAGTTCAAGGGTAAAATGGTCATTTTATATTCATTAAATAGAAAAACTAACAATCGTCCACCAAGGGACCAATCATGTTACCGTTTTGTAACAGTTGGGACCAAAACATTAATTTCTCAAAATTTGTTAGGACCACTTTCGTATGGAGTACTAACGGATTCTGCGCGAGACCAGATCAAATAGTGCGGAATCCTATTTGATTGGCGATCCAAACAGTTAGAACGACAACCTGATCGATCTAACGATGAAACAAACTTTAAGAATTGATTAGAATCGATCAGGAACGAACTATGAAGTTGGATTGGCTGTTTTGGACGCTCTGGACGGCTAGGGTTCGTAAATATTCAGTCTCGCTTTCAACAAATTATGTGGTATTTATAGGTTTGTAGTTTTCATTCGTACGATTGAACCATTAGCATGGTTCTCTCGTGCGACTGACTCATGAGGTTAATTCATACGCACCACTGAAGGTTTAGTCGAGCGACTGAATCAATCTTATGTCTTAGTCATATGACTAGTCCGGTCTCCTGGTTCAGTCGTGCGACTAGTTCATAAGTATGATTCATTCATGCGTATGGTCCATAAGTATGGTCCATTAACATGAATAATCACCCGACTAGGTGGAATACATTTCTTAATCAATATTGAAATAGAAACATATACAACAACCTGAAACCTATATAAGATGTTCATAATATGAATTATATCAAATACAATAATAATATGAAATATTCAAAGAGAAATACACATCAAAATCATATTATATTTCATTAAGTCGTTAGATTACACATATGTAAGACATGAAAGACTTTTACATTAAGAACATAAACTAGGAACATAATGTATTAACAAAAGTTAGGACCAATATTGCAATATAGGCAAAGTATAAGGACCAATCATGTAATTAACTCTTAAAAAATATATGCCTAAGAAGTGTAAGAAGATATGAGGGGGTAACATATGGCTAAGCTAGAAAATAGAGTTAAAGGGTATTTTGATTTACTAACCATTTAATCCAATTCACTCCCTTTTTTTAAAATGTGCACATTTTCTTACACACTCTCTTTACCCAGAAAATCCTAATATTAATTAGCATCAAAATACAACCAAACCCTAAAGATCTCTCCGTGTCTTAACTCCATAAATGCATGTAACAACTAATTAGTTATTACATGTGTTAACTTGAGGGGTATGTGTTAATCAATAGTGTTTTAAGACAATAATTCAGTAATCAACATAATGGGTAATTGCAGGATTGTTTGTCACTATACACTTATTTTCTCTCAAACTCACTTAATCACACTTGATTAGATGATGCAAAATCCCTCTAAGAGTGATAATAATATACTAAGTAACTAAGAACACAAGAAGATAATTTTCAAGTTAGTTGTATAAATTACTTCTCAAGTCAAAGTATTACAAGAAACTTACAAGCATATTACATGAGTTACAATTACAAACCATATATACTATCACCTACTGTCGTATATACTTTGATACCAACTTGAAACCTATGACTAAAGAAAATACTATGTTGCTAAAGACAAGGTATCTTAGATAAAAGATTATCTAAGATATGGTAGTCATGACATGTCCATTACTTACCTTTTATAATCAACTAATGTCAATAACAATAGTAACTGATAAAGGGTAAACAATGAAATAAATTATGGTCAACTACATAAGAGTGGGAAAAGCACCATGTAGTATCTCAAAGATTTACAGCGGAGTGTCACAAGTACCATACTTATGTACACTGTTCATAGTAGGTTCTTTCAAAGGTTAACTGGCTTCGAAAGAAAAAGTTCTTCCGAAGCCACTTATACTTTGGAAGAAGCTACTTCTTCTGAGGCTTGAGGCTTTCTTCATGTCTTTATACTTCGGATGTCATTGTCTTGATTTCTTCTAGTGTTGAACTTTGGAAGAATGAAGAATTTGTCTTCGGAAGTTGGAATTTTTCCTTAAGAAGCTTCTTTGGACATAAGCTTCGGAAACTCATCATTTTCCTTTGGAAGAACGTCATTTGCCTTTCGAAGAACTTTATTTGCCTTCGCAAGTTCTTCATTAGTTGTACCAAAATTGTCTAATTGTTTAGTTTTGGTTACACCTGCCTTACTTGATCCAAGAGTCAGACGTAAAGAATAGTGATGGTGGATGACATCGATAATCAATGATACACAAATGCCATTCACTTTATCCCACTCGGTTTGTAACTTAGATTTTTCAAGCATAAAACAACACATAGATTGTTCATTTAACGCAAAACAACACAAAACATATTATATTCATGCAAAATAGTACGAAACATTAAAACAACAAGGAAATTAATGTTTATTTGCTGTTTTCACATAATAAATCATGGAAACCACACATGAAATTTTCTTGTTTTGATGCAAAGCAATATAGAATATTCAAAACAACACAAATACGTTGTTTGTTGCAAAGCAACACAAAATTGTGTGGTTTGATGTAAAGTGGCACAAAACTATGTGGTTTGACACAAAGCAGCATAGTTCTAATCTTTTTCGATGAAATACAACACAAAAACTCTAAAATACAATTTCACGTCGTTATTATTGTTATTATTAATTTAAAAAGTAATACTATACTTGATTTAAAAAAATCCTTGATTTATGGAGTAATTTATTTAAAAAAATAATCTATTATGAAAATGTTATAAATGTTTATAAATTTTAGAGGAAACTCAAATAAGTCAACAATAGTGGTTAATCACCATTTTACCTTTTTTATTTACTATATTTTTATATCAACCATTGATTGAAGAATAGAAGACTACTGGAAACTCCCACACCACACATACGTGCGCACACACACATAGTGATATATATGTATATATATATATATACACACCTATATGTGTATAAATACACATATATACATATATGTATATATATATATATGTATATATGTTTGTGTATGTATATATGTATATGTATGTATATATATATATGTATGTATGTATATATACACATATATGTATATATGTGTAATATACATATATGTGTATATATATATATGTATATATATACATACTATACACATATATGTATATATATGTATATACATACATATGTATGTAGACATATATATATATATATATATATATATACATATATATATATATTGTGTGTGTGTGTGTATATCTATATGAAGCCAAAAATGAAGTCTTCTAAAGCTTCAGAGACAAAGGCTTGCAAAGGCAGTTTATGAAGACAGATTTCTATCTAAAAGTTTTAAGTAATGCTTTATCTAATTATCTTTTACCATAAAGCTGGACCACCTTTTCGCTACAACTATATTTGACTCACCAACTTTCAGAAGTTGGTGAAAATGCCCATGCTTTTGATAAACTATACAATTAGATCTTGAGTTTGTTTCATTCTACTTTATGTACATTTATCGTTTTTGTAATATATTAGGATGTGAGCTATGGTATGTCATAGTAACTACTTAAAAGGAAATCTACCTTTTCACTCTAAATTTATTTTGATGTTGGCTAGATCATGTATCTAGCTGGCCTTCAAACTATGGCTGGCTGTAGGATGTAGTATAAAATATCTCGGGTCCCTTGTATGTTTCTTTATGCTTTGTTCTTGTTCTGTCTCTAAATTACTTGTGTTTATTATATCATTGTAACTAGTTTCTAGTTCCCCATTTGATATGTTAAGTGTTCTAAATCAATCTCTCCTTATTGTGTATGATGTTGTAAGTGACCAAACCTCTCAAACAGTCCTGCAATTAGGATCAGATCATTTCAGGCTCTTGATAGTAAAATCTCACCATCTTAAGATCCCTCACACACATAAAATACTTAACATCTCAGTGACAACTACCACTAAAGCTCATATGAAACTAGAACCATGACAAAGTCGCCACTGATCACTCTTGATGATTTTGACACCTGGTGCCAAAGAATGGAAGGTTCATCAACTCTGAAGACTCTAGAATATGGGAATCTATTATCTCAGGAGCTTACATACCAAGCACCTCTTCAGCTATTGTTGGAGGTGGTATGATTCCAAAGGTTGTCGCTGACTACTCTGATGAAGATAGAAAGAGAGTAGTTTGAGAAATACAAAATAGCTAAACAATTGTGGGATGCATTGAAATAGCTACTGCTGGAGGTGGTATGATTCCAAAGGTCATGACAGCCCTTCAGAGTACTCTTCCAAACTCTATATAAAGAGGTTTCAAGAAATACAAAATAGCTAAACAATTATGGGATGCATTGAAACTAATGTATGGGGGTTCTACTAAAGCCCAGGAGAACAAGAAAGATCTCCTGATGTAGCAATTTGAGAATTTCACATTTAATACCGGTGAAACTGTGACTCAACAACACTTCAGGTATGTTAAGATTATGGAAGCTCTAGTAGATGTTGGAGTGACTCTTGGAAACAGGGACATTGTAAGGAAGTTCATATCCTTTCTTCCTAGGCAATGGACATATTATTATGTTGTTATCAAGATGTCTGAGAACCTTAAGATTCTCACTTTGATTGAGTTGTATGGTATTCTTTGTGGGTACTAGATGGAAACGAACATGCAAGCTTCATTCGTAACTCTAGTAATCAAATGAGTTAAGCCCTACATGATATGGAAAGGGATAGCATAGAACCTCAACATCATCTTATATGCTTCCCTAACAACTCACAAAAGGGTCTATTCATCTCTTTCCCAGAGACACCAAGAGAAAGCTACACTCAAGGAAGCCCAATCCATGAGATAAGTTCATCACATGCATTTATGTCTTCATATGAAAACCCAGGCAACTTTCTATTCACACTTGAAGACCTGGACTGTTTCCATCCAGATGACCTAGATGTATTGATAAAGTTAATAAATACAGCTCCTACAACATAGAGATGAGATCTAATATTGAGTCCTTAAATATCTTAAAATCTTATTTCAAAATATCTGAAAATGATTAAAATATAAAGATAGAGGAATTAGAGAAAACCATTTCAGTTCAGAAACATGAACACACCAACTTCATGACTCAGATCAAAGATCTCATAACCAAGTTGACTGAATGCTAGGCTGAGCTTGTGATTAGCAAGCATGGGCAAAAAAAGGTTTTCTTGTAAAGATACCTTCAATAACATTATATCATCATCCTTGAATGCAGAAGTTTGTTATCAGAATAAGTAGGGACTGGGATCTAGTGCGATAGCTACTCCACGCATAATCTTGTCTGTAAGATCTCCTAGGTGTGAAACTTGTGAAGATGAGCTTCCTCTTATAAACCCCTTGACTGTAGAGGATAAAAAAGTAAAGAGGAGTATTCTAAGGAGAGTAAGAAGCCTGTGATGACCAAGTATATGAGGAAGAACTTGATTATAAACAGCAAGAGAAAAGCAAAGAATGCTCAATAGATCAAGGCCACTTTTTATTCTAAGTAGAAACAAGTTTTTATATCTGCAGGGTTTGAAGTGGTTAAGACTAAAGACAAAAACTTCAACTCTAGTAACAAGAATTCTGGTTCATGTTCAAATCATCCTAGTATGAATAAGAAGGTTGATAAGTTTTGTACCACTGCTACACAACCTAAACCGTCCAGCTCCAAGTGCAATGCTCACCCTAAAAGAACTGTTTCAACATCTCCAAAAATGAAGGTAGAGAGGGAAAGTGATTAGGGTTAGCCTTATTTTCAAAAGAAGACTCTTAGGAAGAAGAAAATAAACTGTGTTATGTGTGAGAGTACTTCTCATCTTGCTAAGGATTGTTCCTACAATCCAAGAAGCACTCTCCATATGACCAAAAAAGAGACTTCTAAGAGTGCCAAGAAGAAAATTGCTTCGTAAGGAAAATCTGCTTCCTTCGCAAGCACCAAAATGAGGATGAAGGCAAGTGAAAATTGGCTTTGGAAGAAAATTTGGTCTCAGAAGAAGGGAATACTTCTGAAGCACTAAAGCTTGCTGTAGTGATAGTAAGATATTCTAAAGGAGCTGTCATCAAAAATTTTGAAGTCAGTAAAACTTCTGAAGTATTAAAGGGCAAGTCTAAACTTTCAAAGGTGGTGTGGAAGTTGAAGAAAGACCAAGTGACTGAAAATTCTCCATCAACAACAATAAAGGATCCTCAAAATATGACTATAGGATCAATTACTATTTCATTACCTTCAACTTCTTTTGATAAATCCAAGACACACAAGTCTAAACTTCCAAAGGTGGTGTGAATGTCCTTGCACCATCTTGAATACCAAAGATCAAATTGCCAAATTTGCTAAAAAATAGATAATGTACATTTCATTTGGTACTCTTCCCAAGCTAAGGCTTATAGAGTAAACAATCTCAGAACCAGGATTGTTAAAAAGTCAACCAATGTGACTTTCAATGAACACACACCCAGTGTAACTAGTTCTATTCCTGATTGGTTATTGAATCTTGTTTTAGTTTAATTTTTTAACAAATTTTGTTAGAATTTTCAGGGTCTATAGATATTCTATCAACAAGTGATCCTAATCCAAAATTTGAGTAGACAAGACCTTCAAGCTATACAACTTTAGCTCTAGTTATAACTAATTCTACAATGAAGTTTCTGTCAACACAACAATGACCAATTCACCTAATACATCTAAGAAGCCTTCAAAATTCTAGCTTAGAGGCTCAACAACCACATAAAGAAGCTTTAAATATAGAACACCATGGAGGTCGGGAAAGTGATCAAGAATTTCTTCATGTCCACAACCACTCCATTGAAAACAACATAAATGATATCAAGCACTCATTGGATCAAGTCTCTCTTGACAAGTGTGCTAATAAGGTAGGAGAAACATCAATGCCAGATCTAAATTTTCCTAATTTAATCCTCTGTTAGCAACTTGCTATGATCCCTTAGCTAAGGATCCACAAGTCTCATTCCATCTCAAACATTAATGGAGATTTTGACTCAGGGTAAGAACAAGAGGACAAACCCATAATGCAAATGTTTGTCTTCACTCTTGTTTCTTATCTCAGATAGAGCATAAGAAAATTGATGAGGCTCTAAAGGATGGAAGTCAGGTTGAAGCTATGCAAGGGGAGCTACTTAAATTCAAAAGGTAGAGGTTTGGAACTATATCCTCTTTCTCGTGGGAAGACTACTAGAAGAACCAAATATGTTTTTAGGAATAAGAAGGATGCAAGATGACTTGTCATCAAAAACAAAGCTAGCAGTTGTTTAAGGGTATACATAAGAAGAAGGAATTGACTACATAGATGTCTTTGCTCCTGTAGCAAGACCGGAAGCTGTTACGATATTCTTGGCATTTGCTGCATCCATGAACTTCAAGGTCTATCAAGTTGATGTTAAGTGTGATTTTCTCTATAGGGTGATTGATAAAGATGTATATGTCAAACAAGCACCTAGTAAGGTTCTTTGTAGGCTGCCCCATGAACAAAGAAAGTGGTATGAGACTCTATCTCAGTATATCTACAAGCATGGATACAAAATATGTACTATAGATGGAACTCACTTCATCAATGTGAAACCTTCTTTGACTCTAATTCAAGTATATATAGATGACATCATCTTTGGTTCAACTAATCCGATGCTTTGCAAAGGCTTTGAGAAGCTGATGAAGGATAAATGTGAAATGATAGCCATAGGGGAACTCAATTTCATCTAAGAATTCAAGTGAAGCAAGTTGAAGATGGCATCTTCATATGTTAGTCAAAGTATGTTCAAGACATACTCAAGACGTTCAACATGACACATTGCAAAGTTGCTAAGACACCCATAGCAAGAAACCACTCCTTTGGGCCTGACCTTGAGGGTGAGTTTGGGGATGAACATCTTTACAAGGCTATGATTAGGTCTCTTATGTACCCTACACCTAGCATGCCTAATACCATGTTTGCCACATATGTGTGTGCAAGATATCAAGTCAACCCCAAGATGTCACATCCACTATCAAAAGAATTTTCGAATATTTCAAAGGTGCCTCAACACCTAGCCCTTGGTATCCAAAGAATTATGACATTAATCAATATGCATACATAGACAGTGATTATGGTGGATGCAATATGACTACGAAGTCTACATCAGGGGGATGTCAGTTTCTTGGTGGAAGGGTTGTTTCCTCGCAATGCAAAAAGCAATCCTGTGTCTATACATAAACTGTTGAAGCCGAATACAACGATTGAGACATAAGATTGACTTAGTTGCACTATTGAACCTGTAGTCGTGCGGATGGATCAATCGCATGATTCAGTCGCACGACTGAACCATGCTAATAGTTCAGTCATACGATTGGAAGACCCAAACCTATAAATACCACCTAATTCGTGGAAAAACATAAAAATTCGAATATCAACGCACATAATTGTACCCTCGCCGTCCAGATACTCAAGAAAACCTGTTCCAAGTTCATGGATCACAGTTGATCTTGTTCTAATCTTTCTTAACGTTTCTTTATTCATTAGATTGATCTGAACTGTGTTCTCACTCATTAGATTGCCAATCAAATAAGATTCCGCACCATTTTATCTGGTTTACGTACAGAATCAGTTAGTGCTCCGTCTGTACACGGTCCCCTAACAAGTGGTATCAGAGCTTGGGTCTTGATTTTACATGTGATTCAATCGGTTTCGGTGTAAAAATCACGTTTTTCATTCAAAAACACCATATTTTTTAGTAAAATAGTGTTTTCGACGTCTCCAGATCTAAAAGTTCACAATTTTCAGCTTACGGTAGATTAGGGTTTGTGAAAAAATCATATTTTTGTGTCAAAGTACCAAAAACCTTAGAAATTTCAAAAACAGTAGCCTCAGTCGCATGATTGGCTCAATCACACGACTGGACTCGATCGCACATTCATTCGCATGATTGAACATAGTCACCCATCCATTTGTACGACTGAACAATCCTATTCGCATTGTCCATCCACATTTGTCAAATCGCACGACTGTTCATCCGTATTTGTCCAATTGCACGATTGGCTCATCCGCATTTGTTCAATCGCACGATTAACTAAGTCGCACCTCTCCATTCACACGAGTGAATAGGTCTTGTCTAAAGTTCAAAGTTTAACGAAATGGAAACTCAGCGTTTACTGTCGAAACGGACTCTCGTATCCAGAATCTATTGCTTCTGGAAATTGAAATTGGGAATCATAATAAGCCCCCTAAACTCATAATGTTAGATTATTACCCATAATGGAAGCAAAGGTTCGAGATATATCTAAATGGCATTTATCCCAATCTATGGGAATCAATCAAGACAGGTTATAGCCTGCGGGTTGGTGCTGATGGGGTTAAACTTACTTTGGGTGGAATAACTGATAGCCAGAAGGTGAAATACAATGCTGAAAAGAACGTGTATGCTTTGTTGACTCAATCAATACCAAGGGCATATTTCATCAGTTATCTAAGAACAAACAAGCAAAGAAGTTATGGAAGGCTATGGAAAAGCAATATGACGAGAATGCAACATTGAAGGCCTTAAAGGCAAAGGCTTTGAAGAAGGAGTTTGACAACTTCTCTTCAATAGGGAAAGAGAGCCTGGATGACATCATTAACCGATTTTACCACCTGATGAGTGAGCTGCACACTCATGGGGTAACGATGTCCATGGAAGACAAGGTGTCAAGTTTTGCAGTTGTGTTCCCGAGTAGTGGGTCTCGTTTGTGTCAAATATGTGACAGAATGATATGCTTTCGAAGTTGGATATTAATGACTTCATTCTGAAGCTGAGAGAGGAAGAATTGAGGATGAAGTACAGGTCTTGTTTGTGTCTATTTCAGCAGCTCCTTGCCAAGTCACTACTTCAGGATCTGAAACGTCAGGGTCATTTTGCACCTAATATATAGTACCTGAAACAAATGCTACGAAGTTGAAGATTGAGAATCTCGGTAATATTACCGTGGAGGTGGCAAAGGAGCATATGGATCTCCTAGCAGCGGTAGTTCACTCATAAGATGGCCTGGTTATGAGGAAGATAGGAAACTTCCATCTCACAGATGAAGATTACGAACACCTGGATGAAACTGAACTCGAAAGAATAGATATCATGTGGGCTTTGGCAAGTGCTGTCTGGAGGGCGAAGAAGTTTGTGAAAAAGACTAGACAGAACTTAATAGCCACAAAAGACACTACCTTTGGTTTTGATAAAACCAAAGTTACCTGCTTTAACTTTGGAGAGAAGGGGCATTTCAAACGTGAATGAGTTAAGCCCAAGAAGACAGGTAATAGTAATCCATTCTCAACCTTCAATCGTCAAGACAAACCCACAAGTGGTGCCACCTCCTCAAGCAAGGAAACTAAGGCCTTGACTGCAGAAGACGACGAAGGGCAAGATTGGACCTTTCGTTTTGTATCTTCGGGAGAATCCAACATTGCTTTTGTTAAGGGTTTGGATGATGAATCTGTAAGAGAAGGTGAAATCGCAGTGAAACTAGTGATGTCAAATAATAAAGATACTGCAAATTTGGTCAATTAACTGAATGAAGAAGATCTCAAAACAACATGTTCCTAATCACCACACCCGAACAGTCAAACTCTACTTTGATGGCTGATTTAACCGAATCTTCACAGGTAAGTACCAAAGACCAACTTTTTGAAAGTCATGCTTGTAATGTGTGTATAAAATTTAGAGAAAGCATAGATTCAAAATTTTGTAGGTTATTAGACAACAATGATAGCTTAGTAAATGACTTACAACTGTGCACCGAAGCTAATCGAATTTTAAAACAAAATGAGCACAGTTATAAAGAGAAAATAGAACTTTTAAATAAACAACTAAAAGAAACCAAAGTTGTTGATTTTAATCAACCCAATGACATAAAGTTCTATTTAAACTCCCTGGAAGAAACTAAGAAAGAAAAAGCAGTTTGGAAGTCAAAGTCAACTCATTAAAACAAAAACAACACAGTTGGACCAGTTCTTCTCACATAGTCCAGCATTTAGTGAAAGAACATAACAATGGGGAGGGGTTGGGTTATAAAGTTGTACCACCACCATATGAGATCTTGTTGAATGCTAAATGTAGACCAGTAATAACAATCTAATTAAGGATCATGTGTGTCCACTCCTCTAGTTAGTGATCCAGATTCCACGGGTAAAGCGGTGGAATCTGTTGCTAAAGAGATGGAGGCCATATTGAAATCTAAAGGTAAGATGCAAATTGTCAATTTGGATGAACAATTTGAAAAGGTTAATTTAAATTCAGGTTCAAACAAGTCTATTTGTAAACCCAAAAAGACCAAACAAGTTAACCAACCACGTGTTCCATGTCATAGTCCAACGAAACAAAAGGTAAAGATGTTAAAAATCTTCAAACAATGATATTTGTTAAAGAAGCAAAAACATCTAAACAAGAAGTGTCCAAACCCAAACAGACTCACACCTGTGTCACACACTTCCCCACAGGAATAGTTCCACCAACATGTAGAAAGTCGATCATGCTACAATTATGCAAAGTATGGACACATGACTTCTAATTGTCCTTATTATCAGACACCATGAAAGAAAATTGAACTTATTGATACTAAACCAAGTTCTTCAAAAAGGAGTTCTATCATTCCACCAAAAAGAATCAGTGAACATAAAGTTCAACCGTAAGTTAGTCGACTTTTTATCACAAACAAGCCTTACACAAAACTGGAATATGGAAAGAAAGTCAAGTATAGTGTCTGATAATGAGAACAAGTAGAAAAATGATTTTCCCTCACCCTCAAATGGACAGTGGCTTGAGTTCATGATGTGTGATTCCTCTATGTCACCCAAGCCAGTTAAGGCTTGGGTCCTTAACCTAAAGTATTCATTTCCTTGAATGTGCATGGTGTTCACTATAGTGCTACTACAAATACCTGGATTGTTGATAGCGGGGCATCAAGACACATGACTAGGAACCTGTCTCTCCTGTCTAATTTTAAATAAATTAAAGGAGGACACACTTCATTTGCTGGAAATAAAGGAGGTTATATCACAGCACAAGGCGAAGTGGGAAACCAGAAAGTTAAGTTTGATAAGGTAAACTATATTCAACAACTTCAAAATATCTTACTTTTTGTCTCCCAGATATGTGACAAGAATTCAAGGTTTTATTTTGACAAAAGGAAGTGCTATATTCTGAAAAGGACTATGTCATCCCGGAGGACCAAGTTTTAATGTTAGCTTAAGGATATAATGATTTATATGTATTGGACATATCAAGGCCTCCATAACCGATCACAATGTACAATGCTTCTTGTAAAAGGCAAGAGAGAAAAACTCCATCTCCTGGCATAGGAGAATGGGACGTATTAATCCAGAATGATCTAGTGCGTGGTGTAAATGTTAAGAACTTCCAATTGGCGGATTTTTGTGTCGTATGTAAGAAAGGGAAATAGACAAAGAAGTCTCATAAGGCAAAGAAAGTCCACTCAATTAACCTGCTTCTTGAGCTTCTTCACATGGACTTGTTTGGCCTATTTAGTACAAAGAGCATTGCTGACGATTTGTGCTGCTATGTAGTTACGGATGATTACTCAAGATTTTCTTGGGTAATCTTTCTGAAATCCAAATCAAAGACATTTGAATCACTCAAACAGCTGGTAACTACATTAGAGTCACTCTACAAGCTGAAGGTAAGGCAAGTTCGCTAAGACAACAATACCGAGTTCAAGAACCAGTGTATCGAGGCATTTTGCAAAGAAGAAGGAATTGTGCACCAGTTCACATCGGCCTACACACCTCAAATGACTGGAGTTGCTGAGAGAAAGAATCAAAGCTTCATAGAGATAGCCCGGACAATGCTAGCAGACTCGAAACTGCCTATCCAATTTTGGAACGAGGCAGTAGCTAATGCATGTTACACCCTCAATCGAGTCCTGGTGGTCAAACATCATGGTAAAACGTGTTATGAGTTGTTCTAGCGATGTAAACCGAATCTAGAGTACCTCAAACCATTTGGTGCACCATGTATGCTGCTGAAGAAAACTCAGTGATGGAAGTTCAGCGAGAAGGTCGAAGAAGGAATTTTCTTAGGATACAACATACCGAATAAAGAATTTCAACGGGTCAAGTAGAAGTGTGATGCAACGCTGATGAACAGAGATACACCACCTCCCTTGCTGGAAAAGGACCCTCATTCTTTTTCAACTATGATGGATTATTTAAGTCCTTCATCATCCCTCTCTTCCCTCCTGAGGTTAAGTTATCAACTAGAATGATGTACGATGTGTTGAACACACCATCACTGGACTCGACAACCTCAGCTTCAGAAGTAAGTCTTTTTAGTTCTTCAGGGGGAACACTTAGAGGTAAGTGACTCCTCCTCTAATGATGAAGACAGGAATTGATCAGGCGGATCTGGAGGAAGAGGTTCCTACTGCTACAAGTACACAAGCATCTGATGTTGATCTCTGAGTCTTCGAAACATCACACTCCCACTAGCTCAGATACTGAACCTAGTATTCATAATCCAGATAATGAGATAATTGTTCCCACCTCTCCAGGATCATGACTAAATGTTTATCATCCTTTGGACAATGTCATTCGAGATGTTTGATTAGGAGTACAGACGAGAAATCAGCTATACTCAACTGATTATACCTTAGTAATTGAAAAGGGATATCTTCAGGATGGTGCATATAAATGTTTTGTGTCTCAATTTGAGCCAAAATATGTTAGTGAAGGCCTAAACGACGAGGCATGGGTGAGTGCCATGCAAGAAGAACTTCTTCAATTCATGAAGTTAGGAGTATGGACACTAGTGGATAAACCAAAAGGTGCTAAGGTCATTGGCACCAATGGGTCTTGAAATGCAAGAAAGATGACCAAGGGGTCATAATAAGAAACAAGGCTCGACTTGTAGTTCAAGGATTTCGATAAGTCGAGGGTATTGATTATAATGAAGTATTTGCGGCTGTGGCGAGAATGGAAGCAATCCGTATCTTCCTAGCCTATGCATGATACATGAAAATCAAAGTTTACCAACTAGATGTAAAGAGTGCATTCCTTTATGGTGAAATCCGTGATACAGTGAATGTCAGTCAACCCAAAGGATTTGAGGTTCCTTATCATCGAGACAGAGTTTTCAGACTAGATAAGGCTCTCTACAGGCTCCATCAATCCCCAAGAGCATGGTATGAGAAGCTCTCGACTCATCTTGTGAAACATGGTTTTCGTAGAGGCGTGATTGACTGTACACTGTTCGTCAAAGAAAAGGATGATGACTTACTGCTAGTTCAGATCTGTGTTGATGACATAATCTTCGGTTCCAAAAAAGCTGAATTTAAGATGAGTGCCATAAGAGAGATGAAGTTCTTTCACGGGTTATAGGTGGATGATACACCAAAGGGGATATTCTACATCAGACCAAGTATGTAGGCGATGTTCTCAGTTGGTTTGATATGGAGAATGCTTCGGCAGCTGGGACTCCAGCGGCTACAAACCACGATGTGGCACCCGAAGAAATGGTGATCTCGTGGATGCCACCATTTACCGATGAATGATCGGATCAATCATCTACCTCACTGCCTCACGACCTGATATCATGTACACAACATGTCTCTACTCCAGATATCAGGTGAAACCAAAAGTCCACCATCTTATAGGAGTCAAAAGGATATTTCCCTATCTAAAGGGTACCCCAACACTTGGGTTGTGGTATCCTCATGATGATGACTTTGAGCTTACATCGTATAGCAATTCGGATTATGGCGGCTGCAAAACAAACTACAAGTCAACATCTATAGGATGTCAATTCTTTGGGAGAAGATTAGTCACCTCATAGTGTAAGATGACTGGGTTAGTGAGATTGATATTCTCACTAAGGATCGATATAGTGACTAAGTTAATGGTTGAATGGCCGAATCAAACAATCAAGAAACATTCAATGCATAAGAAATACTCATAAATGCTTTTGTATATATTAATAAAGTGATTGATTGGAAGGAAACGTAATAATACACCTAGAGAATACAAATATCTAATTGTCTAAAATTCTGTCACCTCATGTACGAGGTTATCTATTCTATTTATAGGCAGACAAGATGCCTTTACAAATGACTAAACTACCCCTGATCTATTACATCAAAACTAGTCTAAGTCTTGATCCGCATCTCTTCTTGTTCATCTGCATTGCCAAATGCGAATGAGTTGACTTGATCAGCATTTCTTCACTTGATCATCCGCATTAGTATGTTGGTCATCCGCATTGGTTAATACGGATGAACATATACTTCTGCGCATTTGTCCGGTCATCCGCATTGGCAAATGCGGATGAACAAAGTCTTGTCAGCATTACTTATTGGTCTTCCACATTTGTCAATGCGGAAGAACAAATACTTGTCCGTAATTGTTTTATGTCTTCCGTATTGACAAATGCGGAAGAGCATACTTGGTTTTTCTTGTGCAGGATCTTGATCTGGATTTCTTCTTGGACTTATGGGATTCCAGCAAAACAACCATCAACCCACCGATTGAATTGGCATGTATGATCCTTTCAGGGTGCAACAATACTCCCCTAAGGATTATACAGCCTATGTTCTTCAATGTTTGAGAGGTGATTGATGTTGTGAGGATTCTGCTGGGTCTTGTTGAGGTAGTAAAAATGCTACTTTAGTTGGATCTAGAATGGCTTTAATCATGTTGACAAAATCTATAGCTTCTGACAATCTTTCTCTACTCAGCACATGTTTCTTCATTTTGCTCATGTTGTAGATGGCTTCTATTGGTAACTTCTTCAGAGAAATAGGTTCCCAAATAGATACAGTAGATAGACCATCTCTGTGAATGAGTAAACTTCCATCCACATCTACCTCCAGTTAAACAATGTTCCCAAGTTGCAATGGAGTCTTCTTTTTCTTTCTTTTGTCTCTTTTGGCTATAATTCGATCATAAGCAATTTCAGCAATTGATGCGCTTTAGGAAGAAGTGCAAGTCTTGTTCTCCTAATTTATTGTTTATTTCCCTGAAGTGTCTAGTATATATAGTGAATGTAGGATTTATCAAGCAATCTTACTTCATATCCGCTAAATAGTCTTATTTCAGCACCCTCCTTTCCTCCCCACTTTCTTTCATTCACCATCTCATAAGGTAGAGATAGTGTAGAGTAATGAATACCACACACCATTTTTCTCTTTAAAGATTCTGTTGGTTTCACTTTCAACTCAAGAAACACAACTTCTTTAGCTTGCATTGTCTTCTTCTTCTCAAGGGGATTAATAAATGACTTATCGTTCCTCATGCATATTGCCTTTAATGAATTGAAATTGTTAGTCCTTTTGAACATTTTGAGTATGTTTTCAGATTCATATCCCGTGAACATAGTTGAGTGATTGATCAATTCCAGTTGAGCTAGTTCTTTTAGGTCATGGATCTCCAGGGCATTTACAAGAGCAGAGTACTCTGTAAAGAATTGGACCAGCCCGAGATCCTCTTAACCATAAACATGTTCTAAGTGTTGTCATACTTCCATGCAATTATTTTTTTATCAACATTGCCTTTTGGAGTAGACACACCTCTAATTAACTCAGAAGTAATTAACCCTTCTTGTAGTTTTATTTGAGAGCATTCTACAAACCATGAGGGTATTTATGAAGTACATGAGCCAACAATTCATGATCTTTATGGTTTAGCAGCATGTCTTGAGCAGTTACTCTTGATCTTGGCTGTTTTGTTTATGATTTCTTCTTCTATCTGCTTGAGCCTATCTTTCTTTTCATTAATCATTTAAAGAGTTGCAGCCCTTAATGAGTTTGTTTTCATATTTCCAAGCTTCCTTCTTGTGAAGCCTTGGCTTGAGAGATAATCCTTCTTTTCCTTATCTGACATACTATAAGGATCTGGAAATAGTGGTTTAGGTGTTAAGTTGATTTCTTCATAGCAGGAATTTTTGGCA
Source organism: Flaveria trinervia (assembly GCA_025506515.1). Classification (NCBI taxonomy): domain Eukaryota; kingdom Viridiplantae; phylum Streptophyta; class Magnoliopsida; order Asterales; family Asteraceae; genus Flaveria; species Flaveria trinervia. The sequence continues at coordinate 22,948,393 of CM046443.1, forward strand.
CATGATCCTTTCGAGAGAATGATCTTTCATATTCAATTTCAAAGTTTGGATCCAAGACTTTATTGACCTTTTCTTCTTCTACTTTCATGCCTTGATATGTCATACTAAATACTTCATCCAGATCATACCTGTGATTGATCAAAAACATTGCTTATATCATCAGGTCATCATTTGAGCCTTTGACACCATTTCTTCCACACCTTTCTTTTGCCACAGGGCTATCCACATCTTCATGCTTATCAGCATTATATCCTCCCTCAATCTCTCCTTCTTCTAGATCAATGAATACAGCTAGTTCTTCAATTGCGCCTCAACTTTTTCATGTTCTTCCAGGAATTTGCTATTGCAGCAAGACTTCTTGGGTCATCTGGTTTGGCTTTCTTTGTTGGTTCTTCTTCTTCCATGGGTCCTTTTCCATTAGCTTTCTCAGATAAGTATTTCATCTTTCTTGTATAAGTTTGAAGTGGAGGACCAGAAGAGGGTTCAGGTTGTTTCATCTCCTCAGGCAATTTTTTAGCCTCTTTTTTACTTTTTCTTGATCATTAGCCTCTTTTTCTTCTCTTTCTTTTTCTTTTTTACAAAAATTTTAATCATCTCTTTTTGTTGTTCTGATAGTGACACAACAGGTACCATTTGCATGTTCAACTCTTTCTCCAATGGACTGGCGATTGAGGAATAACTACAATGGGTTCAGTGTTGGTCCTCTGGTGTGCAACAAATCCCAAAATCTTCATCTATGTGATTCTTTAGAAGTAAAGCTATCCAAAGCACTGATTAATTCTTCAAATTCAGCTTTCTCAGTTTGAGTAGCCTTTGATTGCCTAGAATAAACCACAATCTCTAGTGTTGATTCTTCAATGTATTAGGACATGGTATTTGAACGAAATACTTGGTGATTAGCGTGTAAACCAGATCAATAGTGCGGAATCCTATTTGATTGGATATCCAATTAGTGAGAACACACGAAGAATCAATCAAGAATTCAATCTAATGTTAGAAGTCGATTGGGAATCGATCTAATGTGTTCTGTGAACTTGGAGAAACGAATTGGGAGGCTTCTGGACGGCTAGGGTACGTCTGTAATCGTAATTAACGAATGCTCTAGTTTTTTCACGAATTGGGTTGTATTTGTAGGTTAGTATTTTCATTCGTGCGACTAAACCATTAGTATGGTTCAGTCGTGCGATTGAACCATGCGGTTGATTCATCCGCACGACTGAGTGCTCAGTCATGCGACTGAGCCAATCTTATGTTACAATCATACGACTGATCCAGTCTCCTGGTTCAGTCGTGCGACTGAGTCATTCGTATGAAGTTATTCATGCGTATGGTCCATTCGCATAGGCCATTCGCATGAGAACTTCATTTTGTTAAGTTTGAATGTATTAATTAATATAATATTATGTGTAACAATTCAAACAACCACAAACCAATTCAACATCGACTCATTAATGAAATATTTAACATTATAAATAACAAACAATCAATATCACTTCATTAATCATTCCAAATATTATATCAGAATAAGACAAACAGATCAATTACATTCATATCATGATCTAGGGACATACATGTATCAATAAACTCCCCCTTGGACCTAGATCTCTCTAATCTCTTGTTTTCTGCATAACCTCCTTGTATTTCTTGTACTTCTCCTCTTTTGTGACTCCCATGTGAATCTCAAACGCAAAGCAGAGTCGTATAACGTTCTGGAACTGGAGGGCTTGTACAATATCTTGCGTATCATAGAATAGTGGCCACATGTATAGCGTATAGACATCATTATCCGACAAGTTAGTAAGCCACATCGGGTCGAATACCCTGATCGTATCCATTTGTCCCTCTTTGCTTAGGACTATGACCGCTTCAGCTGTTCTCCATCGTATACCACCACTTAAAATGTGGAGTGAAGTCCTGTGGCATTTCCCTGAGGGGATTCTTGACATTGTGCGTGGAGGATTCCACTTCAACACTATCTTGGGCTTGCCAGTAATGGCATCAACCTCAGACCTTCTGATATACCTAGTAGCTGTTTGGGTCTGAAGTTAACCCATCTGGTGTGGTACTCCTTCTTTAGGGAATCCTCGAACCAGCCTGACATCCTCCTCGATTCAGCATACAAAAGCTTTAGCTTAGCCAGCTGGTTGAGCTCAAAACCTGGTAGACCTCTTCAGATCATGTGGGAATCTAAAGTACTCTATGCCCTGTTCTCTCTTAACCGCATAAGCATTAAGATCCTCAAAATACACCCATGCTATGATCCTTCCTGACACCATGTGATGTTTCTTGACTCTATAGAGTTTGGTGTAGGCATCCTTCTTTGGTGCAGCATGTTGGTCTCTAACTTCTTTAAAACATGCAACTAACTCAGCCTTTCGAATGTCGACATCATCATTTGAGGCTTGGGCTGTTCCTACTGCTTCTCTGTTTCTTGCTCCATCTTGTTCAACACCTCAAATGTATCGCTGACAAGGGATTCACCTAGATTGGGGACCACATTACCCTCATTGTCAGCATACTAAGGGTAATCCTCGGCAGTGACATCTTTGATCTCGACTTCATCAACATCGTTGAGCTCTTCGTCACTAGTCGAATCGCATGTCGTAGCATCTTTCACTATCTCATCTGGATTTAGCTTGAAAATCTCTGCGAGTTGCTCGTTTGATAGGTCATGAATTATTTCCCCTTCTTCAGGGTATAATTCACTGACCTCCTAACAATCCTTGCAGATCAAGAATCATTGTTAGCTGAGTCTTGACCTGCTGAAGGGGAGCAACATCAAACTCATCTCTTTGGTAATTTGGATCTGTTTGATTTAAACATTCAACACATAAATCATTAGTAATTAATCAGACAGAAATGCAATAACTTAATATAAACATTCAATACATCGTTTTCAATACAGGATTAAAGTACAAAAGTAAATAAATACATAAACATCTAGTCTTTACTTTTATCCTGTATCATCGTCTCGTCACTTGAGGAGCAAAAGTAGAAGCTGGTTGGTCTTTTCTGTTCTTTGACCTTTTCTCTTGACCTAAAGTAGAGGCCGATGCAGCTGCATCCCCTCCTTCTGCTTTGTCATCATCATCCTTCTCCTCTATCCTATCTCCTTCGGTTTCCTCATTCTCCTCTGTATCACCCTCATCATCCTCATCATCATCTTCATTATCATCATCTCCGTCCCCTTCCTTGATCTTCAAGGGCTCCTCCTTAGATCCTTCTAGCTTTAACATGATAGTCTTCTTTGCCTCCTCCAACTCCTCTATCTTCTTGCTTGATGTGACACTATGTGCTTGGAGTTAGGCTATCTCAGTGCTTTGAGCAGCCATCCGTTGGGCCTGCTCCTCTATAACTCGAGCCTGCTCTGCAATCTGGTGAGATTGTGCAGCAGTCAGTCAGTGAGCTGGCAGATCTAGGCCGCCTTCTTCTCATCTGCAGCCAGTAAGCGCATCACCATCCTGTTGAGCGCAGACAGTTGTTCCTCTACCCCGATTGGAGGTAGAGGTGATCCATAAGTATGTGAGGGATGGGCTAAGGGTCCTGCTTGGTAGGAAGTGGTGGTGGTGGTGGCTGTAGTGAAGATAGGTCTGTGAAATGGTGGAGGTGATGGGGAGTAAAGGATATGGTGTTGGATGGAATCTAACTGTGGTGTGATGTGGTGGTTGTGGTGGTGACGAAGGTCAACCACACTTCTTCTTCTTCTGACCATGGGGCTTAGCCATCCTCTTCCTCCTCATCCCTGTTGAGGTGGATGCTCCCCCTACAACCCTGCCTGCTCTGTGGGTCAGTATTAGTCTCTCCGGAGTCTCTCGGTGTTCACCAACCACCCTTAGCCCATGTTCTATGGGAACAACTTTGCTTCCCACAGTTCGCGTTAGGGGCTCCTCATCCGACTCCTCCTCCTCCTCCGTACCATGAAAAAAATCCTGATAGAATCTAGCTGACTCGGCTACATCTCCAGCTCGGGGGGACACTGGAGGTACAACATCAGACACAGTGCCTCTAGGTGGAATAGGCATACCGTCTCCAGCATCCCCACTGTCATCATCATCCGAGTCATAAGTGGGTAGAGCAATCTGCTCCACATTAGAGTTACTATCATCGTGGCGCCACTTTCTCTTGGCTGGCACCACGTAGTCCTCCCGGGGCCAAATGCCCAAAAACCTCCTGACAGGGGGTTTCACTTGCTTCCCCCTGTACACCTTCATCCTCCCCAAGGTAGTGTCGTCCATCACCTCGAGGACTACCGCATCCTCCTTCTCCTTCGGCAGGGAGGGAAGCTTCTGATCTATGATCATCTGCATAAACCTCGGGTACATACAGAAGCCCTCCTTCACTTTCCCCTCGATGTTCTCCACCAGGTAGGTGAAGATCATCTTGGAGAAGCTGAACGGGTGGTTCAGCACCAACGCAACATACGCGTTCTGTATCTAGTCGGATAGCTCATCAAAACCTCCCTTCCTGGAAGCTATGCATTTAAGCAGCACGTGCGCAAGATACTTAAACTGGGGTCAGAGGTTACTCTTGTTGAGTACCCCAGCATTGATGTCCCCAGAGTACTTGGCTCTAAGAAAGCATCCTCTTACTGTGAGGGGGTGTGATCGAGTCGGACAATCAGTGTCATCCACCAACTATAATACGATCCTTAGATCCTCCTCTGAGATAGTAATAGCCTCTCCAAGGATGGTACTTGTGATGCAATGAGGCTCAGACGATCTATCAACTGTAGCGCCTTCCCAGAAGGCCTGCTGAATGGATCGATACGGAGTAGGAGTAGATATGGCATGTGCAATCCTCGATCTCAGTAGAAATGTGATGATGCCAGAGAAATCAGCAGCGTTTCTGGATGTCAAATCCAGATGAACACATATATTGTGCTTCGTGCTCATAGTCCATCAACTCGCCATCTGTTACACAAAGATAGTAAATGTTAGTACATTGGCTAAGAAAGTCATGAAACACTTAAACATGAAGAAAATCTTTCTGTCATGCGATTGAGATTGTGCGACTGAGATCAGTCGTGCGATTGAACAGTGCGAATGGGGTTCAGTCGTGCGACTGATCCCATGCGTACCACTGAGTGTGCGACTGGGCTCATACCTATATAACCTCATGCGGTTACACCAGTCGTGCGACTGAACTTCATAGCATGGTTCAGTCGTGCGTTGAAGCAGTTCGCACCCTTCAGTCGTGCGACTGAAGTTCATCAATCTGTCCATTCGCATGATGTACTGACTGTTCAATTCAAATTCACTTTTTCACCACTTCTGAGTTTCAGACATCATTATCTGGTTCATTTGACTAGCAATACATTCTTATAACACCTAACATCCTTAATTTCTTTTGTTTGAGTCACTTAGTTAGGTTATTTAGTCACTTAAGGCTCAGTTCTTTTGCGAGTCCGAATGTACCGATTTTGCATCAAATTGAAAGTTATGGGAGTGCTTCTTTACCGTAAATTACTTGTAGAGTCGATGTATATGGTCAGTAATCAAACGGGGGGATTTAGAGATCAAATGAAATTTGGGCAGAGTGGCGTTAAGTCGTGCGATTCAGGGTTAATTTGAGGGTGAGTGAGACTCCTCGACTCCCCCTCTATTTATACTAACCCTAGATTCAATCGTGCGACTAGCTCATACGCACCTTTCAGTCGTGCGAGTGGGACTCAGTCATGCGATTGGTTCAGTCGTCCTTCTTCAGTCGTCCGACTGGATCTCAGTCTGCGACTGACTCACTTGTCCGCCTTTAGCGTCCGACTGGGCCAATCGTAGGGCCATTCGGTTGGATGGTCCATACTCATGGTCCATTCGTACGAATGGCTTCCATTCGTATGATTGGTCCATACGTATGGTCCATTCGTGCGAATGGGTCATACTTATTAAATTTTCTGCCAATTTGAATATTTAACATTTAAAACCCCTTTAATTGTAAAATTAACATTATGAGCATTTGATCATCTCAGACATGATCGTTTTGACTTGAAAACTTTTTGATCACCTCAGACGTGACTGCTTTAAACTTTTAAAACACATGTGGTCATCTCAGACATGACCCTTTTAGTGAGTTGATCCCTTACTGATTTTCCTGATGTAGTCCGACAAACAAACAAACTAAAACGACTAACTAAATTAGAAAATTAAACTAAAGAATAAAAAATAAGAATTGTTTTTCTTTTTGTGAGAGATAAGTCCAAAGATGGAAATCCACTGGATTTGGTTTCGGAATAGACAGCTTCAACTTAGATTGACCATACCTGGACCAATTCAATTTTGGAATCATACAGGCAAGTCAAATCATTTTGGACTTGTTATCAAAATCTTTTGATGCTCAATTCTTGTGTTCATCCAGAGTCGTTAGCAACTTTAGGAAATCATACTGGAACTCTTAGATTACCACATTGATTTGAACTTTCAAGAATTGCAGCCACAATGATTGTCAATATGTTTGTCCACTTAAATCCATACACAGACTTTTGACACAAACTGGTGATGTGTTTAGGTTTAATTATTTCAACTAACATTTGTGGATCCCACACTTATATGGTAATCAACATTCCTCAGGAGCTTTTGAGTGGTCTACGGGTATTATTACAAGGAGAGACTATTCTTAGAGCTTTCAAAGAGAAGCCAGTCCTCAGGTCAGTGCCATCACACAGCAGAGAGGCGGCAAACAACAATGAATTCTAGAATATCTAGGTTATGCTTATCCTCAGGTCTGTGCCATCGCACAGCAGAGAGGCACACAACCTATCTCCTTGTTAGAGCAACTTAATATATTTTGCACAAAATGCACGAACACATAAGTCATTAGCTTTATAGCATTTGTCTTTCATTTTTTCTTGCTTTGCTCTATTTATGGTCATCCGCACACATTTGTGGCGTTTACATGCTCATTTCCCCTTAATTGAATATTGTTGACTGTGTTAACCAGTGATAAGATGGAAGCTCACAGTCAGTTGAACAACTTAGTTTGATCTTGAAATCACTGTCAAGTCTAATCATCTATTGTGTTGAATCTACCGACATATCATTTGTGGTCTAGCAACCTCTAGGTCTACTCTCGTTGTGTTTCCTTAGGAGTTACCAGTTTTTCTATCATCTTCCTTTTTATATTGCTTAGACTACACAAACTTACTTTGAATCTTTGCATCTTTTCTAAATTAAATTTTACAGTCCCTCTTGATTTGTTCCTGTATACTATCATTTTCCAAAGGGTTTGAATCGGTATCACAGTTACGGTCTACCTTATATTAGCTATCCACTCCTTCTCCCTCGTTTTTTTTAAATGTTACTTGCTGACAAATTCTCCCCCTAAAATACTAAAATCATAACTGGTTTAATTATTTTAAGATTTTAATAAACAGCAAAATAACACGAGTTTAAACTAAACAGACTATAATAAACAAATAAAATAAAAAATCAAAAAGAAAAACTTTAACTAAACTAAATCAGACTACACATTATCATCATGAGGAATAACCTCACCTTTTTTAACGTCGTTGACCTCTAGCAAATATTGAAAACGTGGTTTATCAAAGGCTTTAGTATAGAGGTCAGCGTGTTGAAAATCAGTATTAATTTTTACCACATCAATTAAGTTCTTTTCAAAACAGTCTCTTATGAAATGGTATTTAATACCGATATGTTTGGTCTTAGGATGTTGGACCGGATTTTAGTTACTGCAATTGCAGCAAAGTTATCAACACAAATAGAGTAGAGGAGAACTTTAAACCGTAATCCCGCATTTGCTGTTGAATCCAGATGATTTGTGAACAGCAACTTGCAGCAGCAACATATTCGGCTTCACAGGTTGACAATGCAACCGATGTCTGCTTCTTACACTGCCAAGTAACTAGTCTTCTCCCAAAGAATTAACACCCTGCGGATGTAGACTTGTAGTTCATCTTGCAGCCTCCGTAATCCGAGTCACTATACGCCGTGAGCTAAAGTCATCATCATGAGGATACCACAACCCAAGTGTGGGTGTACCCTTCAGATAACGAAAAATCCTTTTGATCCCGATCAGATGGTTGACCTTAGGCTTAGCCTAATGTCTAGAACATAAACATGTAGCATACATGATATCAAGTCTTGAGGCAGTGAGATATATGAGGGATCCAATCATTCCTCGGTACATCGTGGCATCTACAAGATCTCCATTTTCATCAGGTGCTATGTCGTGATTCGTAGCAAGTGGAGTCCGAGCAGCAGATGCATTCTCCATGTCAAAACGACTGAGAATGTCTCCTACATACTTGTTCTGATGTAGAAAGATCCCATTTGGTGTCTCATCCACCTACCCCAGAAAGAACTTCATCTCCCCCATAGCACTCATCTCAAACTCTTTCTTCATAACTTCTTCAAACTCTTTGCATAACTCTTCGTTCTTTGAACCAAAGATTATGTCATCAACATAGATATGTACGAGCAGTAGGTCGCCATATTTTTCTTTAATGAACAGCGTGCAGTCAATGACTCCCCTGCGAAAGCCGTGTTTCACAAGATGAGTCGAGAGTTTCTCATACCAAGCTCTTGGAGCTTGTTGAAGCCCGTATAAAGCGTTGTCGAGCTTGTAGACTCTATCCCGATGATAAGGATCTTCAAATCCCTCGGGTTGACTGACATAGACTGTTTCTCTAATTTCCCTATGAAGGAATGCACTCTTCACATCTAATTGATAGACTTTAATCTTCATGTACGATGCATAGGCAAGGAAGATACGAATGGCTTCCATCCTTACCATTGGTGCAAACAACTCATTGTAGTCAATTCCCTCACTTGGCGAAAACCCTGAACCACCAATCGAGCTTTGTTCCTGATAACGACCCCTTGGTCATCCTTCTTGCATTTCAAGACCTATTTGGTGGCAATGACTTTAGCACCTTTAGGTCTATCAACCAGAGTCCATACACCTATATTCTTGAACTGAAGAAGTTCTTCTTGCATGGCACTCACCCACGACTCATCATTTAGTGCATCACTTACATATTTTGGTTCAAACTGCGAGACAAAACACCGATAAGCACCATCATGAATGTAACCCTTCTCCATAACCGAGCGTAGTCAGCTGAATAAAGCTGATTTCAGGGTTTGTACTCCTGATCTGACATCCCCATGACATTGTCTAGGGGATGATAGACGTTTAATCGTGATCCTGGAGTAGTGGGAACAGCTACCTCAGAGCCAAGATTATGAACATTTGTTCTGCATCTGAGGTAGTTGGAGTTTGAGGTTCCGTAGTCAAAGGTGCATCACTTGTAGATGCTTGTGGACTTTTAGGAACTGGAACCAGTTCCTCCTGACTGTTCTGGTTATCTTCTTCAGCTTCATCTCCAGAGGAGGAGTCACTATCATCGACTACTTCCCCTGACTGAATAGATGATTCTCCCTGTGAGCTAGATGGTGTATTTAAGATATCATACATCATTCTAGTAGCTAACTTGTCATCCGGGGGAGAGAGAGGGATGTGAAGGACTTGAAGAATCCATCATAGTCGAAAAAGTAGGCGGGTCCTTTGCCAGTAGGTGGTGTGGTATATCTCTGAACGTCAACATTACACCACACTTCTACTAGACCCGTTGAGTTTTTGTAAACTCGCTTGTTCGGTATGTTGTATCCTAGAAAGATTCCTTCTGCCTTCTCGCTGAATTTACCTTCTTGTGTCTTCTTCAGAAGTGTGCACGGCGCGCCAAATGGTTCGAGATACTCCCAAATTCGGTTTGAGTCTTTGTAGTAGCTCGTAACATGTCTTTCCGTGGCACTTGACTATCAGGACTCGATTCAGTGTATAACATGCATTCACCACTGCCTCATTCCAGAACTGGATAGGCAGTTTCGAGTCTGCCAGCATAGTCCGTGTTGTCTCTATCAAGCTTCTGTTCTTTCTCTCAGCAACGCCATTCATCTGAGGCGTGTAGGTAGAAGTTAATTGATGCACAGTTCCCTTTTCCTTGCAGTATGCCTCCATCCAGTGGTTCTTGAATTCTGTTCCGTTGTCTGAGCGTACTTGTCTAACCTTCAGCTTGTAGAGAGATTCCACTGTGGTTACCAACTCCTTCAATGACTCAAATGTTTCTGATTTGAATTTCAGAAACATTACCCAAGTGAACCTTGAGTAGTCATCAGTGACCACAAAACAGTACAAGTCGCCTGCAATGCTCTTTGTACTAACTGGACCAAACAGATCCATATGAAGAAGTTCAGGAGGAAGTTCTATTGAATGAACTTTCTTTTCCGTATGAGACTTCTTCGTCTGTTTGCATTTCTTGCAAGCTACACAAAAGTTAGGAAGCTGGAAGTTCTTGACATTAACTCCTCTCACCAGATCCTTCTGAATCAAGTGATTCATCTTCCTTTGACTAATGTGTCCCATTCTCCTATGCCAGGAGATGGAATCCTTCTCAGTAGCTTTAGATAGAAAACACTGAACCTCATATCCGTTGTAGAAGCTGTTGACAGATCCAAACATAAAGGTCTTTATATCTTGAAGCAGTCATCAGAACTTGGTCCTCTGGGATCACGTAGTCTTTCTTTAGCACGTAACACTTCTTGTTCGTAGATGACTTTAAATCCCTTATCACATATTTGGGAAACAGAAAGTAAGTTATTTTGTAGTTGTTGAACGTAGTTCACCTTATCAAACTTAACTTTCTGATTCCCCACTTCTCCCTGGGTGTGATATAGCCTCCCTTGTTTCCAGCAAACGAAACATGCCCTCCTTTTATTTGCTTGACGTTTGATAAAAGGGCCCTGTTTCCTGTCATGTGCCTGGATGCTCTGCTGTCTACAATCCACGTGTTAGCTTCCGCACTGTATCAAACACCCTGCATATACAAAGTAAAGGATTAGTTTAGGTTAGGAACCCAAGCCTTTACTGGCTTGGGTTTCCCGGAGGCATCACACATCATAAGTTCCACCCATTGACCCTTAGAGGATGAGGGTAGCTCAGGTTCCTTCTTTTCATCATTATCAGACACAGAGGATGTCTTCTCCTTCCATAATCCAGATTTGTGCAAGGCCTGTTTGTGATAAACAGTCGACGGACTTACAGGTTGAATTTTAGGTTCACTAGTTCTTCTAGGTGGAGTCAGAGAATTCCTCTTAGAAGACCTAGGCTTTGAAACCTGAGGTTCAATCTTCTTCCTAGGTGTCTGATAGAAATGACAATAGGAGGCAATGTGTCCATATTCACCACAGTTGTAGCACGACGACTGTGCTATCAACTTTATGATTAAACTTTCTTTGTGGAGAAGTGTGTGACACTCTAGTAACATCACTCACTCTAGGTTTTGACTCTGGTTCTTTTGATGTTTTCTCTTGTATAACAAGTTAACTGTTTTAACCTGTTTAACATCTTTTTTCTTTTGTTAATTGGTTTTTGACTTGAAATATGTGAAAGATTAACCTAGAAGTCTTTTTAGGTTCTGATTTGATTCTGTTTGACCCTGACTTTAAGTTAACCTTTTCAAATCCTTTTCCAGATTAACACAAGGCAATTTACCTTTGCCTTTGAAGTGGCCTCCTTTTGTTTGTTTCCATCCAGAGTCAATAGATGAACATAAGGAATCTGGATCACTAACAAGAGGAGTAGACACCACATGATCCTTGATGGGATTATTATTTATTGGTCTAGTCTTAGTGTTCATCAAAGTCTCAGGTGGTGGTGGAACCACTTTATAACCCAATCCCTCCCCGTTGTTCCTTTCTCTCACTAAGTGTTGGACTATGTGTGAAGAACTAGTCCAACTGTGCAGTTTCTGTTTTAATGAATTTACTTCTACTTCTAGAACTGCCTTTTGCTTCTTAGTGTCTTCTAGGGAGTTTAGATAATACCTAATGTCATTAGCTTGGTTAAAAGCAACTACTTCGGTTTCCCTAAGCTGTTTAGTCAAAAGGTCTATCTTTTCTTTATAACTATGCTCATTTTGTTTTAGTACCCTATTAGCCTCAGTGCACAGTTGCAAATCTTTTACTAAGTTATCATTATGATCTAATAACCTAGCAAATTTTCATCTATGCTATTCCTAAAAGTATCACAATCAGAACAAGCATGATTATCAAACATTTGTGAGTAGTACTTACCTGAGTTGATTCAGAAGAGTTAGCCATCAACGCAGCATCAGATCTCTGGTTCTGGTGATTCTTCTTCTCTGTCTCTGACGTGGTAGTCTCCTCTTTAGGCTTGTAACTGACCTCGGTCGCAGTTGCTTCTTCACTATGAGACATCGCTATCTCAACTGCTAGATCTCCTTCACTAGCGAATCATTGTCAATATCTTCTACACTTGCAATGTTTGATTCCCCTGGTGAGACAAACCTAAAGCTCCAATCCTGTCCTTCATCATCATGAGCAGTCAAGGCTTTTGGATCCTTACTTATGAAGTAGAACTGGTAGCTTGCTTGTCTTGACGAGTGAAGGACGAGAACGGGTTCCCGTTACCCGTCTTCTTAGGCTTGACACATTCTCTTTTGAAGTGCCCCTTCTCTCCACAGTTGAAGCAGGTCACTTTGCTCTTGTCAAAGCCAAATGTGGTATCCTTAGTAGCTACCAAGTTCTGTCCGGTTTGTTTTACAAACTTCTTTGCCCTCCGGACAGCACTAGCTAAGGCCCACATTATGTCCATCCTCTCAAGCTCTCATTTCGTCCACCTGCTCGTAGTCCTCGTCTGCCAGATGGCAGTTTCCAATCTTCCTAGCAACAAGTTCATCATAAGAATGAACCACTGCAGCCAAAAGATCCATGTGTTCTCGAGCTACTTCTACAGTCACATTACCGAGATTCTCGGTCTTAAGTTTAGTAGCACTTGCTTCGGATCCAATATAGTGGGTACAAGAAGGTCCCGACGTGTCTGATCCTGAAGGAGACGCATGTGAAGGACCCAATGAGCTAGACACAAATGCAGTCTGGAGAGGTGCTCCAGATGTCTTAGCTTGAGGCGTGGCGTTGTACAAAGCTAGAATTTGATTGTACGAAGACTTCTGAGCTCTGTACTTCATCTTAAGTGCCTATTCTTGCAACTTAACAATGAAGTCATTAATATCTAGTTTTTCTAGCATTCCATTCTGTCTCAGGTTAGACACGAATGAAGCCCACTTTTCAGGCAATCCGTCTTCAAAGTTAGTAACTTTCTCTTCCATGGTAGTAGCCACCCCATGTGTATGCAGTTCACTCATCAGATGGTAGAATATCTATAACGTCGTCTAAACTCTCGTTTCCATCGACGAGAAGTTATCGAATTCCTTCTTTAACTCCTTAGCCTTGATTGCCTTCAACGAAGCATTCCATCATACCTCTTTTCTAGCTCATCCCAAAGTTTCTTGGACTGCTTATTCTCTGAGTACTGGTGGAATGTCTTTAGGAATAGACTGTGTAATCAATGCATAAACTCTTTTCTCTGCATTGTATTTAACTTTCTGCACGTCCTTCATCCCTCCTAACGTTAGCTTAACTCCATCAGCTCCCACCGGTGTACTATATCCAATCTCGATGGCTTCCCACAAATTCGGATCCACTCCATTGAGGTAGATCTCAAAACGTTGTTTGAGTGGGGAAACTCATCTAACGTCAAGAGCTTTGGTGGTTTATTATGATTACCCACCTCACTCTCAAGCACAGCAGGTTCTGTATCCTAGAGTCCTTCCTAGCAGTAAAGGCTGACATTTGATCTTCCATGGCGAATAACTTTAAGTATAATAAAACAAACTGTCACTTGTGCGACTGAAGGATGCGAATGGTCTAGTCGTGCGTATGAACTCTGCGACTGGTTCAATCGTGCGGCTGAACTAAGCGATTGGCTCAGTCGTGCAAATGAATCTGATGCGTATGAGCAATGCGAACGAACGGTTCAATCGTACAAATGGAGATGCGACTAGGTCCAATCGTGCGTCTGGACTATGCGATTGAAGTCCAGTCGTGCGAATGGACTCTCGTGCGATTGAAGCTGCTGTTTTGCGATATTTTCTAATCGCCTATGTCCATAGAAACCAAACTTTGATGAGCAGGGAACGCCCAAGATCACTTTTGACACCAAAACTTGCGTTTTAATGCAAAAACACAATTTTTTTATCAATCTTGATTGAATCACACGTAATCAAGAGCCAAAGCTCTGATACCACTGTTAGGACCTGGTATTTGAACGAAATACCTAGTGATTAGCGTGTAAACCAGATCAAATAGTGTGGAATCCTATTTGATTGGCGATCCAATCAGTGAGAACACACGAAGAATCAATCAATAATTGAATCTAACGTTAGAAGTCGATTGGGAATCGAGCTAATGTGTTCTGTGAACTTGGAGAAACGAATTGGGAGGCTTCTAGACAGCTAGGGTACGTCTGGAATCGTAATTAATGAATGCTCTAGTTTTTCCACGAATTTGGTTGTATTTATATTTTAGTATTGTTCATTCGTGCGACTGAACCATTATTATGGTTCAGTCGTGCGATTGAACCATGCGGTTGATTCATCCGCACGACAGAGTGTTCAGTCGTGCGACTGAGCCAATCTTATGTTACAATCATACGACTGATCCAGTCCCCTGGTTCAGTCGTGCGACTGAGTCATTCGTATGAAGTTATTCATGCGTATGGTCCATTCGCATGAGAGCTTCATTATGTTAAGTTTGAATGTATTAATTAATATAACATTATGTGTAACAATTCAAACAACCACAAACCTAATTAACCAATTCAACGTCGACTCATTAATGAAATATTAAACATTATAAATAACAAATATACAATATCATTTCATTAGTCATTCCAAGCATTACGTCAGAATCAGACAAACAAGATCTATTACATTCATATCATGATCTAGGGACATACATGCATCAACACATTGTTTGCTTTGCCAGCATCTTCTTGTTTTTCAACATTTTCAGGAGATGATTGTTTCTCATTAGTTATCATTCCTTCTTCTTCATTTATATTTTCTTCAGCATCAGCACATCTTTGTATTTCTATCAACATCTCAAGTTTAGTGATTCTTTTCATTTGGCTATCATTTGACTTCGAAGATTTAAGATTATCTCTGCTTGTTCTTCGATCATATCTTCTTGCTCTTACATAGCTATAGTTTGGATGGCAAGTGTATCAACATGGCTACTAACTTCTTCTCTTGAATGGTTAAGTGCAGCTTTTAAATTTTCAATCTCTTTCTCTTTCTCCTTCTTTTTAGCTTCATGTTTTTCTTTAAGCTCTTTTAACTCCTGCTCCTTTTCATCAAGCTATAGAACCTATCTTCAATGATTCTAGCCCTCTTATTCAATATTCTTTCCATCCTTTCAATTTTTTTATAAGAGCTCAGAGATTAACTCATCTTTTTCATCTAGTCAATTTACATTAGACTCAGCAAAACTCTTTAAGGGAGCAATCTCTGAAGTGATTCTCCTTATAGGCATTTGAGCATGATGATCCTCCTCATTCGAAGATGATTTGGAAGCATTAGATGTGCTTGTTGAGTCTCTAAACTCGGATGGAATATCATCGATAGGTAATGGTTGATGTGGTGACATTGGTGAGTGATGTGGTGGTGATATTGGTGGTTGGGATATTGGCGATGGTTGTAGTGATGGTTGTGGAGACGGTTGTCGTGATAGTTGTGGTGATGGTTATGGTGATGGTTGTGGAGATGGTTGTGGTGATGGTTGTGGAGATGGTTGTAGAGATGGTTGTGGAGATGGTTGTGGAGATGGTTGTCGAGTTGGTTATGGTAAAGCTACAAATGGAGATGCATAGTCATGAATTTCAGGTTAGTATGAGAATCACACCCTGCACCATCATCGGGTGATACTCACCTTTGCATATCAGCACCATCAGTTTGCTCATCAGTAGCTTGTTCATTATTTTGATCTTGAGCATCTTGTTCTACTCCTTGTTCTTCTTGATTGATTTGTTGAAGCATCCAAGGGAGAAAAGGTGAGTGAGCTCCACTGTAAAAGTTTATGGGATCCCAATTTTTATTGTACTTGTATGATTTTGCATCATAATGAGGAATATCAATTACTGGTCCCTCAGTAGCAAGATTTGGGAATGCTTCATTAATTAAACACTGGATGAATCTTGGATACATTAAGAACTTGTAACTTCTCCCTCTTGTGTGTTTGAAATCAGGCCATTAAATACATAGGCAGACATGTTGAATGGTGTGTTTGTGCAAACATCACAAATTACTGAGGAAATGGTGATTGGAATATCATTCCACCCTATTTTTCTCTTGGATAGGCAGTGCCAAAAGAGGTGGATTACGAATCTCCAGTGCAAATCAACTAATCCTTTTACAATCTGTTTAGCTTCAAATCCTCCTTCGTACCCAATCTCAGCAAAGAAGGTGGTTATGTCATCCTCATCCAGCTCTAGTGGTGCATCAGCATCATCACCAAAATGCAAACATCTTCTTACAGAATCTTCAGTGATGCTTAGAGTATGATCATTATCAATTCATCCAGATAAAGTTCTAACACCATCTTCTTCAATCACTTCAGCTGAATTCCAGAAAGACCTTACGAGATTCTCATAGCTGGTGGGTGTAACAGTGATAGCATAAGCTACCCTTGTAGAGATTAATCTGATGATATCTCTGAATCCCTCAGCATCTGGCACATCAGGGCTTAAATAACCACTAACATTATGGAGCTTGCTCCATGAAATATTTGCCATTTAATCTGCATAAGAGACATATGTGTTAGTTTTGATGAGAAAGCATGTGCATAATTGATCAGTTTGACTTTTAGTGGTCAAAGATGAACATTTGAAGTCAGTGTTTCATTATTGTCACATCAATAGTGAATTTGTTATAGAACAATCACATGTTCTTTGATTTTCAAATTTAGATAAACTATTTATTAGATGTTACTTCATTGATTCGTCGCACATTTTCGTTTTTCATCGGACTATGTTCTTGTGATGAACAAAACTATGGAGGTTTTTCATGATGGTTAAAATTTCTCTTTGTTTGCATGTTCATTGATGTCGAAAATATATAACATATCGTTGAATAAGTTGGATTTTGTCTGTTCTTCATTATCATTTGGTTCTTCGTTCACTTTTGGTTCAATGGTCTGAAAGTTAGGTTATCGAAAATTTATGGAAATTTCACCATTCTATCAATGCTAGTGTTGATTGGAATCTAGTATACTAACAGGTTGGTTTGAACACACTGAATTCTTTGGTTTTTGATGATGAAGATAATCAAAGAAGGTATACTGTGTTTTTGCGCTCGTCTCACTATGTAGTCTCTCCAATTTGAAAAGTATTAATGACCCTTTGAAATTTCTTAAAATAGTCAAATAATGGCTTTTACAAAATTTTACAAGTTTTAGAGCAAATGCAGTCACATTTTAAACACTTTAGCAAATGCGGAAGAGTAAATTTTAAGTCTTTGGGTCATCCGCATTTGTTTACTGTTGTAAATGCAAAAGTGAAAATTCAATAACTTTGCAATCCGCATTTGTTTACTGTTGCAAATGCGGAAGAGTTCACTTGTGATTTTGGGCATATGCATTTACATACCATAGCAATGCGGAAGATTTGTTACTTCTATTTTCTTCTATCCGCATTTGTGCACTGTTGCAAATACGGAAGAACTAAGTTCACTAGCATTTGTTCACTATAACACATGCGGTTGACAAAACTTATTTAGCATTGCTCATTGTAGCAAATGCGGTTGAATAAAATTTGTCAGCATTGCTCACCGTAGCAAATGCGGAAGATATGACTGTATGCATTTGCTCACTATAGCAAATGCGGAAGATCTGACTTTGTCAGCATTTGCTCACTGTAGCAAATGTGATAGAATAAATCCACGTTTACTTTATCATCAATCATTGACAAGAGATTAATCACTTAATTATTTCTACTTGAACATACATGAGCATTGATGATGTGTATCCACAAATGCGGATGAGTAAAACAAATGCGGAAGTGTAAATTTCATCCGTATTTGACAAATGCGTTGAACACATAAAAATTTATCCGCATTAATAAATGCGGTCGAACACTTGAAAATTATTTTATCTTCATTGACAATGCGGTAGAACAATTTTTGTTCCGCATAGGTTTTAACACTTCAAAATTTCATGTATACTTGTAGCACACTAATGCGGTAGAGCACAATCATTGTCCACATTAGTTTCACCTTGAAATAAAAAGCTACCCGCATTGGTTATAAGCATGGGTTACATGCACTTACCTGCATTAACTTTTGAACTTAGTCATAAGTTAATGTGACTATTTTGCTTTTTCATGTTATGAAGAGATGCCATTGATTGATTTTTCTTATGCAGTAGTTGGCTATTGAGGTTGTCAATTCTTGCTTGGATTGACTTATACATCAAAAGTGATACAAGTTTCCCATTATCTGACTGATCTTGGACTTTTCATGGTTCCAAGAATCTTCATAGGCTAAGATACTATGGAATAACTTCTGCAACAACACATGCATTTTCTTTTCCTTTGTTTTAATGTTTTTAAGAAAGTAATTTAAGATAGTAACAATCTATAAAGATTTAATCAAAAATTTTAAATAAGTCCCCCTAAAGTTTATATCCACATGTGGATAAAAACTTTAAAGATTTAAAAACTTTTTGACAATTATATACATTGATTATTGATAATGAAGAGAAGTATATCTTCTGTTGGGATCATATCAATCTACATTACACATGTGCATCCTTATGATAAAATGGACATGTTATAAACTTGATGATTGAAGATATGTTTGTCCTCTTAAACTAATACCCGGTTGATATTTTGATGCAAATAAATTTATCATGTTTTTGGTTGATTTAATTATTCCATATGTACCTCACACACACAAGCATGGAATGATCAACCATCCTTATACAATGCATGGTAGAACTTTTGTACAACTTTCCTTACCAGGTCACTTAAATTATCAGAACTCATTTTCACTGATCCTCATTAGGATTCTTTTACTTTGATCCTTTTCATGATGATCCACGCTGGGATTCTTTTCACTTCACTTTGGAAGGTGATCCATGATAGGATTCTTTTGTTCATTCACTTGGAATGTATTGCTTTTGTAGATTCATCCAATTTGGATGTGTTCATCATTGGGAATCTTTTGGATTATTACATCTGCACTATGTGCTTGTTTCATCAGGTCTTTTCTCAGCAAAAAAAAGATGAAACTTGATGTGGGTGAAAGAGATTCATAAAGCATCATTACGTGGTGTGTTTAGGTTAGTACACACACATGCACTAAGATAAGCCAATACATACCTGTACTTTGTGATGATTGTTTCACTATTGAATAAAAATTTTAATTCGTCACGGCATGTATCTTCTCTCCTAAGTTGAGCCAACCAACTTATCCGTTAAGTCATGACAGTCTTTGCAATTTTCAAATTAGGCACACTAAATGATATAACGACTGTAAATATATCATTTCCCGTATGATATTCTATTCTTCATAAAAGTGATTCCCTTTTATTTGTGTTTTCTAGTATTTTTGACTTGTTTTTGATGTTTGGAATTATTTTTACTCAAGGTTAAACATGCCAATTGACTGAACCAACAATTCCAACCTACCTGGTTCAAATGCCTTAGTAAACAAATCAGCTAATTGATTTTTAGTGGGTACTTGAATAAATTGATTCACTCTTTTTCAGCATAGTCTCTCAAAAAGTGATATCTAATTTCAATATGTTTTGTTTTTGAGTACTGAACTAGATTATTGGTTATGAAAACAGCTTCAGTGTTGTCAATGTGAATTGGTGTGTGCAAGAAGTTATAACCATAATTAATCATCTACTTTTGAATCCACAGTACTTGAGATAATAGGCTGATGCTACAATAGACTCAGCTTTTGCTATTGATACAGACACGTTTGTCTGCTTCTTGCATTGCCAAGAGACTAGTCTGGGACCAAGAAATTGACAACCGCCAGTGGTGGATTTTCTGTTGAAGTTGCATCCTCCTTAATCACTATCTATAAAGGCATAGAGATTGAAGTCTCCTTCCTTTGGATACCATAATCCAAGAGCTGGTTTGCCCTTCAAATATCTGAATATCCTCTTGACTACATTCACATGTGATTCTTTTGGATTAGCTTGATATCTGGCACACACACACAAACACCAAACATAATGTCAGGCCTACTGGCTGTTAGATACATGAGTGAACCGATCATAGATCGATGGTGACTGTGATCGACTAATTTGGCTTCAGGATTAGGTCCAATCTTCACTTTAGTATCCACAGAAGTTTTGAAAGACTGAGAGTGAGCAAAGTGGATTTTCTTCAGCATAGTTTCCACGTATTTTGATTGATTGATGAAGATTTCATCTGCTGTCTGTTGGACTTGCACCCCTAGAAATAAAGTGAGTTCCCTCATAGCACTCATTTGGAATTTTGAAGGCATAAGGTCTTCAAATTCTTTGCAGAGCTGCTTGTTTGTTGTGCCAAAAATGATGTCACCCATATAAATCAGGAGTAACAACATGTCTTTTCTTCTTCGTCTTCTGAAGAGAGTCTGATCAATCTTTCCACTTTCACATCCATTTTCAAGGAGAAAAGATGACAGAGTCTCATACGAGTTTCTTGGAGCTTGGTGAAGACCATACAGAGCTTTGTCAAGCTTATAGACTCTGTGAGGGAAATCTGGATCTTCAAATCCCGATGGTTGACTCATATAGACCTCTTCAGCAATCTTTCCATACAAAAAGGCACATTTCACATCCATTTGATAAATAGTGAATTTCATGGATGCAGGATATGCTAGAAAGATTTGATTGCTTCTAATTTGGCCATCGGCGCAAACACTTCATCCCAGTCCATTCCTTCTTCTTGAGTGTATCCCTATACCACTAATCTTGCTTTGTTTCTGATGACGATCCCACTATCATCAGTCTTGTTTCTGTACAACCATCTCGTACTGATAGGATATTGTCCTTCAGGAAGATCTGTACCAGTTGCCATACTTCTTGCTTCTTGAATTGGAGCAATACTCCTGCATTGCTTCAATCTAGCTATTGTCTTGAAGAGCCTCTTTGATATTTTTGGGTACTGTTTGACAGAAAAAGCATGAGAACAAACAGATGTTTCCAATACCAGACTTGCTTCTTGTCACCCTCTGATTAAGATCACCAATAATGGTTTCAAATGGATGATTCTTGTGTATTCTGGTGGTTGGAATGGAGTGACCAGCAATAGTTACATCAAGATTGGAGACATTCAGTTCATTATGGTTAGAGGCACCTTTATCTTGTACTGTTGTTGAATTATGCCGGTTGTCAGACTCCGTTTCAGCTCCTGCTTCAGCTTTAGCAGGATTGTGATTACTTTCATCATTTGATGTTCTTTGTGTTTTAGATGGAGGAGTGGCTTGTTTTTGATTTCTAATCTCAGTTGAAAGGTCTTTTGAGCGTGATGGCAATAAGCTTGGACCTCCGTCAGTTGAAACACTCTGATTTAGTGATGGTTGGATAGGAACATCTTCATTATTGTATTCAGTAGATGTAGGAGGAATTAATGGAAAGTCATTCTTCTTTCTACAGCTGAAGACGTTTCATCTGAATGGAGATTTCTTGCATTAGACAAGTGAAATTGATCAAATGATTTTGTAAAAGAGTCAATATCAAATAACCGGTCGGGACCATTTGTAGATTTGGGAAACGAATGTTCCTTGAATTGAACATTTGTTCATTCATCAATAATGTTTAATCAAGGATTAAACACTCTATAAGCCTTTGAGACAGAAGAATAACCTACAAAGAATCCTTCATCAGACTTAGGTGAAAACTCTCCTAGATAGTCTCGGGTGTTTAATATTGAGACAGGACTACCAAATGATTTAAGAAATCCAATGAATGGTTTTCTATGAAAAAGCAGTTCATATGGAGTCATGTTGCTCTCTTATACAATTAAAGTTTGGATTTGTACAAAGCACGATGTGATAACTGCCTCTGCCCAACAGGTTAGTGGCAGCGTAGCATCGGCTAGCATCGTTCTTGTTGCTTCAATGAGTATTCTATTTCTCCTTTCAGTTACCCCATTTTGTTGAGGAGTTCTAGCGGCACTGAATTGATGAGCAATGCCTTTGCTTGTACAAAAATAACTCATGTCTTCATTTTTGAATTTAGTTCCATTATCACTTTTGATTGTTTTGACCTTAAGATCAAGTTGATTTTCAATTTGTGTGATAAAGTTTTGAATTATTGGGATGCCTCATTTTGATGAAGTAAGAAGAACACTCATGTGAATCGTGAAAAGTCATCAATGATCGCCAAACAATACTGTTTCTTTCCAATACTCATGATATGAGTTAGTCCAAACAGATCCATATGAAGTAGCTTCAATGGAGTATTGTTTGTGTTCACCAGCTTGGATTTATGAGAAGATTTGTGTTGTTTTCCTTTGAGGCACGCTGAACAGTGATCAACAAAGTGAAATTGTTTTTGGGGAAGACCAGTGACATGGTTTCCTTTGACCAATCTATTCATGTTTTTAAAGTTAGTGTGCCCCAAACGTCTGTGCCAAAGCTGTGACTCATCAAATGATGTTTTTCCCAAAAGATATGTTTCTTCTTTAGGTGATGCAGAACATAGGTTTAAAACATAAGTATTATTCTTCCTTGGGGTCTTTAGGACAACTTATTCTTCAGAGATCTGAAATCCAGGTTTCAGAATGTAGCATTGAGTGTTTATAAAGTGAGTGGAATATTTCTTGTCACAGATCAGAGACACGCTTAGAAGATTGAAGTTCAGTTGTTCATAGTAGTTCACTTTGTCAAAGCTCAGCATCCCGTTTGTCACAGATCTTTCACCTGTAATTCTACCACCTTGTGATTCTCCACCAAATGCCACCATAGTTCCTCGTATGTGCTTGATGTTACGAAGGAGGGAACGATCTCCGGTCATGTGTCAGGAGCATCCACTGTCCACGTACCATAAGCTGTTGGACCTATATGGATGACCCTGCAAGCATAAAAGAACTAGTTAGAATATGGAACCCAAGCCATGATGGTCTTGGGTTTCCCGTTCCTATCTGTTATGGTGACTTCTTGGTACTTTCCTCTAAATTGTGATTTATTTAGAGGTGATCACGGAGATTGCTTATGATATCTTGCTCGAGTCTTCTCATCATCATTAGCAGAAGAGTCAGATGAGTAGTGAAACCTTTGATATCTATTCTTTTGAAGAAATTTAAATCTTTTTTTATTTTCAAAGTTCATTTTGGGTCTTGAAAAGTCAGACTTTTGATTGATGAAATGGTTGTTTCTTTGACATTTCCACGTTTCTTTTGTTTTGCTCATGTCATTTAATGATCTAGATGTTCTAGATTGATTGTTATGCAAATGACTCCTGACTTGAGTTTTGCCTGATGATGTTGTTAAGATGGGTTTATTTTGGGGAATTCATAATCCCTTCTCATTGAAGTAACAATCAGATGTATTGTGATTGTTCATATCACAAACTGAACAATATTTGTTGAAATAACAATTTTTGGTTGAGTGATTGTTCATATCACATATAGAGCAGTATTGATTATAAAAGCATTTTTCTATCTTGTGATTGAACATATCACGAATGTCACAATACATTTTTTTGTTGCTTGAATTAGATTTTGATTTGTGTGTCTCAGTTGATTTTATCATTTGTTGTTAAGCCACTTTCTATTGCTTAGGGGATGAATCAAAATCAGCCCTTTTTGTTGCTTACTTAACAACAATACATTTGTTTGATTTTCTGGGTTGTTTTGGTTTCTTCAACCCATTTCTCACCTCTTTCTCAAACTGGTCAAGGTGTTCCTTGTTGCAAATATGAAACCCAACTCCCTATCTTAGTTTTGAAGAATGAGGGTCTGATAGAGTTTTATGTGTTGAACTCAGTGATCCTTTTTATATATTTTTCAGTGAAACCTTTTCTAATTTGCTTGAATGTTTGGAGATATGATCTGATTATTAGAACTGCTCTCAGCAGTGGGTTTCACTGATATCAAATACTTCTTTTTACCGTTTAGAGCAGAAGGTATGAATTTTATGAAAGGAACAATTGCGTTTACGGGGCTTGAGGGTTTCATGACACTGACTGCCTTGTCTGAGCACTCTTTGATTTTGATTGGGTGACCTAACTTGATTTTATCCACATTTGTTTTGAGGATTGGTAACTTGTTTTATTATAGATTTTGGTTCCATAGTTTTAGTTTCAATTTCCTCATTGAGTGAGACAGATTCAGGCATGATAGTTTAGTTGTCACTGTATGGTGGAGGACATGAATTATACCCAATCCCCGACATGTCCTTTGGATCCTTTTGAGAATCAAGCATCTCTTGCTGCTTGACTAAAGACATTTGAAACTTTTCAAGTTTCACTTCAATTCGTGTATGTTCAGCCTTAGATTGGGCTAACTTTTAGTAAGTAGCTCATTCTCAGCTGCAAGAGTGCATTTTTCACCATGCAGTTTTTCAATGTCATGGATAAGAGATTTAATTTTGATTTCAAAGCCTTTATCTCTCTTTTCATCATCTCTCATTTCACCTTTTCTTCTTTACTTTTCACCATCCATTTATTCCATATCATATTGATCCATTTCCTCTAGATCTTCTTGGATCAGATGAGCACAAGTCTTCCTCTTAAGTATGCTTCAAAGCTTGCCATAAAGGCATTGTAAGTTGCCTTTTGTTCTTCTGATCTTGTATCTTCAGGAGTGGTTGCAGGAGCAGAAGTAACTTTGGATGCTTGAGATGATGTTGATGGATGATTGGTTGGTGGAGTTACAATGAACCCTGTGCTGTTCAGTTGATCTCTTGATGAGATGAAATCATCCTACTCAGTGATGAAGGCATTTTCCACAGCATGAGATTCTCATGGAAATTTGTAGGCCTCAATCACTCTTGTCCACCAAGATTTCTACTTCTTTCATCAAGTTCCAATGCTCTATTTTGGCTATCATGATATCCAAAGTAGTACTCTCAAGATCAAGAGTATTTTTCAGCATTGTTAAATTCTGTTTCCAGCTTTCAGGGAGCCTGTGTAGCATTTGTTGTTTAGTTCCTTGATCTTGTAAGTGACTCCCATGAATTCTAGGTCATTACCAACTGTACAAATCTGTGCAGTTGTTTGGATATGGACTCCCCTTGGTGTGATGAAATGTTTCATATTGATTAACAAGCTTATCCTTGTTAATTTCTTCTACCTCACTGCTTCCTTCACAAATAATTTTCAGTGCATCCCACATATGCTTTAGCAGTACCATACTTCTCCAAGCTTTTCAGGACATCCATCGTGAGTGCCTGAGTTAGGAAAGAGTAAGCTTTCAGATCAATCTTGATTTTCTTAAAATCTTCATCATCAAGAGTTAGATCTTCAATAGGTATCCTTGCAGTTTTGTAAATTGCAGCTTGATCTGCAGAGAGAGTGACAGGGTTGTGTGGCCACTTGCTTATTGAGATCCAAAACTTAGGATCTACACGTGTGATGTAATTCCTAAACATGATTTTCACTGTTTAAACTCATATTTGTGTTTAAGCATAGGAGGTTTAGGTGTATGACCATGTTCTGAGAGACTGTTAGAATACATTTTAACAGGTAGTTTTTGACATGTTTTAATTACCGATTAGATGAATATTAAGGTTGATTAGTCCAACTTGTCCAAATAGTCCAATATATTTCAGAATCAGATTTGTTACTTTAGTGAGTTTCTTGTTGTTGGTTTCAACTAAGTTCTTCACACAAATCTCTTGAGTAGTAACTGGTTTATGTGAATGTTTTGGTAAGAACTTGTTGACAGGAGTATTTTCTGTTGTTTACTAATTAGAGATGATGGAATACAATATTAGCAACTCAATCACCAGATCAATTGAATTCTATTCATGTCTTGGGTAGATCTGAACAAGAACCGAGAGCCAAAGCTTTGATACCAATTGATTGGGTTAGTGAGATTAAGATTCTCAGTAAGGATCGAATATAATGACTGAGTTAATGATTGAATGGCAGAATCAAAACAATCAAGAAACATTAAATGCAGAAGAAATACTCATAAATGCTTTTGTATATATTAACAAAGGTGATTGATTACAAAGAAAAGTAATAATACACCTAGAGAATACAAATATTCTGATTGTCTAAAATTCTGTCACCTCATGTACGAGGTCATCTATTCTATTTATTAGCAGACAAGATGCCTTTATAAAATGACTACACTACCCCTGACCTATTACATCATAACTAGTCTAAGTTTTGATCCGCATCTCTGCTTGTTCATCCGCATTGGCAAGTGCGGATGAGTTGACTTGATCAGGATTTCTTCACTTGATCATCCGCATTAGTATGTTGGTCATCCGCATTGGTTAATGCGGATGAACAAATACTTCTACGAATTTATGCGGTCATCTGCATTGGCAAATGCGGATGAACAAAGTCTTGTCCACATTACTAATAGGTCTTCCGCATTTGTCAATGCGGAAGAACAAATACTTGTCCGTATTTGTTTTATGTCTTTCGCATTGACTTATGCGGAAGACCATAATTGGTTTTTCTTGTGCGGGATCTTCATTCGCATTTCTTCTTGGACTTATGGGATTCAAACAAAACAAACATCAACTCATCCATTGAATTGGCATGTATGATCCTTTCAGGGTGCAACATAAGAAGCAGACATCAATACGTTGTTGCTGCAATTTTTTGTTCACAAATAATCTGGATTCAACAGCAAATGCACGACTACGGTTTGAAATTCTCTAACACTCCCATATTTGTTGATAATTTTGATGCTATAGCCGTAACTAAAAATCCTTTTCAACATCCAAAAACTAAACACATCGGAATTAAATATCACTTTGTACGTGATTGTTTTGAAAATAATATAATCGATGTCGCGCTGACCTCTACACAAAAGCTTTTGATAAACCAAGATTTTTTATTTGTTAGAGGTCAACGGAGTAAAAAAGAAATCTGAAGTGATTCTAGAAGACGACAGTACATAATCTGACGAGTAGAGCTATTTTTTATTTTATTTTTATTCTTCAACTATTAAAATTCAAAACGTAAAAACATTTTCGGTTTTAGAATTTTAGAGGGAGAATAGGTTAGTTTAAAATTCTAAAACCGAAAATGTTATTAAAAAAGAAATTCTAAAACCGAAAATGTCTTCAACTATTAAAATTCAAAATGCTTGTTGAAATAATTAAAACTTAAATCATCACCAATGTGTGTCAAAAATCTGTGTATGGATTAAAGAGGACAAATAGGCTGACAATCATGGTGAGTTATAGCTCTTGAAAGTCAAAATCACTGCGTGCATCTTGTAGCTCTAGTATGATTTCCTAAAATTGCTAGTGACTATGAGTGAAAAGAAGGATCAAGCATCAAAATTGTTTTTTAAAGTGTCCCAAGTGATTCTGATATATCTGTATGACTCCAAAATGAATGGTACGAGAAATGATTAACTAGAATTGAAGTTGCGCCGTCAAGGAAGTAAAATCAATTTGAATTATTCTAAAGGTTGAATTTCATCTCTAATAAAAAAATACAAATATATGTCTTGTTATTGTTCTTAATTTCAAGTTGTTCTATTTAATTTTAGTAAATTTTAAGGTAAGAGTCGGACTCAACACATCGTCGTAATCTATGTATCACTCACTCAAAAGGGTCATGTCTAAGTTGACCAAAACATTTTAATATAAAATGAGTCAGTCTGAGGTGTCAAGTTTGTTTTAAGTTAAAGGATCACGTCTGAGGTGATCAATAATGTTTTCAAATTAAAAGGGTCATGTCTGAGATGATCATCGGTGATAATGTGTTATCTATTATTAAAAGGATAAGTGTTTGAAGGTGCATTTGGTCAAATTAACAAGTCAGATGCATTAGCATGATTGACCATAAGTATGGACCAGTCGCACGAATGGAGCATGAGATTGAACCATTCGCCAGAGTGGATCTTGAGTATGAGCCAATCGCATGAATGAAGGTGGCCGACTGAGTCAGTCATACGACTGAACCCCAGTCGCACGAATGGATGATACAGACTGAGCCAGTCGAACGATTGAGGCCCAATCACCCGAATGAAGCGGGCGAATAGGTCTAGTTACCCGACTAAAGATAAACTCAGTATAAATAGGGCTAAAGTCGGTCGAATATCCTCATCACCCCTCAATCTCCCTAAAATCGCCCGAAAGCACATACATTCTGCCAAAATTTGATTGAGTTGATTTCTCACCACCATTGTGTTACTGTCGTGTTTGTGCATCATGTACAGGTAATAAGTAACTGAAATCGCACATAGTGCTAATAGACCAATTTGATTAAAAATCAAGCAATGAGTAACAAACATCAAATAAACCATATAAACGTGTATAATGGTTAAAATAAAAGACAAACTGTAACAATTAGGGTTCCTGCGAGTCTAAAGAGTCTAAACACAATGTTTAACTTCAAGTTTTGACCTAGATTCGGGGTTAAAGTGTCGAACAGAGAGCTATACGACTGGTCACTTTGAATGAACTTCAAACGCACGATTGAACTGGGCGAGTGACTCAATTGGCCGAATGAACTGGGCGAATGACATAATCGGCCGAATGAACTAGGTGTATGAACACAATCGCCCGATTGAACTCAAGCGCACGCACAATCTCCCGATTGAACTCAGCCGCATGCTCAGTACCCCGATTGAACTCAGTCGCATACTCAATCAACCGACTAAACTCAGTGGTGTGGTTCAATCGCACGATTGAACCAGACTGATTTCAAAACAGTTTAAGTTTCAAGTATTTTTGTTCTGGATTAATCTGAAGTTTATATGTCTTATGTTATAGAAGCATGGCAGAGAGGTGGACTATAAACACCAAGCATAATATCTGTGGTCACCTTGATCGTACTTCCCGGAATGCTGCTGAGTTCTCAGGGATTATAGCCTTTCGGCGCCGATCACGGATCTTTAAGGCTATCTAGACTCCCTACACACCATACAGATCCATCCAGCAGTCATTCTAGCAGAGTGAAAGGGTTGACAGGTCAGCTGAGCCCCATTGTATCCGGAGCTCCATCTTGGGTCAAGAGATAGTGATCACGGAGGAGGAGTTAAGATGAGTCTTAGGTCTGGGTTAGGATGGAGACCAACCAACTAAGCTACATCCCTTGATAGTGCAGGGATGCTTTATGAGGATCAAGTAAGTCAGCAACTTAAATGTCAGAGTACTGAACAACAGTAACATGTGCCCTCAACTTAAGTATTGGCACATGTGATCCTCAAGTGCATAGCCTCTAGGCGTGGAGGATTTGATGACCCCTTGGAACAAATCCAGAATGCATTTGTTGCACTGGTACTAAACCATCCATTCATTTTCTCTCGCATGATCTTCTCCTATCTGGTCGAGAATCTGGAAGCCAAGGGTAAGCAAGGTTTTTGCATGTACCCGTGTTTCCTTCACCTGATTATCGACCAAAAGCTGCCTCGCTGCCCAAACAGAGTGATGATGCAGTTACACTGGAGGTCATGGATGACACCACTCTCTGGAGGATGAAGATCTACTGGGGTAAGCAGGTGAAGCCCCTGATGAGGAGGTTATTTGGGCATCTGGCCCGAGATGACTATATGGTGCCAGCGAGGAGGAAGTGGCGCGATGACAATAGTGATTTTGATGTTGAGCAAATTGCTTTACCCTTCGATGATTCTGACGGTGATGGCCACGATGCTAGACAAGGAGGTGATGGTCTGGGTGGACCTAAGCCTGCTCCTATCCACCATGATTTCCAGATCGAGGAGGAGTATGACGAAGAGCCTCTGGTGCGAACGGTGGGGAGCCGGGTCGTAGCCACGGAGAGAGGGCTCAGGGCGGTTGGTGGACGCCAAGGGAGTCCGATGATGCGACAACTGCTAATACAGATCCCTTGTATACCCCAAACTAGCCCATCAGCCAAGGGGAGCCTCTATTTCTAAGGGCTACAGGAAGAAGAGGATGACACACGCTATAGCAAAAAGGGTTCATTGACCACATCCACTCCCACTGCCACAGCCACCACCACAACTACCACCACCCCTGCCACACCCCCTACCACCACTTCCACACTATCAACCACCTCTTCTGCAACCAGCGCTCACCATCCACTACTATCCCACCACCCATATTCACCACAGCCACAACTACCACCACCAGCCACCAAGCAGGTCCATCATCCCATACCACCTTCACCCTAAGACCCACTCTACCCTCCATTGGGGTAGAGGAACACCTAGAAGCACTAAACAGGATGGTGCTAAAGCTATTAGCTGTTGACAAAGAAAAAGCTTCTCAACTAAGTCAGCTTGTGCAGCTAAATGCTACTCAAGCAAAGCAGTCTATCAAAAGAATAGAGGTGTTGGAGGCCTATAACAGGATGATCATGCTCAAACTAAGGGATCGAAAGATAAGCCACTGAAGATTAGAGAGGGTGATGATGATGATGATGATGATGATGATGATGATGCGGATTATGATAGTGATGATGATGAGACTAGTGAAGATGAAAGGCCAAGGGCAAAGAAAGATGATGATAATGATGAAAAAGGAGATGCAGCGGCATCTTCCTCGGCTCAAGGTCAAGAGAGAAGGACAAAGAGAAATCAAGGCCAAGGAGCATCATCCTTTGCACCACCTGCTGAGAAGCATGTCATTCAAGACAAAAGTAATGCTTAGATGTTTATGTATTTGAAAACTTTTGTACTTGAATCTTGTATTAATTCTGTAATTAATGTTTATATATCTTTATCAAATGTTTGAATGTCTGGATTAATTACTAATGATTGATGTGTTTTAAATGTATAAATCAAGCACATCAAACATCTAAGCAAGATGAATATGATGTTGCTCCCCTACAGCAAATCAAGTATCAACTCACAATAAATCTTGATTTGCAACGGATAGTCAGAAGGTCGGTGAGCTATACTCCTGAAGAAGGAGAAATCATACATGACCTGACTGTTGAGCAACTTGTAGAGATGTTCAGGCTAAACCCAGATGAGATTGTTAAAGATGCACCTACTTTTGATGTGACAGTGATGATGAACTAAATGATGTAGACGAAATCGAGATAGAGGATGCAACTACTGACAACTATCTAGAGTATACTGACGGAGAGGGCAATGCGATCCCCAACTTGGGTGACACTCTTGATAGTGATAAATTTGAAAAGTTGGATGAGATAGTGAAAAAGACATGGAAGAATGGGAGCCAAGCCCCAAGCCTCGGATGTTGATGTTGATATCAAGAAGGCTGAATGGACAGCTTGTTTTGCTGAGATCCAAGCCCTACGCAGTGCATAGAAGCCAAATGCCTACACCAAGCTATAAAAAGTCAAGAAACACATAAAGGTGTCGGGCAAGATCATTCATGGGCGTATTTTGAGGATCTGAAGGTGTCGGGCAAGATCTGAAGTACTTTATATTCCCACACGATGTGAAGACTATCCTTGGTTTTGAGCTCAACCAGCTGGCATGCCTAAATTTGTTATATGCTGATCCAAGGAAAATATCAGGCTAGTTTGAAGCTGCACTAATGAAAGAATACCACACCAGGTGGGTAAACTTCAGACCTTAATAACCGAAGAGGTACATAAGAAGGTCTGAAGTGGATCCCATTTCTAGAAAGCCTAAGGTAGTGCTGAAGTGGAGTCCTTCGCATATAATGTTCAAAATCCCTTTAAGGGAAATGCCACCGGACTTCACTGCACACTTCAAGTGGTGGTATTACGATTGGAGAACATGTGAAGCGATCACTGTCTTACAAAGAGAGAGCAAAATGGAAACTATCCGGGTGTTCGACCCTATGTGGTTGACCAACTTGTCTACAGACAATGTCTATACCTTATACAATGGCCACTATTCTATGATTCGAAAGATATAGTACAAGCCCTCCAGTTCCAGAATGTGATACGACTCTGTTCGGCATTCGAGATACATGCTGGAGTAACAAGAGAGGAAAAGTACAAGAAATTTGAGGAGCTAATGAAGAATGTTAGACACTAATGTAAGCTAGGTCCAGGGGGAGTTTGTTGATACATATGTACCTAGTTTAGAAGCGTAATGTATAACGTCTATCATGTCTTACATATATGTAATGAATGGGTATGAATGAAATACAATATGTATTTGATGCTTATAATGTTTAATATTTCATTGTTTATTGTGTGATAATTTATAGTGAACTAACTATATAGGTTTGTGGTTGTTGTACATAATTCTTAGTCAATAATGATTGAGAAACATGTTCAAACTTAATTATATGAAGTCATCATGTGAATGGACCATGCTAATGTACCATACGCATGATACTTCATTCTAATGGACTAGTCGCACGATTGAACCAGGAGACTGGATCGGTGGCACGATTGAGACATAAGATTGACTCAGTCGTACGACTGAACCTTCAGTCGTGCGGATGGATCAATCGCATGATTCAGTCGCACGACTGAACCATGCTAATGGTTCAGTCGTACGATTGGAAGACCCTAACCTATAAGTACCACAAAATTCGTGAAAAAACGTAACAATTCGAATACCTACGCACATAATCATACCCTAGCCATCCAGGGACTCAAAAAAACCTGTTCCAAGTTCATAGATCAGATTTGATCTTGTTCTAATCATTCTTAACGTTTCATTATTCGTTAGATTGATCTAAACTGCGTTCTCACTGATTGGATCGCCAATCAAATACGATTCCGCACTATTTGATCTGGTATACGCGTAAAATTTTGATGGAATAAGATAATACATCTCATAAACAATATATGATATTTTGTTGTTCTGGCACAAAACAACATAGAACATGTTATGCAAAAAAAGTATAAAACTGTGTCATTTGACACAAAACTATGTTGTTTGACGCAACACAACACAAAACTTTGTTGCCTGACATAAAACAACGTAATTCTATTTACTTTTCATGAAATTAAAGACAAAAAACAATAAAATTAGAATAATTTCATATAATTTGATTATTTTAAAAGTATAGCAATACAATACTCAGTTTAAAAATGAAAAAAATATTTGATTTTATGGCACAGTTTGTTTTAAAATGTAATCTAGCATGAAAAATATAGAAACGTATAAAAAATTGAAAAAAACTCAAAAAAGTCACACAAATGTTTAAATACCCATAATAACCTTCCACTTTTTTTTTTAATTTTCAACATTATCATAGTAGCCATTGATGAATAAATAGAAGACTAAACTAATTTATTAGCCTTTTTTATAGAAAATATATATTTTTGTGGAACCTATCTCTAATATAGTATATGCATTTTTACACTTATCCTTAGAAAGATAGATAACATGAGAAAACAACATATTTTGATTTCAATCTCCGATGTTAAATCATGTTTCTAGTTTCATATTTCAAAATTATTCTCAAATATTCCTTTGCTAGTTTTCATTATTTTCTTATTATTGTCAAGATCATCATTACAAGTTGTACATGAAAATACAACATTTTTGTTACTTGACCAACCATCATGAGAAGCAAATACAACGGGTACGCTAATAAATAAGATTGATCAAGTAGTGCATTCGATTGGTTCAATATCGAAGAATCTAGAAAAAGACGATTGAGGGTCTGAACAAATGAATAACAAGAATTCTTTGAATTTCTTCGGCACTCTTTATTAGTGTTGAGCTAATTATAGTGCAAAGTCGTACCTCTTTGGTTAATACGGTTCATGACAGGATCGGTGATCTCAAGTTTGATGGATTAGAGTGTAACGCAACGGAATAAGAACAAGAATTAGACAAATTATAGCAAGAATTTGATATTCGTATGCATTAAGAACAAATACGGTTGTAAAGAGAGAATATATTTCTGTGAAAAGGAATGTTAATAATATCAAATGTTTCTGCTCAATCATTCACCGATTAAAATTAGGTTGACACTCTTTATAGAGTGCAATCACTGCTAATATCACGGGATAGTGACATCTGGCAGATTTATTACAAAAATAACTAAAACTTAACAAACTACTGAAATGTTCACAACTACTGAGAACATATTAGAGTGCTAAGTATAAAACATAAAACTACTGATACGAAAGTACTGAAACTACAACGACTGAAGAACAAGCTCTTCAGTCGTTTTACAAAACTACTGAAAGAAAAACATAAAACTACTGAAAGAGAACCATCACAACTACTGAAGAAGACCTCTTCAGCTGTTATGACAACATCTGATACTTGGTCTTCAGCACTTGTGTCTTCAGACTTTGTCTTCAGAACTTGTGTCTTCAGACTTTGTCTTTAGCACTTGTGTCTTCAGACTTTGTCTTCAGCACTTGTGTCTTCAGACTTTGTCTTCAGCGCTTGTGTCTTCAGACTTTGTCTTGAGCACTTGTGTCTTCAGACTTTGTCTTGAGCACTTGTGTCTTCAGACTTTGTCTTCAGCACTTGTTTCTTCAGACTTTTCTTCAGCACTTGTATCTTCAGACTTGTCTTTAGCACTTGTGTCTTTAGACTTTGTCTTCAGCCCTTGTGTCTTCAGACTTTGTCTTCAGCACTTGTGTCTTCAACTGTTGTGGACTTGAGCAGTTGTTGTGACGTCTGTGGGACTTAAGGTTTTTCTGATCCGGCTCATTGGTTCTTTTGGTCCAACAAACTCCCCCTGAACCAATGCAGCCAAAACCTTAACTTTATTAAGTCCCACTTATTGTTGGCAATAAGATTGGTCTTTTTCTTCTTGATCAGCTAAGAAGATGACCCAATTAAGCACTGGCCTCGGAATAGATTTCTGAAATTTGGTTGGCATAGTATGGATAGGAGCCCTGACTTTGGGAACTGGACACAGGGCTGTGGTCCTATCCATGAAATCTACTTCACATGTATAAGCCTGTAGGATTCTCTGGTGTATGCTCTGAGAAACATAATTGTTCTTCCATGGTAAGATTTTCAGCTCCACCATCAAACAGTCCTTCACGCCCATACAGCTCTGAAATGTACTTAGCTTATTTCCATTTTTAAGCTCAACTGTTGTGATCTGTCTGTATGCAACTCATCTGGGTGAGTCCTTCAAGTAACAGACTGAGCTCATTTTGTTTGAAGTTCTCAAGCTTCTTGTAGACTAACCCCTTTTTAATACTCTATTCTCTAACATCTTTTGATGTGGCTTTAGTTTCATAGGCCTTCTTGAAATCTTCTACAATTTCCCAGGGTGATACTACAAGGACACTGTGATCTCTTCATCTACGATCCTTTTTACTTGGCCCTTGTATCTCGAAGGAATGTCTTTCTTCACAATTCTGTGAGCCACCCTAGGATCAGGCCATATTCTCACCTTTTTCTTTTGATATTGAAATGTGTTAGCAAGGGTGTACAATCACACAGCTTCTTTCTTCATACTGATTATTGATGAAGAAGCAGCATAGTTTGTCTATGCTTTTCAGCATCTCATCATCATGAAGCTTGCTGCTGTTCTTCTTCTATCTTTACTCTCACAGCTTCCATCTGTGAGGTGGGAGTGATGGGCATAGGTTTGGCTTTAGGCAAAGTTAGGACGCAGAAAGAGGCAGCCTATCTTCTTCCTCATCATCCTTTTCTTCTTCTTCTTCTAGCCTCACACCCTTCTCTTCTTCTTCTTGGGTGCATCATCGGCTGTTGGTTTGAGGGTAAAGGAATTGGTTTAGTGGGTTGTGGTAGTGGTGATTTTGAAGTGGGAGGTTTTGCAGGTTGTTCTAGCATTCTTGTAGTGAGTGAGGCTTTTGAGTGTTTTGGTAGTTCCTTTATGTTCCCAGCACCTGCCTCATTAATGCTTCAATCACCAATCCCTTAGTGTATGCTTCAGACGAACAGATCTTGGTGGTTATTGCCAAGATACTGTCCCTGGTCCATGACTTAATCTCGATCAATGATCTACCAAGGTACTTTCCAATGAATCTGATCATGATCTCTAGTCTTTCTCTTTCTAATGCATTATAACTTGCCCATCTTGACTTAATTTCTTCAACTTCAAGTCTCCTAATCTCTGAGTCAAGCTGTGCAGTATCGAACCCCTGTCTATACAGTTGATCAATAATGGAGTCCATTGATTTACTGTGTGTAGCATCCGCCATTTTGATCATCTCATCGAGTTCAAGTTCTTTTCTTTTCCTTCAACCTTCCTCTTCTTATATGTGACATGAAAGTCTTTGTGACTTTCACCCACTTGATCAATGTCAGCTCCCTTCACAAACTCCTCTTCCTTCTCAGTCTCCTTTTCTTTCTTCCCCTCTATGCTCTTCCTCTTTGCTTTCACTGACTGACTCTCCCCCTTTTTGATTGCATTGGTTGCAAGGGTTTGAGTAGCAGAAAGCCTTGTGCTCACAATCTCCTCCACCAGGGGTTGTATGATTGAGGGAGGCCTCTCATCCATGGTTTTGATCACAATGTCTGTGATC
The DNA here is from genome assembly GCA_025506515.1 of Flaveria trinervia. Classification (NCBI taxonomy): domain Eukaryota; kingdom Viridiplantae; phylum Streptophyta; class Magnoliopsida; order Asterales; family Asteraceae; genus Flaveria; species Flaveria trinervia. The sequence continues at coordinate 22,984,746 of CM046443.1, forward strand.
ATTGGGGTGATGAGAGGTAGGGATTGCTGAAAGATAGCAGTTGTTTGCTCAGAGGGGTTCTGTCCCTGAGAAGCAGTGCCAGAAATAGAAGCTGGTGGCTCGGAAGTTTTGAGTGGCTGAGTGTGTGGGAGACCTTCAGGTGAAGGTGCCATCTGTGGTTTATGTTGGTGGCAGATGGACTTGCTTGTTGAGAGAATTGGTCAAGTAGTCTTTGTAGTCTACTGACTTCTTCCTCAAGAATTGTTTCTGGGCCAGAACACCATAAAAGAAGCCCAGGTCATCATCAGCAGATGCTGAATCACCCGACCTCCTGCTTGTAGCAGGATGTACATGCACTGGGTGTAGACAGTTTTAGCATGTGCCCTTTTTCTTGGAACTGGGGACTTCCAGCCTCAGGACGATGTCCTTCATCACTGTTGCCTCTGGTGAGGTCTTAGCTATGTTACCAGCCTCAGTCTGATCATGTGCTAATTCAGAAGAGGTGGCAGCCTCACCGATGTTCTGGTCTCCATATCCACACCAGGAGATAGAACATTAAACCCTTGTGCTGTGGGCTGTCAGAAACATGTTGATCCTCTTCCTTAATTGTTGTGGTTTTCCCCTTTGTTGGTGTTTGTTGGGGAGGAGGAGAGGCATGCAGCTTAGTCAGCACGTTTGCAATAATGAGAGTAGGACTTTGTGGTGCGGTTGTAGTGGGAGATGGGGTAAAAGCAGTATGCACCTGGGGAGAATGGTGCTCTTCAATGGCAATCTCCTCAAATGAGGAAGATCCTAGATTAGTGGGTACCCCTTCTTTGGTTGCTGCAGGCTCCTTTTGAGAGGAATCCTGAGCGGTTGTGGCAGGTGAAGTCCTTGTATCCACTAGGGGGTTATAACCAGTGGATATAGCCGCGTTTGTGTTGCAAGGGCATCCTCAGGGGACTCATTTCCCTGAGTAGCCTTTTTTGTCTTCTTTTTAGTGGGTTTGGTGGGGACTTTGGATTTGGAGGTGGTGGTTGTGGGTTCTAGCTATGTGGTTTGCGCAGCTTGGCAGCCATTTTTAGTGATTGGTCAAGTTTTGTGCCGGAGTATACTTCAGGAAATACAGCCGTAGCAGGGAAACCCAGGCCAACAAGTCCCTCAGCTTGAAGCTGGTTTTCAATTATGGCCATTATGAACCGAGGATATAATATCCAACGGTTAGCAAGTTGTTTTTGGGCCATATCCTTGAGCTCTAAAAATATTATCTCAGAAAAATTAAAGGGTGTTGCTCAAGGATGGAGTACATTACCTGTTGCCACCTTGTGGACATTTGATCCCATGATGAAGTCTTGGGGGCAAGGCAGACATTTACCAGGTGAAAGATGAGACGTTCGGCATCCTGGAAATGTTTCTTCAATATGGTAGATGCACTCAGGTTACCCTAGTATCCATGCTGGGCAAATGATTGATCGATTGTGCCCTTTGGATAACCAGTTGGGAAAGTGGCATCATCCAGATTGAGGTTTGGCGAAGAATGTCTGGAATAATGACCACTTTTTGACGATGGACAACGATTGAAGAGACTCTTGTCATTCTCCTCAGAGACAAGAGTGACGTTTGTCCAGAATTGGTTAAGAGATTCGGCATATATGGTGGGATTTAATAGAAAAGCCGTTTTGTAAGGTGACTGAACCATTAAATCAATGGCGTTGTGAAACTTGGTCCAGTATGGCGATTTTGTGAGATGTGACACAGTTGTGTCGAGGTTTTAGTTGCATGGTCGCCATTGATGAAGAGAGGTTACAGAGTTTTTGAACGTTAGGTTTGAGAAGAGAAGAAAGTAAAAACTCTGAAGGTGGGATAAGGTATTTAAAGGGTAGGGTTAGAAAACGACTGAAGGTTTTGGTGTTATCATCAGTTGTTGAAACTACTGATGACGTGGTATTAACTTTCAGAGGTTTGGAATGACTGACCGTATTGGTGTGATCAGCAGTTGTTATAAAACAACTGAAGACTTGGTTTTAACCGTCAAAAGTTGAAACAGCTGAAGTCTCTGATTTGTCATCAGTAGTTATAAAACTACTGAAGATTTAGTCATCGTAGTTATAAAACTACTGAAGATTTAGCATCAGTAGTTATAAAACTACTGAAGACAGTTTTGACTTCAGTGATGAAACAACGAGACTTGGTATTAGTCATCAGTAGTTGGGAAACTACTGAAGACTTTGGTTTTACCATCAGTTGTTGTAAACAACTAAAGACTTGGTGTTAGTCATCAGTAGTTGTGAAACTACTGAAGACATGGTTTTGCTTCAGTTGTTTAGAAAGAAACAGCAGTTGGGAAACTACTGAAGACAAAAAGGCTCATCAGTAGTTGTCGTCAATTCATTGCTTTTCAGCTGTTTCATACTGTCCTCAACACGTACTCATCAGACGTTTTCATCTGTTTTCAGATGTTTCATAGGACATCAGTACGTATTGTATTTCTGACAACAGTAGTTGTAGCTACATCAGCTGTTGTAACTACATCAATTGTTTTAACAAATAAACTACTGAGTACTGAGAAGTTATGCTCTAGTAGTTTAAAGAAAACTTCCGGAGAGAAAATAACGTCAGTACTTATATATGACAATAATAAACTAATGATCATCAATACTTGTGAGCTGAGATCACAAGTAGTTGTCACTTATTCTAGCTGCAGCATACCAAGCCTTAACACTAGGTTTTGGAAAGTTGTGCTATCCAAGGGCTTAGTGAAAATGTCTGCAAGCTCATCAGCACTAGGAACAAATTTTGGACAATCAGACCTTTTTCAAAACAATCTCTAATAAAATGGTGTCTGATTTCAATATGTTTAGTCCTAGAGTGCTGGACAGGATTCTTGACAATACAAAGAGCTGAAGAGATGTCCATTAAGAATGGGGTCTTAGTCTGTTATGCATAATCCAATAATGGTTTTGAAGCCAGAGTACCTGAGATGTACAGCTTGCAGCAGCAATGTACTTTGCTTCAGCAGTTGATGTAGCAACTGAGGTCTGCTTCTTACTCTGCCAAGAAATCAAGCAGTTGCCTAAGAATTGGCATCCTCCAGAAGTGGACTTTCTTGTCAACTTACACCCTGCATAGTCACTGTCAGAAAAAGTAACTAATTACTAGAATGTCTAGTAGAATACCATAAACCTAGAGATGGAGTGCCTTGCAAATATCTAAAGATCCTCTTGACTGCAATCAAATGAGACTCCTTAGGTGCAGCCTGAAATCTAGCACAAACACATGTAGCAAACATAATGTCTGGTCTAGAAGCTGTTAAGTACATCAAGGACGCAATCATACATCTGTAAAGTGTTTCATCAACCACTTTACCTTTCTGATCTGTATCCAGTTGTGTGGTGTTGCACATGGGAGTAGAACAGGGCTTGCACTTTTGTAAATCAAACTTTTCCAAAAGATCTTTTGTGTATTTGGACTGATGAATGAAAATTCCATTAGCCTTTTGTTGATTTGCAAACCCAGAAAGAACTGTAATTCTCCCATGGCACTCATTTCAAACTTCTATTTCATCAACTTTGTAAAGGCATCACAAAACTGTGGATCAGAGGATGCAAAAATAATATCATCTACATAAATTTGAACAAGTAGATTATGCTGCCCAACTTTCTTAATGAATAAAGTCTTATCTATGGAGCCTCTAGTGAAATTATTTTCCAGAAGAAAGTTTGATAATGTCTCATACCAGGCTCTAGGAGCTTGTTTCAACCCATAGAGCCTTATCAAGCTTATACACCCAATTAGGATGTTTATTGTCCTCAAAACCTGGTGGTTGACATACATAAACCTCTTCTTTAATTTTCCCATACAAAAATGCACTTTTGACATCCATTTGAAAAACTTTAAGGTTATGTTAAGCAGCATAAGCTAAAAACAATCAAATGCTTCCAGTCTGGCTACAGGGGCAAAGGTTTCATTATAATCAATACCTTCCTCTTGTGAAAACCCCTGTACAACCAGTCTGACCTTGTTCTTAACAATAACCCATTTTCATCAGTTTTGTTCCTAAACCCATTTAGTGCCTATTGCACACTTACCTGGAGGTAGAGGAACCAGTTCCCATACTTGCTGTTTCTTGAACTGAAGAAGCTCAAGCTGTATGGCTTCAACCCATCCATTGTCCCTTAAAGCAATGTGATAGTTCTTTGGCTCTTGCTGACTAATGAAGAGAGCATAGAAGCAGAAATTGACAATTGACATCTTGTTGAAACGCCAGCATTGATATCACCAATGATTTGAGACATAGGGTGATTCTTCAGATCTTGGTACACAATAAGATCTGTGCAAGTGTGTAGCAGGCTCAGCAGCAACAAATGGTGATGGTGAAGCATTTCCTTGAAACCAATCAGTAGATGGTAATTCAAAGGAAGTTGAAGTTGTAGAAATCTCATCAGCATTTGTTGTGGATTGTGCTACTGAAGCTACAGGAACATCAGGTCTAGCTGAATAGGCAGTTGATCACTAAACTTGAAAAGGTGATTACTGATATCATCATCATCATCAGTAACACAGATGGATGACTAGCTACAGAAGATGATGGATTCATATGATCTACAACAGCAGGTGGTTGATAAGGAACATATTATACAATGTCCAGATCAAACAACTCCACAGGGTTTTGTGGAATTGTATCCTTAGGGGATTCATTGAACTTCATATGCAAGGTTTCTTCAACTATCTTGTCCGACAGTTGAATACTCTATAAGCCTTGCAAGTGGATGAATACCCAACAAAATACCCTGCATCCACCTTAGAATCAAACTTTTGGAGTTGATCCTTTGTGTTGAGAATGTAACAGGGACACCCAAATGCTCTAAGAATGAAATCAAAGGGGCTAAATGATGTAAAACTTCATAAGGAGTTTTCATCAACCTCTGATTTACTAAGTCTCTATTCTGTACATAGCAGGCTGTATTGACAGCTTTAGCCCAAAAGGTCAGTGGCAGACCAGAATCAGCAACATGGACCTTGCAGCTTCAATGAGGGTCCTGTTCTTTCTCTCCACTACTCCATTTTGCTCTGGAGTCCTTGGGATGCTATACTGCCTCTTGATTCCCTTTGATAAGTAAAACTCATCAAGAGTGTGGTTTCTGAATTCAGTACCATTGTCACTCCTCACACACTTAACTGGTAGGGAATACTGCTTCTCAACGTGTAACACAAAGTTCATAATGGACTGAGCAGCCTCATCCTTTGAATGCAAGAAGAAGGTCCATACATATCTAGAGTAATCATCCACAATTACCAGACAGTATTTCTTCTTTTCCATACTCATTACCTTCACAGGACCAAAAAGATCCATGTGTAGTACTTGTAAGCAGGCATTAGACTTGGATCTTCTATGGTTGGAATGAAACTTTATGTTGTTTCCCTTTTAAGCATGCAATGCAGATTTCATCACAATTGAACTCCTTTATTGGAAGACCTCTCACTAAACTCTTATGGATCAGCTGATTCATGTTTTGAGATTAACATGACCCAGCCTTCTATGCCACAGTTTAGATTCTTGGAGAGAGGCCTTGGAGAACAAGCATGGATGGCCTCTCAACTCAATTTTCTTTGACAGATCAAGGCATATACTCTTCCTATCCTGTTAGCCTTCAGGAGAGTATTATCATCCAGTACTTTGTCAATCAGGCTCAGACTTGGAAGACAGAATCCTACAGTTCTAGCTTGTGAAAAGAGCAACATGTCCTTTGTCACACATCTGACTGACACTCAACAGATTGTATTTGAGATTCTCCACATGGTTGACATCATCAAATCTAATATCTCCATTAGACACAATCCCTTTCCAATGATGTAACATTTAGCATCATTTCCAAATGAGACAAATCCCTTCTTTCCCTGAGAGTAATCATGAAGAAGAGAGCTGCTCCCAGTCATGTGCATGGATCCTCTACTGTCCACATACGAGATGCTTCTTTGGCATGCTGAAGAACCCTGCACAATCATAAGAAACTAGTTAGCTTGGGAGACCCAACCCTTTTGGTTTTGGGACTGACTTTATCAATAGATTTAACCATAGATGGTTTCTCATGATTAATAGCTGATGAAGATGAAGATGGTGCTGAAGTAGATTTGGACCTGGAATTCCTCTCTAGTGGTTTGATCACATGGGCTTCAAGTTGGTTAACTCTCCCCAACAGATACTGAACCATCATAACAAGCTGTGTCTGATTTGAAGCTCGAGCTTTCAGTTAATTTGACACTCCAGAGCTTGTTTTTGATGAGTTCTTGTGACCCACCATTTCCTCCTTCTTAGACTTCACAGACTTAGTCTTATGTTTATCATGAGGAACAATATCAGCTGTCTTCTGATAAACCGCATCCTTCTTAGTGGATTGGGTAAGGCCTTGGGTTTATCAGGTTGAGAGATTGTGGTACAAATTTGGTCTCAAACTCAGTTTTCATTTTATTTATTTCTAGTTTAATGAGCTCATCCCTTGGAGCTTTAAACCCTTTTTGTACCAACATTCATCACATAGATGATTGAATTTACCACAAATTTCACATGGTTTATTCTTCATCTTGGACACCTTTACTGCTGAAGTGGAAAGTACTGAAGGTGTGATCTTCAGTACTTTCCTCCTATCATAGTAGGTACTAAAGGATTTGTAACAGCTGAAGACTAGTAATTCAACTGTTTTCCATCCGTCCTAATAGACTGTTTGATGGATTCCTCAGTAGTTGTTAGTCCTTGTATTTCAACTGATTTGAAATGCTTTTCAGATGTTAGGTCTATTTCAGTACTTGGGGTACATTGAGGAACAACATCTGAAGTACTCAGCTTCATATGAGTCTCAGTAGTTAGACCATCAGTCAATTTTATGTGTTGAGATCTTAACACTGGTTTCATTCTCTGATCTTAGGTTATCATTGGAGAATGACTCACATGATAATGTGGTTTGGAGATTGCTTTCACTTTCAGACTTAACTATGGAGTTAGGAGTAAAGTCTGTTGGTGGAGCAGTATGGTTGTAACCAATGCCAAACTTCACATTTGAAGCAGTTTGCTTGCTAAGAAGCATTTCAAATCCCTTACATGATGAGACCCAATGTTCACACTCAACTTGGGTCACTGCAAGTTTTTTTTTTGAGACTCCTATGGTCTTCCAGAATAACCTCTAGCTTGGCCTTTTCATCATTTAATTGGCATTTAAGCTTATAAATCTCATCACTTTTACTGTTAAGAGCAGACTCATACTCAGCTTTTCTTTTGAAAATGGTTTTCTCAAGCTCAACTTTTTGATTTATTAATGCTACATTTGCCTCTCTAATAGAGACAAAGGCAGCTATGCATGATTCAGAACATAACTTGGCTTTAGCCTCTAAAGATACCTGAGTTACCTGTGAAGATGATGCATTTGAACAGGAACCCTTAGTAGACTCCAAGGCCATGAGAGCAAGATTTCCAAAAGGGTGTTCACCACCATGTTGACTAGCACCAACATAGTATTGCTCAGTGTGACCAGACAAAGGTATGCTACTCCAGTCAATGACTCTAGGTGTGAAGAAGCTGTGATGAGGTTTTGATTGAGATGGAGATTGTTGAGGTTCTGGTGTATGCATGAGATTGTGGTACTATAGGAGCTTGAGCTTGATTTGACTGTGGCATATAATAGCAGGGATAACGATATGGCATTTGATCCTGAGGAACAAAATATGCAGGAGATTAAGGGTGTGATGAATGACTAGAACCAGCAGAATGTTGCCCTTTGAATTGTGAATTGTTATTTGGAAAAGTCAAAAAGGGTGCAGAAGTGTTAGATCCAGTTGATCTATACTATATTGCAAAGTGTCCAAGCCTGTGGCATTTTTGACACTTCAACTTGCTCTTGTCAAAACCGACTTTGGTTTTGTCAGAGAGTCCATGAAATTTCCTGCCAGTTCTTTTGTAGAATTTCTGAGATCTGATATTGATTAAGGCCATTTGGCTCAAAATATCCATCTCTTCTAAATCATCATCAGCAATGCCCTTCAAATCATCCATGATAAAGCATAGATTGTCACTATTATTACTAGAATGACAATCAACACTCACAAAGGCATGATTAGAATTGTTTGAGGTGAAATCAATATGCTCATCATAGTGGCATTCTCATCCTGCATACTCTGACTGATGACTTACCAAGGCAGTGTTTCCTGGTACAAAATCATCAGTGAGCTTTCCAGATGATGATAGTTTTCGTTTCTGTTCTATCTCTCTCTCAAATGTGAGCAATTTCCCATGGAGTTGGGTGAGAGATAGTTTGTCCAAATTTTCACTGGAGCGTAGGACAATAGTATATGTGTCCCATCTCTCAGGCAGTGATCTGAGAAATCTGTTATTCATCTGGCTGTTTGTGTACTCATGTTTGACCATTTTTAATTCAGAGATCAAACAAGAGAACCGCTCAAACTGTTGAGTCAGTGTCACACCCTTCCTATGAGAGAATGTCTCATATTGTTGGGCAAGGATTTCTCTATTATTTGCCAAGACCTCATCTGTTCCCCAAATTGTTCTTTCAAGGCATTCCAGAGGTCATGGGCAGTTTCATAATGCATTAGCCCAGAATAGATTTCATTGGGCAGTGCCATGGCCAGAATTCCATGGGCTTTTGCATCAATCTCAAACATTTCTTATCCTCATCTGAGTATTGCTCCCTCCTCTTCGAAACCATTTGATTGGTTTCCGTGTTATTCACCATAGGCTTGTGTGGACCATGTACCACTGATGTCCAACAACCTGAGCTGTTAACAGACAGGTGATGGAGCATTCGTCGTTGCCATATGTTGTACTTATTCCTAACCAACATCGGAGGCTTGGTTGAGGAACCAGTATTGTGACGATCATTGGAAGGAGTAGTCATTTTAGGTCCAAATACAATTTAATTGAAGCTTTTAAAAGATTTTACACAGACCACAACAGACTCAATGAAAACCAAGAATAAATCTCTGGATAAATGACCAAAAACACAGAAAATTCAATCTCTATAACCGTTTCTTGCAAAAATGCTAATTCAATCAAACTTGGATCTTGGATAGCAGTTTCATGATCAATTATTAGATCGATCAATGATGAACCTGCTCTGATACCATTTGACAGGATCAGTGATCTCAAGTTTGATGGATTAGAGTGTAACACAGCAGAATATAAACAAGAATTAGACAATTATAGCAAGAATTTGATATTCGTATGCATTAAGAACAAATACGGTTGTAAAGAGAGAATATATTTCTGTGAAAAGGAATGTTAATAATATCAATGTTTCTCCACAATCAGTCACCGATTACAATTAGGTTGACACTCCTTATATAGAGTGCAATCACTGCTGATATCACGGGATAGTGACATCTGGCAGATTTATTACAAAAATAACTAAAACTTAACAAACTACTAAAATGTTCACAACTACTGAGAACATATCAGAGTGCTATGTATAAAACAAAAACTACTTATACGAAACTACTGAAACTACAACGACTGAAGAACAAGCTCTTAGTCGTTTTACAAAACTACTGAAAAAAAACATAAAACTACTGAAAGGGAACCGTCACAACTACTGAAGAAGACCTCTTCAGCTGTTGTCACAACGTCTGATACTTGGTCTTCAGCACTTGTGTCTTCAGACTTTGTCTTCCGCACTTGTGTCTTCAGACTTTTTCTTCAGCACTTGTGTCTTCAGACTTTGTCTTTAGCACTTGTGTCTTCAGACTTTGTCTTTAGCACTTGTGTCTTCAAACTTTTTCTTCACACTTGTGTCTTCAGACTTTGTCTTCAGCACTTGTGCCTTCAGACTTTTTCTTCAGCACTTGTGTCTTCAGACTTTGTTTTCAGCACTTGTGTCTTCAGACTTTGCCTTCAGCACTTGTGTCTTTAGACTTTGTCTTCAGCCCTTGTGTCTTCAGACTTGTCTTCAGCACTTGTGTCTTCAACTGTTGTGGACTTGAGCAGTTGTTGTGACGTCTGTGGGACTTAAGGTTTTTCTGATCCGCTCATTGGTTCTTTTGGTCCAACAGTTCAAAAGATTACCAATCCTAGGGTGTGCAGATATGTAATAGGCATATAGAAATTGTTGTATATCAAATAACATTAAAAGTGTTGGTTTCAGGAGATGAATTGTCTAATTTGTTTTCGCTCAGATAACTATCCGATTGTTAGAAGTGGAAAGAATGGGGCGATCTTTGGAAGAAGCGATTTGTTACCAAGTTGTCTTATTAGGAATAACAAGATCATCTATGAGTACTCAAAGTTTCATATCCGAAGCAAGTTTTCAAGAAATTACTTGAGTTTTAGAAAAAAGCATCTCTTTTAGGGCTTGTTCAACAATGTCCATTATAATGACAATTACAATGATTATTAGATAACCACATCACTTTACAAAGTTAAGTTGAACCATTCAAGTTTTTTGGTTTTACATAATTTTCAAGACACGCGAATATGAAATTGCATGATCAAGGTTGGTCTCTCAACACAATTGTTATCACTGAAACTTACTAGATCACACTCGATTTGATGAAACATAGTCCTTTGAGTTGATAATAATATATTAAGTAAACAAGACACAAAGAATAATGTTAAAGATACTTGTATATGTTACTTCTTAACTCAAAGTTTTATAAGACTTTGTCAAGCATGTGAAATAAGATACAATGAGAAACTATATATACTACTATCTACAATTGGTTATACTTTGATACCTGCCGGAAAGTTACAACTAAACAAATACGACATTGCTAGAAGTAAGGTATCTAGGGTAAACTACTATCCTAGATAAGGTAGTCATCACATGTCCATGACTTACCTTTTGTCACTAACTAAAGTTGGTAACTATACTAACTGATAAAGGATAAATAGTTAAATAAAGTATTGTCAACTACATGGGCATAGAAAAACGCAATGTACTATCTTAGAGGTTGCATCGGAGTGTTAGAGGGACCATACTTATGTCCACTGGTTCATAGTAAGTTCTTCTGAATGTTAACTATTGTCAAATGAACTTATTCTTTCGAAGCCACTTATACTTCAAAAGGGTCTACTTTGGAAGTAATTGTCTTGAAATCTTCAAAGTATTGAACTTTTGAAGAAAGATACTTTGTCTTCGAAAGTTAGAATTATTCTTCGGAAGTTAGAATTCTTCTTTGGAATTTCTTTTATCCTTAGTCTTCGGAAGTGCAGCTTTTCTCTTCGGAAGTTCTTTCATAGTTGTAACAAAAATGTTTCTAATTGTTTCTTTGGTTGCACCAGCCTTACTTCAATAAGACACTCTCAATATTGACAGCTAAATCTACATGATTCCCCTTCATATTAGTGGGACTCACCTTAGTTTGGATTTTCTAATGGGGGCAAGAGATCAAAAGTTTCTTTACGCTAAGTTAATCCTTAGATGGGTGTTGTGAAACAACATCATGGCCTTCAAGAGATATGATTTCTTCATCAGTACCTATTAAAAGGTCAGTGATGGATATGGAAGTATTCCTAATGACCTAGGACCTTGATCAATGTCTAAAGGCATTAAGCCTGTGATGGGGTTATCCCTTTGGCTTCTTAGGGGAGTATAGTTACTCACCTTGAGGACTTAAAGCTTAGGTTTGGGGCTCATAGAATTGAGACTGAGAAAACTTTACACCCGTATTAAGGTCAATATGGAGGATGGTGAGACGTCAGAGTTAGTGGAAGCCCATGTTTCTACTCTAGCCTTTGTGGGTTTAACAGGGGAACCTGTTGACTTGGAGTAGATTGAACAAGGGTTCACTCGGAGCGAATTTGATATGTATATTTGATGGGATGAGAAGGAAGATTTGGCATTGAGGTGGTCATTGCTGGTGTGGGTTCATTATCGGTGGGGTCAATAGGGATGTCCCTACGAGCTATATGCTTAATCATACATGGAAGAAGCGAAGTATGTCATCTAGTGAAGTTGGTGGACACCCCCTTAAGCACCATGAAGATGACTCGCCTCATGTAAGGATATGTAGAGTAGCTGCAAAGACAAGCTTCTCCTCATCCACCTCATAGTTAATGATATGTTGAATAACCTAAGATACATATAAAATGTCTCCTTTTGATGGTTTCCTGAGAGGTTATTTAACACAAATATCAATAGGTAAACCTGAGGCCTTTTACCAATCCATGAACTAGGCTACCTAAATCATTGAGAATTTGATCCCAACCCTCAAACTTGTTAGATAGACAATGATAACAATGTGACGCAGGAACTTTGTGTTGTAAGTGAAATTTAATGTGTAGACAGTGGACTTGCTGACATCTCCCCCATATCCTATTTGTGCATACGTGTTTTCTAAATCCATTTTGAGGAATTCAGTTGGAGAACCCTCTACATGGAGCTCTAGGTGCCCCCTTATGGTCTGTTCAGATATGATTAATTCTTGGTCGTAAATTGTTGAACTAATGATCTGAACTCTGTTAAAAGTGTTAGTTTGACCATTTCCCAGTAACTCAGCCATATGGTTTGAGTAAACGGTGAGGTTAATGGTTAGGGTTGTGTAGTAGATGGACTGCATTAGAAATTGGATGATTTTAGAGAAGTTAGTATTCTTAGAAGAGTCAAGGAGTGCGACTTGGTTCTGCTGATGGTTTAGTTCTATTGTTAGGAAATTACGAAGGAGATGAAGTTGATTTGGGATTAAAAATGAAGACGAAGGAAACTTAGGGATGTGAATTTGGTAAAAAGATTAAATGGGTAGGTTGGAAGTATTTAAATGGGTGAAATGGCGGATGGATAAGGTGAAGTGACAGTTTGGGGTATGATATGACAACAACGGTAAGGTTAAATCCATTTAAAATATTCCAACATCATTAATACAATCTTTACCTTTTACAGATTGAGGCCCAAATGGTTTTATTACACAGTAAAGCTTTCTTCTTCGAATAAGAGTTTTTCCGAGATTAATATTCTTCCGAAGCCAAACTTACTTTCAAAGGTAATTTCATCCAAAGAGAATTTTTCTTCCGCGAGTAAGAATATCTTCCAAATGAAGAAGTTTTCAAACTTTGGAAATGGATTTGATATAACATCAAATATTTTTCCGAGGCTAAGAACTCTTCGGATAATAGAACTAAGTGTGGTGGAATTTTCCTTCGGAAGACAAATAAGATATCTTCCGAGGGTTAATTTTTCTTCAGAAGAACTCATACTTGGCAAATTTTTGGAAAAGTACTTTTTTGTAATAGGGCTTAGATTGTATGACAAAGGCAAGATACATTTTGAAAAGGTTTTTCAAAGTTGATAAACTAATCAATGTTTATCATCCCAATAGTTGTAATAAGATACTTAAATCTTTGTTCTTCAAAAGCTTTGGTGAAAAAATCAACGTATTGTTCATCTGAGCCACCTTTGACTAGTTTAACAAGATTTTTCTCTTGAATATCTCTAATGAAATGTACATGATGTCAATGTGCTATGTCTTGGACTTCTTGACTAGATTTCCTGTGATGGAAATGACACTCTTGTTGTCAATATGAATAGGAGTCTCCCTGAAATTGAATCTATAGTCCAACATCCGATTTTTAATTCACAACAGCTAGGTACAACAACTTGCAGGAACAATGTATTTAGCTTTAGCTGTTGATGTTGAAACATAAGATTGCTTCTTGCATTGCCCTGAGATTATACTTCCACCATGAAATTGACATCCTCCTGATGTTGATTTCTTGTTGATGTTACAACCACCATAGTCACTATCAGTGTAGCTATAAAGATTGAAGTCTTGATTCATAGGATACAATAGACCAAGTTTTGGAGCTCCTTTGACGTGTCCAAGGATTCTCTTGGCATCAACTAGGTGAGATACCTTTGTAACAACTTGATATCATGCACAAATGCAGGTCGAAAACATAATATCAGGTCTACTTGTTGTTAGATACATCATAGTACCAATAATTGCCCTGTACTAATATTGATTAGTATCCTCCCCCTGAGAGTCTAGACAAAGATTGTGATTTCTGGGTATAGGAGTCTTTGCTGGCTTACAATCCTTTATATCCAATATTTCTAAAATATCATTAACATATTTTGATTAATTGATAAAGAACCCTTCCTTCTTTTTTTACGAGAATTCCAAGGAAAAAATCCATTTTTCATGCAACTCATTTCAAACTTCTTCTTTATAATGCTCCCGAAGTCTTACACATCTGGTCATTTGAGGAACCTAATATGATATCATCAACATAGACTTGTACAAGCAAAATGTCTTTCCCAGACTTTTTTATGAATAAATTCTTGTCAGTGGTACGTCTTGTGTAATAATTCTTCATGACAAACTAAGACAATATCTCATGCCACAGCTTAGGTGCTTGGTACAATCCATAGTGAGCTTTATCCTATTGCACATGTAGTTAGGGTACTGTGGGTCTTCAAATCTTGGAGGCTGGCACACATTGACTTCTCTATTTATATCCTTATATAGAAATGCACACTTGACATCAAGTTGGTAGAATGTAAAATTCTTATATGCTTCATAAGCAAGAAAGATCCTCACTGCCTCAAGTCTTGCAGCAGGTGGAAGATATCAGTGTTATCAAATCCCTCCTCTTGCGTGTATTCTTGAACTTCTAGTCTTGCCTTGTTCTTGATAATCAAGCCTTGATCATCTCTCTGTTCCTCAACACCTACTTTGCGCCATTGAGTACTTGGTCAGATGGTAATGGATATAGGTTTCAAATCATTTGTCTTTTGAATTGAAGCAACTCTTCTTTCATTGATTCAACCCAACTACTATCCTTTAAGTTTTTTGCTACCTTCCTTGATTCCATCAGAGAAATGAAACATAAGTACAAGCACACATTCTTATTATGAGATTGTCTTCTTCTTCTCACACCTTTAAAACATCTCTAATGATGTTCTTAGCTAGGTGAGTGTTGTGAATCTTGAGCCTAGGGATTACATCTAATTACATGGAGAGATCTAGATTTAAAAAGTTCTGCTCAGGATTTTAAACACTTGGACCAGCTGATGTCTCACGTTCATTCAATGAGGATTGATTGAATGATGGAGAGACAACATCAATATTATTTGGCTATGAAGTAGCATTAACATTTGGTTGCCTTAAAAATTATACTTCCATAAGCTTGGTGTTGTGTATGTTTGAGTTGTCAGTTGATTAGTTTTGAGGCTCACTTTGTGGATAACTTGTTGAAGCTCCACTGGTTCTTTAGATAGTCATACTACTAGATCTTTCGATTGTGAGAGCTAGATACTTTGTAACTCTTGGAGAACTAGGAAGAGGTTTAGGTAAATCAAATAACTGGTCATCATCAAAATCACTTTGAGTACTTGTTCCAGCTGAAACATTCTTACAAGAGGGTTTAGAATAGTTTGGAAACAATTCTAATTCAAAAATATGATCAGGTCCATTCCCCCTAACACAAGGAGTGTGCTCATTAACAACAATGTTGGATGATTTCTCAAATTATTGATATTTGATGTTATAAAATCTATAAGCAGTAGAGTTGGAGGAATATCCAACAAATATAGCATCATTCAACATTTTAGTAAATTTTGCCAAATTTTTCTTTGTGTTAAGTATTGTATGCCTACTGCCAAAAGACCAAAGAAAGCCAATGAATGGTAGCCTCTTGTTCCATAGCTCATAAGGTGTTTCTTATGGGCTTAACTATAAGAACTCTGTTCTGCACATAGCATGCAGTGATGACTACCTCTGCCCAGTATGTTAGAGGAAGGTTTTAATCAACTAACATACTTCTAGCAGCCTTAATAAATGTCTTATTTCTGCTCTTAGTAACACCATTTTGTTGAGGAGTTATGGGAGCATTATATTGTTTGACAATCCCTTTTGAGTTACAGAATGAGTCAAGAACTTGATTCTTAAACTCAATCCTTTGATCACTTCTATTTGTTTTCACCTTGTGATCAATTTGATTTTCTATATACGAATGAAAGAATTTAAAGTTTCAGCGGTTTTATCTTCAGTTCTTAAAAAGATTACCCATGTAAAACTAGTAAAGTCATAACTATCACAAGGCAATAGGATTTCCTTCCAATGCTCATTATACTTGGGGTACATCCATGTGTAGTAAGTGTAACATAGTGGTGATAGAGTTAGCTTCTTTGGATTTTTGGGGAACCCTGTGTTTGTTTCCTTTTAGACACGAAACACAGTTATCCTTGCAGATAATTCCCTTTTAAGCACACCATGTACCTAAATATTTTTAACCAAATTATTCATGGTTTTAAATTTAACATGATACATTTGTTTATGCAAAGATTTGACTCATCACCATTAGCTTTCTAAAGAAAGCATGATACTTCAACCAGTGGGGAAGGATTGTTTATATTAGCTTGTACATATCCCATTTCCTGGAAGATCTAAAAGCACCAATGCCTTTTGAATTGTCATCCTGGGCTTGAGGATAATGCACTCATGTTCTGTGAAAAGCATTTGGTTCTTTATATCATAGTATTGAGAAACACTTAAAATATCTTGATCAAGTTGTTTAACAAAGTTTTAGTTTATCTACCTTCAACTTACCATAGGATACACTACCTCTGCCTCAAATATGTCCTCTAGTATCATCGCCAAACTAAACACGTCCTCCATCAAAATATTTTAATTGTTGAAAAAGAGATCCATTCGTAGTCATGTGCCTAGAGCATCCATTATTCACAATCCATATATTTCCATTTTTGTCATGTGGATGTCCCTACATAAAAGGTGAAAAGACTAGTTACTATTAGAGACCCAAGCCTTGTTGGTCTTGGGCTCCTCCGATGTTTATCATATGATTGAACCAAAATGTATGCATGGGGTTGAATAGATGTATTCGCACAACTGAACAAAATGAACCAAGTTCTTTAAGAGTCAAATGTGATAATTTATATATGTGTCTTGTGTTACAAAAACATGGCTAACAGATGGACTATGAGCACCAAGCACAATGCTCATCTTGATACTTCATCCCAGAACGCTTCTGAGTTCACTGGGATTATTTCCTTTTTGCGCATATCGAAAATTTTCTAGGCCATCTCTACACCATGCACGCCGTATAGATCTATTCAGCAGGCTTTCAAGGAAAGTGTTGTACTTGACAAGTCTATTAAGCCCCACTATATCCGGAGCTCTATCTTTGGACAAGAGATTGAGGTTAGCGAAGACAATCTACGAAGGAGCCTACCCAAGCAAGCTGCATCCATGACTGTTCGGGGATGTTTTATTCGGACCAAGTACGTTGGGGATATCAATTCCGGTGTGATCAATAAGAGAAACATTTGCCCCCAGTTCAAGTACTTGGCCCACGTCATCCTTAAGTGTATAGCCTCAAGGAAAGGGGGATTTGACGAGATTCAGACCAAATCCAAAACACATATGATGCTCTAGTGCTGAACCATCTGTTCAGTTTCTCCCGCATGGTCTTCACATCCATGGTAGAGAATATCAAGGCCAAGGGCAAGGAAGGCTACTGTATGTACCCATGGTTTTTACAGATGATCATTGATTAGAAGCTTCCTTTGCTGCCAGAGGAGAGAGACGACGTGATTACTCTCGAGGTGATGGATGATACAACTCTAGGTTGGATGATGGTTTACATGGGCAAGCAGGTGAAGCCCCAGGTGAGGAGATTGCTTGGGCATCTGGCCTGAGTGGACTATGTGGCTCCCACTCGCAAGAAGTGGTGTCATGATAACAGTGATTCTGATACTGAGCCGATAGTCATACCCACTGACGAAGATGACAATGATAGTGAAGATGGTCAAGACACTGGCCCCACTCCATCTAGGGCCATAGACACTGCTATTTCATCTCCACCATCCACGCATGGTGAAATAGAGTGGGCTTCTTTTCACCAAGACTTCATCCCTGATGAAGTGGAAGAATGAGATGATAAGCCATTGGTCAGGATAGTGGGAAGCCGGGTTGTGGCTACTCAGAGTGGAATAGCGGTGGTTGGTGGACGCCAGGGTGAGTCAAGGGGTGTCGCTACTGATGTTATTGATCCTACATACATCCCTGACCAGCCCATCAGCCAGGGGGAGCATCTTCTTCTAAAGTCTCGAGAAGAAGCGAATGGCTCAACCCCAGGGCTTAGAGATCAAGAGACGGAGAATCACCCTTATTACCACAACTACCACCACCTCTATCACAGCTCCCACCTCTACCACACATCCTACTACCACTACCACACATCCTACCATCACTACCACAGCCACTCCATCACAATCCATCCCCACTCCTCCTCCCATATACACCACATCCACCACCACAACCACCACCCAACGAGCTGGGACATCTTCTCAAGTCCCGATGACCCATGAACCCACTCTACCAATATCGGGTTAGAGGAACAGCTAGCCAACATCAACTGAATTATGCTAAAGCTGCTAGCCACTGATGAGCAAAGAACTACGCAAATCAACCAGCGGAGAACAAATGCAACTCTGGTAGAGTAGATCAAACAACTCAGAGAGCAGAATGCCCATTCTCTAAATAGGATTGAGGAGCTGGAGAAGAATAACAAGAAGAGACTCCTAAAGCTGAAAGGATCAAAGTCTCAGCCTCTGAAGATAGATGGTTATGATGATGCTCATGATGATGATGATGATCATGATGATAAGGAGGATGAACATGACAGTGACGAGGATGTTGAAGAAGGTTGACCTAACAGGAAAGATAAAGAGGACGAGGATGACCAGGAAGGTGATGTTGCTGCATGAGTCTCTCGTCGGCTCAAAAGAGGCGGACCAAACATAGTCAAGATCAAGGAGCCTAATCCTCCGCTCCTCCTACCAAAGAACCTACTATTCAACACAAAAGTAATAGTTAGATGTCTTTGTATTTAGAAACTTTTGTATTTGAATTATATTACAATAATGTAATTAAGTATCATCTATGTTTGTTTATGTTTAAATGCTTTATATGATGACTTATGTGTGTTTTGCTTAATGGGTAATCAAACAGATGAAGCTCAACATACCGATGAATTTGATGTCCAACCCCTTTAGCAGGTCAAGACTCAATTAACCATGATTCTTGACTTGCAAGGGATATTCAGATGGTTTGTTAGCTACATGGCAGAGGAGGGTGAGATCATACACGACCTGACAGATGAGCAGCTGGCTAAAATAGTCAGGTTGAATCCGGATGAGTTGGTTAAAGATGCTCCTATAGTTGATGTGGCAAATGATGATGAGTTTAACGATGTTGGTGAAATCGATATAGAGGATGTCACTACTGATCATTATCCTTAGTACACTGATCTGGACGGACAAGTTATCCCCATTTGGGTGAAACCTTCGACAGTAGTACTTTTGAGAAGCTGGATGAAATGGAGAAGGAAAAAGAAAAGGATGAAACCCAAGCCCAAGCTTCAGATGCTAATGTTGATCTTAAGAATGCTCAATGGGCAGCTTGTTTTGCTGAAATAAGAGCCCAGCGCGCAACTCCAAAGCAAAATTCCTACACCAAACTCTAGAAAGTCAAGAAACATTAGAATGTGTTTGGCATGGTCATAGCATGGGCTTATTTTGAAGACTTGAATGTCTATGCTGTAAAGAAAGAAAAAGGGATTGAGTACTTCAGATATCCACATGATCTAAAGACTCTTCTTGATTTTGAGCTCAACCGACTAGCGTGCTTAGGTCTGTTGTATGCTAATCCAAGGAAGATGTCAGGTTGGTTTGAAGCTACATTGAAGAAAGAATACCACACCACGTGGGTAAACTTTAGACCTCAACAACCGAAGATGTACATCCATAGATCTAAAGTGGATCCCATATCTGGAAGGCCTAAAGTAGTGTTGAAGTGGAGTCCCCCATGCATGATGTCAAAGATTCCCTTACAGGAAATGCCTCAAGACTTCACTCCACATTTCGAATGGTGGCATTATGACTGGAGGATGGGTGAAGCGGTCATAGTTCTAAACAGAAAGGGCAAAATGGAAACTATCAGGGTATTTGACCCAATGTGGCTTACCAACTTCTCAGCTGAAGATGTTTACACTCTATTCAAGTGGCCACTAATCTATGACACGCAGGATATTATACAAGCCTTCCAATTCCAAAATGTCATATGGCTCTACTTTGCATTTGAAATACACGCAGGAGTCACAAGAGAGGAGAAGTACAAGAAGTTTGAAGAGCATATGAAGGATGTCAGACAATAGAGTAAACTAGGTCTAAGGGGGAGTTTGTTGATACATATGTCCGTAGTTTATGTGCTTAATGTAAAAGTCTATCATGGCTTACATATGTGTAATGAAAAGATGTAATGATATATGATTTGTGCTTTGATGTTAATGTATCTTTAATTCATATATATGAACTTATTATATAGGTTTCAAGTTATTGTATGATTATTCATGCTAATGGACCATACGCATGAAGACATCATGCTAATGAACCAGTCGCAAGACTGAACCAGGAGACTGGATCAGTCGTATGATTGAGACATGAGAATGACTCAGTCGCACAATTGAACCTTCAATTATGTGCACAAATCAGTTGTATGGGCCAGTCACACGAATAAAGACTGCAAACCTATAAATACTACTTAATTCGTGGAAAAAGAAGACTTTTGACAGTTATATCGTATACACTCATAACCTAGCCGTCCAGCGCGTCCAGAACGCATATTCCAACTTCATAGTTTGCATCTCATCGTTTTCTACTAAATCTTAACGTTTCTTTAATCGTTAGATCGATCCGGTTTGCATTCTCACTGATTGGATCGCTAATCAAATAGGATTCCACACAATTTGATTCGGTTCACACATAATTAGTTAGTACTCCATACGTAGATGGTCCTAACAAGTGGTATGAGAGCCGGCTACTGCTAGAATGATCTAACAATCATTCTAGGAACCCAAACTCTTGATTTCTGGATCTATTTCTTGTTCTTTGATGTTAAACCCACTTTGTGTTCTTCGTGTTTTGCTCAGATCTTGTTACATGTGCTGTTTCTTGGTTAAAATCGAACTCGGAACCATGTTGTTATCACCCTTGCGAATCTTATGATGTCTATATTGTTTCGGATCATGTAAAATTCATTAGATTAGTGTTTTTGGTTGCCATGCGGCTGCTGATCTGAAAATCTGCATGCAAATCCGCTTATATGACTGGACCATGCGACTTGACCAGTCTTATGTCCAGTCGTGTGACTGAACCAGTCTTATGTCCAGTCGTACGACTGGACCAGTCTTATGTCCACTCGTGTGACTGGACCAGTCTTATGTCCACTCGTGCGACTGGACCAGTCTTTTGTCCAGTCGTGCGACTGGACCAGTCTTATGTCCAGTCGTGCGACTGGACAGTCTTATGTCCAGTCGTGCGACTGGACAGTCTTATGTCCAGTCGTGCGACTGGACAGTCTTATGTCCAGTCGTGCGACTGGACAGTCTTATGTCCAGTCGTGCGACTGGACAGTCTTATGTCCAGTCGTGCGACTGGACAGTCTTATGTCCAGTCGTGCGACTGGACAGTCTTATGTCCAGTCGTGCGACTGGACCGTCTTATGTCCAGTGGGGCGACTGGACCAGTCTTATGTCCAGTGGGGCGACTGGACCAGTCTTATTACCAATCACACGAATATATCATCCGTATCATCCATCACATGAATGTGATATTTGTCCTCCATGTCATACGAATGAATGGTGTTCCAGACTAAAAAAATTTTGGAACTGCCTCTTGCACAGATTTGAGGATGATCGAAGCACATTCACCCTGAGGTTCTTTTGTCAAATAAGTTTGATGGACACCCCATTATTCGTTGGACTTCCAGAATAGATGAATATAGTTAGAACACAAAAGAGAGAAGAGAAGATGTCAGCAGTCGGTGTTGATTTTGTGGGGAAGTTACGAGCATCTAACTATTTATCTGCACAGAGAGGATTCTAATTCTTAGGGAGAATCCATGTATAGAGAATTGAAGACGCAATCAAAAAGTAATAATGTGAGCTAGTTTCTGATGATGAATCTAAGTGCATGCTGATTTGTTTAAGATTGTCAACTGTGGATTGGAACCTTCTACTTATTGCCTAATACATCGTATGAAGACGCCAGGAGAGCATAATGTTTATATATTGGGATATGCTGAATTTGAGGGGGAATTTCTATAGGTGATAATGTTAATCAGTTTAGCATATGTGAAGATTGGAGCAATGGAAAACTGTTCCTGTCATTATTTGGAAAAATCAGTCATATGGGGAATCTTGCAGCTATGATGGTGTTCTGCAAAGTAAACGAAAGTTATTGACCGTAAATTCATTTTCAGGGATATTGTAGCAACCTGATGGATCAGCACGTTGTCTAACGTGGTGTTTCGTTTGATTCTATTGGAACCAGAGCAAAGATTGACTGAAGATTGTAAGAGGTGTTATCTACTATTCGCAAGCAACGTCCAAGGGGATATTTGTTGGAGCATATATTGTCATATATAGTGTGTCTGTCACTTGACGAGTAGTTAAGGCTTAATGTAATACACCTGATATGTTGTAGACACATGAAACTGAGTCATTCGCAGAAGCATATGTGAATGAGACACAGTTGTACGACTGAGACATACTAATGGGCCAGTAGTGCGACTAAGAGATGCTATTGGGACATTCGTAAGATTGAACCATAAGTATGGTCCATTCGTACCATTGAACAATACGTATGGTCCACCCGTACGAATGGGTCCAGTCGCATCTTATATGGCCTGAGGCCTATAATACCAGTTTATTTTGTAGAGTGGGAAGGTTTGAGAGTGTGTCCAGGGGCTAGGTGCTGCAACATGAGAGGGGAGATCATGCTCGGAAACAAGTTTTTTTGAGATTTTTTTGTTCTTCTTTTTCTTGTCTTCCAAAGCTATTTTCTTTTCGAAGAATAAGTTTCTTCCAAAAGAAACTTGGGTTTGGAAACAAGTTTTCCTTTTCTTAACATTTGGACCATGTGATAAGGTCCAAATGTGAAACATTCTTTGACTTTTCTTTCTTAAAATTATTTGCATAATGTGTGCTTGCAAGATTGTAGTAACAATCTTTGGCCATATGGTTGTGCAGACCAGACAATATGCATTCAATGTTAGTTTTATGGGATGTGAAGAATGTGGTTTCTTGCATTTCTTGTCATCCTCAATTCCCCTTCACCTTTTGATCCTTCAACTGGACAAAATTGCTAGTACTACACACTTTTTTCTGGATTAGAGTTTCCAACAACCTTGACTCCGGCTTAAATGAACACACCCTTCTACTTTGGATCTATCTTTAGCTTGGACTCAGCCCCTTCCTTAGGAATTTTTTTGGTTTCCATAGCTCTGTTTCATCTGGCTTTGGTTGTTAGGGGTTGATCATTAGTGATTGAAATGGGTTTTTCTACGTGATCCTTCCTTGTGATGGTCTCCATAATTGCATCATTATGCTTCATATGAGGTAGAGAGTCTATAGACGTAACATCTTGCTCTTCAGTCCCACACCTGGTTGTATTATAGACTCATAAGAGTGTGGTGGAGAGATTTCATTTGTTCGCAACCCATTTTTATTTTGATAAAAGACCTTCGAGTGGGAGGATGATGCAAGAATGGTTTTGAAGTTATGCTCTTCAATAACATACTTCTATGCTTTAGCCTTAGCTAGAACTAGCTGGGCTTGAGCCTTAGTTAACTTAGAGATTAAATCTTTAATTTAAGCCCTGTAGTTGGAGTATTCATGTTTTAAAAAGGATACAGTTTTCTCTAACTCATCTATTTTCATTTTATAGTTGGTTTCTACTCTTTTAAAATTAGATTTTAAGATGTTTAAGGGCTCCATATTAGATTTGACTTCCATGTTATAGTCTTGATATAATTTGACTTTAGCAATACAAGCTACAGTACAGAGATGTTCATATACCTTTCTATCATCTGTTCCAGCCACCAGTGCTTGAACATGTGTCACATCCTACAACATGAAGCTCCGATGAACATCTTGAGCAACAATGATGGTTTGTTGTTCATTTGACTTTACAACATCTTTAGATGTCACAAGATGTGTAGAGCCTTGAGTAGCTGTTGTGTTGGATTTTAGAGCTTGGTATTACCTGGCAAAATGACCAGGTTGGTTGTAGTTGTAGCACATGGCCTTGGTTTTGTCAAACCTGAATTTGCTATTGATTGGGTTTTAAGGGATGTGCATTCTAGTTATTTTGATAAACTTCTTTTCTCTATAAGTTAGAAAAGTCATTTATTGGACTATGACCATATATTCAACATCATCTGGCTGAAGCATTCAAGATTATTAGAGCAAATCTAAAAGTTAGTAGAATGTTCGTTTCCTAAAACAAAAGCATAATTGTCCTCGTAGAAACATGATTGAGGCCAGTGAGACCTTGTTGTCTTGGTAAAGTAATGTATGACCTAAAAGAAAATGATGGCTATTGGGGTAAGTCGGGTACTGTTGGTGCTGTGAAGATCTTGATCTTTCAACAATAATTAAAGCATTTCTAGCAGAAGGATTACCGGTTATGCCCCACTGGTGGCCTTTCAGAGTCTCTATTTTTAGGTGATATCCATCAAGAATGCCATATACTTCAATCATTATGAGAGTATTCAAGTTTCTTTCCTCTTAATAGAGACATAGTAGAATGTCCACTGTTAAGGAAGTGCACTCATGAACTTCCTTGATAGATCTCTCTTCTCAAGAGTCACACCAACACACTAAAGTGATAAGATAACATCCATATACCTCAAGTATTGCTCGCAAAGGATCTCTCCAACAATATATATGAAGTTCTCAAATTGTTGCTTCATGGAATTTTTATTTGACTCATTGGATCTAAAGTACACCAATTTCAAGGCATCGAAGAGTTCTTAGCTGACTTGCAGTGCTTAAAACCTACCATTATGGAGTCTGGTACGGCTATGAGCAATAGAGTCATGGCATTGCTATCGATATCCATTCTCTTGAGGTCTTCATCTGAGTGATCTTCAACAGCTTTCTCTATCATGACACCACTACCAGCAGGTGCAACCACTTTTGGCTTGTAAGGACCATTGATGACAGATCTCCATAACTTGCTTTATTGATACTTAATGAAACATTAATATGCATAGTACAAGATCTAAAGTTTCAGAAGTGTTGACACGTGCTTTAATTATCGTTCCCTATCTAGACTCAGATAATTTCCGGTTGGTGGCCATTTTGAGTGAGGTAAGTGTATGAGGAATGAAACAGGTTGATTTGGTTGTTATCATCACACAACCAAGAGCCTAAGAAGCTCTGATACCAGTTGACGGATCGAGGTTGGTCACTCAAGACAATTGTTATCACTAGAACTTACTAGATCACACTCGATTGATGAAGCAGAGTCCTTTGAGAGTTGATAATCATATATTAATAAACAACACAAAGAATAATTTTCAAGATACTTGTATATAACACTTATCAACTCAAAGTGTTAGAAGATTCTGCCAAGCATATGAAATGAGTTACAATGAGAAACTATATATACTACTATCTACAGCTTGTACACTTTGATACCAGCTGGAAACTTATGACTAAACATATACTATATTGCTAGAAGTAAGGTACCTAAGATAAACTCTTATCCTAGATAAGGAAGTCATGACATATCCATGACTTACCTTTTATCACCAACTAAATTTGGTAACTATACTAATTGATGAAGGATGAACAATGGAATAAATTATGGTCAGCTACATGGGCGTGGAAAAATGCCATGCAGTAACTCAGAGGTTGCAGCAGACTATTAGAGGGATCGTACTTAAGTATACTAGTTCATAGTAGGTTCTTCCGAATGTTGACTGGGTTCGGAAGAATTCTTCCGAAGCCACTTATACTTTGGAAAAGTCTACTTCTTCCAAGACATGTGTTGATCTTCATGATTTCATACTTCGAAAGTAATTTTCATGAAATCTTCCAAGTATTGAACTTCGGAAGAAAGATAACTTTGTCTTCGAAAGATGACTTTGTCTTCGAAAGTTAGAATTCATCTTCGGAAGTGCAGTTTTTCTCTTTTGAAATTCTTTCACAGTTGAACCGAAAATGATTCTAAAGTGTTTGTTTTAGTTGCAACAGCCATACTTATCCAACAGAAAGCATTTCATATTTTTTTAACATATTGCTACTTTATTAACATACTTATCATATGTTAAATAGAAAATGTTTTATTTAGTTTTTTCCTATGAAAAATATTCTTTATCGATATGATTGTATGTTGAAGTTATACAAGACTTATTAGTTATTCTTATAATCTTCTATATATATGGACAATGAGATTTGAATATGACATTTTAGGTGAAATATATTTTATAAATAATCAAGGGGATCTTTTAGTTAATAACAATTTTACCTTTTTTGCATTTGTTTTTCTTAACCTTTTCTTATTTTCATCTTCGAGTATATCAGCACTTAAATATTTTCCTTTGAACGTTTATTATCCCTTTGTTTCGGATCTTTTAAATATTAATATAAATGTATGTTATTGAACATTGATTTATCTTTATTATTTTGACTAAATTCTATTATTGGTCTCTATCATTTCATCTAAATCTTCGATTTGATTCTTATTATTTAAAACTTGAAGATATGATCCATGATGATTAATTGCTTTTTTTAGTTGAAAACATAATGTTTGTTAAATTAAATGTTAACAGAGGGATATTTTGGACATTACTTTTTAAAACATTTGTTGTAACGCCCCGTTTCAGGAACGCTCACAGCTCATCAATTATCGCACAAAAACATACATATAATTTTTAACATTATAAAAAACATTGCAGCGGAATTAACTTAAACCATTCCATATATTAATAATCCCTTTTGCAAAATAATACAACATTGTTAACAATTACAAAAAAACCCTTTGGTCGCATTACAATGCAAAAACATTATCGTTATACAAAATAGATGCTATCTAAAATGAGCCAAATAGTTGTTCGTGTCATCATGAGTAACCATCACCTGCTAACTGGAAACACATAAAAGTCAGCGTTGCTAATTGATATCTAGTTTTTAAAATAAAATTTACTTTATCTTCATTTAAAACATTCCTTTACATTGTTACGCGATCATTCATCATACGTACACATATGTGATAGCATTATTATCTTTGATCATTGTTCGTTAAGTTTCATTCGTTCATCATCATATGTCGTTGTTATCATTCATTATCTTCCTTACCTTTCATTACGTACATTAATCATTATTTCTATACATTTCGTACCAATACCATGAACTTTACCCCACCGTCATGCAAAAAGCGGGTACTGGGCTGAAATCTATAGTAGACCCCCATACATTGTGCCCGGTGCCCTGACCACAATACCGAGGAAAGTTCATGTGCATCAATGCCATGTGTTATACGCCACCGTCATGCATAAAGCGGATACTAGGCCGAAGTCTATAAATAAACTCCCATACATTAGCCTGGTGGCCTGACCAAAGTACAAGGGTAAGGGACAAAGGTTCCATAGAAATGGTCAATCATAAAGATAGACCCAAGTGTGCTTCCTTCTAGGGTAGCTAACCCACACACCATTGAACTACCACCCTACATTGGGTGTGAACCTTCTTAAATTGCTTGAAAAGGGATTGCCAAGCAATATAATGCTCCCAAAAATCCTCAACAAAATGGTGTTGCTAAGAGGAGGAACTAGACACTTATTTAGGTTGCTCGAACTATATTAGCGAATTCAAAGTTGCCTCTAACATTCTGGGCAGAGGCAATCATCACTGCATGCTATGTGTATAGCAGAGTTCTTGTAGTTAAGCCACATGGAAAAACCCCTTATGAGCTATGGAAAAACAAGCCACTATTCATTGGCTTTCTAAGGTCAAGTGGCAGTAGGTATAGTGTACTTAACATAAAAGACAATTTGGCAAAATTTATTGGAAAGTCGGATCATCCTATCTATGTTGGGTATTCCTGAAACTCTATTGCTTATAGAGTAAACTACAACAAAAATCAGGAATTGAAGGAATCACCCAACATTGTTGTTAATGAGCACACTACTTGTGTTAGGGGGAATGGCCATGGTCATATCTTTGATTTAGAAAGGTTTCCAAACTATTCTTAACCTTCTTGTGAAAATGTTTCAGCTGGAACAGGCACTCAAAGTGATTCTAATGATGAACAATTGTTTGAGTTACCTAGACCTATTCCATGTTCGGTAAGAGTTGCTAAGAATCAAGCTCCCACCATAGAGAGATCTCTAACAGTATAACTATCTCAAGAGATAGTGGAGCTTCAAAATTTTGTCAATGTAGAAAGTCTCAAAACTCATCTCATGACATAACACAACACCAAGCTAATGGAAGTAGCAGTTTGAAGGAACATGAAACTATTAATGCCGCATCACAGCTTACTAAAATTGATGTGTTTTGTCGTTCCTTCAACTAGCCCTCATTGAATGAGTTTGAAACAACAACTGGTCCAAGTGTTCAAGTTCTTGAGCAAAACATGTCCAATTCGTATCTCTCTGCAATTGGATGTGATCCCAAGGCTCGGAATTCACAACATTCATCCAGCTAAGGACATCAATGGAGATGTCTCTGAGGGTGTGAGAACAAGGGGACAAACTTACAATAGGAATGTCTGCTTGTACTCATGTTTCTTATCCCAAGTGGAACCCAAGAAGTAGAAGATCACTTAAAGGATAGTAGCTGGGTTGAATCAATGCAAGAGGAATGGCTTCAATACAAATGACAAAAGGTTTGGAACCTATGTCCACTACCATCTGGTCAAGTACCAATTGGCACCAAATGGGTTTTAAGGAACAAAAAAGAAGATAGAGGCTTGATAATCAAGAACAAGGTAAGAATGGTAGTTCAAGTTTTAAGGACCGTGTACTGGACGATGTACTAACTGATTAATGTGTATACCAAACCAAATAGTGTGGAATCCTATTTGATTCGCGATCCAATCAGTGAGAACGCACGTAGAAATAATTATGAATTGAATCTAATGTTAAGAATCGATTAGGAATCGATGTACTGCGATCTATGAACTTGGAGTATGATCTTAGAGGTCTCTGGATGGCTAGGGTACATCTGGAGTCGAAGTGTGTATAATGCTTACATTTTTCCACGAATTAGGTGGTATTTATAGGTTAGGGTTACTTATTTGTGCGACTAAACCATTTGGCATGGTTCATTCATGCGATTGACCTATGCGGTTGATCCATTCGTACGACTGAGTGTTCAGTCGTGCGATTGAGTCAGTCGCATGAAGTTGTGAAGGCGTATGGACTATTTAGGCGCATGGACACTCTGTCGCATGGCCATTCGGACGCATGACCACTTTTGGGGTGCATGGTCAGTTCGGACGCATGAGAACTTCACTTAACCAAGTTTGAATGTCTTTATTATTATAACATTATGCATATCAATTCAAACAATCACAAACCTATATAATCTAGTCAATATGCGTTACACAACTCATTAATGAAATATTAAACATTATAAATCAAAACCAAACATTCTCATTTCATTAAATACCCAACCATTACATAAGCGTAAGACATTCAAGACATATTACATTAAGATCCAAATCTAGGTACATATGTATCAACAAACTCCCCTTTGGACCTAGATCTATCTATCATCTTACCTTCTTCATAACCTCCTCATACTTCTTGTATTTTTCCTCTCTTGTGACTCCTGCATGTATTTCAAATGCAAAGCAGAGTCGTATCACATTTTGGAATTGGAGGGCTTGTACAATATCATGTGTGTCATAGAACAGTGGCCACTTTTATAGAGTGTAAATGTCGTCAGATGACAAGTTGGTAAGCCACATCGGGTCGAATACCCTGATAGTATCCATTCTGCCCTCTTTGTTCAGAACTATGACAACTTCCCCTGTTCTCCAATCATAGTACCACCATTTGAAGTGAGGAGTGAAGTCCTGTAGCATCTCCCATAGAGGGATCTTTGACATTGTTCGTGGAGGACTCCACTTCAGCACTATCATTGGCTTTCCAGTTATGGGATCAACTTTAGAACGTCTGATATACCTCGTAGGTTATTGAGGCTTGAAGTTGACCTATCAAGTGGTACTCTTTCTTCAAGGCAGCCTCAAACCAGCCTGACATCTTTCTCGGGTCAGCGTATAACATCTTCAGTTTAGCCAGCTGGTTGAGCTCAAAACCAGGTAGAGACTTTAGGTCATGCGAGAATCTAAAGTACTCAATACCTTTCTATCTCTTCACTACGTATACATTAAGATCATCAAAATATGCCCACGCGATAATCTTGCCTGACACCTTGTGATGTTTCTTCACATTTTAGAGCTTGGTTTAGACTTTCTGTTTAGGACCAATGCATTGGGCTCGGATCTCCTCAAAACAAGCAGCCTATTCAGCCTTTCTCATATCAACATTAGTGTTTGAGGCTTGGGCTTGCTCTTCAACCTTCTTGGACTCTTGCTCCATCTTATTTAATATCTCAAATGTATCACCGACCAAGGAGTCACCCAAATTGGGGACCACATTTCCTCTTTGTCATAGTACTCTGCAGTGACGTCCTCATTCTCTATCTCATCACTGTCGCTCAGCTCGTCATCACTGGTTGCTACAAAAGTTGGAGCGTCCTTGACAATCTCATCGGGATTGAGCTTGAACATTTCTGCAATTTGCTCGTCAGTGAGATTGTGAATGATCTCTCCTTCTTTAGGAGCGTACATCACCGATCTCCTAACAATACCCTGCACATCAAGAATCATCGTGAGCTGACTCTTGATCTGTTGGAGGGGAGCAACATCATGTTCATCCCTCTGAAAGTTTGGATCTTCTTGATTTATACATGTAACACAACAATCATTAGTTAATAATCAAGACAGAAATACCACAATTAAATATAAACATTCATTATAATAATGAGATACAAGATTCGAATACATATGATTTAAATAAAGTAAATAACTAAATATTACTCTTATCCTGTATCCTCTGCTCTTCTGCTATAGGGGCGGATGTGGAGGCACCCTGATCTTGAGTCCTTTTGGTCCTCCGTTCGCTTGCAGATGTGGCACCGCAACAAAAGAATCGTTTTCATCATCATCAACATGTGCACCAGTATCACCCTCGTGATCATCACCATTATCATCATCATCATCAGTCTCATCATCATTATCATCATCGTCTCCGTCTCCTTCTCCTATCTTCAATGGCTCTTCTTTGGATCCTTTGAGCTTTAGTAAGATAGTCTTGTTTTCACCCTCCAGCTCCTCAATCTTCTTGGCATGTTGCTCCTGGAGCTGAGAAATCTGCTAAGCCTGCTGATCAATCAGTCGAGCCTGTTGAGAAATCTGTTGAGATTGTGCAGCGGTAAGATCTACTAACTGATGAATCTATGTAGTTTTCTCGTCATCGGTCACTAGCAGACGCATCAATATATGGTTCAGCGCTGACATTTGTTCCTCTACCCCAAAGGGAGGCAAAGGTGATCCAGATGTATATGGTGAGGAGGATGATGGTGTAGCTGATGGCTAGTGGTGGTGGTGGTTGCAGTAGTGAAGATTGGGGGTAATATAGATCAAGGTGGTAGTGGTGTGGGTGTGGTATAGTGGTGGTAGGTGGAGTGGTGGTAGTGGACGGAGTAGTGGTTGTAGGTGGAGTGGTGCTAGTGGACGGAGTAGTGGTGGTAGGTGGAGTGGTGGTAGTAGTGGTGGTGGTTATGAAGGTCAGTCTTCTCTTCTTCTTCTTCAAGCCGTGGGGCTGAGCCATCCTTTTCTTCCTCGATCCCTTTGAGGTGGATGCTACCCCTGGAACATGGCTTGGCTGATCGGGAGCAAAGGTAGGATCCGTGTCAGTCTCTCCCGATGTGCCAGGGCGTTCACAAACCGCCCGGAGCCCTTGCTCTATGGCAACCACGTTGCTGCCAACAGTCCGAGTGAGGGGCTCCACATCTGTATCCTCCTCCTCATCAGGTTGGAAATCCTGATGGAATCCAGCATCCTCAGTCTCTCTATGGGTGGGTGCCGAAGATGCGATATCAGCTGTGGGGGCCCTTGGTTGAGTGGTCCCAACATCTCCACCAGCACCGCTGTCATCGTCATCTGAGTCATCATCTGAGAGCTTTAACTGCTCAATATCAGAGTCACTGTCTACGTGACGCCATTTACGCCTGCCTTGCGCCATGTAGTCTTCACGGGCCAGATGCTCAAAAGTCGCATTACAGGGGGTTCCACCTACTTTCCCTTGTAAACTGTCATCCGACCAAAGGTGGTATCATCAATCACCTCGAGTGCTATCGCATCCTCCTTCTCCTTTGGCAACGAAGGGAACTGTTGGTCTATGATCATCTATATGAATCGAGGGTACATACAAAAGCCCTCCTTGCCTTTCCCCTCAATGTTCTCCACCAGATAGGCGAAGATCATCTTGGAGAAGCTGAACGGGTGGATCCGCACCAACGCTGCATAAGCTTTCTGAATCTGATTTGAGAGCTCGTCAACCCTCCCTTCCTAGATGCTATGCACTTCAGCAGCACATGAGCAAGGTACTTGAACTGGGGGCACAGGTTGCTCTTGTTGAGCACCCCTACGTTGATGTCCCTAGAGTACTTAGCTCGCATAAAACATCCTGGAACAGTAAGGGGATGTTATCGGGTGGGACAATCAGCATCATCCCCAAACTCGAGAATTGTCCAAAGATCATCCTTCGTGATCTCAATAGCCTCTCGAAATATTGAGCTCCTGATGTGATGGGCTCTGAGGATCTGTCCAGCGCAGTGCTTTCCCAGAAAGCAAGTTGGACAGAGCGATAGGGAGTGCAAGGAGTCAAGATGGCACGGAAGGTCCTCGATCTCCGTAGAAATGTGATAATGCCCGAGAAGTCAGCTGCTTTTGAAAGGATTGGGGTCTAGTTTGATCAATTAGATTAAGATTTGCAGCGGAATAGCACAAGAATTAGATAAAATTTTAGCAAGAATAATATGAATATTCAAACAAACAGTAACGGTTGTAGAGAGAGAAAATTTTATGCAAAGAGAATGTTTTCATTCACGCACACACTTCGTTTACAAGGAAATTAGGTCAACATTCCTTTTATAAAGGAATGTGACATCAGCTGACGTCACTTGATAGTGACAGCTAATTGATTTATACAAACAACTGAAAGTAAACTAAACTACTGAAGATGTCCACACAACTGAGGACACCTTCACAAAAAGCTAAGTACAAGCTAACATTACAACTACTGAAGTTATAAAATTTGAAGTGTAAGAACTTCATATGTTTTACATAATATAAAACCACTGATTACATACTACTGAAAAGTAAACCATCACAACTACTGAAGAGAACTACTTCAGACTTTGTCTTCAGGTTTTGTCTTCAGGCTTTGTCTTCAGGCTTTGTCTTCAGGCTTTGTCTTCAGGCTTTGTCTTCAGGCTTGTCTTCAGGCTTTGTCTTCAGGCTTTGTCTTCAGGCTTTGTCTTCAGGCTTTGTCTTCAGGCTTTGTCCTCAGGCTTTGTCCTCAGGCTTTGTCCTCAGGCTTTGTCCTCAGGCTTTGTCCTCAGGCTTTGTCCTCAGGCTTTGTCCTCAGGCTTTGTCCTCAGGCTTTGTCCTCAGGCTTTGTCCTCAGGCTTTGTCCTCAGGCTTTGTCCTCAGGCTTTGTCCTCAGCCTTTGTCCTCAGCCTTTGTCCTCAGCCTTTGTCCTCAGCCTTTGTCCTCAGACTTTGTCCTCAGACTTTGTCCTCAGACTTTGTCCTCAGACTTTGTCCTCAGACTTTGTCCTCAGACTTTGTCCTCAGACTTTGTCCTCAGACTTTGTTCTCAGACTTTGTCCTCAGACTTTGTCCTCAGACTTTGTCCTCAGAGTTTGTCCTCAGACTTTGTCCTCAGACTTTGTCCTCAGACTTTGTCCTCAGACTTTGTCCTCAGACGTTTTCCTCAGACTTTGTCCTCAGACTTTGTCCTCAGACTTTGTCCTCAGACTTTGTCTTCAGACTTTGTCTTCAGACTTTGTAGACCACTTCAGTTGTTTTGATGTCTGTGGGACTTAAAGGTTTTTCTGACCTGGCTCATTGGTTCTTTTGGTCCAACAGCTTTTCGGGATGTGAGATCCACATGAGCAAAGATGTTGTGCTTGGTGCTCATAGTCCAGTGACTAGCCATCTATTACACAATGAATATAAATGTTAGTGTCAGTCAATAACTAATGAACTTAATCATTTGAACAAGAAATTATCTATTCTGTCGTGCGAATGACAATGCGCGACTGAGATCAAGTCGTGCGAATGACCTTATACATATGACTTAACATGCGACTAAGCTCATACGCATGCTATCTCATGCGGTTACCCCAATGGTGCGACTGAACTCATAGGCATGGTTTAGCTGTGCGATTTGGCCATTCGTCCCTTTCAGTCGTGCGACTGAAGTTCATCAGATTGTCCATTCACATGACAGACTAACTATTCAATTCAAAATCAAATTTTAAGCAATCTTTAATGTTAGACATTGTGGTTAGGCTCATTAGACTCGCAATTCACCTAAAAACACAATATAACATTTAAGTGCACAATGGACTTAGTTTTATTAGCTTATTTGTCAATGTACGTCACTGTTGCTTTTAGGGTTCATTTCAGTCGATTTTGGGCTTAAATTGATGGATATTTTCATGGATTGAACCGCATTATACCTGTATAGTCAATAGAAATCATCAGTACACAACAAACAATAGTCTTGAAGGCTAAAATGAAAATCAGGCAGAGTAACGGTATGTTCGTGCGATGTAGAGGCGATTTGGGAGTGATGACCAACTACGACTGACTCACCCTCTATTTATACAAGGGTTTACTTTCAGTCGTGCGACTAAGCCAAGTCGCATAGTTGATTCAGGTGACTGAGGATCAGTCGTGCGACTAGCACAGTCGGTCACCTTTAGTCGTGCAACTAGAAGTCAGTCGTGCGACTGGGTCATTCGGTCACCTTGATCCATGCAGTTAGCACATTTTAGTCATCCTCATGGTCCAATCGCGCATATGTCCCATACATGTGGGTTAATCGTGCGATTAGGCACATACGTATCCTCCAATCGTACGACTGGTCCATGCTCATGGTCCAGTCATGCGAATGAATCATACTTATGGTTTTTGACTTTATGACCAGTTTACCTTTTACACCTTTTAAAATTTGAATTTAACATTATGAACCTTTGATCATCTCAGACATGATCATTTTAACTCGAAAAGCTTTTGACCACCTCAGTCGTTGTCCTTTTTAAAATACTTAGTCACCTAAGATATGACCCATTTTATTTGAAAGCACGTGTGGTCACCTCAGACGTGACCATTTAGATGATAAGGTTCCCTATCAACTTCCATGACATAGTCTGATATTAAACATACTTAAATTGACGAACTTTATACAGAAATGAAAGAAATAAAACTAAAAACTTAAAACTAAGACATGTTTTTGTGTTTTTTGTGAGGGTTAAATCGTAAGATGTAAATCTAAAGAATTATTTTTCTGGAAAAAGTAGCTTCAATTTATTTAGACCGTACATGGACCAATTCAATTTGGAATCATATAGGATATTCAAATCATTTAGGACAAGTTATCTAAAACCTTTGATGCTCTATTCTTGTTTTTCATCTAGAGTCACTTAGCAAATTTAAGAAATCATACTAGTACTATTAGGTCCCCACATTGATTTGAACTTTCAATCATTGTAGCCACAATGATTGTCAGTATACTTGTCCTCTTAAATCCATACACAGACTTTCAACACAGATTGGTGATGGTTTAAGGTTTGTTCATTTCAACAACCATTTGTGGATCCCACACTTATATGGTAATCAACATTCCTCAGGAGATTTTTGAGTGGTCTTATGGTAGTATTCAAGTAGAAACTATTCTTAGAGCTTTCAAAGAGAAGCCAAGCCTTAGGTTAGTGCCACCGCATAGCAGAGAGGTGGAAAACAACAATGAATTCCAGAATATATAGGTTATGCTTATCCTCAGGTCAGTGCCACCGCACAGCAGAGAGGCATATAACCTATCTTCTTGTTTGAGCAATTTCATTCTTTTTGCACAGATCTCACCAATAACATAGGTTATTAGTTTGATTGTATTTGCATTTTTATGTGCTTTTGCTCATGCTTTGGTCTTACGCACACATTCGTGGCGTTTATTTTGCTCGTCACCCCTTATTGGAATCTTGTTGATTGTGTTAACCAGGATAAGGTATTACCCACAGCTAGTCAAACATTTTCATTTATTCTTGAGATCACCAAAAAGGTCTATTCATCTATTATATTGAATCTACTAACATATCATATGTGGTCTAGCAACCTCTTGGTCTACTTTCTTCGTGTTACCTTAGTAGTAGCTAGTTTGTCTATCATATTCCTTTTCTATTGCTCAGACTACACAGACTTATACTTGAGCTTTGCATCTTTTTCAATTTAAATGTTTTAAAGTCCCAAATGCTTTGCTCCTGTGTACTATCATATTCTAAAGATTGAATCGGTGTCACACATACAATCTTATTTTTATCAGCTACCTCTCCTCCTCCCTCGTTTTTTTAATACTGTCTAAACTTAGTCTCCCCCTAAAATTTTAAAACCGTAATGGATTAGTGTTTTAGGATTTTAATAGGCAAACCAATAAGACCAATTTTAATTAAACTACTTAAAATTAAACAAATAAATAAAAAAAATTGAAAAATAAAAGTAAATTTACACGACACATCGGACTACACATAGTCATCTTCAGAATGACCTCACTTTTCTTTTTAACGCCGTTGACCTCTACCAGATATAGAAAACAAGGTTTGTCAAAATCTTTTGTATAGAGGTCAACGCATTGAAAATCTGTGTTTATTTTTACCACATCGATTACGTTCTGGGTTCACCTTAGGCTTTGCCTGATATCATGAACATAAACATGTAGCATACATGATATTAGGTCGTGAGGCAGTGAGATACATGAGAGATCCAATCATCGCTCGGTACATAGTGGCATCCACCAGATCACCATTCTCATCAGGTGCTACATCATGGTTTGTAGCAAGTGGAGTTCCAGCTGTAGAAGCATTCTCCATGTCAAACCGACTAAGAATATCACCGACATACTTGGTCTGATGTTGGAAAATCCAATTTGGTGCATGATTCACTTGTAACCCGAGAAAGAACTTCATCTCTCCCATTGCACTCATCTCAAACTCCACCTTCATTACCGCCTCAAACTCTTTACATAATTCTTTGTTCTTGGAACTGAAGATTATGTCATCGACATAGATTTGTACCTGCAGTAAATCCCCATATTTTTATTTGATAAACAATGTACAGTCAATGACTCCCATGCGAAAACCATGTTTCACAAGATGCATCGAGAGTTTCTCATACCAGGCCCTTAGAGCTTGATGAAGCCCGTATAGCGCCTTGTCGAGTTTGTAAACTCTATCCCGATGATATGGATCCTCAAATCCCTTGGGTTGACTGACATACACTGTCTCTCGGATCTCAACCCATGAAGGAACGCACTCTTCACATCTAGTTGATATACTTTGATCTTCATATACGATGCATAGGCAAGGAAGATGCGGATTGCTTCCATTCTTGCCACGGGTGCAAACACTTCATTGTAGTCAATACCCTCAACTTGTCGAAATCCCTGAATAACAAGCCAAGCGTTGTTTCTAATGATCACTCCTTGATCATCTTTCTTGCATTTCAAGACCCATTTGGTGCCAATGACCTTAGCACCTTTAGCTCCATCCACTAGAGTCCATACACCAAACTTCTTGAACTGAAGATGTTCTTCTTGCATAGCACTCACCCATGCCTCATCATTCAGGGCTTCACTAACATACTTTGGCTCAAACTAAGACACAAAGAAACGATAGGCACCATCGTGAAGGTATCCCTTTTACCTCACAGAGGCATAATCACCTGAGGACAACTGATTTCTGGTCTAAACTCCTAATCTCACATCACCTATGACATTATCTAAGGTATGATAGACGTTTAGATGTGAGCTGGGAGTTATTAGAACAACCACCTCAGAATCAAGATTGTGAAAATTTGGTTATGGATCTGAGGCAATAAGAGTCTGGGGTTTAGAAGGCTCAAAAGCATCACTGTCAGATGCTTGTGGACTTGTGGTAGTCGGAACCTGTTCATCCTGGTTGTTCTGATCTTTTTCCATATTTTCTTCATCTGAGGAGGAGTCACTCACATCAAGTGCTCCCCCTGAGTTGGTAGATGATTGACTTTGTGAACTGGATGGTGTTGAATCTTGAGACGGTGTGTTCAAGACATCGTACATCATCTTGTTTGCCAACTCGTCTTCGTATGTGGAGAGAGGTATGTTGAAGGACTTGAAAAATCCATCATAGTCAAAGAAGTAAGCATGCCCTTTTCCAGCAGGTAGTGTGGTGTATGTCTTAACATCAACATTACACCACACCTCTACTTGACCCGTTGAGTTGTTGTAAACTCTCTTGTTTGGTATGTTGTATCCTACAAAAATCCCTTCATCAACCTTCTCGTTGAATTTTCCCTCCTGAGTCTTCTCAGCAAGGTGCACGGAGCACCAAATGGCTCAAGATATTCTAAGTTAGGTTTACGTCATTGTAGTAACTCGTACCATGTTTTTCCATGGCGTTTAACTACCAGAACTCGATTGAGCATATAACATGCATTTGCAACTGCCTCATTCCAGAATTGAATAGGTAGTTTTGAATCTACTAGCATACTATCAAGCTACGATTCTTCCATTCAACAACGCCATTCATCTAAGGAGTGTCGGCAGAGGTAAATTGATGCACAATTCCCTTTTTCTTGCAATAGGCCTCCATCAATTGATTCTTGAACTCGGTTCTGTTGTCTGAGCGCACTTGACATACTTTCAGCTTGTATAGGGATTCTAGTGTAGTTACTAATTCCTGGAAGGATTCAAATGTTTCTGATTTGGACTTCAGAAACATTACCCAAGAGAATCTTGAGTAGTCATCAGTAACTACGTAGCAGTACAATTTGCCAACGATGCTTCTTGTACTGACTGGACCAAACAGCTCCATGTGAAGAAGCTCAAGAGGTAGTTCTATGGAATGAACTTTCTTTCCCTTTTGAGACTTCTTTGTCTGTTTGCCCTTCTTGCACGCAACACAGAAATCCGGGAGTTGACAGTTTTTGATGTTCACTCCCCCGTCACTGGATCGTTGTGGATCAAGTGATTCATCTTCCTTGGATTTATGTGTCCCATTATCCTATGCCAGGAGATGGAATCCTTTTCAATAGCTTTGGACAAGAAGCATTGAACTTCACAATCCGTTGTGGATGCCTTTAAAAGATCCAAAACATAAAGATCATTATATCTTGAAGCTGACATTAGAACTTGGTCCTCCGGGATCACGTAGTCCTTCTTCAGAACGTAGCACTTCTTGTTCTCAAACACTACTTTGAATCCTTTATCACATATTTGAGAAACAGAAAGTAAGTTATTTTGTAATTTTTGGACATAGTTTACCTTGTCAAACTTAACTTTCTGATTTCCACTTCTCCTTGGGCTGTGATATACCCGCCTTTGTTTCCGGCAAATGAAACATGCCCTCCCTAATAGTCGTATGCCGGAAAAACTAAACTTTATGGTCAGGAGACGTCCAAGACACCATTTGACACAAACGATTGCGTTTTTAGTGAAAAAAACACAATTTTTGTATTAAAAACGATTGAATCAACACGTAATCAAGAGCCAAGGCTCTGATACCACTTGTTAGGGACCGTGTACTGGATGATGTACAAACTAATTAAAGTGTATACCAAACCAAATAGTGTGGAATCCTATTTGATTGGCGATCCAATCAGTGAGAACGCACGTAGAAACAATTATGAATTGAATCTAACGTTAAGAATCGATTAGGAATCGATTTACTGTGATCTATGAACTTGGAGTGTGATCTTAGAGGTCTCTGGACGGCTAGGGTAGTCTGGAGTCGAAGTGTGTATAATGCTTACGTTTTTCCACGAATTAGGTGGTATTTATATGTTAGGGTTACTCATTCGTGCGACTAAACCATTTGAATGGTTCATTCATGTGATTGAGCTATGCGGTTGATCCATTCGTATGACTGAGTGTTCAGTCGTGCGACTGAGTCAGTCGCAAGAAGTTGTTCAGGTGTATGAACTATTCAGGCGCATGGATACTGTTGGACCAAAAGAACCAATGAGCCAAGATCAGAAAACCTCTAAGTCCCACATGGTATCACAACAACTGCTGAAAGCCTCATCAGTAGTTTGACAAGTGCTGAAGACTTCAACAGCTGAAGATCAAGTGCTGAAGACCTCAACAGCTGAAGAACTAAAGTGCTGAAGTACAACAGCTGAAGAACACAAGTGCTGAAGCTGAAAGACCAAAGTACTGAAGTACAACAGCTGAAGAGTTTACAAGTGCTGAAGATCAACAACTGATGTCCAAAGTCTGAAGACAAAGACTGAAGACATCAGCTGATGATATCTACTGAAGTCATCAGCTGATGAAACACCTGAAGGTCAAAGTCTGAAGATCAAGTACTGAAGCCTCAGTAGTTTGTCACAACTGCTGAAGAGTACTTCTTCAGTTGTTGTGATATCAGTAGTTTATATTTTAGTTCATAGTTTTAGTTCAGTAGTTTGTAAAACGACTGAAGAGCTTGTTCTTCAGTCGTTGTAGTTTCAGTAGTTTTATATTTTGTACTTAACATGCTGATATGTTCTCAGTAGTTTGTTAGAATTAGTTATTTTTGTATTAGATCTGCCAGTTGTCACTTTCCGTGATAACAGCAGTGATTGTTGCACTCTATATAAGGAGTGACAACCTATTGTAACTGTGATGATGAATGAATGATGAATGAATGATTTGATTAGAAATATTCTACATCTATAAACATTCCTTGAAATCAGAAATATATATCTCTCCCTATACCGTATGCGCTCTTAATGCTTACAAGTATCGATTGCTTGCTACAATTTGTCTAATTCTAGTTTGTATTCCGCTGCTTTGTATCCTAATACATCAAACTTGTGATCGCTGATCCTGTCAAATGGTATCAGAGCAGGTTAATCATTGATCGATCTAAAATTGATCATTGAAACTGCTATTCAAGATCTAAGTTTGATTGAATTAGCTTTTGTTTTTGCAAGAAACGGTTATAGAGATTGAACTTTCTGTATTTCTGCTCATTCATCCTGAGATCTTTTCTTGGTTCTCATTGAGTTGTTGTGGTCTGTCTAAAACTTTTAAAAGCTTGAACTAAATTGTTTTGAACTGAAAATGACTACTCCTCCAATGATCCTCACAATACTGGTTCCTCAACCAAGCCACCTATGCTGGTTAGGAATGAGTATAACATATGGCAAAGACGTATGCTCCATCACCTGTCTGTTAACAGCGCAGGGTGTGGACATCAGTGGTACATGGTCCACACAAGCCTATGGTGAATAACCCGGAAACCAATCAAATGGTTCCGAAGAGGAGGGAGCAATACTCAGATGAGGATAAGAAGTTGCTTGAAATGATGCAAAAGCCCATGGAATTCTGGCCATGGCACTGCCAATGAAATCTATTCTGGGCTAATGCATCATGAAACTGCCCATGACCTCTGGATTGCCTTGAAAGAACAATTTGGAGGAACAGATGAGGTCTTGGCAAATAATAGAGAAATTCTTGCCCAACAATATGAGACATTCTCTCATAGAAAGGGTGAGACACTGACTCAACAATATGAGCGGTTCTCTTGTTTGATCTCTGAACTAAAAATGGTCAAACTTGATACACCATATTCAGATGAATAACAGATTTCTCAGATCACTGCCTGAGAGATGGGACACATATACTATTGTCCTACGCTCCAGTGCAAGTTTGGACAAACTATCTCTCACCCAACTCCATGGGAAACTGCTCACTTTTGAGAGAGAGATAGAACAGAAGAGAAAGCTGTCTTCATCTGGAAAGCTCACTGAAGACTTTGTACAAGGCAACACTGCCTTGGTGGGTCATGAGTCAGAATATGCTTCATCTGAATGCCAGTATGATGAGCATATTAATTTCTCTTCAAGCACTTCTGATTCTGCATTTGTGAGTGTTGATGGTCAGTTTACTGGGTGTAATAATGACAATCTATGTTTCATTATGGATGATCTCAAGGGGATTGCTGATGAGACTTAGAAGAGATGGATATTTTGAGCCAAATGGCCTTGATAAAATCAGATCTCAGAAGTTCTATAAAAGAACTGGAAGAAAATTCCCAGGACTCTCTGGCAAAACCAAAGTTGGTTTTGACAAGAGCAAGTTGAGGTGTCACAAATGCCAAAGGCTTGGACACTTTGCAAGAGAGTGTAGATCAACTGGATCTAACTCCACTGCACCCTTTGTGACTTTTCTGGCAATAGTCACAAACACAGAGGGCAACATCCTGTCACCTCTAGTCATCATCCTCAACAACAATCTCCGGCATATTTTGTTCCTCAGGGTCAAATGCCATATCCGTACCCTTGTTATTACATGCCACAGTCAAATCAAGTTCAAGTTCCTATGGCACCAAACCTCATGCACTACCAGAACCTCAGCCTTCCAATCTCATCAACAAACTCAACCTCAACAACACAGCTTCTTCACCCCAGGAGTTGTTGACTGGAGCAGTTTACCAGATGACATGTCTGGTCATGATCAACTGTTCTCAGGTGCTGGTCAACATGGTGGTGACAGTCCTTTTGGGAATCTAGCTCTTATGGCTTTGGAGTCTGCTGATACTTCATTTTCTAATGCCTCTACACCTCAGGTATCACAGGTATCCTCTGAGGCAAAAGCCAAATTATGTTCTGAACCATGCATAGCAGCATTTGCTTCCATTAGAGAAGCAAATGTAGCTCTAATTAATAAGAACATTGAGCTAGAACAAATAATTTCCAAAAACAAAGCTGAGTTTGAGTTTGTGCTCAAAGATAAAATGATGAGATTATAAACTGAATTGCCAAATAATTGATGATAAGGCTAGAGAAGAAGTACTTCTAGAGAAGTACAAAGATCTCAAAGAAACCCTTGCAGTTACCCAGGTCGAGTGTGATAGATGGGTACAATCATGCAAAGGTTTTGAAATTCTTCTTAGTAAGCAATCTGCTTCAAATGTGAAGTTTGGAATTGGTTACAATCACACTGCTCCACCTACAGATTTTACCCAAGAGCAGAGGTAGAATCTGATGGTGAGAGTGATAACCAATCCATCACATCATGTGATCTACCTTCTGATACAGCACAATCAGAAGTAGCAGTCAGCATCAAGCCCTCTTTGAACCTATCAGCTGATGTTGATGGTTCAAATGCTGACATTCACATGATTATGAGTTGATCAACTCAGGAGTTAATCTGAAGGTCCTGAAAGGACTAGAGAGCAGGATTTAACACCTGAAGTTCAAACTTCAACTGCTGTCAGTACTGAAGAGAAGAAAACTGGCAGTAGAAAGAGTTTGAAGACTACTAAAGAGGTAGTCAAGAAAGCAAACAATGCTTCCAAAGCATTGAAGAACAAGTCTTCTGTTGCTTCACCCTCTTTAGTTGATGATCAACCTAAGAGAAGAAGAAACCATGTGAAGTATGTGTTTGTTCAATCATCTTACAGATGATTGTTGGTACAAAAGAGGTTCCAAACTCAAACAAAAAGAAGAAATTAATGAGAAAATGGTAAAAATGAAAACTGAGTTTGAGACCACATTTGTATCAGCAACATCAAATCCTGTAACCCTTAAGTCCTTAAAGAAATCCAAAAAGGAAGGGGTTAAACAGGTGACAGCTGAGGGTGCTCAGAAGAAGAAGGTGCAACATAGGAACTTATCAAATCCACTAGCAATGTGTCTGATGAGCTGAAAGCTTTATCACAAAATCAGACACAGCTGGTGATGATGGTACAACATTTGTTGGGTAGAGTTAACCAACTAGATTCTCCTATGTTGAAACCACAGAAAAGGAGGTCCAAGCCAAAGGACTCCTCTTCTACACCATCTTCTTCCTCTCAGGCTGTTGTTTCAAATAAACCTGTTAGTTTACCATCTATTGATGAGACCAGGCCCAAAACCAAAAAGGTTTGGGTCTCTAAAATAACTGAATTGTTATTTTTGCAGGGTTCTTCAACATGCCAAAGTAGCATCTGGTATGTAGACAGTGGGGGATCTATGCACATGACTGGGAACAGCTCTCTTCTTCATGACTACTCTCAAGGAAAGAAGGGATTGTGTCTCTTTTGGCAATGATGCTAGGGTTACATCATCGGTAAGGGCTTTGTCTCCAATGGAGAAATCAAATTTGATGATGTTAATCATGTGGAAAATCTCAAGTACAATCTCTTGAGTGTCAGTCAAATGTGTGATAAGGCCATGTTGCCCTTTTCACCAGTCAAAACTGTAGGATTCTGTCATCCAAAGTTTTGCACTTGATTGACAAGGTGTTGGATGATCACACTCTCCTGAAAGCCAACAGGACAGGAAGAGTGTATGCCTTAGATCTCTCTAAGAAAATAGATCTCAAAGGCAATCCTTGCCTATTTTCCAAAGCCTCTTCTCAAGAATCTAAACT
Source organism: Flaveria trinervia (assembly GCA_025506515.1). NCBI lineage: Eukaryota > Viridiplantae > Streptophyta > Magnoliopsida > Asterales > Asteraceae > Flaveria > Flaveria trinervia. The sequence continues at coordinate 23,029,241 of CM046443.1, forward strand.
GTGGCACAGGAGGCTTGGTCATGTTAATCTCAAAAACATGAATCAGCTTTCCCACAATAGTTTAGTCAGAGGCTTACCAATAAAGGAGTTCCACTGTGATGAAACCTGCACTGCTTGTTTAAAGGAAAACAGCACAAAGTCTCATTCCCTCCTATTGAAGTCCTAAGTCACTGCCTGCTTGCATTACTGCATATGGATCTATTTGGTCTGTGAGAGTAATGAGCATGGCAAGAAGAAATACTGTCTGGTAATTGTGGATGATTACTCCAGATTTGTATGGACTTTCTTTCTACATTCAAAGGATGAGGCTGCTCAGAAGATTATTCACTTTGTGCTGTACATTGAGAAGCAGTATTCCCTTCCAGTCAAGTGTATTAGGAGTGACATGGAACTGAGTCAGAAATCATACACTTGATGACTTCTATCTTTCAAAGGGAATCAAAAGGCAGTTCAGCATTCCAAGGACTCCAGAACAAAATGGAGTAGTGGAGAGAAAGAACAGGACCCTCATTGAAGCTGCAAGGTCCATGCTGGCTGACTCAGGTTTGCCACTGACCTTTGGGCTGAAGCTGTCAACACAGCTTGTTATGTGCAAAATAGAGTTTTAGTAAATCAGAGGTTGATGAAGACTCCATATGAAGTTCTCCATCATTTGGCTCCTCTGATTTCATTTTCAAAGCATTTGGGTGTCCCTGTTTCATTCTCAACACAAAGGATCAACTCCATAAATTTGATCCTAAGGTGGATGCAGGGTACTTTGTTGGTTATTCATCTACTTGCAAGGCATACAGAGTCTTCAACTGCAGAACAAAGATGGTTGAAGAAACTCTACATGTTAAGTTTAATGAATCTCCAAAGGACAAGATTCCACAAAGTCCTGTGGAGTTATTTGATTTGGACATACTGCAATATGTTCCTATCAAACTCCTGCTGTTGCTCCTGTCAACAGTTCACCACGTGGTGGTACTGCTGATGATGATGATGATTGCAGTACTCACCTTTTCAGGTTTAGTGATCAGCTGCCTGACTCAGCTAGACCGATGTTCCTGTAGCTCCAGTAGCACCATCCACAACAAATGCTGATGAGATTTCTTCGAATTCAACTTCCTTGAATTACCACACTGATTGGTTTCAAGGAAATGATTCACCATCACCATCTGTTGCTGCTGAGCGGGCTACAAACACTTGCACAGATCTCATTGTGTATCAAGATCTGAAGAATCACCCTATGTCTCAAATCATTGGTGATATCACTGCTGGAGTATCAACAAGAAGTCAATTGTCAAATTTCTGCTTCTATGCTCTCTTCATCAGTCAGCAAGAGCCAAAGAATTATCACATTGCTTTAAAGGACAATGGATGGGTTGATGCCATGCAGCTTGAGCTTCTTCAGTTCAAGAAACAGCAAGTGTGGGAACTGGTCCTCTACCTCCAGGTAAGTGTGCAATAGGCACTAAATGGGTGTTTAGGAACAAAAACTGATGAAAATGGGTTATTGTTAAGAACAAGGCCAGACTGGTTGTTCAGGGGTTGCACAAGAAGAAGGTATTGATTATGATGAAACCTTTGCCCCTGTAGCCAGACTGGAAGCAATTCGATTGTTTTTAGCTTATGCTGCTTATCAAAACCTTAAAGTTTTTCAAATGGATGTCAAAAGTGCATTTTTGTATGGAAAAATTAAAGAAAGGTTTATGTATGTCAACCTCCAGGCTTTGAGGACAATAAACATCCTAATTGGGTGTATAAGCTTGATAAAGCTCTTTATGGGTTAAAACAAGCTCCCAGAGCCTGGTAAAACAATTTCACTAGAGGCTCCATAGATAAGACTTTATTCATTAAGAAAGCTGGGGCATATAATCTACTTGTTCAAATTTATGTAGATGATATCATTTTTGCATCCTCTGATCCAAAGTTGTGTGATGCCTTTACAAAGTTGATGCAACAGAAGTTTGAAATGAGTGCCATGGGAGAATTACAGTTCTTTCTGGGGTTGCAAATCAAACAAAAGGCTGATGGAATTTTTATTCATCAGTCCAAATATACAAAAGATCTTTTGCAAAAGTTTGATTTACAAAACTGTAAGTCTTGTTCTACTCCCATGAGCAGCACCACACAACTGGACACAGATCAGAAAGGTAAAGTGGTTGATGAAACACTTTACAGATGTATGATTGGGTCCTTGATGTATTTAACAGCTTCTAGACCAGATATTATGTTTGCTACATGTTTGTGCTAGATTTCAGGCTGCACCTAAAGAGTCTCATCTGATTGCAGTCAAGAGGATCTTTAGATCTGCAAGGCACCATCTCTAGGTTTATGGTATTCTACCGGACATTCTGGTAAATTAGTTGCTTTTTCTGACAGTGACTATGCAGGGTGTAAGTTGACCAGGAAATCAACTTCTGGTGGATGCCAATTCCTAGGCAACTGCTTGCTTCTTGGCAGAGCAAGAAACAGACCTCAGTTGCTACATCCACTGCTGAAGCAGAGTACATTGTTGCTGCAAGTTGTACATCTCAGGTACTCTGGCTTCAAAACCAACTTTTGGATTATGGCATTACAGAGACTAAGACTCCATTGTTAATGGATAGTGCTTCAGCTCTTTGCATTGTCAAAAATCCAGTCCAGCACTCTAGGACCAAACATATAGAGATCAGACATCATTTTATAAGGGATTGTTTTGAAAAAGGTCTGATTGATCCTAAGTTTGTGCCTAGTGCTGATGAGCTTGCAGACATTTTTACTAAGCCTTTGGAAAGTCAACTTTCCAAAACCTGGTTTAAGGCTTGGTATGCTGCAACTAGAATAAGTGACAACTACTGATGATCTTAGTAATTCATACTGATGATTATGAGTACCTATGTCACATATAAGTACTGATGAGCTCTTTTACCCTCGTAGTTTTATAACTACTGAAGGCTAAATGTCTCACAAGTATGAAGTACTTCATCTGTTCTAAACTACTGATGTAGTTACAACTACTGATGCAGTTACAACTACTGCAATCAGTAAAACAGATAAGTACTCATGTCCTATGAAACAACTGAAATCAGCCAAAAACTGATGAATGTGTTGAGGATAGTTGAAACAGCTGAAAAGCTAAGAATTGACGAAAACAGCTGAAGAGAACTTTCTCTTCAGTCGTTTGTACAACTGTTGTTTCATTTAAACAACTGAAGCAAAACCACGTCTTCAGTAGTTTATAACTACTAATGACTAATACCAAGTCTTCTGTTGTTTACAACAGCTGATGACAAACCACTGTCTTAAGTAGCTTCATAACTACTGATGACAACACCAAGTCCTCAGTTGTTTCAATCATCTGAAGTCAAAACCACGGTCTTCAGTAGTTTTCTAAACTACTGATGCCTAACACCACGACTTCAGCTGTTTCAACATCTGAAAGGATATACCATGTCAACGGTCGTTTAAAACTACTGATGACTACACCACATCCTTCAGTCGTTTCCTTACCCGTACCCTATATATATCCCTAACCTTAGCTCTCATTGCTTCATCTTCTTCAAACCTAACGTTCCTCTCCAAACTTCCCTCTTCTCAATGGCGTCTATGCAAATTAAACCGCGACACACTGTGTTGCCTACCTCACTAATCGCCGATCTGGACTAAGTTCGATACTGCTATCGATCTTAGGTTCAGTTCCATACAACAAGGAATTTCTTCTGAACCCCATCTTACATGCCGAATCCTTGCACCAATTTTGGATGAACGTTACTGTTACCACTGGGGAGACAACACACCATCCCTCCGGTCGGTCGTCACAACATAGAAGTAGTCATCACTCCTGCAATAATCCGCCAAATTCTTCAACTGAATGATGCTACTTCTCCTGCTGGATATCCGAAGGGCACCATAGATCTATCCTTTGCACAACATGGATATCAAGGCGATCTCAGTGCCTCCACTATCATGAAGAAACTTTAATGACGCTGAGCGCCTGATCTTTCACATGGTGAATGTATGTTTGGCCCTTAAGACGTCGTCTTGGGATCAAATGTCCACCAAATGGCAGCAGGTAATGTATTCTATCCTTGAGCAACACCACTAAACTTTTCAGACTTAATATTTTCAGAGCTCAAAGATATGGCTCAAAAACTAACTGCCAACCGTTGGATACTTTATCCACGGTTCATAATGGCCATTATTACAGACCAGCTTAATGCTGAGGGACTTGTTGGGTTGGGAGTCCCTGCTACGTCTGTTCTGCCGGAAGTATACTCCCGGCACAACTCTGACCGGAACACTCAAAATGGCTGCCAAGCTGCGAAAACCCACGCAGCTGGAACCCACAGCCACCACCTCCAAATCCAAAGTCCCCACCAAACCCACCAAAAAGAAACCCAAAACGGCTACTCAGGGAATTGAGTCCCCTGAGATGCCCCTGCAACACAAACGCAGGATATATCCACTAGTCCAAACCCCCTAGAAGATACAATGACTCCTCCAGCCACAGCCGCTCAGGCTTCCTCTCAACAGGAGCCTGCAGCAACCACGCAAGGGGTACCTACGTATCTGGGATCTTCCTCACTTGAGGAGATTGCCATTGAAGAGCACCAACCTCCCCAGGTGCACACTGCTTCTATCCCTTCACCCCAACAAACCACCGCCCCTCACAGCCCAACTTTAATAGTTGCACAAGTGTTGACTCAATTGCACTCCGCACCCCTCTCCCCAGAAACCACTTACTACTGGGAATACCTCTACAATTGAGGGGGAGGAACACAGTGCACTTGAGAACCCACAGCATAGGGGTTTCCCACTTCTATCTCCTGGTGTAGACAAGGAGCTTAGAATATCTGGTGAGGCTGCCACCTCCTCTGACTCAGCACATGACCAGAGTGAGGCTGGTAACATTGCTAAGACCTCACTAGAGGCAACAGCTGATGATGGACATTGTCCTGAGGCTGGAAGTCCCCAGTACCAAGCACAAGGGGCACATGCACCAACTGGTCTACACCCAGTGCATGTAACCCTGCTCTAAGCAGGAGGTCAGATGATTCAGCTTCGGCTGATGATGACCTGGGCTTTTTCTATGATGTTCTTGCCCAGAACACAATCCTTGAAGAGAAAGTCAGTAGGCTGCAAAACCTACTTGACCAACTCTCACAAGGAGAAAGACCATCTGCCTCTACCCACCCACAGATGGCACCTTCACTTGAAGGTTTCCCACACACTGAGCCACTACAAAATCAACCACCTGCCTCTGGTTCAGGCCCTACTTGTCGGGAACAGAACCTCCTGAGCAAATAGGTGCTGCACTTCAAAATTCCCTCCCTCTCATCACACATAATCACTGATATTGTGACCAAAGCCATTGATGAGATGCTTTCCTCAACTTTACAGCCTTGATTGAGGCTGCTGTCCAAAAGACTCTTTCTGCGGCTCAAACCCCTTCCTCCAATGCATCCAAAAGGGGGAGAGTACTGCAGTTAAAGAAAAGAAGAGGAAAGATCGAGGAAAAGAAGGAAGCGAAGCAAGCCCAAAAGGAGGAGAAAGAACAACAACCAATGCTCACCTACAAGCGAAAGAAAGGTGCTGATGAGCACATTGCTGAAGATAAAGCCTTGGAGCTACTGATAAAAGAGGCTGATGCCGAACACAGCAGATCAATGGACAACATCATTGATCAGCTGTTTAGGCAAGGCCATGACATAAATAAACTTGACTCTCAGATTCGACGACTAGAGATTGAAGAAATCCAGAATAGATGGGCAAGTTATGAAGTGTTAGAAAGAGAAAGGCTTGAAATCATGATAAGATTTATTGCAAAATATCTTGGAAGATCAATGATGAAATCAAAGCTTGGTCCAGGGACAGTATCTTGGCAATCACCACCAAGATCTGTTCGTCTGAAGCATACACTAAGGGGCTTGTTATTGAAGCTTTGAATGAAGCGGGTGCTGGGAGCAGGACTGAGCTAGCCAAGCAATCAAAAGCCACACTCACCTCAAGGATGCTAGCACAGCCTGTCAACATTCCCACACCAGAACCACCCAAAACACAACCCACCAAACCAACTCCTTACCCTCAAAACCCATAGCCGATGATATACCCTTGAAGAAGAAGAGAAGGATATTGGCTAGAAGAAGAGAAGAAGATGATGAAGACAGGCTGCCGCTCTCAGCTATGATTCAGTTGCCTAAGGCCACAAGTCACTCCTCAGCAATTACTCCTGAAGTCCAGAGACAAATGGTTAAAGTGAAGCTAGAAGAAGAAGAGCTTCATAAACAGCATGATGAGGAATTGCTGAAGAGAGTTCACAAGCTTATGCAGCCACATCTTCTATCATCAATATGAAGGAGCAAGCCCTCAGACTTTACACTCTCAGGCATACCTTTCAATATCAAAAGGAAAGAGTGAGGATTTGGCCTGATCCCAGGGTCTCTCACAGAATTCATAAGAACAATATACCTCAGAGATACATTGGCCAGGTGAAAAAGATCGTAGATGAAGTGATCTCTCTGGTCTTTGTAGTTTCACCCTGGGAAATCCTAGAAGACTTCAAGAAGGCCTACAAAGCTAATCTAACCCCTCAGAAGATGCTGGAAAACAAAATAGTGAAAAAGGGGTTAGTTTACAAGAGGCTTGAGGAAGTCAGGAAAAATGAGCTCCAGTTGTTCCTAGAGAGTAATCACCGGATGAGTTTGCTTACAGAATAATAACAACTGTGGAGCTAAAGAATGGGAGACAGGCCAAATACCTGTCTGAGTATTATGGGCCTGAATCATTGTTTGAAGGAGGTACTGAAGTGCTAACCATGGAGGAACAAATCACCTTCCTTGAGGCCTACACAAGAGAGTCGTACAGACTCATTATGGGGAAGTGAATCTCATGAATGGGATAACAACTATGTGTCCTGTTCCCCAAAACAGAGTTCCCATTCATACTCTGCCAAACAAATATTTAAGGTTTCTTCCCAGGCCGGAGCTTACATGGGTCATCTTCTCTACTGATCAAGAAGGAAAAGACCAACATTTTGCCATCAATAAGTGGGAGAATAAATAAGTTAGAGGTTTTGGCTGCATTGGTTCAGGGGGAGTTTGTTGGACCGAAAGAACCAATGAGCCAAGATCAGAAAACCTCTAAGTCCCACATGGTATCACAACAACTGCTGAAAGCCTCATCAGTAGTTTGACAAGTGCTGAAGACTTCAACAGCTGAAGATCAAGTGCTGAAGACCTTAACAGCTGAAGAACCAAAGTGCTGAAGTACAACAGCTGAAGAACACAGTGCTGAAGCTGAAAGACCAAAGTACTGAAGTACAACAGCTGAAGAGTTTACAAGTGCTGAAGATCAACAACTGATGTACAAAGTCTGAAGACAAAGACTGAAGACATCAGCTGATGATATCTACTAAAGTCATCAGCTGATGAAACACCTGAAGGTCAAAGTCTGAAGATCAAGTACTGAAGCCTCAGTAGTTTGTCACAACTGCTGAAGAGTACTTCTTCAGTAGTTTGTCACAACTGCTGAAGAGTACTTCTTCAGTAGTTGTGATATCAGTAGTTATATATTTCTAGTTTCAGTAGTTTTATGTTTCAGTAGTTTTGTAAAACGACTGAAGATTTTGTTCTTCAGTCGTTGTAGTTTCAGTAGTTTTATATTTTGTACATAACATGCTGATATGTTCTCAGTAGTTTGTTAAGAATTAGTTATTTTTGTATTAGATCTGCCAGTTGTCACTTTCCGTGATAACAGCAGTGATTGTTGCACTCTATATAAGGAGTGACAACTTATTGTAACTGTGATGAATGAATGGAATGAATGAATGATTTGATTAGAAATATTCTACCTCTATAAACATTCCTTGAAATCAGAATATATATTCTCTCCCTATAACCTATGCGCTCTTAATGCTTACAAGTATGATTGCTTGCTACAATTTGTCTAATTCTAGTTTGTATTCCGCTGCTTTGTATCCTAATACATCAAACTTGTGATCGCTGATCCTGTCAGATACTCAGTCGCATGGCCATTCGGACGCATGACCAATGTTGGGGCGCATGGTCCAGTCGGACGCATGAGAACTTCACTTAACCAAGTTTGAATGTATTTATTTTTATAACATTATGCATATCAATTCAAACAATCACAAACCTATATAATCTAGTCAATATGCATTACACAACTCATTAATGAAATATTAAACATTATAAATCACAACCAACATTCTCATTTCATTAAATACCCAAGCATTACATAAGCGTAAGACATTCAAGACATATTACATTAAGAACTAAATCTAGGTACATATGTATCAACATCAAGGATACACCCAAGAGCAAGGAATTGATTATACTAATGTCTTTGCACGAATTGCAAGACTTGAGGCACGAAGGATCTTTCTTGCTTATGCTGCATCCGAGAGTTTTACTGTTTGCCAACTTGATATCAAGTGTGCCTTTGTATATGGGAATATAGATAAGGAAGTTTACTTGTGCTAGCCTCTAGGATTGGAAGATCCATAACACCCCAACTATGTGTACAATTGGGTAGCTCTCTATGGGTGCACTAAGCACCTAGGTTGTGGTATGAGATTGTGTCCCAGTTTCTCCTAAAGAATGGTTACACAAGAGGTACCATTGACAAGACCTTATTCATAAGGATGTCTAGAAAAGACATTTTGCTCATACAAGTCTATGTGGATGACATCATATGTGGTTCCTCAAATGACCAAATGTACAAAGACTTTAAGATCATCATGAATAAGAAAGTTGAAATAAGTTCTACGGGAAAAATGGACTTTTTTCCTTGGAATTCAAGTGAAGCAAATGAAAAAAAAGGTTCTTTATCAATCAATCTAAATATGTCTCCTACATTTTAGAGAGATTTGATATGAAAGATTGTAAGCCACCCAAGACACTTATACCAGAAAACACAATCTTTATCCTGACTCTAAGGGGGAGAATATTGATCAACATCAATATAGGGCAATAATTGGATCTCTGATGTATCTCATAGCAACTAGACCTGATATCATGTTCACAACTTGCATTTGTGCAAGATATCACGCTCCTCCAAAGGTGTCTCACCTAGTGGCTACCAAGAGAACTCTTAGATACCTCAAAGGAGCACCTACGCTAGGCCTCTAGTATCCAAGAAACAGTAGTTTCAATCTCTATGGCTATCCTGATAGTTATTATGGTGGGAACAAGAAATCAACATCAGGTGGATGTCAATTTCTTGATGGAAGGATCATCTCATGGTAGTGGAAGAAGGGATCCTATATTTCAACATCTACTACTATAGCTGAATACATTATTGCTGATAGTTGTTGTGCTCAGTTGCTATGTGGCTTCAACTTCATGAGTACTCCTATCCACATTGACAACAATAGTGTTATCTCAATTACTAAAAATCCTGTGAAGCACTCGAAGACAAAGCATATTGACATCAGGTATCATTTCATAAGAGATATTCATGAGAAAAATCTGATCAAACTAATCAATGTTAATTTAAATGAATAAGATGCCAATTTGTTCACCAAAGCATTTGATGAGCAGAGATTTAAGTGTTTGCTTATAGCTATTGGGATGATAAGCATTGATTAGCTTATCTCATTTGAAAACCTTTTTAAAATATGTTTCATTTATGTCAATAAAATCTAAGTCGGGTTACAAAAGGTTGTTTTTCAAAATTTCCCTGAGTATAAATTCTTCTGAAGAGAAATTAACCCTCGGAAGATAACATGTAAATCTTCCAAGCGAAATTCCTCCAAGGGAAATCTTCCGTTCGAAAGAGTTTGTCTCGGAAGAAGCATGTGATGAGATATCATATCTACTTCGGAAGCTTATACACTCTTACTCTCAGAAAGCCTCTTTTACCTTCAGAAGTAAAATATTTATCTTTGGAAGTATTATTGGCTTTAGAAGAAGATTACGTTCAGAAATGATTTATACTCAGAAGAAAACTTTACTGTGTAACGTAAATCTTTTGGGCCCCACTCTGTTATATGGTAAAGATTTTCTAAATGATGTTGGAATTTTTTATGAGGATTTTATCTTACCGCCCCTGTCACATCATACCCCAACCATCACTTCACATTATTTCCACCCATTTAAGTACTTTCAACCCATTCACATAGTCTTTTTACCACTTCTTACTACCCAAAGCTTTTTTTCTTACTTTACCCTAATCCAAACAAATTTCTCAAATCACAAAAATGGCCTTACACCCTCAGCACAATCAAGTCGCACTCCTGGATTCATGAAAGGATGCTGACTTCTCTTAAATCATCCCCTACCTAACCCAATCAACCTACTTCACTACACTAACTATCAACCCCACCGTGTATTCAAACCACATAGCTGAGTTTTAGGGGAACGAGCAGATCGTAACTCTGAATGGAGTTAGGCTTTCGAAGACAAGCATTGGTGTTCAACAGTTGATCGTATCTGAACAAGCCATTAGATTGCATCTAGAGCTCCATGATGAAGGCTCTCCTATAGAGTTCCCCAAGGCTGATATTGATGACTACCTAAATGGGATATGGTGGTTATGTGAGCCGGCCTACAGTCTACAAATTCAACTTCTCTTATCTTTGGAAGTTCCTGCTACACATAGTCCTTCACTGTTTATTGAACAAGTCTAGAGGATGGCATCAAATCCTATATGAACTAGGATGCCTGGTTCATGGGTTGGTAAAAGGCCTTCGCTTTAATTACTCTAGATTTGTGCTGACTAATTTGATGTGCAACCTTCAAAGGATAACATCTTACATGAATCCTCAATTCATCTAGCTCATTATCAACTATGAGTTGCAACAGATCAAGCTTGTCTATGCAACTGCTCTATCTGTCCCTCACATGAGGCCGGTCATCTTCAAAGTGCTGAAGAGGATGCCCACCAACTTCACTTGAGGATGCACTCCACCTCCTTCCAGGTATGATTGAGCGCATATCTCCTGATGACATCCTTGTACACCCCACAGTTGATGAACCCACACGAGCAACAACCCTCATAATGCCAAATTTACCTTCTTACCCCCATCAAAATCACATACAAAAGACATCCCAAATGAACCCTTATTCAATTATGATTAAACAAGTTCCCCCTGTTCAATCCAAAAAGACTATAGTGGAACATGGCTTCCACTTAGTTTGAGGTCATACCATCCTTCACTTTTGACCTCAATAAGGTATTGAGTCTCCTCAATCTCAATATCAGAGCCCGAAACCCAAGGTGATATCCCTCAAGATGAGTCATCATACTCCCAAAGTAGCCAAAAAAGGACATCCTTGGCTCAAAGCCAATAGACATTGACCAAAGTCCCGGGTCATTAGGAGTAACCTCTATATCCTTCACTAACCTCCTTACATGAATTGATGAAGGGGTTTGTCTCTTCAAGCCATGAAGTTAATCCATAAAATCCACTTACAGATCAATTGAGCCTAGAGAGACCCTGATCTCAAGCCCCCATCAGCAACCACAACTGACGTGAGTCCCATTGATACGGAGGGGACTCGTGTAATTTAGGTGCCACGACTTAAGAATCCTCATTGGATCCTTATGATAGTGGTAACATCTCTTAGGTATGATTGAGCGCATAGCTATGATAGTGGTATGATAGTGGTAACATCTCTTAGGTATGATTGAGGTGAGTCCCATTGATACGAGGGGACTCATGTAGATTTAGCTGCCACGACTTAAGAATCCTCATTGAATCCTTATGATAGAATCCTCTATCTGTCCCTCACATGAAGCCGGTCATCTTCAAAGTGCTGAAGAGGATGCCTACCAACTTCACTTCAAGATACACTCCACTCCTTCCAGGTATGATTGAGCCATAGCTCCTGATGACATCCTTGTACACCCCACAGTGATGAACCCACACAGAGCAACAACCCTCATAATGCCAAATTTACCTTCTTACACCCATCAAAATCACATACAAAAGATGTCCCAAATGAACCCTTGTTCAATTATGATTAAACGTGTTCCCCCTGTTCAATCAAAAAGACTATGGTGGAACCATGGGCTTTCACTCAGTTTGAGGTCACACCATCCTTCCTTTTGACCTCAATAAGGGTATGAGTCTCCTCAATCTCAATCTCAATCTCAAGAGCCCAAAATCCAAGGTGACATCCCTCAAGATGAGTCATCATACTCTCCAAAGTAGCCAAAAAAGGACATCCTTGGCTCAAAGCCAATAGACATTAACCAAAGTCCCGGGTCATTAGGAGTAACCTCTATATCCTTCACTAACCTCCTTACACGAATTGATGAAGGGGTTTGTCTCTTCAAGCCATGAAGTTGATCCATAACGTCCACTTAGGGATCAATTGAGCCTAGAGAGACCCCTGGTCTCTAGCCCCCATCAGCAACCACAACTGAGGTGAGTCCCATTGATACGGAGGGGACTCATGTAGATTTAGCTGCCACGACCTAAGAATCCTCATTGGATCCTTATGATAGTGGTAACATCTCCTAGACTGATTCTACGGTAACCTTACCCTTTGATGACTCTATAAGAGATATCATCAGGAAAGGGAAACTAGGGTGCCAAGAAACCATGTCTGGTGGTAAGGATAAGCATACTCGATATGTTACTAAGTCTCCCCATGTTTTTTCAGAAAATGATAAGGAAAGTATGAAACTCACCATTTAAGATCTACTTTCTAAAGTTTCAAACTTTGATTCCAAGGTTAAGACTTTAGAGGATAGGTCTGCCACTCAGCAACTTGAGATTGAAAGTCTCAAGGCCAAAGTATCTGAGAAGCAGATTAATAGATTTGTTAGGCACATACCAATTCAGGTCTCCTTGACCTCTTCCTTTAGCTCATCAAGCGCGTAGGATGATTCTACCAAAAACATGGAGAGTGCTTATCTTGACTAACATTGGAGGAACCACAAAGTCTATCTCTATCAAGTCTTACTTCTAGATATCCTACTCACAAGCAACAGTTTTCCCTTAGCCTTCTCCAATTGTTCTTCAAATGGACCCAATGATGCTCAAAGGTCTAAACAGGTTCTTTTCCAAGTTCCTGATGGGATCTTCTATGAACAGCTAAGCCCAGATGTTGCTATGGCATACTCTAGAGTTGAAGGGCTTCAATGATTGAATGCACCTTCTCCCACTATCCAAGAAGTTGGTCAACCTAAGATCCCCATTTAACCTAAGATTGATTTCGAAGGGGAATGGGGACTGATGGGGCATCAACTAAAACAGTTGAGACAGAAAGTGCAATCCCACATACTTTAGAAAGTTGCAGAAGGGTTATTCTTTTTATCCGGTGATCTGGTTATCAAAGATGTAATTCTCGAACTAACATCATAGGTAAACAGTGAGGAGTTTCTCAATCGACCTCTCACTCACAAGCATCATTACCACAAGCTCCAATGTGACATCCGGTAAATTTCCGTTACCAAGCTCCGTTAGTTCCGTTAAGTCTTGTATACACGTGTCGTGAGCACACACTAGTTGTCGTTTAACGTTGGTGACCTAATAATAATGAATAATGTTAATTTGTTGTGAATCTAAGTGATTATGTGAATATTGGTTATGTTTATGTGTTTACACATTTATAAACGTTATTAAAGAATTTATCGCGTAACGCGGAAACATGTCTATTTATTCGTATGTCTTGTGTTTTATAAAGATAAGATATATAATGAATTTTATAAGTTTATATCTTTATGTTATGAAGTTAAAAACACTTTACAAAGAGTTTAAAGTCTAGTTTTTATAAAATACCAAAACACAAGGGTTTAAAGGGTAAATATGTAAATTAAATATTAATAAAACAAAAACCCCAAACCCTAATGCAACATTCGGCCGCGATTTCCCTCTAATCCCTCTCCATCTTCGAAAATCAGCCAAGAACAAGCAAATTCGTGTGGTTTTGGTTCGATTACAACATATATAACACTTAGGAAGCATCGATTTCAAGCAATTACAAGTTTAAAGGTTAGATTTTTCATGTTTTGTGATGTTCTTCATTATGGCCGAACCCTAGATTCGAAATTGATCCTTATTAGGTCGAATTGGATGTTGTTTGATGATGTTAACATGTTAGTTAGATTGTATACATGTTAGTTAACGTCGATTATGCAAGAATTCTATGTTTTTAGTTGATTGATCATGAACTCTGGTTATGAAGCAAACCCTAATTCGAAATTGTTGTGATTATGCATGATGGATGATTGTTTGATGAATGTTTGATGATTAATAGGTTGTATGAATGTTAGAATACATTGATTATGCAAGAAAGTTGGGATTTTGATGCATTGTTCATAGGTTACTAAGAATAGTAACTTTATTTGGCATGTAGTAGTGATCTAGTGATGGATTGATGTTATGATGAGTTCATGATGATGATTAGATGCTAGATTGTTGTTATGAATGCTAGAAATCTTTAATTTGATGATGTTGATCATAGCTTGCCAAAAGTAGAAACTTTTGTTTATGAAGATTGTTAGATTGGAATGTTTAAGTGTTGTTGATCATGTCTAGATGTTTGTATGAGCTTGAATTGGTATATTATTGATGAATTCATGTATGCTTTGGATGTTTGATAGATTTTGGGATATTCTTTCCCAAAAGGGAAACTTTATTTGTGTAAACGTTGAAGTATGATGTTATGACCATGTCTGGGATGTTAGGAGCCTGCTAGTATGTTCTAGGATAAATTCTAGTGTGATAGAACGTGTTAAATTAGTTGTATGCATGCTTGGATAATCATGTGTGATATTTGGACCTTGGTGATCATGTATGTTTGGATGTTGTGTAGTGGTAGGACATCATGCTTGGGTCTGGTAATTGATTGTTGTGGTGTTGTGAATGCAATGCATATGCTTAAAGAATATGGTTATGATCATTATACACGCATGCGGATCTGAGGCCCCTACTTAGTAGGATTGGCAGGGTTTAGGATGTGAAGTCGTGAGTGGCTTCACATGGCATGTGATGAATGGTTGAACCTTGTGTGACATGTTAGTTGTATTAAAACTAGTGGATATGTTAATGTTCAAGATTCGCATGACTTGTATAGTACTTGATTGTATGATGATCTAAGTGATACACCTGGTTGATATAGCATATGTATGATACTATTTGAATGTTAATCATGTATGTTGTATGTGCTCATTGGCTTTATTTGAATTATAACTCATAATGTCACCAACGGTCAAACGGGTCAACTAGGTCAAGCGTGTCTATTTGTCTGGAAGCTTGAGTCTTTGATTTTGGTATGATTAGGGTTTCACATGTCTTTTATTTACACGTACTTATGTACTCACATGATCTCGGTAACCTGTGAAGGTTGGCTATCCTCTCGTTTCTCAAAATAACCCTAAGTACCTTTTCATACATCAGGTGAGTTCATGCCCCACTCTTTATTTAATCTCTTTTGGGAGATAGCATACTGGTATTTATACGAACGCTTTTATTATTTAAGTTGTGTATAATATTAATATAGTGTTGTTTACCATGAGAAAGTCCTCACACTTTTGAATTGTTAATATTTAATAGCGGGGAAACTTGGGTAGTACTACTGGGTCTGACGAGCCCCACCTGTGTGACTCGAGGTCAACCGGGTGGCAATTTGTCCTATTGAACATTGTCACGACATGGTAAGTCGTGACAGGAGGCAACAACTATCACAGTCAGCTTCAATTGCAAAATCACTATGTATTAATATTTACTGATAATAGACTAGCTATCTATTACCATACACTGCTTATATTTATCGCAATTGTTTACATGTTTATTGAACTCAAACTCTTGAACTCACCAACCTATGTGTTGACATTTTAGTATGCTTTTCTCAGGTCCTTAACTTGCTTGCCATAGGAGCACTACACGGTTCACTGCATTTTAAGACACTATGCTTCAAGACAAGTTGACATTTTAACAATTATAGTTTACTCTTTGGTTTGGCACTTGTTTTGCCATAAGTTATACTTTATTGACTTGGGTTGTTTTCAAAAACGCTTCCGCATTGCTTAAAGTTGGTATTTTGGTTAATTATGTTTAAATTATGGCATTTAGAGTCGTTCTGAGTAACTATTGACTGTGATCCTGGTTTGTTCACACGCCTCGCGGTAAAATTCCGCAAGTGGATTTTGAGGGTGTGACAGATTGGTATCAGAGCCATTGGTTATAGGGAACTAGGTGCTTACACACTAGACTATAACCGCACACGTTATTATTACCTGTGCCTTACTCCCATTTACTGTATACTCATTGGCATACACGTCACACTCTCTGCAGCATGGCATCGTCTTCAAGAGCTCCGGGTAAACGACCCGAATCACCTACACGATCTGAATCCCCACCCTCCCGCACCTGTACCTGATGATGGATTCGATTGGCCCAAACTGGCTTATCCCCGAGAGGAGATTGACTGGGATCAACCATTCGCGTTGATGAAGCGTGACCCTCCGCGTGACTGGTGTTCTTATCCTAGTTTGTTGACCACATCATGTTTAGGGAACGCGTACCTGTCCTAAAACCAAGGACTAGGAACAATCCAATCAACCCATGTTTTCACTCCCACGAACGGCGCAGTCCAACGAGCAATTGATTGCTGCACTAATGGCTGCACTGGATACTGAACAGCATCGTGTGAGACGACTCACGGGTGATGTCTGTACACTACAGCAAGAGGTGTACAACGTGAGTCATCAATTGGACGAACTCAAGGAAGAAAACGGGAAGACGCTGAACGGTTGTCACCATATGCAAGATGGTGTTATGGCACTCCAAGGACGCGTGACTGCTCGTGAACAACGGGACGCCATAGCCGATAATAGGATTTCCATTCTAGAAGCTCAACTAGCAGCACTCCAGATTGCTATAGCTCCTGCTCCTGCCGCAGACTCTGAGGATGAGGAGGATCCGGAGGAGGGACCCGAGGAAGAGGAACAGGAGGAGATGGAGGATGATAGTGATTGGTCAGACATTGTCGATTGACTTCTTTATATACTTAGACTACGTGGTGTTTTCTTTTGAAACCTATGTGGGAAGGGTTGTTTCCCCACACGAACGACAAAACTTCAATTTTGACATTGCTAAATACATTGTGACTTATTGCAATTTATTTACTTTGATTATTATTTTTGTTATGAATGTTGTGGTTGTGATGATACGTTATTTCTTTCATTACTGTTTACTACGCTTCAATGAGTTAAATGTGTATGATGTTACATTATTGTATTGTGAATATAAAGTGAAAAGAATGGACGCTCGTGACGTGGACGTGGACGTTGTCGTGGACGCGGACGTGGACGTGGCACCGGAGAACAGGGTGGTGGTGCTATTAACATGACTCCTGCGAATTGGCTGCTCTAATTAATGAGCATGTTCAGGCGGCAGTGGCTGCTGCCCACGCGGGTCAGCCAGCAGGTAAACAATGACAGAAAAACAAATCTGATATCCTTTATAACTGTAGGGGATGTTTGATTAATGTGTGTTGTGTTAAAAACAGGCCACCAGTGTGTACATACAAGTCCTTCATGGACTGTAAACCACACACCTACAGCGTACAGAGGGTGCTGTAGGGCTTGTACGCTGGTTTGAGAAGACTGAGTCCGTTTTCTCCAAATGTAACTGTCCACTGGCGGATCAAGAAAGTATGCCACCGGGACTTTGGAGGGTGCAGCCCTGTCTTGGTGGAATGCGCAAGTCCAGATGCTTGGACAAGCGATGGCAAATGGACTCCCTGGAATGAGTTCAAGGATATGATGATCGAGGAGTACTGTCCTCGAAACGAGGTGCAAAAGTTAGAGATGGAATTCTGGCAGCTTAAGATGAAGGGTTCAGAAATTGAGGCTTACACGACCCGTACTCATGAGCTGGCCATTGTGTCCAGGAATGGTTAATGAGACACATAAGAGATCGAGCACTACATACGAGGGTTGGTGCCTGAAATCCAAAGTATGGTAACAGCTTCTAACCCGACTACGATTCAGCAGGCCATCCAAATTCCCATAGACTTACTGATCAGGCGGTAGAGCAAGGTGGTTACCCAAACGGGGCGCTGTGGCGAGCTGCCCGACAACAAAAGGAAGTGGGATGCTCCCACAGCAGCAATAACAAATCATCATCATCATCATCTGGCGGTCAACAACAATCCCAACAGCAGCAACAGCCATTCAGCAGCAGCAGCGGCGGTTCGATAATAACCGCAATTTCAACCAAACTGCCCCAAATAACCAAGGACCCAGCGGTTACGGCGGCAGACATCCCAATGCCCACGGTGTAACTACCACCATGTGGGACGGTGTGATAGCTTCAAGTGTCAACGTTTTGAAAGATTGACCGCTGCGAAGGATTGCCGTGGTGAACTAATGAAGAGGCCACAACAATCTCAAGAAACTCCCAAGGGTTGTTTTGAGTGTGGGAAGGAAGGCATTACAAGCGAAACTACCCACAACTAAGAAGGAACGGAAATGGCAACAACAACAACAACAACACCAACAATCATGGGAACAAAACAACAATGGCAATAATAACAACAATGGTGGAAATGGCACTGGAAATGGCGGCAATAGAGATGGAGCCAAAGGAGAGCCTTCGTCATTGGCTCAGGTGAGGCTCTAATGACCCACAACTGTTACTGGTAGATTCCCTGTTAATGGTTGTTTTGCTACGGTACTATTTGATACCGAGCTGATAGGAGTTTTGTGTCCTTAAAATTCTGTAGTCTTTTAAGTGATATACCCTCTGCTTTAGAATCTAAGTACACTGTGGAATTAGCTGACGGTAAACAAATCCATGTAACGCATATCCTTAAAGACTGTAGGATAGAACTTGCTGGTCATACTTTCGCTATAGATCTCATGCCTGTTACGCTGGGGAGTTTTGATGTTGTGATAGGCATGGATTGGCTCTCTAGCAAGCAAGCAGAAGTCATATGTCACGAGAAGATTATACGGATCCCGGTTGGCGATCAAATTCATACCGTCAAAGGTGATAGGAGTGGTGCTGTGATAGGCATCATCTCGTATATGAAAGCTCAAAAGTTGTTACGGAAGGGCCGCGTGGCTATCCTAGCACTTGTGACCGATAACCAAAGGAAGAAAAGAGAATGGAGGATATTCCCGTAGTACGCGACTTTCCGGAGGTGTTCCCAAAAGATCTTCCTAGATACCACCGCACGCCCGTCAGGTGGAATTCCAGATTGAGTTGACTCCCGGCGCAGCTCTGATTGCGAGGGCACCTTATCGATTAGCACCAACGAACTACAGGAGTTGTCGTCACAACTTCAGGAGCTTCTGGATAAGGGTTTTATTCGACCTAGTACATCACCTTGGGGAGCTCCTGTACTCTTTGTTAAGAGAGAAGGATGGCACATTCCGGATGTGCATCAATTATCGAGAGTTAAACAAAGTAACAGTCAAGAACCGATACCGTTACCTACTCGATCGACGACTTGTTCGATCAGCTTCAAGGATCAAGCTATTACTCGAAGATTGACTTGAGATCTGGTTATCATCAACTCAGAGTTCGAGAAGAAGACATTCCCATGACTGCATTTCGTACTCGCTATGGTCATTATGAGTTCTTGGTCATGCCTTTTGGGTTGACTAATGCACCTGCGGTGTTCATGGACCTCATGAACCGCGTGTGCAAACCTTATCTTGATCATTTTGTCATTGTGTTCATCGATGATATACTGGTATACTCTAGGACCAAGGAGGAGCATGAAGAGCACTTACGAATGATCTTGGAACTGTTGAAAAATGAGCAGCTGTATGCTAAATCTCAAAGTGTGACTTTTGGATAAGAGAGGTACAATTCCTAGGTCATATTGTTAATGAGAAAGGAATACACGTTGATCCTGCCAAAATTGAGGCGATAAAGAATTGGACTACACCCAAAACACCGAGCGAGATAAGACAATTCTAGGATTAGCAGGATATTACCGCCGATTCATAGAAGGATTTTCTAAGATCGCACGACCTCTCACAGCCTTGACTCGCAAAGGAACGACATACAAAGGGGCTGAGAGTCAAGAATCAGCTTTCCAATTATTAAAACAAAAACTCTGTACTGCCCCGATATTAGCATTACCAGAAGGAACAGATGACTTTGTGGTGTATTGCGATGCATCCATTCAAGGATTGGATTGTGTCTTGATGCAACGAGACAAGGTGATAGCTTACGCCTCGAGACAACTAAAGGTTCATGAGAGAACTATACTACCCATGACTTAGAATTGGGCGCAGTAGTTTTTGCCTTAAGATCTGGAGACATTATTGTATGGTACCAAGTGCACAATCTACACCTGATCACAAGAGTCTTCAACATATCTTTGAGCAAAAAGAGTTGAATATGAGGCAGAGACATTGGGTGGAACTACTAAATGATTATGATTGCGCAATTAAGTATCATCCGGGAAAGGCGAACGTAGTTGCCGATGCTTTAAGCAGGAAGGAAACAGCTAAACCCCGACGGGTGCGAGCTTTACAGCTTACTATCAGTACCCAACTGCCCGAACAAGTTAAGGAGGCACAAATGAAAGCTTTAAAGGTGGAAAATTGGTTCTGAATTGTTAAGGGGAATGGATAAGCAGCTATTGATGAAAGAGGATGGAATTCGGTATTTCATGGATAGACTTTGGGTGCCTGTTCATGGAAATCTGAGAGATTTAGTTATGAGCGAGGCACACAAATCTAAGTATTCTATACATCCTGGATCCGACAAGATGTATCATGACCTAAAGGCTCACTATTGGTGGCCTAACATGAAAGCGGATGTAGCTACGTACGTGAGCAAGTGTTTGACCTGCTCGAAGGTGAAAGTGGAATATCAAAAACCATCCGGACTATTACAACAACCCGAGATTCCAATGTGGAAATGGGAACAAATCTCCATGGATTTTATTACTAAGCTACCCCGGACTAGTACTGGTTGTGACACGATATGGGTTATTGTGGATCGATTGACAAAGTCTGCTCATTTCCTTGCAATAAAGGAAACCACAAGATGGAGAAGTTAACTCGCCTGTACCTCAAGGAGATCGTTTCGAGACATGGGGTACCGATCTCAATTATCTCTGACCGTGACCTCGTTTCACGTCACTTTCTGGCAATCATTGCAGAAATCCTTGGGTACACGTTTGGATATGAGTACTGCATATCATCCACAGACGGATGGTCAGAGTGAGCGTACTATACAGACGTTGGAGGATATGCTACGTGCTTGTGTGATTGACTTCGGGAATAACTGGGAAATTCACCTGCCATTGGTGGAATTCTCTTATAACAACAGTTATCACACTAGTATACAGGCAGCACCTTTCGAGGCGTTGTATGGGAGAAAATGTCGATCACGGCGGTTTGCTGGGCAGAAATTGGTGATAGTCAGATAACAGGTCCCGAGTTAATTCATGAGACGACTGAGAAAATTATACAGATACGGAACCGTATGGCTGCACCGCGAGACAGGCAAAAGAGTTATGCTGACAAGGGACGGAAACCTTAGAGTTTCAGGTTGGTGACAAGGTTTTGTTGAAAGTCTCACCGTGGAAAGGCGTAGTTCGGTTTGGTAAACGAGGGAATTAAATCCGAGGTACGTTGGACCATTTTGAGATAGTGGAAAGAGTAGGTCCAGTAGCCTATCGACTAGCCTTACCTGATTCGCTAAGTGGAATTCATGATGTATTTCACGTGTCAAACTTGAAGAAGTGCATAACTGATGAAACGACGGTCGTACCACTAGAAGAAATTCGGTGGATGAACAATGCGTTTTTATGAGGAACCAGTGGAGGGGATGACCGTGAGGTGAAAACACTTAAGCAGAGCAAGATGCCTATTGTTAAAATCCGTTGGAATTCGCGACGTGGACTGGAACACATGGGAACGAGAAGATCAAATGAAGCTTAAGTACCCTCAACTATCGAAGGAACGATGCCAGCAGACGAAGGTATTGATTTAATTTCGGGACAAAATTTCTTTCAACATGGGGATGATGTGACAACTCTCCAAAACTCACACGATTTCGATTTCTGTGTGCCAATGCAGTAGACCAGTGATGAAACCATTGATGAACACTCTCACAATTTAACGCAATTTTCGGGAACGAAAATTCTTTCAACATGGGATATGTTGACATCCGGTAAATTCCGTTACCAAGCTCCGTTAGTTCCGTTAAGTCTTGTATACACGTGTCTTGAGCACACACTAGTTTGTCGTTTAACGTTGGTGACCTAATAATAATGAATAATGTTAATTTGTTGTGAATCTAAGTGATTATGTGAATATTGGGTTATGTTTATGTTTTACCATTTATAACGGTTAATTAAAGAATTTATCGTGTAACGCGAAACCGTGTCTATTTATTCGTATGTCTTGTGTTTTTTATAAAGATAGGATATATAAATGAATTTTATAAGTTTATATCTTTATGTTTTATGAAGTTAAAAACACTTTACAAAGAGTTTAAAGTCTAGTTTTTATAAAATACCAAAACCAGGGTTTAAAGGGTAAATTGTAAATTAAATATTATAAAACAAAAACCACCCCAAACCCTAATGCAACCTTCGGCCGCGATTTCCCTCTAATCCCTCTCCATCTTCGAAATCAGCCAAGAACAAGCAAATTCTGTGGTTTTGGTTCGATTACAAATATATAAACTTAGGAAGCATCGATTTCAAGCAATTACAAGTTTAAAGTTTAGATTTTTCATGTTTTGTGATGTTCTTTCATTATAGCCGAACCCTAGATTCGAATTGATCCTTATTAGGTCGAATTGGATGTTGTTTGATGATGTTAACATGTTAGTTAGATTGTATACATGTTAGTTAACGTCGATTATGCAAGAATTCTATGTTTTTAGTGGATTGATCGTGAACTTTGGTTATGAAGCAAACCCTAATTCGAAATTGTTGTGATTATGCATGATGGATGATTGTTGTTGATGAATGTTTGATGATTAATAGGTTGTATGAATGTTAAATACATTGATTATGCAAGAAAGTTGGGATTTGATGCATTGTTCATAGGTTACTAAGATAGTAACTTTATTTGGCATGTAGTAGTGATCTAGTGATGGATTGATGTTATGGATGAGTTCATGATGATGATTAGATGCTAGATTGTTGTTATGAATGCTAGAATCTTTAATTTGATGATGTTGATCATAGCTTGCCAAAAGTAGAAACTTTTGTTTTGAAGATTGTTAGATTGGAATGTTTAAGTGTTGTTGATCATGTCTAGATGTTTGTATGAGCTTGATTGGTATATTATTGTGAATTCAGTTGCTTTGGATGTTTGATAGATTTGGGATATTCTTTCCCAAAAGGGAACTTATTTGTGTAAACGTTGAAGTATGATGTTATGACCATGTCTGGATGTTAGGAGCCTGCTAGTATGTTCTAGGATAAATTCTAGTGTGATAGAACGTGTTAAATAGTTGTATGGCATGCTGGATAATCATGTGTGATATTTGGACCTTGGTGATCATGTATGGTTTGGATGTTGTGTAGTGGTAGGACATCATGCTTGGGTCTGGTAATTGATTGTTGTGGTGTTGTGAATGCAATGCATATGCTTAAAGAATATGGTTATGATCTTATACACGCATGCGGATCTGAGGCCCCTACTTAGTAGGATTGGCAGGGTTTAGGATGTAAGTCGTGAGTGGCTTCCATGGCATGTGATGATGGTTGACCTGTGTGACATGTTAGTTGTATTAAACTAGTGGATATGTTAATGTTCTAGATTCGCATGACTTGTATAGTACTTGATTGTATGATGATCTAAGTGATACACCTGGTTGATATAGCATATGTATGATACTATTTGAATGTTAATCATGTATGTTGTATGTGCTCATTGGCTTTATTTGAATTATAACTCATAATTCACCAACGCGTCAAACGGTCAACTAGGTCAAGCGTGTCTATTTGTCTGGAAGCTTGAGTCTTTGATTTTGGTATGATTAGGTTTCACATGTCTTTTATTTACACATACTTATGTACTCACATGATCTCGGTAACCTGTGAAGGTTGGCTATCCTCTCGTTTCTCAAAATAAACCCTAAGTACCTTTTCATACATCAGGTGAGTTCATGCCCCACTCTTTATTTAATCTCTTTGGGAGATAGCATACTGGTTTTTATACGAACGCTTTTATTATTTAAGTTGTGTATAATATTAATATAGTTTGTTTACCATGAGAAAAGTCCTCACACTTTTGAATTGTTAATATTTAATAGCGGGGAACTTGGGTAGTACTACTAGGTCTGATGAGCCCCACCTGTGTGACTCGAGGTCAACCGGGTGCAATTTGTCCTATTGAACATTGTCACGACCTGGTAAGTCGTGACAGGAGGCAACACTATCACAGTCAGCTTCAATTGCAAAATCACTATGTATTAATATTTACTGATAATAGACTAGCTATCTATTACCATACACTGCTTATATTTATCGCAACTGTTTACATGTTTATTGAACTCAAACTCTTGAACTCACCAACCTATGTGTTGACATTTTAGTATGCTTTTCTCAGGTCCTTAACTTGCTTGCCATAGGAGCACTGCACGCTTCACTGTATTTTAAGACACTATGCTTCAAGACAAGTTGACATTTTAACAATTATAGTTTTTCTTTGGTTTGGCACTTGTTTTGCCATAAGTTATACTTTATTGACTTGGGTTGTTTTCAAAAACGCTTCCGCATTGCTAAAGTGGTATTTTGGTTAATTATGTTTAAATTATGGCATTTAGAGTCGTTCTGAGTAACTATTGACTGTGATCCTGGTTTGTTCACACGCCTCGCGGTAAAACTCCGCAAGTGGATTTTGAGGGTGTGACATCCAATCACCTCCTCTCAGTCTAACCTCTACACAAGAATCTCCAAAGTCTAAAACTTTCGAAGACATCAAAGGGAATGGAATATAACTATGGAAGAGCTTTTGGAGGAAGAATGGTTATAAAGCTTAAAAGAAAAGGTAGAATTCTTATTGGGAAACTATTAGCTGCAAGTAGCAAAGCAGTTGCAGCCAACCAGAACGCTATCAATATAGAAGGAGGGTGGAGATCATTGACAGGCTTGTCAATCTTGGAGTTGTTAATAAAGATGCTCCTACTACCACTAGACGAGCTGATTGAGTTAGAAAGGAAACTCTGTTGAGAATTGACCAAGAAGAAGAAGTATCAAGGTTGCCTTAGAGAAAAAAGAGGAAAAAGAAAGAAGAAGGTGACCAGCAGCTAAGGAGCGAAGGATACCTTTCCTAAGCTCTAAGGATTCTCTCTTGAGGAATTAAATCTTATAACAACAACACAATCTTATGCTTTTGAAGAAAGAGGAAGATCAAATTGCAAAAGAGAGAATGAAGTTAACAAGGAGAAACAATAAGCGAAGAAGAAGGAGGAAGAAACTAGACTTGTTGTTTTCAAGAAGCTAGAGACAAAGCCTAGATAAAGACTATGTAATAGGTCATGGCGTTTTTGGCAGTCAAGTGGTCATATGTGTGAGAGACCCTGCAGCGACATGTAGCGACATTAAGGCTTATATTCGCTCAGGAAGACGGAAAGAGATGTATAGGGGAGTACATGGGATGACCATAAGACCAACACCTGAACTTCAACCCCAACCTGAACCTATTCCTTTCCATTTTCCCAACAAAATTGAGCCAACCTTTGAGAGATACACTCTAGAACCCGATAATCAATCATACCCACTTCCTCACCACAACCACCTCAACTACCTATCGTTAAACCCAAAACACTCCCAAGAACCCAACAACCACCCAAGTCATCCTCTTAGCCTTATTAACATCTCTCCTTAGAGAAATTCAAGGAGATCAAGACGAAGCTAATCAAATGTACAACTTTAGTGACATATCTTGTGAGGTTGGGTTTGTCAGCTAACCTATATTGATGGCTCCTGTATTCCCTCACTGTAGAACAATTTCTTGATCTGCCTAGAGGAACAATCGACCAAGCCGTTAAAATCCTTGGCCAAGTCTGACTCTCTAAATGAAGAGGAGAACAACTAAGAAGAAGGTTGGGTGATTTGCTCGAATCAAAGAAAGGGGAAAGAGTACCAGTCAGCCCCTATGACAAGGAAAAAATAATCTATTGGAGGTTCAAAGACTATTCTCATAACTTTGTTGTTAAGAGGGAGAATGGCGAGATAAATAGGCTTAATGCTTCATCTCTATTACACTTAAGCAGGTTTGACATTGCTAAGTTAGCAGAGAAGCCATTCTCCAACCCCTCCAACTCTGAGATAATTGCTCATATCAGAAATCATCTTAGCAGTCTTCATCTGGCCGAGCAAACTGCTAGGACCAAGACTGAAGAAGAGTTGAAATAAAGAGAAAAAGATGTAAGGAAAGGATCAGTAACCAAAGGCAAAGCATTTCTTAAAATGGTGAATGTCCTGAACTTGAGTCTATAGTTAGATGAGAGTATTACACTCCCGTCAACTAACTCTCTTTATAGGAGCACAATAGAGGGTACACGTCATTCAAAGTGACAGACTAGATCTGCTGTCTACGAATGATGTGTACAAACTTCTCAGCACCACTTCTGGAAAAGACAAGGAAACTAACAAATCTCTTCTTTCCTTGGTCTTGAAAATTTTGATAAGCATAAACAAGTGAGGTTTTGATAGCATCAACTTAGGGGGAGTTTCTTGGATCAAGTAAGTCTAGTGCATCCAAAACCAAACACCTAGATAATTTTGGTACAATTGATGAAGAACTTATAAAGGCAAATGAAGTTCTTCTGAGGGCAAATGCTAAGTTTCCAAAGCTTATGTCCAAAGAAGCTTCCAAATGAAAACTCCAACTTCCGAACACAAAGACTTTGTTCTTCTAAAGTTCAACACTTAGAAGAAATAAATACAATGACTTCCAAAGTATAAACACCTAAAGAAAGCCTCAAGCCTCGGAAGAAGTTCTTCTTTCGATGTATAAGTGGCTTCGGAAGAACTAGTTAACCTTTGGAAGAAACTACTATGAACTGGTGGACATAAGTATGGTTCTTCTAACACTCAGCTACAAATCTCTGAGATACTACATGGTGCTTTTCCCACTCCCATGAAGTTGACCATACTTTATTTCACTATTTTATCCTTTATCAGTTAGTATAGTTACTAACTTTAGCTGGTGAGAAAAGGTAAGTCATGGACATGTCAAGACTACCATATTAGATAAATATACCTAAGATACCTTGTCTTTAGAATTGTAATATTTGCGTAGTCATAGGTTTCTAGTTGGTATAAAAGTAGTCCGACTATAGGTGATAGTATATATAGTTTCTCAGTGTAACTCATGTAACATGCTTGTAAGAGTCTTGTAATATTTGAGTTGAGAAGTAATATATAAAATACCTTGAAAATTTTCCTCTTGTGTTCGTAGTACTTAGTATATTCTTATGAACTCTTAAAGGGAATCGACATCATTTGACCGAGTGTGATTAAGTGAATTTAAGAGAAAACAAGTATGTAGTGTCAAAAACTGATCATGCAATGAACTTCCCCTCATAGACTCCAAGAGTTAAGAGGATGACAAGGAAATAGTGAAGGATGTCTCTAAGAAAAGTTAAGAAAAGAATTCTAAGAAGGGTCACTATTTCTCTAAGGAGAGCAAAAAAGTTGGGAAGACCAAGTCAAGAAGAAAGAACTTGATTGGGAAGGCCAAGAGGAAGTTCAAGAAGGCTCAAGAGATCAAGGCCACCTTTAACTATATGTGTAAACAAGTTTTTATCTTTGTAGGACTTGAGGTGGTTAAGGATAAAGACACAAACTTGAACTTTAGTACCAGGAGTCTAGTTCATGTCCAAATCATCCCAGCATTAAGAAGAAGACTCATCAGTTATGTGCCACTCCTACACAACCTAAACCATCTAGCTTCAAAGGTAGCTCTTACCCTAAAAGTATTGCCAAACCATCTGCAAAGATGAATATGGAGAAGAAAAGTGATCAAGTTCAGCCTTGTTACCGAAGGAACGCTCTTAGGAAGAAGAAAATGGATTGTGTTATGTGTAGGATTATTTCTCATATTGCTAAGGATTGTCTCTACAATCCAAAAAGTACTGTCCACATGAACAAAATAGATTCTTCTGAGAGTTTGAATAAGAAGCAAGCTTTAGATGGAAAATCATTTCATTTTGGAAGCTCCAAAATGAAGAAGAAGACAAGTGGAAAACTACCTTCAGAAGAAAATTTGGTCTCGGAAGAAAATAATGCTTCCAAAGTACTAAAGCCTATTGCAGTGTTAACAAGATCTTCCGAAGGTTCAGTCATCAAAACTTCTGAAGTTATCAAAACTTCGGAAGTAAGCAACAATCCCAAAGTGTTGAAGGTCAAGTCTAAGCTTCTAAAGGTGGTCTGTAAGTCAAAGAAAGGCCAAGTCATTGAAAGTTCTCCATTAAAATCAGAAAATGATCCTCCAAATCTAACTATACATCAATTACTATTGCATTGTCCTCAACTTCTTTTGATGAGCCCAAGACCAACAAGGCTCGGGTTTCCAAATATAACTAACCATCTCCTTTATGCAGGAACAACTCAAGACAAACAAAAATGTATGGATCATTATTAGTGGTTGTTCCAGACACATGACAGGCAATGGGTCACTACTTTAAAATTTTGAGAAAATTGATGGAGGACTAGTTGCTTTTGGAGGATAAGCTAGAGGTTACATAACTTGAAGTGGTAGGGTCACACATGGTAAGCTCAGCATTGAGAAGGCAAATTTTGTTAAGGAGCTTGGATACAATCTTTTGAGTGTATCTCAATTTTGTGATCAAAGACACAATGTGCTTTTTATTGAGCATGAGTGCATTGTTCTTAAGCTCGGGGTTGTTATTCCTTAAGGGCATATCCTGCTCAGAGCTCCTAGGAGAGGGAACATGTACAAGATGGACTTGCAAGAAACATCTCCCTCAGGAGAAGTTTTATGCTCTCTATCTAAAGCTAATAGTGATGAGTCTTTCCTCTGGCATAAAAGAATGTGCCATGTAAACTTTAAAAACATGATTAATTAATTAAAATGATTTGGTAACTGGAATGCCAAAGAAAGAGTTTACAAGTGATGAACACTATGTTGCATGCCCCAAAACGGAAGCAACACAAGGTATCTCACAAGCCAAAAGAAAGAAACTCCATCACTACTCCCTTACACTTATTAGATATAAATCTCTTTGGTGCTACAAGTGTAATGAGTTTAGGAAGGACCTCTTAATGTTTGGTGATAACAGATGACTTTAAAATATTCACTTGGGTCATCTTCCTTAAAACTAAAAATGAAACCCCTAAGATTCTGAAGAATTTCATCTTAAAGATTGAGAATCAATATGATCACAAGGTCAAAACCATAAGATGTGATTAGGGAACTAAATTCAAGAACCAAAACCTTGATACATCTTATGATGAAAAGGGTGTCACAAGACAATATAGTGCTCCTAGGACTCTTCAGGAAAATGGTGTTGTTGAGAAGAAACACCAAACACTTATTGAAGTTGCAAGACTTATGTTGTTTGACTCTAAACTACCCATCACCTTATGGGCAGAAGTAGTAAACATTGTCTGCTATGTGCGAAACCGGGTTTTAGTAGTTAAAACTCATAGTAAGACTCCTTGTAAACTTTGGCACAAGAGAAAACCTTTCATTGGGTTTCTCAGGCCATTTGGACTTCCTTGCACCATCTTGAATACCAATGATCAAATAGCCAAATTTGTTGAGAAATCAGATGATGGACATTTTATTGGATATTCTTCTCAAGCTAAGGCTTATAGAGTATACACTCTAAGAACAAGAGTAGTAGTGAGCCAATGTGACTTTCAATAAGCACACTCCCAATGTGAAAGGTTCTGGTCCTGATTGGCTATTTAGTCTTGATTTTGTTACCAACTGTTTTAACAAATCTTCTGAGCATGTTTCAGGTTCTAAAAATATACTATCAGTAGGTGATCTTGACCAAAGATTTAAGCTAAGAAGACCAACAAGTTACACTACTTCAGCTACAGTGTAACTAACCCTACAATTGGAGTTTCTATTAGCATAACAATGACAAATCTAGCTCATATGTTTGATGTGCCTTCAAATTCAAGGTCTGAGCTTTAAATGTGGACAATCATGGTGGTGCTGAAAGTAATCAAGAATTTCTTGATGTTGACAACCACTCCATTGAAGACAACATCAATGCTATCACACACTCATTAGATCAAGCTTCTCTTTATTAGTGTGCTCATATGGTGGATGAATCACAATTTACAGATTTAAATTTCTCTAATTTAGATCTCTCCAGCAACTTGTTATGATCCCTCAACTAAGGATCCACAAGTCTCATCCCACCACAAACATCATTAGAGATGTTGATACGAGGGTGATAACAAAAGGACCAACTCATGATGCAAATGTTTGTCTTTAATCTTGTTTTGTATGCCAGATAGAGCCAAAGAAAGTTAATGAGGCTTTAAGGGATGGAAATTGGATTGAATCGATGCAAGAGGAATTGTTTCAATTCAAATGACAAGAGGTTTAGCACCTATGTATTTTTTCAAGGGAAGACTACCATAGGAACCAAACGGGTGTTGAGGAATAAGAAAGATGATAAAGGACATGTCATTAAGAATAAGGAAAGATTAGTTATCCAACGATACATATAAGAAGAAGGAATTGACTACACAGATGTCTTTGCTCCTGTGGCAAGGCTTGAAGCTTTCAGAATATTCTTAGCTTTTGTTGCATCCTGGGATTTCAAGGTCTACCAGCTTGATGTCAAGTGTGCTTTTCTCTATGGTTGAGTGATGAAGAGATGTATGTCGAACAACTACCTAGCTTTGCATACCCTGATCATCCTGATTATGTCTGTAGGCTTGAGAAAGCTTTTTATGGGTTGTACCAAGCATTAATGAAGGAACTCTATCTCAGTATCTTTGTTAGCATGGCTACAAAAGGGGTACTATAGAAGGAACTCTCTTCATCAAAGGAATAGGGAATGACTTAATGCTAGGTCAAGTATACGTAGATGACATTATCTTTCGGTCAACTAATCCAAATCTTTGCAAACAGTTTGAGAAGCTCATGAAGAATATGTTTGAAATGACTGCCATGGGTGAACTCAACTTTTTTTCTTGGAATTCAAGTGAAGCAAGTTCACAGTGGCATCTTCACAAGTCAGTCAAAGTATTTACAAAACATACTTACAAGATTAAGCATGACTAATTGTAAGGTTGGTAGGACACCTATAGCCAGAAATCACTCCCTTGGACCTGATCTTGGGGCAGAGTGTGTAAATGACATCTTTACAGGGCTATGATTGGGTCTTTTATGTACCTCATTGCTAGCAGGCCTAATACCATGTTTTCCACATGTATTTATGTAAGATAGCAAGCCAGCCCCAAGATGTCACACCTAGTTACTATTAAAAGGATACTTAGATACTTCAAAGGTGCTCCAACACTTGGCCATTGGTATCTACAAAATTCTGACAATCTGTAGGCATACACAGATATTGACTATGGTGGCTACAACATGGCTGCAAAGTCTACATCAGGGGTTTGTCAATTCTTTGGTGGAAGGATAGTCTCTTGGAAATGCAAGTAACATTATTGTTTGTATGCATCAACTGTTGAAGTTGAATACATTGCTGCTACAAGCAGATGTGCTCAAGTGATTTGGATTCAGAATCAGATGTTGGACTATGGATTTAACTTCAACGAGACTCCCATCTATAGGCAACAACAATGCTATATCTATAACAGAGAATCCGGTGCAGTACTCAAGGACAAAACACATCAGAATCAGATATCATTTGATTAGAGATAACTTTAAAAAAGATTAATCAAACTAGTCAAATTTAACACAAATGAACAGTATTCATCTGTTCACTAAAGCTTTTAATGAATAGGGATTTAAATACCTTGTATCAGCTATTAGGATGATTAACTTGTAGTAGCTTTTCATAAAACTAACTCATATTATTTCTAAATCTGTGTGTCCTAAGTTGATTATTTTATCGCCTTCATAAGCCCTTATTTCCTCTGGAAGAAAAATACTTTTAAAAGACATTCCTTAGAATTCTGAAAATTTTTTATCATTTTATTCTACGAAGAATATGTATTTAGCTTCGAATGAAACTTATGTCTTCAAAAACAAATAACTGCTTCAGAGAACTTACCTTCGAAAGAAATTTTCTAAATATCTTAAGAAGCTTAAATTTCTTTGGAGTACTTGCATGATTTTGAAGAACAATTTTCTTTCGAAAGCATTTTGGTCTTGGAAGTTTTATTCTTCTTAGAATAAAATTTTCTGAGTATAAAGTTCTTCCAAAATAAAATTTTCTAAACTCTTTAGAATATATTACGAAGTCATTTTAGCTTCGTAAGCTTTTCATAAAAACTTCCAAAGTAAAATAACCTTCAGAAGATATTGGACTTCAAGAAAAACAACCTTTCTGGGGACTTTTTTAGAGGTGGGACCGACATTCGAATTTTAAAGTTTATCCTTTTTCATTAACTTTGTTTAAGATCCATTTTATATATATACCAGATAGTTCCCCCTGTTTCACTCTCTTCTCAATCTAAACTTTCCTAAATCCTAAATTCACACACAAACTGCCTTTCCTCTTATCTTCCTTCACTACTAAGCTTTCACAAATGGCCAACCTCAACCACATAAAAACACCAATTTTTTCATGCTACTCAACACGCAACATAATCCGGTTGCTCTATTGGACTCTGAGAAAGATCCAAATTTCATAGAGGTTTGTTGTTTCTTTCTCTGTCTAACTACTTCACCTCTCTTACCATTGATCCTCCACTATATAAGGATCAGTTGTTAGAATTCTAGAAGACGTGCCAAGAGGTCATCATGGATGGGGAGAAGGCACTATCTGCCATAGTGTAGCAAAGGATAATCTTCATCACTCAAGCCATTATCAACACCCATCTTCAACTGGATAATGAAGTATGTGAGTTGTCTTTCCCAAAGGAAGTTGTCAATCATTCCTTTGAGCAGATGGGATATGAGGGGGATTTCTCTGTAAAGACCTTCTAGAAAAGGGAAGGTCTCATCCTAGTGGAAGTACCAACTCCGTGTGGTCATCTACAACTTATCAAACAAGCACGGGGGATGGGATCAAATTCCTAAAGTTCTCTCCTTTATTGACCATGGAATGGTCCAGTGGGTTAGATTTTGGTGCTTAACATTTGTTATACAAATTCACTTGCAAATCTAGTATCCTTAGGCAATTATATGTTCCTTACATATGTTCAACACATTTTCAACTGTGAACTGGGCTCACAGTTGAGGGTAACATGTAATATTCATAAATTGGGACAATTGAAGCCCGACATCCTAAAGACTATGAATAAGCCAACTGTTGGCTTCTCTTAGATCAAAACAACCCTTGTCCTAAAAATGTTAGAGCTCATTGCTCAAGGTGACAATCTAGCAACACAAGCTAGTGTTGAACCCACACCTTCTACATCTCAACCTCCTAAATAGCCACAAATACTCCTCAACTACCAAAGAAAATTCGAACGAAATCCTACTCAAGCTATTGAGGTTGTGCAGGCTCTTAATCATCACCTTTACAGGAAGAAATGAACAATGAAGCTCCACTTCTCCTGAGGAGGAACCACTCCTATCATAACGACAATTAGTACTAAGGTTCCTCATGCTCAGTCTGATGTGTTCATTACCCAAACAACCTAAATGTTAGGACCGTTTTGGTACGGAGTACTAACTGATTTACGTGTATACCAAACCAAATAGTGCAGAATCCTATTTGATTGCCGATCCAATTAGTGAGAACACAAGTATAATCAATCTAAGAATGAATAAAAACGTTAAGAATGATTGTAAGATGATTTACTTCAATCTATGAACTTGGAACAGGTTTTCTTGGGTCTCTTGATGGGTAGGGTACGATTTTGTGCGTAGGTATTTGAATTGTTGTGTTTTTCCACGAATTAAGTGGTATTTATAGGTTAGGGTTTTCCATTCGTGCGACTAAACATTTGCATGGTTCAGTCGTATGACTGAAGCATGCGGTTGATCCATTCGAACGATTGAAGCATGCGGTTGATCCAGTCGCACGACTGAAGATCCAGTCGTGCGATTGAGTCAATCTCATGTCACAATCTTTTGAATGATCCAGTCTCCTGGTTCAGTCATGCGACTGGTTCATTAGCATGAAGTATTCATGCGTATGGTCCATTCGCATGAGAACTTCACACAAATAAGTTTAAGCATGTTTCTCAATCATTATTGACTAAGAACTATGTAAACAATCACAAACCTATATAGTTAATTCAATATGTCTTATCACATAATAAACAATGAAATATTAAACATTATAAGCATCATCAACACATTACATTTCATTCATACCCATTATGTTACATATACGTAAGACATGAACGACGTTTTACATTTGAGCTCCTAAACTAGGTACACATGTATCTACAAACTCCCCCTTGGACCTAGTTTACATCATTGTCTAAAGTTCTTCATCAGCTCTTCAAACTTCTTGTACTTATCCTCTCTTGCGAATCATAAACATTGGCCACTTGTACAATGTGTATACATCATCAGCAAACAAGTTAGTTAGCCACATTGGGTCAAATTCCCAAATAGTATCCATTTGGCCCTCTTTTCGCAAGACAATGACAGCTTCACCTGTTCTCCAGTTATAATACCAATACTTAAATAGTGGAGTGAAGTCCTGTGGCATTTCCATTAGAGGTATTCTTGACACTATGCGTGGAGGACTGCACTTTAGCACTATCTTTGGCTTTCCAGTATGGAATAAACTTTAGACCGTCTGATGTACCTCGTCGGTTGTTGAGGTTTGAAGTTGACCCACCTGGTGTGGTACTCTTTCCTCAATGCAGCCTCAAACCAGCCTGACACATTCTTTGGGTTAGCATATAGCAACTTTAGTTTGACCAACTGGTTGAGCTCCAAACCAGGGAAAGTCTTCAGATCATGTGTGAATCTAAAGTACTCTATTCCCTTCTTCTTCTTGACAGCATAGACATTTAGATCCTCAAAATATGCCCATACTATAATCTTTCCTGACACCTTTAGATGTTTCTTCACTTCGTAGAGCTTGGTGTAGGCACTCGTCTTTGAGCACTGTGTTGGGCTCGGATCTCTACAAAACAAGACACCTATTCCAGCCTTTTTGATGTTGACATAGGGGTCTGAGGCTTCGGCCTAATCCTTATTCTTCTCAGACTCTTGTACCATCTGATCCAATTTTTCAAACGTATCACTAGCGAGAGTGTCACCCACATTAGGGACTACATTTCCCTCTTTGTCAGCATACTCTGGATAGTGCTGGGCTGTGACGTCTTCAATCTCTATTTCGTCCACATCATTAAGCTCGTCGTCACTAGCCACCTCAACTGTAGGGGCATCCTTGACAATTTCATCCGGATTTAGCCGGAACATCTCCGCAAGTTGCTCATTAGTAAGGTCATGAATTATTTCTCCTTCTTCAGGAGTATAACTCACAGACCTCCTGACAATCCCTTCCAAGTCAAGTATCATAGTAAATTGAGACTTGACTCACTGTAAGGGAGCAACATCATACTGGTCTTGCTGAGATGGTTGATCTGTTTGATTAAACATTCAACACATCAATAATTTGTTAATAATCAAGACAGTTAAATAGCAATATATATATAAACATTAAGTACATAATTTAATATATGATTCAATTACACAAGATTTAAAATTACATAAACATCTAAGCATTACTTTTATCTTGAATCATCTGCTCTTCTGCAGGCGGGGCTGAGGACGAGGCTCCTTGATCCTGTGCCTTCTTGGAATGTCTTTCTTTGGTGTGTGTGGCATTTGATGCAGCCGTATCATCTCCTCCTTCATCCTCTCCTACTCCATCATCACCTCCTTTGTCTTTCTCATCCTCATCATCATCATCATCGTCTCCCTCTCTGATCTTGAGAGGCTCATCTTTAGTGCCTTTGAGCCTGAGCATGATGGTCTTGTTTGTAGTCTCACTCCCCAATCCTTTTAGCTGATTGGTCATTTTGCTCCTTGAGTTGGGTGATCTACTGAGTTTGCTGAGTATCTGCTGAGCTTGGGTAGCATTGATCTCCGGAAGCTAACGTAGTTGTGCAGCTCTCTCCACATGAGCTGCAAACAGCTTCAGCACCATTTGGTTGAGTGCTCACAGCTGTTCCTCTACCCTAATGTGGGGCAAAGATGATCCTGAAGTGAATGATGGGTGGGATGATGGTTCGCTTGGTGGCTGCTGGTGGTAGTGGTGGCAATGGTGAATATGGGTGGTGGTATATGAGTGGGTGGAGTGGTTGTAGTAGTGGTGGGTGAGGTAGTGGTAGGTGGAGGTGTGGTAGTAATGGTGGGTGGTGTAGTAGTCATGCTGGTCGGTGAGGTAGTGGTGGTGGTGGTAGCTGTTGTGGCTGTAGGGGAAGAGGCAATGCTCAACGTGTACCTCCGTCTCTTGGGCTTCATCCTGTGGGGCTGAACCATCCTCTTTCTCCTCGAACCCCTCGAGGAGGGTGCTCCCCCTAGGATGTTGGGTAGATCTGGTGTAGGTAGGATCAGTCATAGTCTCCCCAGACTCGCCCGGGCGTCCACCAACCACCTAAATCCCTCGTTCGGTGGCAACCACCTTGCTACCCACCGTACGAGTCAATGCCTCCTCATCCTCCTCCTCTTCTACATCAAGACAGAAATCCTGATGTAATCCAGCTATATCAGCTTCTCCATGATGGGTGGTGGAGGTGTAACATCTGTAGTGGTCGCCCTAGATGAAGTGGGGCTAGTGTCTCCACCATCACCATTATCATCATCATCTGAATCATCAGTGGGGAGCACAATCTACTCAGTGTCTGAGTCGATGTCATTATGGCGCCACTTCCTAGTGACGGCGCCACATAGTCCTCACGGGCCAGATGCCCGAACAGTCGCCTGACAGGGGGTTTCACCTTCTTCCCCCTCGAGTTGTTCATCACCTTCATCCTGCCCAAGGTGGTATTGTTCATCACCTCGAGCACCACGGCATCCTCCTTCTTCTTTGGTAGTGAACGGAGCTTTTGGTCAATGATCATCTGCATAAAATGAGGGTACATGCAAAAGCTCTCCTTGCCCTTCCCCTTGATGTTCTCCACCATGTAGGTGAAGATCATCCTGGAGAAGCTGAATGGATGGTTCAGCACCAATGCCACATAGGCGTTCTAAATCTAGTCCGACAGCTCATCGAAGCCTCCCTTCCTTGAGGCAATGCACTTACGCAGCACATGGGCCAAGTACTTAAATTCGGGGCATAGGTTGCTTTTGTGAGCACACCTGCGTTGATATCCCCCGAGTACTTGGGCTGTAAAAAATAGCCTCGTACAGTCACAGGAGAAGTCATGTAGGACAATCAGCATCGTCTCCAAACTCCAAAACTATCCTGAGATCGACCTCAGTGATCTCTATAGCCTGATCAAAAATGGAGCTCTTGATACAGTGGGGCTCCAAGGATCTGTTGACCACAGCGCTTTCCCAAAAAGCATGCTGAACTAAGCGGTACGGGGTGCACGGAATCCATATAGCATGGAAGATCCTCGATCTCCATAAGAATGTAATAATGCCAGAGAAATCAGTTGCGTTCTGTGAGGTCAGATCCAGATTAGCACAAAGGTTATGCTTTGTGTTCATAGTCCAACCCTCGCCATCTGTTACACAATGTAAATAAATGTTAGTGAGTGTTAATGAGTAACAATTTGATTCATTGGACTTGAAATCTTATGTTCTGCTGTGCGAATGAACTATGTGATTGAGATCTAGTCATGCGATTGAGCTCATACGTACGACTGATCATGCGACTGGGATTAGTCGTATGCTGTGCTATGCGTTTACACCAGTCGTGCAACTTAACTCATACGCATGGTTCAGTCGTGCGATTGAGCCAGTCGCCTAGCTCAGTCGTGCGATTGAAGTTCATTAGGGTGTCCATTCGCATGATAGACTGTTTGTTCACTTCAAATTCAAATTTTCAGCAAAACTTAATGTTAGACGTCGTGGTTTGGCTCATTAGTCTCGCAAATGACCGACATAACTGCTAATAACCTTTAATTGAGCAATGTACTTATTTTTATTGGTTTCTTACGCAAACTAAGTCTCGGTTAAGTTTAGGGCTCAATTCAGTCGATTTAAGGCATGATTTGATGGACATTTAAGTGGATTACATCGCACATTACCTATATAATCACTAGAAATCGTCAGTACACAACAATCAATGGTCTAAAATAGTCACAAGAGAATCGGGTAGTGTAATGGTATAGTCGTGCGATTTGGGTGCGATTTGGGAGTGATGAATGACTGCGACCGAATCCCCCTCCTTTTATACTAGGGTTTCCTCCAGTCCTGTGACTGAGGGTCCGTCATGCGACTGAGGGACAGTCGTGTGACTGACACAGTCGGTCACCTTCAGTCGTGCGACTAGGTATCAGTCGTGCGATTGACTCATTCAGTCACCTCCATTCCTGTGATTAGTTCATTCTGATGATCCAATCACATGGATTGACCCATGCTAATGTCCGATCGCACGTCTGGGCCATACATGTGGTTTAGTCGTGCGATTGGGCTCATACGTATGGTCCAATCGTACGGTCGATCCATACTC
The DNA here is from genome assembly GCA_025506515.1 of Flaveria trinervia. Classification (NCBI taxonomy): domain Eukaryota; kingdom Viridiplantae; phylum Streptophyta; class Magnoliopsida; order Asterales; family Asteraceae; genus Flaveria; species Flaveria trinervia. Next base: position 23,067,831 of record CM046443.1, read on the forward strand.
ATGGTCCAATCGTGCGAATAGGCTCATACGTATGGTCTAATCGTACCGCTAGTCCATACTCATGGTCCAGTCGTGCGAATGGGCTCATACTTATGAATTCTAGAATACTGACAAGCATTTGTGGATCCCACGTTTATATGGTAATCAACGTTCCTCAAGAGATTTTTGAGCGCGTCTACGGGTAGTATTGAATAAGAAACTATTTAGGAGCTTTCAAAGAGTTGCAAAGCCTCAGGTTAGTGCCACCGCACAGCAGACAGGCGAAAACAACAATGAATTCTAGAATATTTAGGTTATGCTTATCCTCAGGTCAGTGCCACCGCACAGCAAAGAGGCACAAAACTTATCTTCTTGTTCGAGCAATTTATTCTTTTTTTACGGATCGCACCAACAACATAGGTTATTAGCTTCATTGCTTTTTGCATTTTTCATGTGCTTTGCTCATTTTATGGTCATCTGCACATATTTGTGGGGTTTATTTTGCTCGTCACCTCTTATTGGAACTTTGTTGATTGTGTTAACCAGGGATAAGATGATTACCCGCAGGTTGTTGAACAACTTAGTTTGAACTGGAAATCACCAACGAGGACTACTTATCTATGTTGTTGAATCTACTGACACATCATCTAATGGTCTACCAACCTCTACGTATACTTTCTCCGTGTTACCTTAGTAGTAGCTAGTTTTACTATCATTTTTCCTTTTATTGTTGCTTAGACTTCTCAGACTTATACTTTGAATTTTGCATTTAAACAATATCATCTTTTAAAGTCCCTAACTATTTGTTCGTGTGTACTATCATTTTCCATAGTCATTGAATCAGTATCATAGATACGATGTCATTTCTCTTAGCTAGACTGTTCTCCTCCCTTATTATTTTATATCTACAAAAATTAAAACAACTAAATTTAATGATAATATAACCTATTCTCCCCCTAAAATTCTAAAATCGAAAAAGTTTTGGAGTTTTTGAATTTTATAAGATAGGAAATTAAAAGAAGAAAAAATAAAGAAAATAAAAAACAAAGATGTCGGACTACACAGTTTCATTTTTTGAAATTATATCACTTTTCTTTTTAACGCCGTTGACCTCTAACAAATATAAGAAACGTGGTTTATCAAAAGCTTTAGTGTAGAGATCAGCGCATTGAAAATCCGTATTTATTTTAACAACATCGATCAAATGCTTTTCAAAACAATCACGTATAAAGTGATATTTAATTCCGATGTGTTTGGTTTTAGCATGTTAGACCGGATTTTTAGTTATGGCAATAGCAGCAAAGTTATCAACATAAATAGGAGTGTTAGAGAATTGCAAACTTTAATCCCGCATTTGTTGTTGAATCTAGATGATCTGTGAATAGCAACTTGCAGCAGCAACGTATTCAGCTTCACAGGTTGACAAAGCGACCGATGTCTGCTTCTTACACTGCCAGGTGACTAATCTTCTCCCAAAGAATTGACATCCCGCTCATGTTGACTTGTAGTTCATTTTGCAACCGCCGTAATCTGAGTCACTATACGCTGTAAGCTCGAAATCATCATCATGAGGATACATCACCTCGAGTGTTGGAGTACCTTTCAGATAATGAAATATCATTTTAACGCCGATGAGATGGCTGACCTTCGGTTTCGCCTGATATCTGGATCATAGACACGTTGGGTACATGATATCCGGTCGTGAGGCGGTGAGGTACATGAGAGATCCGATCATTCCTCAGTACATGGTGGCATCAACCAGATCACCACTTTCGTCGGGTGCCAGATCGTGGTTTGTAGCAAGTGCAGTCTAAGATGCCGAAGCATTCTCCATATCGAACAACTAAGAATATCGCCTACATACTTGGTTTAATGTAGGAAAATTCCCTTAGGTGTCTGATCCACCTGTAACCCAAGAAAGATCTTCATTTCTCCCATGGCACTCATCTCAAATTCTTCATTCATTACTGTTTCAAGTTCTTTACAAAATTCTTCGTTTTTGGACCCGAAGATTATGTCATCAAAATAGATTTGTACAAGCAGTAAGTCACCATCCTTTTCATTGATAAACAGTGTACAATCAATCACTCCTCTTTGAAGCCTGTGTTTCACAAGATGAGTCGAGAGCTTCTCATACCATGCTTTGGCTTGATAGAGACCATATAGAGCCTTGTCTAGCTTGTAAACTCTATCCAATGATACGGATCCTCAAATCCCTTGGGTTGACTGACATACATTGTCTCTCGGATTTCACCATGAAGGAATGTACTCTTCACATCAAGCTGATAGACTTTAATCTTCATATACGATGCATAGGCTAGGAAGATACGAATGGCTTCCATTCTAGCCACTGGTGTAAAGACTTCATTGTAATCAATACCCTCCATTTTTCGAAATCCTTGAACTACTAGTCGAGCCTTGTTTCTGATAATGAGCCCTTGGTCATCCTTCTTGCATTTTAAAACCCATTTAGTGCCAATGACCTTAGCACCATTAGCTCTATCCACAAGGTCCACACTCCTAACTTCTTGAATTGAAGAAGTTCTTATTGCATTGCACTCGCCCAAGCCTCATCATTTAAGGCGTCACTTACATATTTTGGCTCAAATTAAGACACAAAACATCGAAAAGCATTGTCGTGAAGGTAGCCTTTTTCCATGACTGAGGCATAATTAGCTGAATATAGCTGATTTCTTGTTTGTACTCCCAATTATACATCCCCTATGACATTTTCTAGAGGATGATAAACATTTAGTCGAGATCCAAGAGTAGTGGGAAAGACTACCTCATTATCGAGATTGTTAACTCTTGGTTCTGGATCTGAGGTAGTAGGAGTGTGAGGTTCCAAAGATTCAGAAGCATTAACATCAGATGCTTATGGAGTTGCAGTAGTGGGAAACTGTTCCTCCTGATCGACCTGATCATTCTCCACGGCTTCATCGTCAGAGGAGGAGTCACTTATCTCAAGTGCTCCTACTGAATGACTAGATGAATCACCTTGTGAACCAAATGTTGTTGAGTCTTGTGATGGTGTGTTTAAGACATCATATATCATTTTGGTTGCTAACTCATCTTCAGGAGTGGAGAGAGCGATGTTGAAGGACTTAAAGAATCCATCACAATCGAAAAAGAATGCGGGTCCTTTTCCAGCTGGGGGTGGTGTATCTTTAAACATCCACATTACACCACACATCTATTTTACCCGTTGAGTTGTTGTAAACTCTCTTATTCTGTATGTTGTATCCTAGAAAAATTCCTTCTTCAGCCTTCTCGCTGAACTTGCCTTCCTGAGTTTTCTTCAAAAGGGTGCAAGGTGTGCCAAATGGTTTGAGGTACTCTAGATTTGGTTTACGTCATTGAAGTAACTCGTAACACATCTTACCATGACGTTTTACCACCAGGACTCGATTTAAAGTGTAACATGCATTGGCAACTGCCTCATTCCAAAATTGGATGGGCAGTTTCGAGTCTGCTAGCATTGTCATTGCTGTCTCTATCAAGCTATGATTCTTTCTCTCAGCAACTCCGTTCATATGTGGAGTGTAGGTAGAAGTGAACTGGTGCACAATTCCCTTTTCTTTGCAGAATTCCTCCATCCGTTGGTTATTGAACTCAGCACCATTGTCTGAGCGTACTTGTCTTACCTTCAGCTTGTAGAGAGACTCCAAAATAGTTACTAACTCTTTGAATGAATCAAATGTTTCAGATTTGGATTTTAGAAACATTACCCAAGAGAACCTTAAGTAGTCATCTGTAACCACATAACAGTCTAAGTCGCCGGCGACGCTCCTTGTACTGACTGGACCAAACAGATCCATGTGAAGAAGCTCAAGAGGCATATCTATGGAATGAACTTTCTTTTTCTTATAAGACTTCATAGACTGTTTGCCTTTCTTGCACGCGACACAAAAATCCGGTAATTGGAAGTTTTTGATGTTTACTCCTCGCACTAGATCATTCTTCATCAAGTGGTTCATCTTTCGTGGATTGATGTGTCCCATTCTCCTATGGCAGGAGATTGAATCCTTCTCTGTAGCCTTTGACAAGAAGCACTGAACTTTATGATCCGTTGTGGAGGCCTTTGAAAGATCCAAGACATAAAGATCGTTATATCTTGAAGTTGACATTAAGACTTGGTCCTCCGGGATCACATAGTCCTTTTTCAGAACATAGCACTTCTTGTTGTCGAATACTACCTTAAAGCCTTTGTCATAGATTGGGATGCAGCAAGCACATTATTTTGAAGTTGTTGAATATAGTTTACCTTATCAAACTTCACTTTCTGGTTTCCTACTTCTCCTTGAGCGGTGATGTAACCTCCTTTGTTTCCAACAAATGAAACATGGCCTCCTTTAATTTGTTTGAATTTTGATAGGAGAGCCAGGTTCCCAGTCATGCCTGGATGCTCCGCTATTTACGATCCAGGTATTAGTGGTAGCACTATAGCGAACACCCTGCACCTTCAAAGGAAATCATTAGTTGCGGTTAAGGACCCAAGCCTTAACTGGCTTGGGTGACCCAGAGGTATCACACATCATAAATTCCACCCACTGTCCATTTGAGGGTGAGGGAAGATCATTCGTCTTCTTGTTCTAATTATCAGACATTAAATTAGATTTTTCATTCCATAAGCAAGTTTTATGTAAGGCCTGTTTGTGACAAACAGATGATTGGCTTATAGTTTGAACTTTATGTTCACTAATTCTTCTTGTTGGGATCATAAAACTCCTTTTAGAAGAACTAGATTTAGGATCATGAAGTTCAACTTTCTTCCTTTGTGACTGATAGTAAGGACAATTTGACGCGATGTGCCCATACTTTCCACAGTTGTAGCATGATCTACTTTCGACATGTTGGTATAACTGTTTCTGTGGAAAAGTGTGTGACACTCGTGTGACATTAATTTGTTTGGGTTTTGAAACTTCTTATTTAGATGTTTTATCTTATTTAACAAAATTAATTGTTTGAACTTTTTTAACATCTTTACTCTTTTGTTTATCTGGACTAAGACATGACGCACGTATTTGGTTAACTTGTTTGGTCTTTTCGGGTTCAGAATTAGTCGTATTTGAACCAGACTTTACCTTAACCTTCTCAAATTGTTCATCCAAATTAACAATAGGCATTTTACCTTTTGACTTTAAGGTGGTATCCTTATGTTTAGTGACAAATTCTATGGAATTACTTGTGGAATCTAGATCACTTATAAGAGGAGTGGACATCACATGATCCTTGATTGGGTTGTTATTTATTGGTTTGTATTTAGCATTCAGCAAGGTCTCATGTGGTGGTGGAACCACTTTGTAACCCAAACCCTCCCCGTTGTTGTGTTCTCTCATTAAGTGCTCGACTATGTGAGACGAACTAGTCCAACTATGCAGTTTTTGTTTTAATGAGTTTACTTCAACTTCCAAAACTGCTTTTTGTTTCTTAGTTTCTTCTAGGGATTTTAAATAGAACTTAATGTCATTTGCTTGGTTAAAGTCCACAACTTTGGTTTCCCTTAGTTGTTTATTCAATAGATATATTTTCTCTTTATAATTGTGCTCATTTTGTTTTAAAATCATGTTTGCTTCTGTGCACTGTTGTAAATCATTTACTAAGCTATCATTGTGATCTAATAACCTAGCAAATTTTGAGTTTGTGTTTTCTCAAAATTTATTACATTCAATGCAAGCATGACTATCAAACAATTGGTCTTTGGTACATACCTGAGAAGATTTGGTTGAATTAGCCATCATAGCAGAGTCTAACTTTTCTTGTGCTGGTGATTCTTAACATTTTGTGCTTGAACCCTCTTTATTCAGGTGACACATTTGCAGTTTTTTCATTATTTGAAATCACGAGTTCAACTGCTATATCACCTTCGCTGGCAAAGTCGCCATCCAAACCCTCAACACATGCAATGTTGGATTCTCCTGGAGACACAAATCGAAAGGTCCAATCTTGCCCTTCGTCATCTTGAGCAGTGAAGGCTTTAGGATCCTTGCTTGACCATGTAGGATTATTTGTGGGTTTATCTTGACGATTGAAGGATGAGAATGGATTCCCATTACCTGTCTTCCTGGGCTTCACACATTCATGTTTTAAGTGCCCCTTTTCTCCATAGTTAAAACAGGTAACTTTGGTTTTGTTAAAACCAAAGGTTGTATCCTTTGTGGCAATCAGGTTCTGTCCTGTCTTCTTAACAAACTTCTTTGCCCTCCGGACAGCACTTGCCAGTGTCCACATGATATCCATTCTTTCAATCTTAGTCTCGTCTACTTGCTCGTAGTCTTCATCTGCCAGATGGCAGTTTCCAATCTTCCCCGCAACTATACCATCATAGGAGTGAACAACAGCTGCTAAGAGATCCATATGCTCCTTTGCTACCTCTACAGTCACGTTACCGAGATTCTCGGTCTTTAACTTTGTAGCATTGGTCAGGTGCTATATATTGGGTGCAAGACGAACCTGACGTGTCAGATCCTGAACGAGTGGCTTGAGATGGAGCGGCTGAACTCGACACGAATGCAGTTTGAAGTGGCGCTCTAGACGTTTTTGCTTGAGGAGTTGAGTTGTAAAGTGACGTGTTCTGATCATATGATGCCTTTAACACCTGTACTTCATCCTCAACTCTTCCTCTCTCAGCTTCAGAATGAAATCATTGATATCCAACTTTGCCAGCATATCATTCTGTCTGAGGTTTGACACAAATGAAACACACTTTTCTGGCAATCCATCTGCGAAATTCGACACCTTGTCTTCCATGGACGTAATAAACCCATGAGTGTGCAACTCACTCATTAAGTGGTAGAAGCGGTCTATAACATCATCCAAACTCTCCTTACCCACTGACAAGAAGTTATCGAACTCCTTCTTCAAAGCGTTAGCCTTTATAGCTTTTAACGATGCATTCTCGTCATACCGCTTTTCCAGAGCATCCCATAGCTTCTTTGTGAGCTTGTTCTCAGAAAACTGATGGAATATATCCTTAGGAATTGACTAAGTTAACAAAGCATACACCTTCTTCTCTACATTGTACTTTACCTTTTGGCTATCAGTCATGCCTCCTAAGGTAAGTTTAACTCCATCTGCACCAATCGGCATGCTATACCCTGTCTCAATTGATTCCCATAGATTAGGATCTACTCCATTTAGGTATATCTCAAACCTTTGCTTCCATTGTGGGTAATCATCTAACGTTATGAACATAGGAGGCTTAATGTGATTCCCCACTTCATTTTCCATAAGCAATAGATGCTGGATCCGTGAATCCCTACATGCGGTGAATGCTGAGTACTGATCTTCTATTTCTATTTACTTTGGATTTTATAACAAAACTGTTATACTTGTGCGAATGAAAGAATGCGATTGGGTTATTCGTGCGATTGAACAATACGGATGGTTCAATCGTGTGACTGAACAAATGCGGATGGCTCAATCGGGCGATTGGATTGGTGGGGATAAACGATTCGAATAATGAGTTCAGTCGTACGAATGAATGAACGACTGAGCCAATCGTGCGTATGAGAGGTACGAATGGGTTCAGTCGTGCGATTAAGTCAATCGTGCGACTGAAGGTTGTTGTTTTTGCAAAAAAGAAGGTTTTTGAACACTTTGACTCAAAAACACGAATTTCTCACGAATCCTAATTGCCGGTGCCGAAAAATGTTAACTTTTTGACCCGGAGACGTCGAAAACACTGTTTGCCACAAAAAAAGAATAAGTTTTTGAGTGAAAAACTCGATTTTTATATAAAAAACGATTGAATCACACGCAAATCAAGAGCGAAGGCTCTGATACCACTTGTTAGGACCGTTTTGGTACGAGATTTACGTGTATACCTAACCAAATAGTGTGGAATCCTATTTGATTGGCGATTCAATCAGTGAGAACGCAAGTATAATCGATCTAAGAATGAATCAAAACGTTAAGAATGATTGTAAGATGATTTACTGTGATCTATGAACTTGGAACAGGTTTTCTGGGTCTCTGGACGGCTAGGGTACGATTGTGTGCGTACGTATTCGAATTGTTGTGTTTTTCCAAGAATTAAGTGGTATTTATAGGTTAGAGTTTTCCATTCATGTGACTGAACCATTTGCATGGTTCAATCGTACGACTGAAGCATGTTGTTGTTCCATTCGCATAACTGAAGATCCAGTTGTGCGACTAAGTCAATCTCATGTCATAATCGTGCGACTGATCCAGTCTCCTGGTTCATTCATGCAACTAGTTCATTAGCATGAAGTATTCATGCGTATGGTCCGTTTGCATGGTCCATTTGCATGAGAACTTCACACGATTAAGTTTAAGCACGTTTCTCAATCATTATTCACTAAGAACTTTATAAACAACCTCAAACCTATATACTTAATTCAATATGTGTTATCACCCAATAAACAATGAAATATTAAACATTTTAAGCATCACCAACACATTATGTAAGACATGAAAGACATTTTACATTTGAGCTCCTAAACTAGGTACACATGTATCTATACTAAAATCTTCACTGAAAGTCTCAAAACTCTAGTGAACAACCTTCAAGAGAAAGTTATCATTCCTAGCCTCTAGATCTAAACCAACCCATCGCTAACCTAGAATTCTCTGACGATAATGAAATGGGATTCAGTGAGTACCACGAGTCTCTCTACTCTTCCTCGACTCAAAGAGATATGAGTGTTCCTGTCTCTCCTATATCTAGCCAATGTCATTCATCCATCATTAAGGTAGATCTCTCCAAACCTATTCACGAGGACCATATTGAAGAGGATATCACTTCTGCAGGTGATTACATCATTCAGACCTCAACCATGGCAACTTAGCCCATTGACACTTCATTTGAAGTTGTCTTATAGTAGGGGAAATCCAGTAGGCAAAGACACCATGCTGGTAGTGAGAGTGAGTACTTTGGTCCAATTCTCTCATCCCCTAATGATTCTTCTGTTGAAGATGAGGGGAATATGAGACTAAATATGAAGAAACTGTCATAAATACGCTCCTATTTAGTCTCTAAGGTTAGTCACCTTCAATATCAAGTGACTACCTTACAAAACATGGTCAATGATCAACTTGAGTTTTTATCTCAAGAACAAACTAGCTAGGACACCATTAAGAGAATCTAATCCAAGAACACAAGAACCTATGGATGTGATTGACCTAACTTGTAGCTCACTTATGCAACTAGGTGATGCTACCAAAAAGGGGGAGAAAGTCATAGCAATCACAGAAATTATGAGTTCTTCACAGAGTATGGATATTGAGGACTCACCATACTCACTTGTAGTTGTCCATACTCAGCTACCCCCTCCAATTCACATTGATATGGACTCACTCATTCAGAGTCTCTTTGAGGAAGTAATTCCAAGGGTAATGTCAACTGCACCCTAAGGAGCTTCTAACTACATAATTGGGTCTAGGTATGATGATGATAAAAGAGCCCTTATAGTTCAAAGAGTTCAGGGACGACAAGAAGTCTTCAACTTTTAGACCTTGAACAACTATGAAGGTCTCGATCTAGTCTACATCCCACTTGCCAACCCAAGTCAACTCAAGCAAGCTAGCAGGATGGCTCAAAGGATTCAAGGTTGGATTGCTGAAGTGTTCAAAGTAAGAAGACAAATGCAAACAAGCAATGTCATTGGTCATCTGGATATTGAGGTGGAACCTAAGATTAGCTTCAAAGGGAAAATCTTGACCGAAGGCCCAGTGAAAAAATGTGTGAGAAACATCATACAACTAGAAACTTCAATAGTCCATCCTCTCGGTGAAACACCTGTCGGTGAAGGTGTATCACAACCTCTCTCTTGCTAGAGCCTGGATGCTAGTCCAAGCAATGAAGCACAAAACTCTCTCCACCCTAAGTCACAAAGGTCTATGGGTGATAAAGGGAAAAAGATAGTGACTCTAGAGGAGATTGAGGAGGAGGAGGAGAGAGAGAGGAAGAGGAAACTAAGGGAAGAAAGTTCCATTAGGTCTTCAGGCATCATGGAAGCTGCAATTAGTGCTGCCCCCCCCCCCAACCAAACACTCAAGATGATAAATTAAGGGCAGTCAGGATTACTTACCTACAGACGAGGAACTATCACAATGATGCGATCGTTTCTCTCCCCTTAGAAGAACTGAATGAACTGATAGACATGGAATACCCTAGAGAGAGTCACAAAGAAAAGGATGCAAGGTTGCTCCTCCTAATCAAAGAACAAATAAGATAGAAAAGACTATACAAACATGTTCCTACTCTCTCCCCAGTTCTGTAACACCCCGAAAAATCAAAACGAGTCATCAAGGATAATGGGTTTAATTAATGGTAATTAATAAAGAAAGGAAATGGAGTATGGGCTAAATTAGGCTTATGGGGAAGAGCCTAAGTGATTAACGTCCCATAATCAGCCCTTAAACACATTTAACCAGCGACCATCTCCCTCATTTGGACCCTAGCTTCCCAAATTCATAGAGAGAGAAAGTAGAGAGAAAAAGTGAAGAAAACTCAAGATTTGGAGCCTCAAAGGTTAAGAGATTGAAGATCAGGGGGTTGGAGCATCAAACCATAAGAAAGTAGTAACAAATCCAGGTAAGAATCGAACTTTAAACCCTTCTGTAGATCAAACCCGGTTTCTAGGGTTTTGGGTTTTGAAAACTTGCAAAGAATCGCATAAATGTCACATTTTTACATATGAAAACATGTAAAAAGATTAGATATAGCCTAATGGATGATAAATTAAGAAATTGGATGTAAAAACTTGTGATTTTGGGTTAAAAACAGGCTGGTTCGTAATTTTTATGCGATATGCGAAACTGTCTGTGCATCCAGCGAATTTGCATATTCAAGCTGTGAAACTATGGGTTTTCTGCGTAACTATGGTTTCGCAGATAATTTCACACCCATGGAGTTCCAACGAAAGTTGGGGCGAAACTGCCATGCGAACCTGGTAGTGAAACTGTCAGCGAAACTATGAGTGAAACTACTTTTATGGCTGCAAAATAAGCAACGAATTTAGGCAGAATTTAATCCCTTTAAGTGTTAACTTATCTGCAGGCTGTGAAGTGTCATCATAGACTAGAAAGCTTACTTTAGAAATTTCTCACGGTATCCAGGTGAGTCCTAGATCCCTTTGTCTGTAAGGTTTTCCATGTTTTAGGATTATTATGCATACTAAATACACATTTTTAAGTGATTGAAATTTTATGAGGTTTTAATAGGAAGATCAATTTTTCTATAACGAAATGTGATATACAAAAGTATAATAATAAAACATTTTAGCCAGGGCGTTGCCCCTTGGACCCTACTAGGGGCTACTGCCCCTAGGACCCCGTTGTCACGGGCTACCGCCCCCAAACCCCCGCTGTCCTGCGGTGGGTCGGTTATGTTTTATGATGACTACTACTTGGCATGATGTGTGGTTAATAAGATAAGTATTATATAATAAAGTGAAATATGATATTAATGAAAAGTTAAACTTAATGAATGTTACCCCAGGCCCGTTTGATGATGAAAAGTCTTGCAAGCACTATGATAGATTTAACTTATGTGAGTCTGATGTATAATGATTGATCCGTATTCATGAGCGGGCTATGTGCCTTACAGTGTGGATCAAGTGTTGAGGGTTAGCTACCATGATGATGTGTACCCATAGGGATCAACATTCGTTGTCAATCAACATAGAGCTCTTGCTTTGTGCAATCTCGTAGATGATGAAGTGAAAGATAATGAAAGAATGAAAGATAATAAACATACTTATTATCATGAAAATGTTATGTATTATGATGTATGCGTGGTCATTATATGATGGATAAAGTTTATATTTCATATAGTAACTAAAATTAGAACTCACCTAGCAAAGCTGAATTTTATACATAATAGTTGGCATGTAAATTGTTAACGCTGAGGATGGCACCTGGGGGCTACTTAGAGAGCTATAGATGGCATTCCTGTTTGTGGAATCTTTTATAATAATTCAAGAAAAAGTATTTTGGTTTATTTACAAATGAAAGACAAATGTACAAGTACAATATGATTTCAAAGTTTTAAATGAATGTCTAATTATTTCCGATGTGTTGTTTTTGTTATTAAAATAATTTTATGATATGATTAACCAACCGTGAGGCTTTATGAGAATAGGGGCTTACAAGTTCAAGAAATCCCTGTGCAAGAGACTATGGTAAGTCCACAACCTCATGTAGATAAAGAAGCTGATAGGCAAAACATGATCAGCTACCTGAGTGCCACAAGGCTCTACTAGGCAGTTGTACTTCTTCCATTGTCCTTCGAGTATATTGATTTTGAGTATCTCAAACAACTTGAACTTCAAGCACTCAAAGAACAAAAGGCTAGAAAGAGCAAGATGAAGGAAGATGCAGCCAAGTCAAGAACCATCATCCAAAAGAGTCAAAAGAAGTCTGCTAATAGGCAAAGGATGAAGAACTCTTGAAGTTGTATAGCTTCTCTAGAAGGAGACATATCGTAATGTCTCTATCCACCATAGATGAGTATGTATGGGTGATCAAGCAAAAGATTAAGAGAGGAGAGCTTATTAACATACACTCCCCACCAAATCAAGCCCCTCTGGATGTGGAGGTTACGGTTGAAGAAATTGAGACAACACAACCTGGACCTCCTGCTGAACCTCAGCAAGCTTTATCTTCTGATCCATAGCAAGGTGAACTCACTCTCCTTCGGAACTTTTGAGAGAGGAGGAGCCGACTGAAAAGGACAAATCTGAACAAACATGTGCTAAAGCCAGTCCTCTGAGTCAAAGACTTTAAAAAGGAAGCAAAGGATGGGTAGAAAGGAAAAGTCAAAGAAGAAATCCATGTCATCCACCTCACCTTTAAACCTCAGGCTGAGCCAGAACATCCTAAGGAAGGGCAACAAAAGGGAACTCAACAAACTCCAATCCAAGTAGCTCCACTTGCATCAGGAAGACCCAACTTCTCCTAAACCTTCACTATTAATCTAGAAAGATGGTATGTCAACAGACATCAAGATGGTCAAGATGTCTACACATGGCAGGACATTTTAACCTTCCTCTACATGATCTCTCTAAGATAAGAAGTTATTTTAAAAGTCCAAGTGATCCACACCATCTGATGAAGAAGGACATGGTTATTATCATAATGAGGACTATCAATATCTAAGTTTTTTAGATGTTTTGGTAGCATCAGCCTAGGGGGAGTTTGTAAGGATTAATGAAAGGTTGATGCACCTAAAACATCCCAAGTCTCTTTTGCATGCATGCACTTAAATGCAGAGTAATAATGCTTTGGATGTTTTATACCCTGCAATAGAAATATCTGAGTGTAAAATCTTCTTAAGCCAAGACCAACATCTTCTAAAGCCAAAAGTGAAGTCTCCAGAAGCTTCAAAGACTTCCGAAACCAAGAAGTGAAGACTGATTTCTTTCAAAGAATTTTAACACATTCTTTCTCTAATGTACTTTTCATAAAGCTGGACCACTTTCAGATGCAACTTTGAAGTCTCACCAACTTATACAAGTTGGTCAAAAGGTCCATGCTTTTGGTAACTATACATTGAGGTCTTCAGTCTGTTGCATTCTACTTTATGTATATTTATCTGTTTTGTAATATATTAGGATGTGAGTTATGACATGTTATAATCACTAGTCAAAAGGCAATATGCCTTTTAACTCTACATTTGATTTTGTTGTCTTCTAAATCAAATGTTTCCAGCTGGCTTTCTAAGCATGGGGTTGTACGGTGTAGTATAAAGTATTTCAAATCTTTGTATTTAATTTTGATGCTTTTGAAACACTCGTAATGAACATGAGAGCAATACATAACATTTTTGAAAACCATTATCATTGTGTTATTTGTTTTTTTTATGTCTCATACTTACTTGTGTTCTAAGTATCAACCCATATAGTTCTAGTTCCCTATTTGATCTGTTAAGTTTTTCATACACTCTCCTCACTATGTGTTGTGTTGTAAGTGACTATCCCTTAAACGGTCCTACACTTTGAAACTCAAATACAAGGGTCATGAAGAAGGTACTAACAAGTACCTTATCACCAAGTATTTAAATTTCCAAATGGTGGATGAATAGTCAATTTTGGAACAAGTACATGAACTTCAAGTACTTGTTAACAAATTGACTTCTCCTTTCATTCATCTACCTCAAATCTACCAAGTGGGGTTTATCATTGCTAAATTGCCTCCTACTTGGAAAGATTTCTCCAAAAGAATGATGCAAAATCTAAGAACAACTCTTTGAATGAACTATTGAAGCACCTTCGGATCAAGGAGGGAATGCACAATAGGGACAAAAGAAGTAAATTCAGATCGAGTGTTAATTATGTGGCGACCAGGGGGTCTAGGCAAAAGGGGAAGTACAGATTAAAACAAATGACACCACTTGCACCTAAAAAGAATGAATTCAAGAAGCCTATTCAATACAATAACCAATAGCCTAAAAGATCTAGAAAAGACCATGTTTATAGAAAAACTGGTCATTATGCATGAGAATGCCCTCATAGGAAATCTGGTCCAACGGCTGGTTCCACAAATGTGGTTGATAATCTTACCAACCTAGTAGCAAATGTGGGAATTGGTTATGTTAATATGCTTGCTCAACCTACATGCGTATTGGCATGTAGTGGATGGTTTTTAGATTCTTGAGCTAGTGTTCATGTTTGTGGGAATTGTTACTCATTTAAAACCTATGGTCCCGTACTTGAGGAAACTGTGGTTGTGTGTGCTGACAAACATTGCGTAGGAGTTTGTGGGAAAGGCACGGTTCGACTATACTTTAGAAACGGTCATATTATGACCCTTCCGGATGTGTTGGATGTTCTTGGTATATCAAAGGTCCTTGTTTCAGCAGATAAGTTTGATCGGAATGGTTAAAATTTTTCTCTGAATAACCTATATGTGGATCAAGCTAAAAACATAGGTGAATGTATCGTGTTGACCTAACTGAAGATGGGAATGAAGAGCAAGAAATTAAGAAGGTTTTGGTAGTGAAAGTGATAGTGACAGCGGTATTAGTGGTGATAGTGGTAGTGTTAGTACCTTTGCTAGTGATGTTTGTGATTATAATATCATTGGTTATGAATTGAATGCAATAATTTTTTTAAATCGCTTGTTCAATTTCATTATGGCATAAACGTTTGTCACACACAATATTAAAAATATTGTCTACAACGCAATACATCACTAGTAGAACTAGTCCATTCAGAAATGTGTGAACTGAATAGAATTTTTACCGGTGGTGGTAAAAGATATTTCGTACCTTTTCAAATGAATCGAGCTGTAATTTACATGATTATTTATTGCATACAAAAGACGAAGCATTTGATGCATTTAAAACATATAATGTTGAGGTCGAAAACCAACAAGAGAAATGCATAAAAACTCACCACTCGAACAGATGTAGGGAATATTTTAACCATGAATTTAGATTCATTTTGCGAAGAGAATGGCATCATACATGAAAGAACTTAACCATTTACTCCCCAACATAATGGTTTGGTTGAAAGAAAAATTGTACCTTGTTAGAAATGGTTAACTGTATGTTAAACCAATCAGGTTTATCAAGTAATTTGTGGGGAGAAGCTTTATAGAATGCTTGTTATGTTAATAATAGAATCACTAGTCATGTGATTTCTACTAGCCCATATGATTCTTGGAAGTAAAAAAACAAATTTATATAACTTAAGAGTTTAGGGATGTTTGGTATATTAGCTAACACCTGATCCTAAGAGATCCAAACTCAGAGAACGAGCTATGAAAAGCGTGTTCATTGGATATCCTCAAAGTAACAAGGCTTACTGATTGTTGGATGATGAATCAGGAATAGTTGTAGAATCTAGAGATGTAGAATTCTTTGAGAAAAAGTTTTCAAGAGATGATGAAAACTTAAATCCCACCATCACTCCTTGTACTTCTCGAGAAAGTGTTCAACATTCTGAAGATGTTTAAGAACCAAGAATAAGTTCCAGAGTTAGAAAAGAGAAGAATTATGAACATGATTTTATCTATTATCTAGTTGAGTGAACACAAAGGAAAGTGACAAGAGAGGTTATTTTCACCATTAACTTGGATGACGATTCAAAAACGTACAATGAAGCCATGTCATCGAGAGATGCTCCTTTGTGGAAGGAAGCAATTGACATTGAAATGGATTCAATTATGGGAAATGGAACTTGGAAGTTAGCTGATCTACCCAATGGAAAGAAACCCATTGGATCCAAATGGATCTTTAAGAAAAGTATCCTTCATCCATCTCTACCTATAAAGCAAGATTAGTGTATAGAGGTTATAAACAGAGAGAAGGAATAGATTACTTTGATACCTATGCTCCAATTGCTAGAATGAATTCTATTAGAACTATTATAGCAATTTCGACGGTGAAAGGTCTGTACAACCATCAAACGGATGTGAAGACAGCCTTCGTGAATGGTTACTTGAAAGAAGAAATTTATTTGGAGCAACCGGAAGGGTTTGTGATATCCGAAGAAGCGCCCAAATTTTAGAGATATTAAATCTCAATATTGTTTGAAACAAGCTCCTAAACAGTGGTATGAGAGGTTTGATACCACTGTGACTGTGTTCAGGTCTTAACACAATAGTGCTGATAAATTTATCTGTAGAAAAGGCAAACCTGAATACACAGTCATGATCTATCTTTATGTTGATGATATTTCAATCATTAGCATTGACCTAGAGGGTATTTTTCAAACTAAGAAATATCTATCTTCTAACTTTAAGATACAGGATTTAGGAGACGTTAATACCATTGTTGTGATCAAGGTGAAAAGAATAGATAGTTAGATTTCTCTTAGTTAATCTCATTATATAGAGAAAATCCTGACACAGTTTCAACACTTGAGCATCAAAGAGTTTCAAACACCATTTGATCCAAGTGTGAAGCTAAAAGTGATCTTTGGAGAGTTGTGGCTCAACTATAGTATGCAAGTGCAATTGGCAACATGATGTATGCCACACATTGCACTCGTGCTAACATCGCCATTGATGTTAGCAAACTAAGTCACCACTCAGTAAACTAGTTACTGAGCACTGGAACACAATGAGTAAAGTATTTTGATAGTTGAAAAGAACAAGTAATTTTGAAATGACATACATGAAGATCATACATAGGTTGGACACACCTTAGATTAGAGTGTTTATTTTTGCTTGGAATAGGTCTTATGTTAGTTTTCTTTTGTATGTAATTTGCTTTATGTAGTTTTGCCGTCCAGCGAAACTCTGAGCGAAACTCTGAGCGAAACTCTGAGCGAAACTCTGAGCGAAACTATAGTTTCACTCACAATCAGTTGTTTAGTTCGCTCGGCGAAACTGTTGTTTTTGCCGGGCAAAATTACAGTTTCGGCAGAACAGTTTTGCTAACAGCGAAAATGTCTGCGAAACTAAGACTGCTATATATATTTTTGATCATTATCATTGTAAGCCAATCTTGCAAAACCCTAATCGTTTATCCTTGTTGCAAGTTACCTTTGTAAGCAGTAATTTCACAAAAATATCATTGTGCTTTGTTATTGATTGTATTGATCATCATTGTCTTACCTTGATTGAATTGTTTGTGTTGTTAATCTTCTTTGTTCATCTTGTCTATTGTTTGTATTTGCTATTGAACGATTCAATAACTCATTTGTACTGCAAATCGATCAAATGGACCAACAATATGGTATCCGAGCCTTAGTGCTCATGATTTGTTTAGTTTTTGGTTGTTTTTGTTCAATATCAAGTTTTCATCAATTTTAGTTCAAATTAGTGTGTATTTGACATGGAATTTGATTGAGTTTTGCTGGTTATTGGTTGGGAAAGCTCTATTAATCATCTGATCTTAAATCCATGAGTTTTTGATGATTTCAGATTGATTTCGTGTTGAAAAAGGGGTTTATTGATATTATTCCCATTGACACTTAAAATCAAATGGCAGACTTTTTCACAAAAATATTTGATAAACCTCACTTTTATGAATTGATCTCTATGTTAGGGCTAATATCTTTTTAAACCTCTTTTCTTTAAACTTATAATTGTTTTCTTAAAAAGGGGGAAAATTGATAATCATAAATTTCCACATCTCTCTTAGATGTAGAAATTTAGGGGAAAATAATATATTAACTTGAAAAGAGATTTGGGAACTTTAGTTGAGATGACAGGAAATGATTGTTTATCTTCTGGATATGCTTGTTTATGCATGATGGCATTTAAAATTAAGAAATGATAGTAACTGATGCTGATCTATGATTTACAACCTATTTTTTTAATTACAAGCAAAAGAAAATCAAATAGATTGTTTAATGATATGATTGGTACACTCAGCCTAAAAAGTAAAGTAGACAACAACATAATGATTGAAATTAAAATATATGCTTAAGGATGTATGGATTTACTCAATCATTTTGGCCTGCATGAAAATTCAGTCCTGACAAAAATTGGATTGAGAATTGATCTTTCACCCATCATGATTCAAAGCATATAAGCCATATCTTTGAGCCTTGATTGGTGTATTTATGTGTCTTGTGTTTGTGCTAATCTCCTCTGCTGTATGGAAGTACTGACCTAAAGTGATGATCTCCTTTGCTGTATGATAGTACTGACCTGGAGCTCTCATCGGCACATGATTTAATGGTTATCTCCTTTGTTATACATGAGTATAGACCTAGAGCTCTCACCATTCAATCTAAGTTATGTCAAATCATCTATATGATGAATTTATCACAGATTGCAATATTCTGTTGATAATCACTTACCACTAATGCACAATCCTTGTTCTCTAAAGATCGTAACAAAATTCAAGAAATCCTGAGGTTGGGTGAGGGTTTTTGCCAAATGATTATGGGGTCCTAGCATTCTAAAGCATCTAATCGAACCTTAACAAATCATCTGTTGCTTGTTGAAAAAGATAGGGCATGGATTTAAGTGGACAAACATATCAACAATTGTTATTGATATGTTTGAGGATTTCAAAATTCATTCAAAGACTGTGATTAGATTCAGTTATCAGTGTGATCTCATTACTTGTCGATGATTCAATTCATCTTTGTGCTAAAGTATATCTTGAGGATGTGATCTTATGATCTATTCAGTACTCGGTAATTAATTAAAAAATAATAATTCTCAATGAAAATATACTTTCGCTAATAGTTTCGCTAGATGAAATTCCAGTTTGCTCAGCATTTTCGTACTGTGCGAAGTCAATTTCGACCTGAGTTTCGCCTACCGAAATTGCAGCTCCGCCTGGCGAAATTGTGGATTCGTCTAGCAAAATTCTTGTTTCGCTGCCTGCGAAACTATATGCTATTTAAATCATTTTGTGAAATTACATTCTCATTTTTGCACAATCGGATGGTTAGGTTTCTTCGAGTTGTTTCGTGACCTCTACATGCGAATTTGAGATTTTGTGATTTTATTATCGGTTGTCTATTGCTTCATTCTCGCAAGTGAGTTTCGAACTCAGGACCGTCATTTAATCTTGTTCTCTTTACCTCATTATGAGTATATTCAATCAAGACTCTTCGGTACGTTCGCAGTTCTTCATGAGAAAGTACCTAAAGTCTAGCGAAACTGAATGAAAGTTCATGAGTTATTAGCGTAACTGTGAGGTTATGCTGTCTGAATGAACTTATCAGTTTTGCTGACTAAATTTCAGTCTCGCTGTGCCGAAACTATTGTTTCGGCCTGTCGAATCTATCTCATTGTCTTGGGGAAACTAATGTGCTCTTGTTGACGAAACTATACTTTCGCTTGCCAAAACTAAAACTCATACTGCGAAACTATAGTTTCGGCTAGGGAAATTAATTTAATTTTTCATTATTCTTTACTTTTTTCTTATATTTATTTCATGTTAATAATTAATACTTTATTCTAATGCATTTGATTTGTTTTTCAAGTTTAAATGGCAAATCTAGAATTTGATGAGAGAAACAACATCACAGCCATTTTAGATGATACACATTAAAGCCGCAAGATTTAGACATTGTATTCGCTGGCTGCAAAGATCCCCTATAGCTTATGTTATCTGTCATTCTACTACCATCTATGCTCTACACATCAGAGACTTTTTTAGATCAGTTGAGTATGATATGTGAGGGAATGCCCAGAGGATCACTGCTAAAGTTTTAAAGAATGAGGTGTCTATTACAACTAAGACAGTTTCAAGGATCCTAAGACTAGACGAAGATTTAGGAGAGGAAATTGCTATGTCTGATGCTTAGGTGTTTGCAGCATTTAGGAGTATGGATATGAGGGGCCAGCCTTTGGCACATGAAAAGAGATCAAGAAGTCATTTATTTCAAAGGAATGGAGATTCATCGCCCACGTCTTTATTATGTGTTTAGATCATCATAAAGGTGGATTAGATGGGCTGAACATAGACAGGGCAAGAGCTATGGTGCTATGGTGTAGAGGTGAAAAGGCAAACATTACGAGGCTGATATTTGGATGTATGGCAGAAAATATGATGGCACTGAAGAAGGATAGGTGGTTGATGTATCCAAGATTTCTTTAGATGATCTTTGATGATCTAATTCCAAATGTCCCAATACATGGGAAGGTCAAAAGGTTGGTGCAGATGAACCCACGTATTTTTGAAATTGTTGTGCTATCTGACATGATTTTAGCGGGAAGATCACCCATCTGTGGGAAAACATGTACCTACCTGAAAGATGGAACTATACTAGAAGGGTGGACGAGTCAGAGAATAAGAGAGCTGAAGAAACTAGAGCACAATAGACTGATGCTGCTAAGAAAGGAAAGAGATATGCAAAAGAAAAGGATTATGATTTCGAAGATGAAGTGAATGAAAGGGCTGAGGAGATAAGGGTTGAAAAAGAGAGAAGGTCAAAAAAGAAAGCTGATATAGGAGAATCCGAAAGGAGAACTAAACAAAGACATCAAGCATTTACTGAAACTTGAAGGAGTGAAGAAAGAGGAAGTTTAGGTGAGGATGTGATTCGAAACCTCAACTGCTCTCTTGCTAATGAATTGAGCATGATAAAGACCAAACACACTAATCAAGAGAGAGATGCAGGTAAATCAAAAGGATGAGTTGATAGAAGGAATGAAGAGGATGCTCGTAGATCAAAGCTTGCTCATAAAGAAGCTGTTTGAGGAAATTAATTATTGAAAGTTGCTGCCGCCCTGCCCAATCAACTAACTTAATCTGAGTTAGATGTTTTAACTAATACTTCTAAATACCCATTCTTGAACGAAGGTACCTCCTCCAAGGTAGGAGAGGGCACATCTGGTGCAACAGCTGCTGGTGTGGAAGGTTCTAGAATGAGGAATGAAGATGAAAATAGGGAGAATGAGGAGGAGATTCTGGAAGCTGGGTTTGTGAACATGGGTTTGATATAGGCAAAGACCTGGTGGTGAAGAGGTTGTGAGTGAGAAGTCAATTGAAAGAAATACTGCAAAAGGTAAAGGGCTAGTTGATGAAGAGGAAGATGATGAACAGTTGGTAGATTATGATTCTGAGCTAGAGTTTTATGAAGTTGATGATAGACCACTAGTATATGTAGCCAAAAAGGGAGAATTAGATGAAGATGTCTTTGAGATAGCTAAAGAAGAATGGTTTGTTAGAGAAAAAGAGCCTGAAGAACTAACTCCTCTTTTCCAAAACTTGGAAGGGTTGAGCAAAAAGGAAAGCGATAAGAGAATTATTAGTTGGTGTTATAACCCTGGCCTCAAGATGTTCATGATCTAGAGGAGAGGGGGTGTAATTTCTTACATGCATAAGAGGAAGGCATTCAAGACCTTGCCAAAATGGGATCTGAGAAGGCTGGCAGCTCTACCGTTACTGAATGCTAATCTTAGTGAGCGAGCCTCACTTTTGGAGAAAGAGATAAAGAATGGTTTAAATGACAACTTTGAGTCCTTTGGATATATGAAAGCAGAGAGAAGACGATCAAAGAAAGACAAAGACTGGGAGACTGGAAAAGGAAGAATTGTTCTATGGGTAAAACTACCAAAGACTGTGAATAGGGTCAGGTTGGCAGATCCCCTTCCCCAACAACTACAAAATTTTAAGAAGTGGTTTTATGATAACAACAGGGGGGAGGCGGTGATAAGAGTGAAGAATGGTGGAGAATTCAAAGTCTTTGATCCTATGGAGCTTTTTAGCTTTTGTGATGAAGATCTGTTGGTTTTGTGTGAGAATCATATCTAGGCAGGTGCGGGTGATGAGACAAGGATAGAAGCCAGTCTGTTTATGATTATGGCAAATAAGACTAGAGGTGTGAAAGTAGAAGTGAAAAGGCTTGTAGAGAGAGTGAGGGCCTAAGATGATCTGAACATAGACATACAAGATCTGACCAGACAGTTTGGGCAAGCTAGTGCTCATCGTGAAGGGGCTAATGAAGCAGGAAGAGACCAACGAGAATCATTTGCTCAAGCCCCTAAAAAGGTTGCTGCAGGTGGTGAGTTCCAACCTAGGGGGAGTATTAAAGATCATACATAGGTTGGACTCACCTTCGATTAGAATGTTTATTTTTGCTTGTAATAGGTCTTATGTTAGTTTTCTTTTGTATGTAATTTGCTTTATGTAGTTATGCAGTCCAGCGAAACTGTGACCAAAACTATAGTGTCGCTCACAGTCAGCTATTTACTTCGCTCGGCGAAACTGTTGTTCCGGCGAAACTGTTGTTTCTGTTGGCGAAACTATAGTTTCGGCAAAACTGTTTCACTGACAATGAAACTGTCTGTGAAACTAAGACTGCTATATATAGTTTTGGTCATTATCATTGTAAGCCAATCTTGCAAACCCTAATCGTATATCCTTGTTGCAAGTTACCTTTGTAAGTAGTAATTTCACAGAAATATCATTGTGCTTTGTTATTGATTGTATTGATCATCATTGTCTTACCTTGATTGAATTGTTTGTGTTCTTAATCTTCTTTGTACATCTTGTATATTGTTTGTATTTGATATTGAACGATTCAACAACTCATTGTACTGCAAATCGATCAAATGGACCAACAATACACATCATCATTAAGAATACTTGAAGGTTATTATGAAGCCATATGAATTGATCAAAATAATGATTCAAAATCCACAATGGGTGGATCTATAGTAAAGCTGGAGGAGCTATTTCTTGGGCGAGCAAGAACAGACATGTATTGCATACTCGACTATGGAAGCTGAATTCAAAGCATTGGTTGGTACCGGTAAGGAAGAAGAGTGGATTAGAGATCTACTTATGGACACCCGTCTTTAGGATGTACCAATGCTATCAATTCCCATGTATTGTGATAGTGAGGCCACACTATCGAGAATATACAACGCAGTGTATAATGAGAAGTCAAGACATATTGGTCTTCAGCACAATTTTATGAGACAACTACTTGATAATGATACCATCAACGTTGTCTACGTCAACATGTTTAAGAACTTGGCTGTTCCTCTTACCAAATCTCTGACAAGAGATATGCTAGTAATACCATGAGAGCCATGGGTCTAAAGCCACAATAGAATCGTTAGTGATGAAAACCCAACTTGAGATTAGTGCCCCTAATTATCAAGTTTAATGGGTAACAAAAAAGTCACTTAACGATAGAAGGAACTATCAATTAATTTGATACATCCATGTGAGGTACAATAGTACGTCGTTGCTATGAACAAGGTTGAGATAACTCTCTTAAAAAAGTTTTGGAGGCATCTAAACAATAAGGATGTTTCAAAAGTTGCCCATATGATCTAGAGGTGGTGCCGCTCAAATCAAGATATGTGGTTTATCTTCTAGAGGGTCATGAAAAGGATTTATAGTGCACGACCATATTTGCGCTCAGTGAGAACGTAAAATTGGCTGGTCATGTGTGGGGGTAAATCGAAGGGGGTCATCAAGTTCTTAGTTTAATTCCATAGGACACCAATGAATCTTTCTCTTCTTTTCTATCCACATAAACCGGGTTTGATCTCTGTGACATTCGAGTGACATCATCCGTTATAGTAAAGAAACATTCCAACTTGGTGGGGGATTGTTGGAATTTACAAGTTGTAAATATATAGGTTTGCATTTTTACTACTTGTCCCACATTGGTGGGGGGAAACAAATTTGAGTGGCTTATAAGGGGTTTTCCCTTATGGGTTACCAAACTGGTAATTGGGTAAGAGAAGGGCTAAGATCACCGAGAAGGGCTAAGAGAAGGGCACCAAGACGAGACAGAGACGCTAGCTCGCAAATGGGCGCGGTTGAAGCAGACTTTGCACTTCCCACGTATGCATCGTCGCTAGGAGTTTTTATTTTTAGCTAATGCCCGGTTTAGAGGCTTACAGATAGAATCGAAATAACCCAGAAAGAGATAAACATGGTGGATAAAGTATGCAATTGAGGTTATCTGCGTATCCGAATTCATGAACTCGTGGGGGTCAACCTCATCCCCATTTTTTTTTCATAATTAGTTACATTTTAAGTCTATAAACATAGAACTCCTAGTTCGAGTTAAGCATCAAAAAGCTACAACTTTTCTCTACTACAAGTTTCCTACCTTGGTTTCTTCTCAAACCTTCACATTAATCTGGTTCCATTGTTGTTGGAACACTAGATTCATTCTTCATGAAAACTAGGGAGTTTATGTTGTTGCTCACATCAAATAGAGCACATAAGATCCTTTATGGACACGAATACATTCTGTGCAGTTCATCATTCGAAGATCATCGTATAACAGGTTAGTATACATTATTGTGTGTTTAATTCGTCTGATAACGGGACCCTCTCCTTCTACCTTTCTAATAATTAGTTTCGGTCACGAAGGATCAAACTGATTTAGCCAAGAATTTGATAATAATTAATAATAATAATTTGATTTCTATTTGGTCTGAACTATTTTCAACAAATGATTATTAAATTTGTGTTATTAATTTCTAACCACTAATCAGCCATTCAAAAAAAATATTAAAAAAATATTAAAAAAAAACAATTATTTCCTCAATGTATGCCAAGGGATATCCGAACATATGAGATCAATGGTGTACTAATCTAAATATATGAGATCAAACCGTAATAAGACCAAATCATAAGAACTACTCTTCAATTAACTCCTTTACAAATAGAGTGGTCGGTTTAAAATACAGAAATATCCTATTATTAACATTCGTATTTACAAAATTAAGGTTTTGGACTAAAACAGAAAAAAAATAAAGTAGGAACTATATCTGTAAGTTTCAAAGTTAAAGGAACGAATCCAAAATTCAAATTAAATCACAGGGGATAACCGTAAAATTTACTCTATTATAATCAGTACATAATCTTTTTAAAAGTAACTTACTAAAAATCTGTATAACATACAGAGTTTAATTTCACACAAACCATGTGTGTATTAAAATTAAAGCACTTTGCAAAAGAAACCTTGAGGAGGAGGTAAACTTCTAATTTAAAATCTCAAAATGATTAAAGAGTTAAATCATGGAAAAACGAATTAGTGCTCATTATCGTATTTACATATGATCACATGCAGAAATCAAGAAACACGTTAAGTAGTTAAGATCACAGCATAAACATCTATTATGATAAACCCAGTAATTGTTAAATTAATTACAGGGATTGTGGCGTTGTAAACATCCTTTTTCACAAAGAAAAACTTACTTTTGTGGAAAAATTTAACATACACAAAGGAAGTTACGATCTATAGGATGTAAATATAAATTTAAGGAAGCTGTAGTAAAATGTAGAAAAATTGGAGGAAAAAGAACAGGGAAAATAGAAATTGGTAATAGTTTTAATAGATTAAGGGTTAAAATGTCAAACTCTCTTTATAAAATAAATAGAAATGGTCAATATGATATTTTAGTTGTTTGCAAAGGGTATATATATAATGCTAGGTTAAAATCATGTATTATATAGATGAAATAAATAAAATACATTGAATATTAGTTTTATAAATATTTTATTTTCGAGATGTTATTATACATGTAAAAATATAATAAATATTTAAAAGTTATATCATATAATGAATTAGAAATTATTAATCTATATTTAAAATATAGTATAAATTATTAAAATAACTACATTTATATTTAGATTTTTAATATTTTACTTAACTTATTTAAAATATAATTTAATATGAGAGAGACAAAAACCATAAATATTGACATATTTGTTTTAACATACTTTAGTTAAAAATGAAAAATCAAATTAATTGTTTTTGTAACATTTGTATTTATTATGAGAGTGGTGGAAAAATAATTTTTTAATATGTAATGGACACGAGTAATTTGATATGTTAAAATGATAATACGTGTTTTATGAAAATCTTCTTTTATTATAGGTTATAGGTTTTAATTTTTGGTTGGTTATATATGATGTTAGAATGATTATAAGGATATATATGAAACTCTAAATTTCTATTAATACTCGAAGCAGTTTTAAACGTTTAATGATAATCAAATACCCAAAAATAGACATCAAATTACACGTGCTTGAATAAAATAGAAACACAAGCATAGAATGTTAAAAAACTTATACATTGGACGATTAAACTGAAGCTTTGCAACTTGTAAGTAACAACGTCTCGCTAGTTAATTACATTCAACAAAAAGTGCTTAAATATCCAACATACTTTCACTTGGACGATTCATCGACTAATTGCTTGAATATGGAAAATGGTCGACGCCTGGCTGCAACACACTAGTCCTAGCAAGATCTGATGTTTAATAGTCGTCAACTAGTTCATTTTTCTTATATAACTCCTCACTTAACCAAGTACTATAACCATGATAACTTTACCACTTGATGCTTTTTGTATTGGACATTCACTAAACATAAGACGTGTATATCATCTTATTCTTATAAGTTGTTCAAACATTCGAGTTCCTGTCTCTAAGCGATATAGATCGAACTGTTTTTTAGTTTGAGAGCTAAACATTTGAATACTAGTTCCAAATAACTGTGGTGGTAGAATGTCCAACTCATATTTTCACAAAGAATAGAAAGTTCCTTTATTAATACACAACTCCCACTTAGCCTCCAATTTATTGCTAACCATTTCCCTTATAACTATGTTTTACAGAAGAACATTAGATAAGATCAAAGAATAACCTATAGTTAAAGTTAATTCAAATATGTGTCTCGGGCTTAATGATAGATAGATCATACCATACTAAGCCTTACTCATTTATACTAAGCCATATTCACATTGATGCTAATTACCCACATTGATCTTATTCTCTCGCATCAATGTATACTTGGCTAAATTTTCAAAGTTTGTTTGCATTGAACCATTAATTATCTGCCTTTGGTCTTGCCGGTGTGTTTCGAAATGTTCATCCGCATTGCCCATACTTGAACAATATTCATCCGTATTGACCGCACTTAGTTATTCTTTCCTATGTCTGCCTAAAAGTTTATTGAAGGAACATATGCTTAGTTATGATCAACGTCTATTAGCTTAAGTCCAATTCAATGTGTTTCACTGTGTTTTATCCTTTACCGAAAGTTTGCTTCGTGAAAGTATTTGACTGTCTTGTTTGGTGGATTTCATGGTCACAGTAGCTTTATAGCATGTAAACATTTGATTGTATTGCTTATTGCATTGCATTGTCACAGTATCTTTGCTTCTTATAAACATTTGCTTACCTTGTTTAGTGCGTTTCATGGTCAGCATAGTTGTAGTTCGTACAAGCTTTTGAATGCTCTGCTTAGTGCATTGTATAGTCATGTAGTCTTGTACTTAGGTACAAGCATGTTACTCTGATAATGATTTCATAGCAATATGCAAGATATGTATGCAAAGTTATGAATTTTTCCCTTATGTAATGTGTCACTGATTACTATGCAAAGTTCAATTAATATTTTATTTTTTATATAAAAGCTAGAGGTCATGCGGACTTTGAATATTCATGTAAGTAAATTCGGGTGTAGTTGAACATGAGGTGATTTGGCCTGAAGAGGTTTCTAGACTAAAGACTAGCATCCCGTTTCAAAGGTCTTTTGTTTGAATCTTTTTTTATAAACAACTCTCTTATATAGGTGATTAGTCTATGTGTGACTAGTTTAGTTGAATGACTTTTATATTATAATATGAAATTTTCGGTTTATAAATTATAATTATGATGCGTGAAACTAACTGTAAGGTCTACTGGTTATAGGGCCTTACAAGTTTTTTGGTGTAATGTGTTATGACAAATGATGCTTGAATTCTGTTGGTGAGTTCTTCTTCTTCTCCCTCGAAGAGAACTCTAGGCCATAATACTCAGACATGTATCTCATTGTCTTTCCATTCTTCAACTCCACAGTTGTTATCTCTCTGTAAGCAAATTCATCAGGGTGAGAGCCTTCAAGCAACAACTGGAGTTCACTCTTCTGAAGATCTTCAAGTCTTTTGTATAACAACCCCTTCTTGATCATTTTGTTCTCAAGAATAGATTGAGGGTTGTCTTGGAGTTGTGAGCTCTCTTGAATTCATCAATGATTTCCCAGGGTGAGACTACCATGGCCAACGTAATTGCAGCATTCAAGGTCTTCTTCACTTGGCCATGATATCTACTTGGTATTCTTCTTATGAATTCTAGAACTTACGCTGGGGTCTGGCCATATCCGCACTCTTTCTCTTTGATGTTGAAAAGTATGTCTAAGAGTATACATCCTCAGAGCTTGTTTCTTCATTTCTTGAATGGATGAGGACTGAGGAAAATCCTTGTCAACCATCTTGAGAAATTGCCCATCGTGTTGCTTCTGCTGTTCTGCTTCTTCAATCTTTACCTTCACCATTTGCATTTGCAAGTCAGGTGTAATCACTTGTTGACTTCTGTGCTCAGGTGTTTTAAGGTTGAGAACAACAGAGATTGGCAGACAATCTTCATCATCATCCTCTTCTTCATCTTCTTCTACCCTCAACACCCTTCTCCTCCTTCTGGGTGTATCACTGGGTAAGGTTTGAGGTGGTTTTTGGGGTAAAGGGATTGGTTTTGTGGTTGAGTTGTGGGTGGCTTTGGTTTAGGGATAGATTTGGGAGATTTTAGAGATGAGGGTTGTGTTTGAGTGGGAGTTGAGAAGACTGATCTAGCATTTTGGTGGTGAGTTTGGCTTTGGAGAGCTTTGCCATTTCAGTTCTCTTCCCTGCACCTGCTTCATCCAGTGCTTCGATGATCAACCCTTTATTACAGCCTCCAGCAGAGCATATTTTCTTGGTTATCTTCCAGATACTGTCTCTGGACCAGGACTTTATCTCTATCAATGATCTTCCAAGGTATTTGGCAATGAATCTGTTCATTATCTCTAATCTTTCTCTTTCCAACACACTATAACCAGCCCATCTTGTTTGAATCTATTCTATTTCCAGCCTTCTAATCTCAGAATCTAATGTGGCTGTGTCATGACCATGTCTAAAGAGCTGATCTATAATTTTATCCATGGATCTGCTGTGAGCTTCATCAGCATCTTTGACAAGATCTTCTAAGGATTTTTCTTCATCAGCTTTTGACTCAGCACTTTTCTTTCGCTTGTATGTGATCAGCTGTTCTGAGATCAGTTCTTTCTCCACCTCCTTCTCTTTTTCAGGTTCTTTCTCATCATCAACTTTTTTCCTTTTCTTTTCTTTCACTGCCTTAGTAGTCTCCCCCTTTTTGGTTGTATTGGGATCAGGGGATTGAAAGGCAGAAAGAGATTTGTGAACAGCAACATCAATAAGGGTTTGTAGATTTGAGGAGATCCTGTCATCTATGGCTTTATGGACAATCTCAGTAACGATTGGAGTGATGAGAGGTAAGGAGTTTTGAAAGATAGCAACCATCTGCTCAGAGGGGTTCTGTCCCTGAGAGGTGGTGCCAAAGGCAGAGGCTGGTGGCATAGTTAGGTGTGTAGGCGAAGTGTTTGGTGAACCTTCAATTGAAGGTGCCATCTGTGTGGTTATTGAGGTAGATGGACTTTGATCCTGAGACATTTTGGCTAGCAGCTCTTTGAGTCTGCTTACCTTATTCTCTAGGATGGTATTATGGGCTAAAACATCATAGAAAAAGCCCAGGTCATCATCAGTCTTTGCTGAATCACCTGACCTCCTGATTGAATTAGGATGAACATGCTCTGAGTGTAGATTAGTAGATGCATGTGCCCCTTGTTCTTGGTACTGGGGACTTCCTGCCTCAGGACTATGTTCTTCATTGGCAGTTGCCTCTGGTGAGGTCTTATGGATGTTACCAACTTCATCCTGATCATTTGCTGAATCAGTAGAAGTGGCAGCCTTACCAGATGTTCTAACCTCCGTTTCCACACTTGGAGATTGAACATTGTAACCCCTATGCTATTGGTTATC
This sequence comes from Flaveria trinervia, assembly GCA_025506515.1. Taxonomy (NCBI): domain Eukaryota; kingdom Viridiplantae; phylum Streptophyta; class Magnoliopsida; order Asterales; family Asteraceae; genus Flaveria; species Flaveria trinervia. The sequence goes on from CM046443.1 coordinate 23,098,025, forward strand.
AGAAGCATTTTGGGCCTCCCCCTCAATGGTTGAGGTATTCGTAGTGTTAATTGGTTTCTGGGGAGGGGGTGAGGAATGCAACTGACTCAGCACTTTAGCAACTATCAGTGTTGGGCTTTGAGGGGCGGTTGCATGTGGAGATTGGTCCGAAGCAGATTGCACCCAGGGTGAGAGGTGCTCTTCAATGGTAACCCTCTCAATTGAGATAGGTTCCAGTAATGTGGGATCCCCAATTGTGGTTGCAACAAGATCCTGTTGAGAGGATACCTGTGCGGCTTAGCAATTTGAGTCTTGGACATAACTAGGGGGGTTATAACCAGTATGTGCTTCCTGTATTGGTGGTACAGGGGCATCCTCAGGGGACTCATCTCCCTGAGTAGCCTTTTTTGGCTTTTTGGATTTGGGTTTGGTGGGGACTTTGGATCTGGAAGTGGAGGCTGTGGGTTCCCTCTGCTTCGGTTTTAGCATCCGGGCAGCCCCTTTTAGAGTAGGGTCTGAGTTATGTCTGGAGTATACCTCAGCTAAAACAGCTGGAGCAGGGACCCCAAGACCAACAAGGCCATCAGATTTTAATTGATTCAAAATTATGGCCATCAGAAACCTGGGATAAAGTAGCCATCTGTTTGCCACAGGTTTCTGAGCCAGATCCTTTAGTTCCATGAACACTATCTCAGAAAAATTTAGATTTTGGCGTTCAAAGATAGAGTACAATACCTGTTGCCACCGTGAAGACATCTGATCCCAAGAAGATGTCTTTGAAGCAAGGCAGACATTCACCATATGAAGATAAGTCTTTCGGCATCATGGAAGTGCTTTGCAAGAATGGTTGTAGCACTTAAGTCGCCTACATACCCGTTATTGATGAAAGACATATCAGTGGTGCCTTTTGGGTATTCTTTAGTATAGGTGCCATCATGCAAATTTAGGGTTTTTCGAATGATGTCGGGGGTGATGAGCACCTGTTTCTAATTCACCAACGACTGGAGAGTGATTGGCTATCATTCTCACCGGTTGTTACAGAGACGTTGGTCCAGAATTGGGTTAAGGAATCAGGGTATATGGTAGGATTCAGAAGAAAGGTTGTTCGGTATTGGGAATCCACCATAAGATTGATGGCAGTATCAAACTTGTTCCAGAAAGCCGATTTCGAAAGGTAGGCAACACAGTTATGTCGGGGTTTGAGTTTCATGGTCGCCATTGTTAAGAGAGAAAAGGTTTGAAAACGGCTAATGAAACGTTTGGCTATAAGTGCAGATATTTATAGGTTAAGAAAAGGCTGAAAAGAAAACGACTAAAAGTGTTGGTGTTATCAGCAGTTGTAAGAAAACAACTGAAGACTTGGTTTTAACTATCAGACGTTTGAAAACAACTGAAGACTTGGTTTTAGTCATCAGTAGTTGTGAAACTACTGAAACCATGGTTTTGTCTTCAGGTGTTAGAAACAACTGAGGACTTGGTGTTAGTCATCAGTAGTTGTGAAACTACTGAAACCATGGTTTTGTCTTCAGGTGTTAGAAACAACTGAGGACTTGGTGTTAGTCATCAGTAGTTGTAAAACTACTGAAGACATGTTTTGTCATCAGCTGTTTAGGGTGAAACAGCAGTTTGTGGAAATGACTGTTCTCATCAGTAGTTTTCGTCAATTCTTAGCTTTGCAGCTATTTCATACTGTCCTCAACACTTACTCATCAGACTTTTTAGCTGTGTTCAGTGATTTCATAGGACATCAGTACTTATCTGTTTTTACTGACATCAGTAGTTATAACTACATCAGTAGTTTGTAACAAAATCAATACATATTTGTGACATGTTTACTAATGATCATTAGTACTTGTTTACTGAGATCATCAGTAGTTATCACTTATTCTAGCTGCAGCATACCAAGCCTAACACAAGGTTTTGGAAAGTTGAACTATCCAAAGGCTTAGTAAATATATCTGCAAGCTCATCAGCACTAGGCACAAACTTTGGATCAATGAGACCTTTTTCAAAACAATCCCTAATAAAATGGCGTCTGATCTCTATATGTTTGGTCCTAGAGTGCTGGACTGGATTCTTGACAATGCATAGAGCTAAAGCACTATCCATTAATAATGGAGTCTTAGTCTCCGTAATGCCATAATCCAATAGTTGGTTCTGAAGCCAGAGTACCTGAGATGTACAACTTGCAGCAGCAATGTACTCTGCTTCAGCAGTGGATGTAGCAACAGATGTTTGTTTCTTACTCTGCCAAGAAATCAAACAGTTGCCTAGGAATTGACATCCACCAGATGTTGACTTTCTGGTTAACTTACACCCTGCATAGTCACTATCAGAAAAAGCAACTAATTTGCAAGAGTGTCCAGTGGAATACCAAAGACCTAGAGATTTTTTACCTTGCCGATATCTAAAGATCCTCTTGACTGCAATCAAATGAGAGTCTTTAGGAGCAGCCTGAAATCTAGCACAAACACAAGTTGCAAACATGATATCTGGTCTACAAGCTGTTAAGTACATCAAGGACCCAATCATACATCTGTAAAGTGTTTCATCAACAGCTTTACCTTTCTGATCTGCATCCAGTTGTGTGGTGTTGCACATGGGAGTAGAACATGGCTTACAATTTTGTAAATCAAACTTATTCAAAAGATCTTTTGTATATTTTGACTGATGAATGAAGGTTCCATCAGTCTGTTGTTTGATTTGCAAGCCTAGAAAGAACTGTAATTCTCCCATTGCACTCATTTCAAACTTTTGTTTCATTAAATTGTAAAATCATCACACAACTGGGGATCAGAGGATGCAAAAATTATATCATCAACATAAATTGAACAAGTAGCTTATGCTGATCCACTTTCTTAATAAACAAAGTTTTATCTATGGAGCCTCTAGTGAAATTATTTTTAAGAAGAAAATCTGAAAGGGTTTCATACCAGGCTCTAGGAGCTTGCTTCAACCCATAAAGAACCTTATCAAGTTTATACACCCAATCAGGATGTTTATTGTACTCAAAACCTGGTGGTTGACACACATAAACCTCTTCTTTTATTTTACCATATAAAAAGGCACTTTGGACATCCATTTGAAAAACATTAAGATTGTGGAGTGCAACATAGGCTAAGAACAATCTAATTGCCTCTAGTCTGGCCACAGGGGCAAAGGTTTCATCATAATCAATACCTTCTTCTTCTGAAAACCCTTGTACAACCAGTCTAGCCTTGTTCTTGACAATAAGCCCATTTTCATCAGTTTTATTCCTAAACACCCATTTAGTGCCTATTGCACACTTACCTGGGGGTAGAACTTGCTGCTTTTTGAACTGAAGTAGCTCAAGCTGCATGGCTTCAACCCATCCATTGTCTCTCAAAGCAACATGATAGTTCTTTGGCTCTAGCTGACTGATGAAGAGAGCATAGAAGCAGAAGTTGGAAAATTGACTTCGGTTGAGACACCAGCATTGATATCACCAATGATTTGAGACATGGGGTGATTCTTCAGCTCTTGGTACACTATAAGATCAGTGCAAGTGTTTGTAGCCGGTTCAGCAGCAACAGATGTTGATCCAGATTCTTGAAACCAAGTATGAGATGGCAATTCACATGATGTAGAGGAGTCAGAAATCTCATTAGCATTTGTTGTGGATGGAGCTGCTGAAGCTACAGGAACATCAAGTTTAGCAGACTCAGGCAGTTGGTCACTAAACTTGAAAAGGTGAGTACTGATATCATCATCATCTTCAGTACCACCAGATGGAAGACTTTCTACAGAAGATGATTTATCCACATGATCTGCAACAGCTGGAGGTTGATAAGGAACATATTGTAGTATGTCCAAATCAAACAACTCCACAGGGTTTTGTGGAATTTTATCCTTAGGAGATTCATTGAATTTCACATGCAAGGTTTCTTCAACTATCTTTGTTCTGCAGTTGAAGACTCTGTAAGCCTTGCATGTGGATGAATAACCTACAAAATACACTGTATCCACCTAAGGATCAAATTTGTGGAGTTGATCCTTTGTGTTGAGAATGAAACAAGGACACCCAAAGGCTTTGAAAAATGAAATTAGAGGAGCCAAATGATGTAGAACTTCATATGGAGTCTTCATCAACCTCTTATTTACTAGAACTCTATTATGTACATAGCAAGCTGTATTGAAAGCTTCAACCCAAAAAGTCAATGGCAAACCAGAGTCAGCCAACATAGACCTTGCAGCTTCAATTAGGGTCCTATTCTTTCTCTCCACTACTCCATTTTGTTCTGGAGTCCTTGGGATGCTAAACTGCCTCTTGATTCCCCTTGATAGATAAAAATCATCAAGTGTATGGTTTCTAAATTCAGTTCTATTATCACTCCTTATACACTTGACTAATAGGGAATACTGCTTCTCAACATACAACACAAAGTTTATAATCATCTGAGCAACCTCATCCTTTGAATGCAAGAAGAAAGTCCATACAAATCTGGAGTAATCATCCACAATTACCAGATAGTATTTCTTCTTTGCCATGCTCATCACTCTCACAGGACCAAATAGATCCATGTGCAGTAACTGCAAGCAGGCAGTGGACTTAGGTTCTTCAATAGTTGGGAATAGACTTTGTGCTGTTTTCCTTTCAAACAAGAAGTCCAGGTTTCATCACATTGGAACTCCTTTATTGGTAGACCCTCACTAAACTATTGCAGATCAGCTGATTCATGTTTTTGAGATTAACATGACCCAGCCTTCTATGCCACAGTTTAAATTCCTGAGGAGAGGCTTTGGAGAATAGGCAAGGATGACCCTTCCAATCAATCTTCTTTGACAAATCCAAGGAATATACTCTTCCAATCCTGTTGGCCTTCAGGAGAGTATGTTCATCCAATACTTTGTCAATCAGCCTCAGAACTTGGGAAGACAGAATCCTGCAGTTCTGGCTTGTGAAAAGTGCAACATGCCCTTTATCACTCATCTGACTGACACTCAGTAGATTATACTTAACATTCTCCACATGGTTAATGACAGGATCAGTGATCACACGTTTGATGTATTAGGATACAAAGCAGCGGAATACAAACTAGAATTAGACAAATTGTAGCAAGCAATTGATACTTGTAAGCATTAAGATCGCATACGGTTATAGGGAGAGAATATATATATATATATTTCTGATTTCTAGGAATGTTTATAGATGTAGAATAATTCTAATCAATCATTATTCCATTCATTTACTCATTCATCAACGATACAATAGTTTCACTCCTTATATAGAGTACAACAATCACTGCTGTTATCACGGAAAGTGACAACTGGCAGATCCAATACAAAAATAACTATTCTTAACAAGCTACTGAAATGTTCACAACTACTGAGAACATATCAGCATGTTAAGTACAAAATATAAAACTACTGAAACTACAACGACTGAAGAACAAGCTCTTCAGTCGTTTTACAAAACTACTGAAACATAAAAATATAAAACTACTGATACTACAACGACTGAAGAACAAGCTCTTCAGTCGTTTTACAAAACTACTGAAACATAAAAATAAAAACTACTGATATCACAACTACTGAAGAAGTACTCTTCAGCAGTTGTGACAAACTACTGAGGCTTCAGTACTTGATCTTCAGACTTTGACCTTCAGGTTGTCATCAGCTGATGACTTCAGTAGATATCATCAGCTGATGTCTTCAGTCTTTGTCTTCAGACCTTGTACATCAGTTGTTGATCTTCAGCACTTGTAAACTCTTCAGCTGTTGTACTTCAGTACTTTGGTCTTTCAGCTTCAGCACTTGTGTTCTTCAGCTGTTGTACTTCAGCACTTTGGTTCTTCAGCTGTTAAGGTCTTCAGCACTTGATCTTCAGCTGTTGAAGTCTTCAGCACTTGTCAAACTACTGATGAGGCTTTCAGCAGTTGTTGTGATACCATGTGGGACTTAGAGGTTTTCTGATCTTGGCTCATTGGTTCTTTCGGTCCAACAAACTCCCCCTGAACCAATGCAGCCAAAACCTCTAACTTATTTATTCTCCCACTTATTGATGGCAAAATGTTGGTCTTTTCCTTCTTGATCAGTAGAGAAGATGACCCATGTAAGCTCCGGCCTGGGAAGAAATCTCAAATATTTGTTTGGCAGAGTATGAATGGGAACTATGTTTTGGGGAACTGGACACATAGTTGTTATCCCATTCATGAGATTTACTTCCCATAATGAGTCTGTATGACTCACGAACATAGGCCTCAAGGAGAACAACTTGTTCCTCCTGAGAGAGTTCTTCTGCTCCTCCTTCGAAGAAGAACTCTGGACCATAGTACTATGATAAGTACTTCATGGTCCTGCCATTTTTCAGCTCCACCGTAGTTACCTCCCTATATACAAATTCATCAGGATGGTTGCCTTCAAGAGTAACTGGAGCTCATTCTTTTGGATGTCTTCAAGCTTTTTATATAACAACCCCTTCTTAATCATCTTGTTTTCTAGTAAGGCTTGAGGGGTCTTCTTTGCTTGGTGAGCTTTCTTGAATTCATTAATGATTTCCCAAGGTGAGACTACAACGGCCAACATGATGGTAGACTCTATTGTTTTTCGTACCTGGCCGTTGTATCTGTGTGGGATAGTTCTTTTATGGATTCTAGAACTCACCCTGGGGTCTGGCCATACTCTCACTCTCTCCTTCTGATACTGAAAGGTGTGCCTGAGAGTGTACAGCCTTTGAGCATGCCCTTTCATGGCTTGAATAGATGATGACTGAGGAAATTCCTTGTCAACCATCTTCAACAATTGCTCATCGTGCTGCTTCTGCTGTTCTTCTTCTTCTATCTTGACTCTGACCATTTCCCTTTGAGAGTCAGGTGTGATCATGGGTTGACTTCGGGGTTTTGGTAGCTTCAGAACAGCAGAGAGTGGCAGACTATCATCTTCATCCTCTTCTTCTCTTCTTCTTCCATCCTCAGCACCCTTCTCCTCCTTCTGGGTACATCATTGGATGGTGGTTGGGTTGGTGAAGGAATTGGTTTTGAAGAATGAGGATGTTTGGATTTTGGCTTAGAGGTTGGTTGGGAGATTTGAGGGATAAGATCTGTTTGAGTGGTTGGAAGGGAAGGTTGATCTAGCATCCTTGTAGTTAGTTTCGCCTTTATGAGTTTAGCCATCTCTAACCTTTTACCAGCCCCAGCCTCATCAAGGGCTTCCACAATAATCCCTTTGTTGAATTGCTCAGACAGACAGATTCTGGTGGCTATAGCCAGAATGCTGTCCCTGGTCCATGCGCGGATCTCCATTAATGATCTTCACAAGTATTTTGCAATAAAGCGGATCATTATTTCCAATCTCTCTTTCTCAAGAGCATCATACCCTGCCCATCAGGTTTGTATCTCTTGTACTTCTAACCTTCTGATCTCACTATCCAGTGTGGCTGTGTCAAACCCCTGCCTTTAGAGTTGTTCAATTATTTTATCCATGGATCGGCTGTGAGTGGTGTCAGCTTCTTTGACCAGCTCCTCCAAGGATTTGTCTTCAGCAGTGTGATCATCAGCACTTCTCTTTCGCTTGTAAGTGAGCAGAGGTTGCTTTTCTGTTTCCTCCTTTTGGGCTTGCATCACTTCCTTTTCCTCGGATCTTTTCCTCTTCCTTTCTTTCACTGCAGTACTCTCCCCCTTTTTGGTGCATTGGAGGAAGGGGTTTGTACCGCAGAAAGAGTCTTTTGGACAGCAGCATCAACCAAGGGCTGTAATGTTAAGGAAAGCCTCTCATCAAGGGCTTTGATCACTATATCAGTGATTATGGGTGTGATGAGAGGAGGGAATTTTGGAGTATAGCACCTATTTGCTCAGAAGGGTTCTGTTCCTGAGAAGTAGGGCCTGAAGCAGAGGCAGGTGGTTGATTTTGGGGTGGCTCGGTGTTTGGGAAACCTTCAAGGGAAGGTGCCATCTGTGGGTGTATTATGGTGGCAGATGGACTTGCATCCTGAGACATCTTGGCCAGCAGCTCTTTGAGTCTGCTAACCTCATCCTCTAAAATGGTGTTTTGAGCAACATCATAGAAGAAGCTCAGGTCATCATCAGTTGATACTGAATCACCTGACTCCTGATAGAGTCAGGATGAACATGCCTTGAGTGTAGATCAATTATAGCATGTGCCCCTTGTTCTCGTTCTGGGGACTTCCAGCCTCAGGACTATGTCCTTCATCAGCTGTTGCCACTGGTGAGGTCTTAGAGATGTTACCGACTGCACACCTGGTCATTTGCTGAGTCAGAGACAGTGGCAGCCTCACCAGAGTGTCGCACCTCCTTATCTACACTAGAAGATGGAACATGATAACCCCTGTGCTGTGGGTTGACAGAAGCATTGTGATCCTCCCCCTCAGGTGTTGAGGTTATCCCAGTAGTAATTGTGTCTGGGTGGGGGGTGAGGAATGCAACTGTGTCAGCACCTTTGCAACAATTATTGTAGGGCTTTGAGGGGCGGTTGCATCAGGAGAGGGTGGAAGCAGTGTGCACCCGGGACAAGTGGTGCTCTTCAATGGTAATCCCCTCAAGTGAGGAGGATCCCAGCAGTGTGGCTTCCCTTTGAGTGGTTGCTTCAGGTTCCTTTTGAGAGGAAACCTGAGCGGCTTCATTGGTGGAGTCATAGTCTCTACTGGGGGGTTAGGTCCAGTAGAGATAACCTGCATTGATGCAGCAGGAGCATCCACAGGGGACTCAACTCCCTGAGTAGCTTTCTTAGGCTTCTTCTTGTGGGTTTGGAGGGGAATTTGGATGTGGAAGTGGAGGCTGTGGGTTCCAGCTGCGTGGGTTTGCGCAGCTTGGCAGCCTGTTTGAGAGTTTGGTCATGTTTGTGCGGGAGTATACCTCCGGCAATACACCCAAAGCAGGGACTCCCAGACCAACTAGTCCTCAGCAGAAAGCTGATTCTCTATTATGGCCATTATAAACCGCGGATATAGTATCCAACGGTTAGAAAGTGGTTTTGTGGCCATATCCTTGATTTCAAGAAAAATTATTTCAGAAAAGTTTATGGTTCTGTTCAAGGATAGAAAACATACCTGTTGCCATCTGGAAGACAGTTGATCCCAAGAGGAAGTCTTCGGGGCCAGGCAAACATTGACCATATGAAATATTAATCGTTCAGCATCTGGAAAATGTTTCTTCAGGATTGTTGAAGCACTAAGATCACCCTGATATCCATGTTGTCCAAATGAAAGATCAAGTTGGCGCTTAGGATATCCACAGGGTAGGCAGCATCATCTAACAGTAAATCTGACGGATGTAGCAGAAGAGATGACCACCTTATGAGAGTTGATGGACAATGGATGGATTCTCCATTAACGGTCGCATTCGTCCAAAACTGATGTAGCGAATCGGCATAAATGATGGATTTAGAGGAAAGCCGTTTGCAGTGGGGATTGGACCATAAGATCTATAGCATTATCAAATTTGGTCCAGAAGGCGATTTGGTGAGGTACGCGACATAGTTGTGTCGAGGCTTGAGTTGCATGGTCGCCATTAATGAAGGTGAAAGTTTTCAGAGCTTTTGAAATTTTAGGTCGTGAAGAATGAAAAACTCTGAAAGAGGGATCAGGTATATATAGGGTACAGGTATATGAAACGACTGATGGTTTTGGTGTTAGTCATCAGTATTTGAAAATACTGATGACGTGGTATAACTTTCAGAGGTTTGAAACGACTATGGTATTGGTGTGGTCAGCATTATAAAACAACTGAAGACATGGTGTTTACAATCAGACGTTGAAACAACTGAAGTCTCTGATTTAGGCATCAGTAGTTTTAAAAACTACTGAAGACAAGTTGGACTTCAGATGTTGAAACAACTGAAGACTTGGTATTAGCCATCAGTAGTTGTGAAACTACTGAAGACAGTGTTTAGTCATCAGCTGTTGTAAACAACTGAAGACTAGGGATTAGTCATCAGTAGTTATAAAACTACTGAAGACGTGGTTTTGCTTCATCAGTTGTTTAAAATGAAACAGCAGTTGTACAAACGACTGAAGAGAAATTCTTTTCAGCTGTTTTCGTCAATTCTTAGCTTTTCAGCTGTTTCAATCTGTCCTCAACACATTCATCAGTCTTTTTGGCTGATTCAGTTGTTCATAGGACATCAGTACTTATCTGTTTTTACTGATTGCAGTAGTTGTAACTGCATCATCAGTAGTTGTAACTACATCAGTAGTTTAGAACAGATGAAGTACTTCAGTACTTGTGAGAATTTAGCCTTCAGTAGTTATAAAACCTACTGAGGTTAAAAGAGCTCACAGTACTTATATGTGACAAGGTACTCATGATCATCAGTATGAATTACTAAGATCATCAGTAGTTGTCACTTATTCTAGCTGCAGCATACCAAGCCTTAACACCAGTTTTGGAAAGTTGAACTATCCAAAGGCTTAGTAAAAATGTCTGCAAGCTCATCAGCACTAGGCACAAACTTAGGATCAATCAGACCTTTTTCAAAAAATCCCTTATAATGATGTCTGATCTCTATATGTTTGTCCTAGAGTGCTGGACTGGATTTTTGACAATGCAAAGAGCTGAAGCACTATCCATTAACAATGGAGTCTTAGTCTCTGTAATGCCATAATCCAAAAGTTGGTTTTGAAGCCAGAGTACCTGAGATGTACAGCTTGTAGCAGCAATGTACTCTGCTTCAGCAGTGGATGTAGCAACTGAGGTCTGTTTCTTGCTCTGCCAAGAAATCAAGCAGTTGCCTAGGAATTGACATCCACCAGAAGTTGATTTCCTGGTCAACTTACACCCTGCATAGTCACTGTCAGAAAAAGCAACTAATTTTTCAGAATGTCCGGTAGAATACCATAAACCTAGAGATGGAGTGCCTTGTAGATATCTAAAGATCCTCTTGACTGCAATCAGATGAGACTCTTTAGGTGCAGCCTGAAACCTAGCACAAAACATGTAGCAAACATAATATCTGGTCTAGAAGCTGTTAAATACATCAAGGACCCAATCATACATCTGTAAAGTGTTTCATCAACCACTTACCTTTCTGATCTGAGTCCAGTTGTGTGGTGCTGCTCATGGGAGTAGAACAGGGCTTACAGTTTTGTAAATCAAACTTTTGCAAAAGATCTTTTGTATATTTGGACTGATGAATAAAAATTCCATCAGCCTTTTGTTTGATTTGCAACCCCAGAAAGAACTGTAATTCTCCCATGGCACTCATTTCAAACTTCTGTTGCATCAACTTTGTAAAAGCATCACACAACTTTGGATCAGAGGATGCAAAAATGATATCATCGACATAAATTTGAACAAGTAGATTATGCTGCCCAGCTTTCTTAATGAATAAAGTCTTGTCTATGGAGCCTCTAGTGAAATTGTTTTCCACAAGAAAGTTTGATAATGTCTCATACCAGGCTCTGGGAGCTTGTTTTAACCCTGAGCAAGTTATCAAGCTTATACACCCAATTAGGATGTTTATTGTCCTCAAAGCCTGGAGGTTGACATACATAAACCTCTCCTTAACTTTCCATACAAAAATGCACTTTTGACATCCATTTGAAAGACTTTAGGTTTTGATAAGCAGCATAAGCTAAAAACAATCGAATTGCTTCCAGTCTGGACACAGGGGCAAAGGTTTCATCATAATCAATACCTTCTTCTTGTGCAAACCCCTGAACAACCAGTCTGGCCTTGTTCTTAACAATGAGCCCATTTTCATCAGTTTTGTTCCTAAACACCCATTTGTGCTATTGCACACTTACCTGGAGGTAGAGGAACCAGTTCCCACACTTGCTGTTTCTTGAACTGAAGAAGCTCAAGCTGCATGGCATCAACCCATACATCGTCCTTTAAGCAATGTGATAATTCTTTGGCTCTTGCTGACTAATGAAGAGAGCATAGAAGCAGAAATTTGACAATTGACTTCTTGTTGATACTCCAGTGTGATATCACCAATGATTTGAGACATAGGATGATCTTCAGATCTTGATACACAATGAGATCTGTGCAAGTGTTGTAGCCGGTTCAGCAGCAACAGATGGTGATGGTGAATCATTTCCTTGAAACCAATCAGTGGATGAAATTCAAAGGAAGTTGAATTCGAAGAAATCTCATCAGCATTTGTTTTGGATGTTGCTACTGGAGCTAAGGGAACATCAGGTCTAGCTGAGTCAGGCAGCTGATCACTAAACCTGAAGAGGTGAGTACTGCAATCATCATCATCATCAGCAGTACCACCAGGTGGTGAACTGTTGACAGGAGCAACAGCAGGAGTTTGATAAGGAACATATTGCAGTATGTCCAAATCAAATAACTCCACAGGACTTTGTGGAATCTTGTCCTTTGGAGATTCATTAAACTTAACATGTAGAGTTTCTTCAACCATCTTTGTTCTGCAGTTGAAGACTCTGTATGCCTTGCAAGTAGATGAATAACCAACAAAGTATCCTGCATCCACCTTAGGATCAAATTGTGGAGTTGATCCTTTGTGTTGAGAATAAAACAGGGACACCCAAATGCTTTGAAAAATGAAATCAGAGGAGCCAAATGATGGAGAACTTCATATGGAGTCTTCATCAACCTCTGATTTACTAACTCTATTTTGCACATAACAAGCTGTGTTGACAGCTTCGGCCCAAAAGATCAATGGCAAACCTGAGTCAGCCAGCATGGACCTTGCAGCTTCAATGAGGGTCCTGTTCTTTCTCTCCACTACTCCATTTTGTTCTGGAGTCCTTGGAATGCTGAACTGCCTTTTGATTCCCTTTGAAAGATAGAAGTCATCAAGTGTATGATTTCTGAACTCAGTTCCATTATCACTCCTAATACACTTGACTGGAAGGGAATACTGCTTCTCAATGTACAGCACAAAGTGGATAATCTTCTGAGTAGCCTCATCCTTTGAATGTAGAAAGAAAGTCCATACAAATCTGGAGTAATCATCCACAATACCAGACAGTATTTCTTCTTGCCATGCTCATTACTCTCACAGGACCAAATAGATCCATATGCAGTAATTGCAAGCAGGCAGTGGACTTGGACACTTCAATAGGAGGGAATGAGACTTTGTGCTGTTTTCCTTTTAAACAAGCAGTGTAGGTTTCATCACAGTGGAACTCCTTTATTGGTAAGCCTCTGACTAAACTATTGTGTTAAGCTGATTCATGTTTTTGAGATTAACATGACCAAGCCTCCTGTGCCACAGTTTAGATTCTTGAGAAGAGGCTTTGGAAAATAGGCAAGGATTGCCTTTGAGATCTATCTTCTTAGAGAGATCTAAGGCATACACTCTTCCTGTCCTGTTGGCTTTCAGGAGAGTGTGATCATCCAACACCTTGTCAATCAAGTGCAAAACTTTGGATGACAGAATCCTACAGTTTTGACTTGTGAAAAGGGCAACATGGCCTTTATCACACATTTGACTGACACTCAAGAGGTTGTACTTGAGATTTTCCACATGATTAACATCATCAAATTTGATTTCTCCATTGGAGACAAAACCCTTACCGATGATGTAACCCCTAGCATCATTGCCAAAAGAGACAAATCCCTTCTTTCCTTGAGAGTAGTCATGAAGAAGAGAGATGTTCCCAGTCATGATCAGATCCCCCACTGTCTACATACCAGATGCTACTTTGGCATGTTGAAGAACCCTGCAATAATAAACAATCAGTTAGTTTTAGAGACCCAAACCTTTTTGGTTTTGGGCCTGGTCCCATCAATAGATGGTAAACTAACATGTTTATTTGTAACAACAGCCTGAGAAGAAGAAGATGGTGTAGAAGAGGAGTCCTTGGCTTGGACTTCCTTTTCTGTGGTTTCAACATAGGAGAATCTAGTTGGTTAACTCTACCCAACAAATGTTGTACCATCATCACCAGCTGTGTCTGATTTTGTGATAAAGCTTTCAGCTCATCAGACACATTGCTAGTGGAGTTAGATAAGGTCCTATGTTGTACCTTCTTCTTTTGAGCACCCTCAGCTGTCACCTGTTTAACTCCTTCCTTTTTGGATTTCTTTAAGGACTTAAGGGTTACAGGATTTGATGTTGCTATACAAATGTGGTCTCAAACTCATTTTCAATTTTTACCATTTTCTCATTAATTTCTTCTTTTGTTTGAGTTTGGAACCTCTTTTGTACCAACAATCATCTGTAAGATGATTGAACAAACCACATACTTCACATGGTTTCTTCTTCTTCATCTAGGTTGATCATCAACTAAAGATGGTGAAGCAACAGAAGACTTGTTCTTCAATGCTTTGGAAGCATTCGTTGCTTTCTTGACTACCTCTTTAGTAGTCTTCAAACTCTTTCTACTACTGCCAGTTTTCTTCTCTTCACTACTGACAGCAGTTGAAGTTTGAACTTCAGGTGTTAAATCCTGCTCTCCAGTCCTTTCAGGACCTTCAGGATTAACTCCTGAGTTGATCAACCTATGATCATGTGAATGTCAGCATTTGAACCATCAACATCAGCTGATAGGTTCAAAGAGGGCTTGATGCTGACTGCTACTTCTGATTGTGCTGTATCAGAAGGTAGATCACATGATGTGATGGATTGGTTATCACTCTCACCATCAGATTCCACCTCTGCTCTTGGGGTAAAATCTGTAGGTGGAGCAGTGTGATTGTAACCAATTCCAAACTTCACATTTGAAGCAGATTGCTTACTAAGAAGCATTTCAAAACCTTTGCATGATTGTACCCATCTATCACACTCGACCTGGGTAACTGCAAGGGTTTCTTTGAGATCTTTGTACTTCTCTAGAAGTACATCTTCTCTAGCCTTATCATCAATTATTTGGCAATTCAGTTTATAAACCTCATCATTTTTATCTTTGAGCACAGACTCAAACTCAGCTTTGTTTTTGGAAATTATTTGTTCTAGCTCAATGTTCTTATTAATTAAAGCTACATTTGCTTCTCTAATAGAGGCAAATGCTGCTATGCATGGTTCAGAACATAATTTGGCTTTTGCCTCAGAGGATACCTGTGATACCTGAGGTGTAGAGGCATTGGAAAATGAAGTATCAGCAGACTCCAAAGCCATAAGAGCTAGATTCCCAAAGGGACTGTCACCACCATGTTGACCAGCACCTGAGAACAGTTGATCATGACCAGACAAGTCATCTGGTAAACTGCTCCAGTCAACAACTCCTGGAGTGAAGAAGCTGTGTTGTTGAGATTGAGGTTGTTGATGAGATAGGGAAGGCTGAGGTTCTGGTAATGCATGAGGTTGTGGTGTCATAGGAACTTGAACTTGATTTGACTGTGGCATGTAATAACAAGGGTACTGATATGGCATTTGACCCTGAGGAACAAAATATGCCGGAGATAGTTGTTGAGGATGATGACTAGAGGTGACAGGATGTTGCCCTCTGTGTTGTTGACTATTGCCAGGAAAAGTCACAAAGGGTGCAGTAGAGTTAGATCCAGTTGATCTACACTCTCTTGCAAAGTGTCCAAGCCTTTGCATTTGTGACACCTCAACTTGCTCTTGTCAAAACCAACTTTGGTTTTGCCAGAGAGTCCTGGGAATTTTCTTCCAGTTCTTTTGTAGAACTTCTGAGATCTGATATTTATCAAGGCCATTTGGCTCAAATATCCATCTCTTCTAAGTCTCATCAGCAATCCCCTTGAGATCATCCATAATGAAACATAGATTGTCACTATTACACCCAGTAAACTGACCATCAACACTTACAAATGCAGAATCAGAAGTGCTTGAAGAGAAATTAATATGCTCATCATACTGGCATTCAGATGAAGCATATTCTGACTCATGACCCACCAAGGCAGTGTTGCCTTGTATAAAGTCTTCAGTGAGCTTTCCAGATGAAGACAGCTTTCTCTTCTGTTCTATCTCTCTCTCAAAAGTGAGCAGTTTCCCATGGAGTTGGGTGAGAGATAGTTTGTCCAAACTTGCACTGGAGCGTAGGACAATAGTATATGTGTCCCATCTCTCAGGCAGTGATCTGAGAAATCTGTTATTCATCTGAATATTGTGTGTATTCAAGTTTGACCATTTTTAGTTCAGAGATCAAACAAGAAACCGCTCATATTGTGAGTCAGTGTCTCACCCTTTCTATGAGAGAATGTCTCATATTGTTGGGCAAGAATTTCTCTATTATTTGCCAAGACCTCATCTGTTCCTCCAAATTGTTCTTTCAAAGCAATCCAGAGGTCATGGGCAGTTTCATGATGCATTAGCCCAGAATAGATTTCATTGGGCAATGCCATGGCCAGAATTCCATGGGCTTTTGCATCAATCTCAAGCAACTTCTTATCCTCATCTGAGTATTGCTCCCTCCTCTTCGGAACCATTTGATTGGTTTCCGGTTATTCACCATAGGCTTGTGTGGACCATGTACCACTGATGTCCAACACCCTGCGCTGTTAACAGACAGGTGATGGAGCATACGTCTTTGCCATATGTTATACTCATTCCTAACCAGCATAGGAGCTTGGTTGAGGAACCAGTATTGTGAGGATCATTGGAAGGAGTGGTCATTTTCAGTTCAAAAACATTAGTTTTTCAAGTTTTAAAAAGTTTTAGACAGACCACAACAAACTCAATGAGAACCAAGAAAAGATCTCAGGATGAATGAGCAGAAATACAGAAAATTCAATCTCTATAACCGTTTCCTACAAAAACAAAGGCTAATTCAATCAAACTTAGATCTTGAATAGCAGTTTCAATGATCAATTGTTAGATCGATCAATGATTAACCTGCTCTGATACCATTTGACAGGATCAGTGATCACAAGTTTGATGTATTAGGGTACAAAGCAGCGGAATACAAACTAGAATTAGACAAATTGTAGCAAGCAATGATACTTGTAAGCATTAAGATCGCATACGGTTATAGGGAGAGAATATATATATATATTTCTGATTTCTAGGAATGTTTATAGATGTAGAATAATTCTAATCAATCATTCATTCCATTCATTACTCATTCATCACGATTACAATAGGTTGTCACTCCTTATATAGAGTACAACAATCACTGCTGTTATCACGGAAAGTGACAACTGGCAGATCCAATACAAAAAACTAATTCTTAACAAACTACTGAAATGTTCACAACTACTGAGAACATATCAGCATGTTAAGTACAAATATAAAACTACTGAAACTACAACAACTGAAGAACAAGCTCTTCAGTCGTTTTACAAACTACTGAAACATAAAAATAAAACTACTGATACTACAACGACTGAAGAACAAGCTCTTCAGTCGTTTTACAAACTACTGAAACATAAAATATAAAACTACTGATATCACAACTACTGAAAAGTACTCTTCAGCAGTTGTGACAAACTACTGAGGCTTCAGTACTTGATCTTCAGACTTTGACCTTCAGGTGTTTCATCAGCTGATGACTTCAGTAGATATCATCAGCTGATGTCTTCAGTCTTTGTCTTCAGACCTTGTACATCAGTTGTTGATCTTCAGCACTTGTAAACTCTTCAGCTTTGTACTTCAGTACTTTGGTCTTTCAGCTTCAGCACTTGTGTTCTTCAGCTGTTGTACTTCAGCACTTTGGTTCTCAGCTGTTAAGGTCTTCAGCACTTGATCTTCAGCTGTTGAAGTCTTCAGCACTTGTCAAACTACTGATGAGGCTTTCAGCAGTTGTTGTGATACCATGGGGACTTGAGGTTTTCTGATCTTGGCTCATTGTTCTTTCGGTCCAACGTTAACATCATCAAATCTGATTTCTCCATTAGACACTATCCTTTCCCAATGATGTAACCCTTAGCATCATTTCCAAATGAAACAAATCCCTTCTTCCTTGAGAGTAGTCATTAAGAAGAGAACTGCTCCCAGTCATATGCATAGATCCTCCACTGTCTACATACCAGATGCTCCTTTGGCATGCTGAAGAACCCTGCTTTATCATAAGAACTAGTTAGGTTTGAGACCCAAACCTTTTTGGTTTTGGGGTCTGTTTTCATCAACAAATTTAACCATAACTTGTTTCTCATGATTAACAGCTGATGAAGATGGAGATGGTGCTGAAATGGATTCCTTGGATTTAGGCTTGGAATGCCTTTCAATGGTTTGATCACAGGTGCATCTAGTTGGTTAACTCTCCCCAACAAATGCAAACCATCATAACAAGTTGTGTCTGATTTGTAGCTAAAGCTTTCAACTCTTGGGACATATCAGTACTTGTTTTTGATGAGTTCCTGTGACCCACCATTTCCTCCTTGAAATTCACAGACTTAGTCTGATGTTTGTCATGAGGAGCACTATTAGCTGTTCCATGATAAACCCTATCCTTCTTTTGGATTTGGATGAAGGCTTGGGTTTATCACATTGGGATGACTGTGGTACAAACTTGGTCTCAAATTCATTTTTCATTTCATCCATCTGGATTTTAATGAGCTTATCGCTGTTGAGTTTGGAACCTTTCTGTACCAACTTCATCAGAAAGATGATTGAATTTGCCACATATTTTACATGGCTTATTCTTCATCTTGGATTGATCAACTGCTGATGTGGAAAATACTGAAGGTGTGCTCTTCAGTACTTTCCTCCTTTCAGTACTGTGTTTAGTACTGAAGGATCTATAACAACTGAAGACTTGATCTTGAACTGTTCTCTATCCATCCTGAAAGACCGTTTGATAGATTCATCAACAGTTATTAATCCTTTTATTTCAGCTGATTTGAAATGTTTTTCAGATGTTGTGACTTGCCCTTCAGTACTTGAGGTACTTTGAGGGACAACATCTGAAGTACTCAGCTTCATGTGCTTATCAGTAGTTAACCCATTAGGCAATTGATTTGCTGAGGTATTAACACTGATTTCATCTTCTGATCTTAGGAGATCACTTGAGGATGATACACATGATGATGTGGTTGGAATTACTTTCACCTTCAGGTTTTACTATTGATTTTGGAGTAAAATCTGTAGGTGGTGCAATGTGATTGTAACCTATTCGAAACTTCAAATTTGAAGCAGATTGCTTGCTAAGCAGCATTTCAAATCCCTTGCAGGATGATACCCAGCGGTCCCACTCAACTTGAGTAGCTGCATGTTTCTTTGAGTTCTTTGTGGTTCCCAAGAATGACCTCTAGCTTAGCCTTTTTCATCATTTAATTGGCATTTAAGCTTATAAATCTCATCATCTGTCATTAAGAACAGACTCATACTCAGCTTTTCTTTTGGAAAGGATTTCTCAAGCTCAAGATTTTGATTTATTAAAGCTACATTTGCCTCTCTAATAGAGATAAATGCACTATGCAAGATTCAGAACATAGCTTGGCCTTAGCCTCAGAGGATACCTGAGTTACCTGTGATAAAGATGCATTGGAGCATGAACTCTCATTGACTCCAGGCCATGAAAGCAGATTCCCAAAAGGATATTCACCACCATGTTGACCATCACTAGCAAATAAATGCTCATTACCAGAGATCATCTCTGGTAAACTGCTCCAGTCAACAACACCAGGGGTGAAGAAGCTGTGATGAGGTTGTGATTGAGATGATTGAGATGGTATAGGCTCAGGTAAGGCTTGAGGTTGTTGCAATAGGAACTTGAACTGGATTTTGCTATGGCATGTAATAGCAGGGATATGGATATGACATTGGACCCTGAGGGACAAAATATGCAGGAGATATAGGTTGTGCATGATGACCAGAACTAGCAGGATGTTGCCCTCTGTTTTGGGACTATTGCTTGGAAAAGTCACAAAGATGCAGAGGAGTTAGATCCAGTTGATCTACACTCTCTTGCAAAGTGTCCAAGCCTGTGCATTTGTGACACCTCAACTTACTCTTGTCAAAACCAACTTTGGTTTTGCCAGAGAGTCCTGGAAATTTCCTACCAGTTCTCTTGTAGAACTTTTGAGATCTGATATTAATCAAGGCCATTTGGCTTAGAATATCCATCTCTTCTAAGTCATCATCAGCAATACCTTTCAAATCATCCATAATGAAGCACAGATTGTCACTATTACAGCCTGACTGACTATCAACACTAACAATGCATGATGAGAACTGTTTGAAGAGAAATCTATATGCTCATCATAATTGCTTTCTGATGCAGCATATTCTGACTCATGACCACCCAAGGCAATGTTCCCTGATACAAAGTCATCAGTGAGCTTTCCTGATGATGCCAGTTTTCTTTTCTGCTCTATCTCTCTTTCAAATGTAAGCCGTTTCCCATGGAGTTGGGTGAGAGATAGGTTATCCAGATTTGCACTGGAGCGTAGGACAATGGTATATGTGTCCCATCTCTCGGCAGTGATATGAGGAATCTGTTGTTCATCTGGCTATAGTGTATTCATGTTTGACCATTTTTAGCTCAGAGATCAACAGAAAAAACGCTCAAACTGTTGAGTCAGTGACTCACCCTTCATGAGAGAATGTCTCATATTGTTGGGCAAGGATTTCTCTGTTGTTTGCTAAGACCTCATCTGTTCCACCAAATTGTTCCTTCAATGCATTCCAGAGGTCATGAGCAGTTTCATGATGCATGAGCCCATAATAGATTCATTAGGCAGAGCCATGGCCAGAATACCATGCGCTTTAGCATCAATCTCAAACAGTTTTCTATCCTTATTTGAGTATTGTTCTTTCTTCTTCGGAACCATTTGGTTGGTTTCCGGATTGTTCACCATAGGCTTGTGTGGACCATGTACCACAGATGTCCCACAACCTGAACTGTTAATAGACAGGTGATGGAGCATTCTTCGTTGCCATATGTTATACTCAGTCCTAACTAGCATCGGAGGCTTGGTTGAGGAACCGGCATTGTGAGGGTCATTAGAAGTAGTAGTCATTCTCAGATTCAACCAAATTCAAAATAGTTTTAACTAATTTAGTGCAAAACACAACAAACTCAATATGAACCAGAGAAAACTCAAAGCAAATAACCAAAAGCAGCAGAAATTCAATGATCTATAACCAATTCTTGCAATATGCTAATTCAATCAAACATAGATATTGAAATAGCAGTTTCAATGATCAACTGTTAGATCGATCAATGATTAACCTGCTCTGATACCAATTGTTAGGATCAGAGATCTAAGTTTGATTATTAGAGTAGATCGCAGCGGAATTTGAACAATGAATTAGACAATTCGCAAGAACACATTGATATTCAATGAAAAGTAACGGTTATAGAGAGAGAATTCTGCAAAGGAATATTTCATTCATATGCTTTCGTGGTGGTTGAATGTCACACATTACAACTAGGTCAACATTCCTTAAATAGGGATCTAACAGAATTATTCAAACTACTGAAACTATGCAAACTACTGAGAATGTTCTCAACTACTAATTACATCTCAGAGAATGCTAAGTACAAAAACATAAAACTACTGAACTACAACTACTGAAACTATAACTACTGAAAAGTAAATTACAAGTACTGAAAGGAAATCATCACAATTACAGAAGTTAATAACTTCAGCTGTTGTGACAACTACTGGTCACTTTGGTCTTCAGTCTTTGTTCTTCTGACTTTTACTTTCAGACTTTATCTTCACTGATAGCTTCAGACTTGTCTTCAGTACTTTTCTTTCAGACTTTGTCTTCAGTCTTTGCTTTCAGACTTTGTCTTCAGTAGAAGTCTTCAGATCTTGTCTTCAGCTTTGTCTTCAGACCTTGTAATCAGCTAATGTCTTCAGCTGTGTTTGATCTTGTTGGACCAAAAGAACCAATGAGCCAAGATCAGAAATCTCTAAGTCCCACACGGTATCACAACAACTGCTGAAAGCCTCATCAGTAGTTGACAAGTGCTGAAGACTTCAACAGCTGAAGATCAAGTGCTGAAGACCTAACAGCTGAAGAACCAAAGTGCTGAAGTACAACAGCTGAAGAACACAAGTGCTGAAGCTGAAAGACCAAAGTACTGAAGTACAACAGCTGAAGAGTTCACAAGTGCTGAAGATCAACAACTGATGTACAAGTCTGAAGACAAAGACTGAAGACATCAGCTGATGATATCTACTGAAGTCATCAGCTGATGAAACACCTGAAGGTCAAAGTCTGAAGATCAAGTACTGAAGCCTCAGTAGTTTGTCACAACTGCTGAAGAGTACTTCTTCAGTAGTTGTGATATCAGTAGTTTTATTTTTTTTGTTTCAGTAGTTTTGTAAAACGACTGAAGAGCTTGTTCTTCAGTCGTTGTAGTTTCAGTAGTTTTATATTTTGTACTTAACTTGCTGATATGTTCTCAGTAGTTGTGAACATTTCAGTAGTTTGTTAAGATTTAGTTATTTCTGTATTGGATCTGCCAGTTGTCACTTTCCGTGATAACAGCAGTGACTGTTGCACTCTATATAAGGAGTGACAACCTATTGTAATCACAGAGTGAATGAGCAATTGAATGGAATGATTGATTGATTCGATTAGAAATATTCTACATCTATAAACATTCCTAGAAATCAGAAATTCATATTCTCTCCCTATAACTGTATGCGATCTTAATGCTCACAAATATCGTTTGCTTGCTACAATTTGTCTAATTCGTGTTTGTATTCCGCTGCTTTATATTCTGATACATCAAACTTGTGATCACTGATCCTGTCAAATGTATCAGAGCAGGTTAATCATTGATCGATCTAATAATTGATCATTGAAACTGCTATTCAAGATCCAAGTTTGATTGAATTAGCTTTTGTTTTTGCAAGAAACGGTTATAGAGATTGAATTTTCTGTATTTCTGCTCATTCATCCTGAGATCTTTTTCTTGGTTCTCATTGAGTTTGTTGTGGTTTGTCTAAAACTTTTTTAAAACTTGAACTAAACTGTTTTTGAACTGAAAATGACCACTCCCTCCAATGATCCTCACAATACTGGTTCCTCAACCAAGCCTCCTATGCTGGTTAGGAATGAGTATAACATATGGCAAAGACGTATGCTCCATCACCTGTCTGTTAACAGCGCAGGGGTTGGACATCAGTGGTACATGGTCCACACAAGCCTATGGTGAATAACCCGGAAACCAATCAATGTGGTTCCGAAGAGGAGGGAGCAATATTCAGATGAGGATAAAAAGTTGCTTGAGATTGATGCAAAAGCCCATGGAATTCTGGCCATGGCTTTGCCCAATGAAATCTATTCTGGGCTAATGCATCATGAAACTGCCCATGACCTCTGGATTGCTTTGAAAGAACAATTTGGAGGAACAGATGAGGTCTTGGCAATAATAGAGAAATTCTTGCCCACAATGAGACATTCTCTCATAGAAAGGGTGAGACACTGACTCAACAATATGAGCGGTTTTCTTGTTTGATCTCTGAACTAAAAATGGTCAAACTTGAATACACCAATATTCAGATGAATAACAGATTTCTCAGATCACTGCCTGAGAGATGGGACACATATACTATTGTCCTACGCTCCAGTGCAAGTTTGGACAAACTATCTCTCACCCAACTCCATGGGAAATTGCTCACTTTTGAGAGAGAGATAGAACAGAAGAGAAAGCTGTCTTCATCTGGAAAGCTCACTGAAGACTTTTCAAGGCAACACTGCCTTGGTGGGTCATGAGTCAGAATATGCTTCATCTGAATGCCAGTATGATGAGCATATTAATTTCTCTTCGAGCACTTCTAATCTGCATTTGTAAGTGTTGATGGTCAGTTCACTGGATGTAATAATGACAATTATGTTTCATTATGGATGATCTCAAGGGGATTGCTGATGATGACTTAGAAGAGATGGATATTTTGAGCCAAATGGCCTTGATAAATATCAGATCTCAGAAGTTCTACAAAAGAACTGGAAGAAAATTCCCAGGACTCTCTGGCAAAACCAAAGTTGGTTTTGACAAGAGCAAGTTGAGGTGTCACAAATGCCAACGGCTTGGACACTTTGCAAGAGAGTGTAGATCAACTGGATCAAACTCTACTGCACCCTTTGTGACTTTTCCTGGCAATAGTCAACAAAACAGGGGCAACATCCTGTCACATCTAGTCATCATCCTCAACAACAATCTCCGGCATATTTTGTTCCTCAGGGTCAAATGCCATATCAGTACCCTGTTATTACATGCCACAGTCAAATCAAGTTCAAGTTCCTATGACACCACAACCTCATGCATTACCAGAACCTCAGCCTTCCCTATCTCATCAACAACCTTCATCTCAACAACACAGCTTCTTCACCCCAGGAGTTGTTGACTGGAGCAGTTTACCAGATGACTTGTCTGGTCATGATCAACTGTTCTCAGGTGCTGGTCAACATGGTGGTGACAGTCCCTTTGGGAATCTAGCTCTTATGGCTTTGGAGTCTGCTGATACTTCATCTTCCAATGCCTCTACACCTCAGGTATCACAGGTATCCTCTGAGGCAAAAGCCAAATATGTTCTGAACAATGCATAGCAGCATTTGCTTCCATTAGAGAAGCAAATGTAGCTTTAATTAATAAGAACATTGAGCTAGAACAAATAATTTCCAAAAACAAAGCTGAGTTTGAGTTTGTGCTCAAAGATAAAAATGATGAGGTTTATAAACTGAATTGCAAAATAATTGATGATAAGGCTAGAGAAGATGTACTTCTAGAGAAGTACAAAGATCTCAAAGAAACCCTTGCAGTTACCCAGGTCGAGTGTGATAGATGGGTACAATCATGCAAAGGTTTTGAAATGCTTCTTAGTAAGCAATCTGCTTCAAATGTGAAGTTTGGAATTGGTACAATCACACTGCTCCACCTACAGATTTTACCCCAAGAGCAGAGGTAGAATCTGATGGTGAGAGTGATAACCAATCCATCAATCATGTGATCTACCTTCTGATACAGCACAATCAGAAGTAGCAGTCAGCATCAAGTCCTCCTTGAACCTATCAGCTGATGTTGATGGTCAAATGCTGACATTCACATGATCAATAAGTTGATCAACTCAGGAGTCAATCCTGAAGGTCCTGAAAGGACTGGAGAGCAGGATTCAACACCTGAAGTTCAAACTTCAACTGCTGTCAGTACTGAAGAGAAGAAAACTGGCAGTAGAAAGAGTTTGAAGACTACTAAAGAGGCTGTCAAGAAAGCAACCAATGCTTCCAAAGCATTGAAGAACAAGTCTTCTGTTGCCACCATCTTTAGTTGATGATCAACCTAAGATGAAGAAGACCATGTGAAGTATGTGGTTTGTTCAATCATCTTACAGATGATTGTTGGTACAAAAGAGGTTCCAAACTCAAACAAAAAGAAAATTAATGAGAAAATGGTAAAAATGAAAAATGAGTTTGAGACCACATTTGTATCAGCAACATCAAATCCTGTAACCCTTAAGTCCTTAAAGCAATCAAAAAGGAAGGTTAAACAGGTGACAGCTGAGGGTGCTCAAAAGAAGAAGGTGCAACATAGGACCTTATCTAACTCCACTAGCAATGTGTCTGATGAGCTGAAAGCTTTATCACAAAATCAGACACAGCTGGTGATGATGGTACAACATCTGTTGGGTAGAGTTAACCAACTAGATTCTCCTATGTTGAAACCACAGAAAAGGAGGTCTAAGCCAAAGGACTCCTCTTCTGCACCATCTTCTTCTTCTCAGGCTGTTGTTACAAATACATGCTAGTTTACCATCTATTGATGAGACCAGGCCCAAAACCAAAAAGGTTGGGTCTCTAAAACTAACTGATTGTTTATTATTGCAGGGTTCTTCAACATGCCAAAGTAGCATCTGGTATGTAGACAGTGGGGGATCTATGCACATGACTGGGAACATCTCTCTTCTTCATGACTACTCTCAAGGAAAGAAGGGATTTGTCTCTTTTGGCAATGATGCTAGGGGTTACATCATCGGTAAGGGCTTTGTCTCCAATGGAGAAATCAAATTTGATGATGTTAATCATGTGGAAAATCTCAAGTACAACCTCTTGAGTGTCAGTCAAATGTGTGATAAAGGCCATGTTGCCCTTTTCACAAGTCAAAACTGTAGGATTCTGTCATCCAAAGTTTTGCCCTTGATTGACAAGGTGTTGGATGATCACACTCTCCTGAAAGCCAACAGGACAGGAAGAGTGTATGCCTTAGATCTCTCTAAGAAGATAGATCTCAAAGGCAATCCTTGCCTATTTTCCAAAGCCTCTTCTCAAGAATCTAAACTGTGGCACAGGAGGCTTGGTCATGTTAATCTCAAAAACATGAATCAGCTTAGCCACAATAGTTTAGTCAGAGGCTTACCAATAAAGGAGTTCCACTGTGATGAAACTTGCACTGCTTGTTTAAAAGGAAAACAGCACAAGGTCTCATTTCCTCCTATTGAAGTGTCCAAGTCCACTGCCTGCTTGCAATTACTGCATATGGATCTATTTGGTCCTGTGAGAGTAATGAGCATGGCAAAGAAGAAATACTGTCTGGTAATTGTGGATGATTACTCCAGATTTGTATGGACTTTCTTTCTACATTCAAAGGATGAGGCTGCTCAGAAGATTATCCACTTTGTGCTGTACATTGAGAAGCAGTATTCCCTTCCAGTCAAGTGTATTAGGAGTGATAATGGAACTGAGTTCAGAAATCATACACTTGATGACTTCTATCTCTCAAAGGGAATCAAAAGGCAGTTAGCATTCCAAGGACTCCAGAACAAAATGGAGTAGTGGAGAGAAAGAACAGGACCCTCATTGAAGCTGCAAGGTCCATGCTGGCTGACTCAGGTTTGCCATTGACCTTTTGGGCCGAAGCTGTCAACACAGCTTGTTATGTGCAAAATAGAGTTTTAGTAAATCAGAGGTTGATGAAGACTCCATATGAAGTTCTCCATCATTTGGCTCCTCTGATTTCATTTTTCAAAGCATTTGGGTGTCCCTGTTTTATTCTCAACACAAAGGATCAACTCCACAAATTTGATCCTAAGGTGGATGCAGGATACTTTGTTGGTTATTCATCTACTTGCAAGGCATACAGAGTCTTCAACTGCAGAACAAAGATGGTTGAAGAAACTCTACATGTTAAGTTTAATGAATCTCCAAAGGACAAGATTCCACAAAGTCCTGTGGAGTTATTTGATTTGGACATACTGCAATATGTTCCTTATCAAACTCCTGCTGTTGCTCCTGTCAACAGTTCACCACCTGGTGGTACTGCTGATGATGATGATGATTGCAGTACTCACCTCTTCAGGTTTAGTGATCAGCTGCCTGACTCAACTAGACCTGATGTTCCTGTAGCGCCAGTAGCACCATCCACAACAAATGCTGATGAGATTTCTTCGAATTCAACTTCCTTTGAATTACCATCCACTGATTGGTTTCAAGGAAATGATTCACCATCACCATCTGTTGCTGCTGAACCGGCTACAAACACTTGCACAGATCTCATTGTGTATCAAGATCTGAAGAATCACCCTATGTCTCAAATCATTGGTGATATCACTGCTGGAGTATCAACAAGAAGTCAATTGTCAAATTTCTGCTTCTATGCTCTCTTCATCAGTCAGCAAGAGCCAAAGAATTATCACATTGCTTTAAAGGACAATGGATGGGTTGATGCCATGCAGCTTGAGCTTCTTCAGTTCAAGAAACAGCAAGTGTGGGAACTGGTTCCTCTACCTCCAGGTAAGTGTGCAATAGGCACTAAATGGGTGTTTAGGAACAAAACTGATGAAAATGGGCTTATTGTTAAGAACAAGGCCAGACTGGTTGTTCAGGGGTTTGCACAAGAAGAAGGTATTGATTATGATGAAACCTTTGCCCCTGTAGCCAGACTGGAAGCAATTCGATTGTTTTTAGCTTATGCTGCTTATCAAAACTTAAAGTCTTTCAAATGGATGTCAAAAGTGCATTTTTGTATGGAAAAGTTAAAGAAGAGGTTTATGTATGTCAACCTCCAGGCTTTGAGGACAATAAACATCCTAATTGGGTGTATAAGCTTGATAAAGCTCTTTATGGGTTAAAACAAGCTCCCAGAGCCTGGTATGAGACATTATCAAACTTTCTTCTGGAAAACAATTTCACTAGAGGCTCCATAGACAAGACTTTATTTATTAAGAAAGCTGGGCAGCATAATCTACTTGTTCAAATTTATGTAGATGATCATTTTTGCATCCTCTGATCCAAAGTTGTGTGATGCCTTTACAAAGTTGATGCAACAGAAGTTTGAAATGAGTGCCATGGGAGAATTACAGTTCTTTCTGGGGTTGCAAATCAAACAAAAGGCTGATGGAATTTTTATTCATCAATCCAAATATACAAAAGATCTTTTGCAAAAGTTTGATTTACAAAACTGTAAGCCCTGTTCTACTCCCATGAGCAGCACCACACAACTGGACTCAGATCAGAAAGGTAAAGTGGTTGATGAAACACTTTACAGATGTATGATTGGGTCCTTGATGTATTTAACAGCTTCTAGACCAGATATTATGTTTGCTACATGTGTTTGTGCTAGATTTCAGGCTGCACCTAAAGAGTCTCATCTGATTGCAGTCAAGAGGATCTTTAGATATCTGCAAGGCACTCCATCTCTAGGTTTATGGTATTCTACCAGACATTCTGGTAAATTAGTTGCTTTTTCTGACAGTGACTATGCAGGGTGTAAGTTGACCAGGAAATCAACTTCTGGTGGATGTCAATTCCTAGGCAACTGCTTGATTTCTTGGCAGAGCAAGAAACAGACCTCAGTTGCTACATCCACTGCGGAAGCAGAGTACATTGCTGCTGCAAGCTGTACATCTCAGGTACTCTGGCTTCAAAACCAACTTTTGGATTATGGCATTACAGAGACTAAGACTCCATTGTTAATGGATAGTGCTTCAGCTCTTTGCATTGTCAAAAATCCAGTCCAGCACTCTAGGACCAAACATATAGAGATCAGACATCATTTTATAAGGATTGTTTTGAAAAAGGTCTGATTGATCCTAAGTTTGTGCCTAGTGCTGATGAGCTTGCAGACATTTTTACTAAGCCTTTGGATAGTTCAACTTTCCAAAACCTGGTGTTAAGGCTTGGTATGCTGCAGCTAGAATATGACAACTACTGATGATCTCAGTAATTCATACTGATGATCATGAGTGCCTGTCACATATAAGTACTGATGAGCTCTTTTAACCTCAGTAGTTTTTATAACTACTGAAGGCTAAAGTCTCACAAGTACTGAAGTACTTCATCTGCTCTAAACTACTGAAGTAGTTACAACTACTGATGCAGTCATAACTACTGCAATCAGTAAAAACATAAGTACTGATGTCCTATGAAACAACTGAAATCAGCCATAAAGACTGATGAATGTGTTGAGGACAGTTTGAAACAGCTGAAAAGCTAAGAATTGACGAAAACAGCTGAAGAGAACTTTCTCTTCAGTCGTTTGTACACTGCTGTTTCATTTAAACAACTGAAGCAAAACCACGTCTTCAGTAGTTTTTATAACTACTGATGACTAATACCAAGTCTTCAGTGTTTACAACAGCTGATGACAAAACCACTGTCTTCAGTAGTTTCATAACTACTGATGACAAACACCATGTCCTCAGTTGTTCAATCATCTGAAGTCAAAACCACGGTCTTCAGTTTTTCTAAACTACTGATGCCTAACACCACGACTTCAGCTGTTTCAACGTCTGAAAGGATAATACCATGTCAACGGTCGTTTAAAACTACTGATGACTAACACCACATCCTTCAGTCGTTCCTCACCCGTACCCTATAAATACCCTTAACCTGAGCTCTCCATGCTTCATCTTCTTCAAACCTAACGTTCCTCTCAAAACTTCCATGGCGTCTATGCAAATTAACCGCGACACAACTGTGTTGCCTACCTCACAAAATCGCCGATCTGGACTAAGTTCGATACTGCTATCGATCTTATGGTTCAGTCCCCATACAACAAGGCATTCCTTCTGAACCCCGTTTTACATGCCGAATCCTTGAACCAATTTTGGATGAACATTACTGTTACACTGAGGAGAGCAACACACAATCCCTCCGGTCAGTCGTCAACAACAAAGAAGTAGTGATACTCCTGCAACAATCCGTAAAATTCTTCAACTGAGTGATGCTACCTCTCCTGCTGGATATCCGAAGGGCACCATAGATCTATCATTTGCTCAGCATGGATATCAAGGTGATCTCAGTGCCACCACCATCATGAAGAAACACTTTAATGACGCTGAGCGCCTGATCTTTCACATGGTCAATGTATGTTTGGCCCCTAAGACATCGTCTTGGGATCAAATGTCCACCAAATGGCAGCAGGTAATGTATTCTATCCTTGAGCAACAACCACTGAATTTTCAGAATTAATATTTTCAGAGCTCAAAGATATGGCTCAAAAACTAACTGCCACCGTTGGATACTCTATCCACGGTTCATAATGGCCATTATTATAGACCAGCTTAATGCTGAGGGACTTGTTGGCTTGGGAGTCCCTGCTACGGCTGTTCTGCCGGAAGTATACTCCCGGCACAACTCTGACCCGACACTCAAACTGGCTGCCAAGCTGCGAAAACCCACGCAGCTGGAACCCACAGCCACCACCTCCAAATCCAATGTCCCCACCAAACCCACCAAAAAGAAACCCAAAATGGCTACTCAGGGAATTGAGTCCCCTGAGGATGCTCCTGCACAACAAACGCAGGATATATCCACTAGTCCAACCCCCTAGTGGATACAATGACTCCTCCAGCCACAGCCGCTCAGGCTTCCTCTCAACAGGAGCCTGCAGCAACCCAAGGGGCACCTACTTATCTGGGATCTTCCTCACTTGAGGAGATTGCCATTGAAGAGCACCATCCACCCCAGGTGCACACTGCTTCTACCCCTTACCCCAAACAACCGCCCCTCACAGCCCAACTTTAATAGTTGCACAAGTGCTGACTCAATTGCACTCCTCACCCCCTCCCCAGAAACCACTTCCACTGGGAATACTCTACAATTGAGGGGGAGGAACACAGTGCACCTGAGAACCCACAGCACAGGGGTTTCCCAATTCTATCTCCTGGTGTAGAGAAGGAGCTTAGAATATCTAGTGAGGCTGCCACCTCCTCTGACTCAGCACATGACCAGAGTGAGGCTGGTAACATTGCTAAGACCTCCCTAGAGGCAACAGCTGATGATGGACATTGTCCTGAGGCTGGAAGTCCCCAGTACCAAGCACAAGGGGCACATGCACCAACTGGTCTACACCCAGTGCATGTAAATCCTGCTCTAAGCAGGAGGTCAGGTGATTCAGTATCAACTGATGATGACCTGAGCTTCTTCTATGATGTAGTTGCTCAAAACACCATTCTAGAGGATGAGGTTAGCAGACTCAAAGAGCTGCTGGCCAAGATGTCTCAGGATGCAAGTCCATCTGCCACCCTCATACACCCACAGATGGCACCTTCCCTTGAAGGTTTCCCAAACACAGAGCCACCCCAAATCAACCACCCGCCTCTGCTTCAGGCCCTACTTCTCAGGAACAGAACCCTCCTGAGCAAATAGGTGCTATCCTCCAAAATTCCCTCCCTCTCATCACCCCCATAATCACTGATATAGTGATCAAAGCCCTTGATGAGAGGCTTTCCTCAATTACAGCCCCTGGTTGATGCTGCTGTCCACAAGACTCTTTCTGCGGTACCAACCCCTTCCTCCAATGCAACCAAAAAGGGGGAGAGTACTGCAGTGAAAGAAAGAAGAGGAAAAGATCTGAGGAAAGGAGGAGAAAGAACAGCAACCAATGCTCACCTACAAGCGAAAGAAAGGTGCTGATGAGCACATTGCTGAAGATAAAGCCTTGGAGCTACTGATAAAGAGGCTGATGCCGAACACAGTAGATCAATGGACCATCATTGATCAGCTGTTTAGGCAAGGCCATGACACCAATAAACTTGACTCTGAGATTCGACGACTAGAGATTGAAGAAATCCAGACAGATGGGCAAGTTATGAAGTGTTAGAAAGAGAAAGGCTGAAATCATGATAAGATTTATTGCAAAATATTTGGAAGATCAATGATTGAAATCAAAGCTTGGTCCAGGGACAGTATCTTGGCAATCACCACCAAGATCTGTTCATCTGAAGTATACCTAAGGGGCTTGTCATTGAAGCTTTGAATGAAGCGGGTGCTGGGAGCAGGACTGAGCTAGCCAAGCAATCAAAAGCCACACTCACTTCAAGGATGCTAGAACAGCCTGTCAACATTCCCACACCAAAACCACCCAAAACACAACCCACCAAACCAACTCCCTTACCCTCAAAACCCATAGCCGATGATATACCCTTGAAGAAGAAGAGAAGGATATTGAGGCTAGAAGACGATGACGAAGATGAAGAAGACAGGCTGCCGCTCTCAGCTGTGATTCAGTTACCTAAGGCCACAAGTCACTCCTCAGCAATTACTCCTGAAGTCCAGAGACAAATGGTTAAAGTGAAGCTAGAAGAAGAAGATTCATAAACAGCATGATGAGGATTGCTGAAGAGAGTTGACAAAGCTTATGCAGCCACATCTTCCATCATCAATATGAAGGAGCAAGCCCTCAGACTTTACACTCTCAGGCATACCTTTCAATATCAAAAGGAAAGAGTGAGGATTTGGCCTGATCCCAGGGTCTCTCAAGAATTCATAAGAACAATATACCTCGGAGATACATTGGCCAGGTGAAAAAGATCGTAGATGAAGTGATCTCTCTGGTCTTTGTAGTTTCACCCTGGGAAATCCTAGAAGACTTCAAGAAGGCCTACAAAGCTAATCTAACCCCTCAGAAGATGTTGGAAAACAAAATAGTGAAAAAGGGTTAGTTTACAAGAGGCTTGAGGAAGTCAGGAAAAATGAGCTCCAGTTGTTCCTAGAGGGTAATCACCCGATGAGTTTGCTACAGAATAATAACAACTGTGGAGCTAAAGAATGGAAACAGGCCAAATACCTGTCTGAGTATTATGGGCCGAATCATTGTTTGAAGGAGGTGCTGAAGAGCTAACCATGGAGGAACAAATCACCTTCCTTGAGGCCTACACAAGAGAGTCGTACAGACTCATTATGGGGAAGTGAATCTCATGAATGGGATAACAACTCTGTGTCCTGTTCCCCAAAACAGAGTTCCCATTCATACTCTGCCAAACAAATATTTGAGGTTCTTCCCAGGCCGGAGCTTACATGGGTCATCTTCTCTACTGATCAAGAAGGAAAAAGACCAACATTTTTGCCATCAATAAGTGGGATATAATAAGTTAGAGGTTTTGGCTGCATTGGTTCAGGGGGAGTTTGTTGGACCAAAAGAACCATGAGCCAAGATCAGAAAATCTCTAAGTCCACACACGGTACACAACAACAGTTGAAGAACCAAGTGCTGAAGTACAACAGCTGAAGAACACAAGTGCTGAAGCTGAAAGACCAAAGTACTGAAGACAACAGCTGAAGAGTTCACAAGTGCTGAAGATCAACAACTGATGTACAAAGTCTGAAGACAAAGACTGAAGACATCAGCTGATGATATCTACTGAAGTCATCAGCTGATGAAACACCTGAAGGTCAAAGTCTGAAGATCAAGTACTGAAGCCTCAGTAGTTTGTCACAACTGCTGAAGAGTACTTCTTCAGTAGTTGTGATATCAGTAGTTTTATTTCTTGTTTCAGTAGTTTTGTAAAACGACTGAAGAGCTTGTTCTTCAGTCGTTGTAGTTTCAGTAGTTTTATATTTTGTACTTAACTTGCTGATATGTTCTCAGTAGTTGTGAACATTTCAGCAGTTTGTTAAGATTTAGTTATTTCTGTATTGGATCTGCCAGTTGTCACTTTCCGTGATAACAGCAGTGACTGTTGCACTCTATATAAGGAGTGACAACCTATTGTAATCACAGAGTGAAATGAGCAATTGAATGGAATGATTGATTGATTCGATTAGAAATATTCTACATCTATAAACATTCCTAGAAATCAGAAATTCATATTCTCTCCCTATAACTGTATGCGATCTTAATGCTCACAAATATCGTTGGCTTGCTACAATTTGTCTAATTCGTGTTTGTATTCCGCTGCTTTATATTCTGATACATCAAACTTGTGATCACTGATCCTGTCAATCTTCTTCGGCAGTTGCAATGTCTGTGGGACTTACAAGTTTTTCTGATCAGGCACATTGGTTCTTTTGGTCCAACAGTTTAAACATAATTTATTCTACTTGTACTAAGTTTTTTTATATAACCTTTTAACAAAGCTTATTCATGAGTTATTGCAATCTTAACATTCAAAAGATAACAAAATTCTACCCTCTGATTATGTAACCAAAAAGATATAAAAGAAGACTAATTGCGGCGACATTCTCTTGTTCGATGGCAATGACTAATATCGTTGGCTTAATACAATGACTTAATAGCAGTGACAAAAGTGTTTTTTTGCGCAGCGAATAATTAAAATTTTTATAAAGTAAGTTCGATCATGATACCATTAACATGCAAATAATGCACACCATGTATTCTTCATTTCTTTATTTACAACAGACAACATATATTATATATATTAATATTATGTCGGTGAATAGTGTTTTTTTTTTATTTTTTTAATACTATTTTTTTAATGTTTAAAATTATACTTCACATATTAGAAAAAGTTGTTGACTATGGTTCAGTGCTTTGGCCACCATCTCTACATGCGCGTTCCTCAAGATCTAAGTCATCAGCCAACAGTTTTATATTTCTTTACATTTTCCTTTGAATTTTTGTTTTCTAAATCAAAAGAATTTCTAGAATAGTTACAAAGTTGTAATAGGTCTACCTATGTTCAAATTTATATATCTTTTCAACAAAAGTTTTTTTGTCTTTTTCTTTATATTTTGATTTTAATTTTCTTAACTTTATTTCAAATCTTCATTATTTACTGGCACAGAAAATAATTTTTTTTTATTTTTATTTTTGTTTCAAGGAACTTCATCTCTTCAGTGATATTTATTTGTTTTTTCTTTATATTTGGACTTTTGTTTCTGTTTATATTATTTTTGTTCTTTTATTATTTATCTAAACTTAAATACTACGTGTAGATCACAATTTGATAAACAAATCAAACTCAAAAGACCCCGCGGCAACGCACCAGTTAAAATACTAGTTGACATTATTTATAGAATCTTATATGATATGAATGTCAATTAGAAGATATATTCTCATATCTCATCAGCAGGATCTTCTGGTCTACTTTTTCCTATTCGTTTGATGATCATGTCTTTAGATTATAGTATTATGTGGCAAGCAATCAAAGGCTTTAGGTAAAGAGAGAATATAACGAAATGACATATGTTTACTAAAAACAATAATATGGGTTAGAAACTTGCCATGCATGAGGACTGTCTATACCATTTAAGTACTTGGATACCACAAGATTTTTAAAATGAAATTATGCATGTATATTAGACTTGCTTATATAGCTGAGGATTGATAAAAGAAAACTACATGATTATGTAATAATAAGAGAAAATCACATAAACTAATCACATAAATAATTTAGAGTTTTTTTACTACCCTTTATATATGTGTATACATATAGATAATGACAAGGATCAAATAAAAATCATTACAAAGTTTAATATATACGTCAATATAGGTTACACATACGTAATAAATTTTCATTTGACATACTATTATGTATAAGTAATACTCTTCAGTTTTATATTTACGTTGAACAAATATGTAATAAATACTTAAAATATCTTTTACATTTAAAAATATTATATTAGTAGTTTCTATGGTTTTCTTAATTTCGCTAAACTATCTATTTACATATGAATCCTCTCCTGATTATACATGTGATACCTAACAAAGTCGAGAATACTTGTTTGGTTTTGTTACGATTCTTCTGTCGCAATAACAAGCTCTACCATTACCATATGAAACATGATATTGTGATGAAAGAGAATTGAAAGAAGTTAACTACTACTAATAGATCAATAATGACAAAACCAATGTAATTCGTTAATCAAGTAAGGTTTTAAAACATTTGAGATATGTGATGAACATGTACAAATTGTTCATATAAAAATAAAAATAACCAATTTTTATTAATATAAGCAATAAAAATGAATATAAATTAGCAATTACAATACTTTTTATGATACTATATGTACAGAATGGAAGAATAGAAAGATAAACAACCGAGGATCATGTTAGATGTGGCGCTCTTAAAACATATTTCGAGTCTCACAAGAGAACTCATTTTGTTTCACATGGTACATTGTTCGTTAACTTCCGTTCATTTATCATCATACGCCATCGTTATCATTCTTAGCGTACCTTACGTACATTCATTATCTTCCGATGACATGTATTGTACCCTGCACATTGTGCACGAAGCTCACCCTGGGCCTGGGGCAAGGACACTCATCCTTATCATTCATCTTCTAGATCAGTTCCATGTGTTATACCTTGAACATTATGCATGAAGTTGGTTACTAGGACGGAGATCAATCATAGACCCTGAACATTATGCACGAAGTTGACTCCAATACCTAGGGCAAGTGATAAGGGTCCCATACATATGATCAATCACAAGGTTTAAACCTTAGTGTGCATCCTTCTAGGGTAGCTAACCCGCACACAGTTGAGCTCACACCCTTCATTAGGTGTGAACCTCCATACATTGTTTGCAAGACATTTTATTATTTTCATTCATTCATTAAAGCATGCATTTTTTTCATTTCTTACATTCCTCTTTTCATTATCTTCCACTTTATGTTACATAATACTTTCCATTTGCTTCATAATCATACAACATAAAGCCACGCAAAATAAACATACATAACAAGGAACATAATATAAACATAACCATACCATACATAGCATCATCTATAATGTCATATATGAGATCATAAAGTCAACTAACATTACCCCCGGGAACCTCCCAAGTCAAGCCTACACTTTATGTTACCCCAAAATTTTAGAAAAAGATTCTAAGGTATAAGTGCATGAGCATTAAGTAGGCGCATGGGAACACTTAGGCGCACGGGGAAATTTTCAGGCGCATCGTCACTATTTGAGCGCATGACCTCGTGGGCAAATTTCTAGGCGCATGGGCACTATGCAGGCGCATGGGCAGTTTTGGGCGCATGAACACTTAGTCAAATTTCAGCCTATTCTAGCCGCATGGCTACTATTTGGGCATATAGTATTTTTAGCGCATGGGGGACACTTAGGAAATTCTGACCATTGGGTGTATCAGCCAAATCCAGGCACATAGGCAGCCAATACAAACCACTAACATCATATTCAATCCCAATC
Source organism: Flaveria trinervia (assembly GCA_025506515.1). Taxonomy (NCBI): domain Eukaryota; kingdom Viridiplantae; phylum Streptophyta; class Magnoliopsida; order Asterales; family Asteraceae; genus Flaveria; species Flaveria trinervia. The sequence continues at coordinate 23,135,097 of CM046443.1, forward strand.
ATCAATCATCATGTTCGAAGCTTATTTCTAACATTCTAAGCATCATCACAAGAACATGGCATCATCATAACATCATAAATCACCCAAAATCATAACCCACCCACAATCACACACATACACACATATGAGTACGAAACCACATTTACAAAAACATACATACATGCATTTCCAGCCATAAAATCAGTTAAAACATGTAAAAAGGGGTTGTATAACTCACCTTTGACAACCTTTGAGTATAAATTCTTCAATCCCGTTTGGACTATGAGTTCAACCGCCTAGAAACCCACCAAAAACACACACACCCAAACATATAAACACACATAAGCATATAAACGAGGCATAGGCCGGCGAAGAACAACTTAAAACCAAGAATTCTTACATTAAATTTAGTCTTCTTCTTCACCTTCTCTCTAAAACTCGAAAGCTTTGCTTTCTCTCTCTAAAAATCCGGTGAAATGAAGTATGCAGAAAAGTGTGGGCGGCCATGCCTACTTTTTCACAACTTTTCATACTTTTTGTCCTTTTGACACATTTAGCCCCACAACTTGGGCTGAATTGTGTTTCTTCCTTTTCCTACACTTTTATTATGTTCGTTCTCGTCTTTAAAAATATCCAGGTGTTACAAGGCCACCCCCTTATATAGGTTTCATCCCGAAGCATATTATTCCTCAAACAAATGTGGGCAATGCTGTCTTATTTCTTCTTCAGTCTCCTACAAAGACTTGGAACCCTTTCTGTACTTCCACTGTAGATGCACTAGGGGAACTATTTTATTCCTTAACTTCTTCTCTTAATAATCAATGATCACCACTGGTTGTTCCACATAAGTGAGTGGTTCATCAACCTCGATATCCTCTAGTAGTATAACCATGTCTTCATCGGCTAAACCCTTTTGTAGATGATATACATGCATTGTCGGGTGAATTCCACTTAAGTCATCAGGTAACTCCAACCTATAGGCCACCTCTCCTACTCGAGCAATGATTTGGAAAGGCCCTATGTTTCTCGGGCTCAACTTACCCCACCTTCTGAACCGAATGATACCTTTCCAAGGTGAGACTTTCAACATAACCTTATCATCCACCTGGAACTCAATCGGTCTGCGTCTCTTGTCAGCATACGACTTCTGTCTATCTTTAGTTGTCTTCATAAAGGCTTTGATCTTCTCAAGCTTCTCAGTCGCAGCCTCAATCACCTCAATACTTTCCAACACCTTCTGACCAATATCATGCCAACAACTAGGTGTTTTACATATCCTATCGTATAACATCTCATAAGGGGGCATACCAATGCTGGCACAATAACTATTGTTATATGAGAACATAGCTAATGGTAAGTGGTCATCCTAGCTTCTTCCAAAGTCAATGACGCATGCTCGAAGCATATGTTCCAACGTTTGAATGGTCCTTTCTGACTAACCATTTGTCTGGGGATGATAAGCCGTGCTGATATGTAACCTCATCCTCATAGCATCGTGGAATCTCTTCCAAAACTTGGATGTAAACCGAGTGTCCCAATCACACACGAGCTACAATCTCCTTGATTAATAGATCCACGAGTCTCTCTAGGAATACGTTTCATGGATCGGTAGGAAGTGAGCACTCTTCGTCAAACGATCAACTTCGTGATAAGTCCATGGTGATATGCTCCCACTTCCACTTCTGTATATCCAATAGTTGGATCTTCCCATATGGTTTTTGATGTTCGGCCTTCGCAAGTAAGTAAGCACTTACTCACATACTCCGCCAGGTCGTGTTTCATATCCAGCAACCAATAATCATTCTTCTATCTTGATACATGTTTGTAGCACCGGGATGAATGGAGTATTGAGTCTTATGAGCTTCATCCATTATCTGTCCACATAAATCCTCATAACGGGGAATCCACGTCTTTCCCAATCGGATTTAGCACCAAAAGTGTTTTCACTCAACTCCCCTACCATACCTCTCATCCTCTTAGAGTTAAGAAGATCTTCTTTCAATGCTTCATCTTGGAACTATTTGACCTACTTCATTACGTCTGGGGTCATAACTAATGATAATCCTTCACCCTAATTGGCTCGGGTGTCTCTTGTAACATCTTGTGATTTTGGGTTAATTTAAAGTTAGCCTTGTTAAATTCTTGCATGGGCTAATTGTGTTATTTATGAAAATTATGAGCTACTTATGATTATTACCTTATTTGCTCTTTTAAATTGTAAGGTTATAATATTTATATATAATAATAAAAATAATAATAATAATAACAAATTATAAGAGTAATAATAATTATGCTAATAATAATAATAATAATAATAAAACAAAAAAAAAGTAAAATGAAATGAAATTTTTGTGAGAATATTCAAAAATTAAACCTAATTTAAACTCAAGGGGCCTCCTTGTCAATTTTGAAACTGTGAAAATAAAGTTTGGGCACGAAATAACAACTTTAAAACTTCAGGGACCATTTGTGCAAATAACTCCAAACCTTTCCCCAAGGCCCGTCCGGCCAGAAGTCCGGCGGAGCTCCGGCGAGCTCCGGCGACGGTCAAACGCTCAAATTTATCGTTTTCGAAGCCCAAAACCGACTCAAATCGTGTCGTTTGCATGTTTCGAACTTGATTACTCCATTAAATTGAGTTTAAACATCGGTTCGACCCTAAACGATCGCATAACCGATATACATTAAAGCATATAGCCGTTCGAGCATTTACAAATCATAATAGTCCAATTAAACTAACCTATCAATCATTAATCGAATACCATCCTCAATTGCATCTGAAACAACCACAATTCGCAGATTTAACTTCATTTTTTTATCGCGGATCTACACCACCCGAACACCACCATACCAACCTGTTAACAACGAATTGATAGAGGGCTTTACATCGGAGCATCATCCGAAGCTCCACAAAGTAAATTGGATTATCATCAACATTACACATCGTTCCCTCACCTCTCGTTTCGCGACTCGTTCATCAACGTGTGCACCTTCAATTGTCAATCGAAAGGGTAAATTGCTTACATGTATTCAATCGGTTGATCATGGGGAACAAAAGCCCCATGGTTAACAATGCCCCAAGCATCGATTAATCAGTCAATTTAGAATCACCCGATTCTAGGGTTCTTGGATTTGGGGGCGTATTTGAGATTTAATTCAAAAGAAATTGGAACTGAGTATTACCGCGGCTGAGAGCCTTGGTTCAGCGGTAACATGGGAGGAGGTTAAACAGGAGGTCCCCGGTTCGAATCCGGGGGACCCCATGTTTTATTTTTAAGGCTTTTTAGCCTTCATTTGAAACTTGTTTTTTTTCTAAAAATATAAGAATTGGTTTTATAACTTTTGTATATTTTTAAAGTTAATTATTCCTTTTCTGTAAATTTATATTATTTTAACAAATATTATCAACAAATATAGTGTTTTATTATTTTATTTTAGATAACAATTTAAATCATTACATTATTTTAATCATTTTAAGGGTGGATTAATCATGATATTTTATAGAAATTACCTACATTTTATAAATTTAAATCCACAAGTTTTTTTTATAAAAGTTTTAAATTTTTTTTTTAAATTTTATAAAAGATATGTTTTCTTTTATTAGACTATAATATATGCATAATTTTCTCTAATTAGTTGTGATTATTTAGGTCCCCAAATTCCTAGCTCGCATTAAAACGTTAATCTAATTATTAACTTAAAACGTGTATATATATAGGTGCCTTGTGAGAACTACGTTGGAACGTTGCTTATTTTTATTAATCATCAATTATATATTATTTGGTCAAGTGAGTATTTCTATACCCCTTTTTGTATTTTTACACTTTTGGGGTGAAACATGTTACATTATACTTTGCACTTTAAACACATTTGAATCATGTAAACTTTATGGCAATTCATCATGTTAAGTTGTGGTTAGTTGAACTTATGTGGTTACCATGTTATGGCGTTATATGTACAATCATTAACTATTACTAGCCCAGCGAGGTCATAGATCTATGGGTAAGACAAGCCTGCTTGGTTGATCCAAGTACACTTAGCTGATCGTATATACTTTTAACGTTTGAGACTTGTAAAACATTGTCAAGGTTTGATTGTTGCATTGTCCATAGCATCCCTAATCACTATATTCACTAACTTATGACTTGAATTGCCATCTTTTATATATACTTTTGTATTAAAACTATGGAATGCCCCAACATTATTGTTGACTTTTATTTTTAACATGTTTCAGGTAATGCCCAAGTTTGATTATCTACACTTTGAAGCTTGCACACCTAGGAATGGACCTAGATAATAAATAAGATAGAATGATACTGCATTCTATGTTATGTTTATATTTCCTTGGAATCTATTGATTGTAATGTGACAATTTAAAACTATTTTAACTTATTTGGTTTTTCTTTATTTGTTTTTTTTTAAATAGCGTTATGTGGCTATGAACGATCTTAACTCTCACTCCTCGACGTTTCCGCCGTCAAGGTTGGGGTGTGACAGATTGGTATCAGAGCCCATAACTATAGGGATCTAGGTTATTAGAAATGGTGACCTAGGCTATAGTATGCATGAACCTTATAGAATTTATTTCTATCTTGTAAATTATATACTTTTCATGCTACATAATGCTATGCCTCTTATGCAACGTGATGCCTTAGCATAGGATTCCCTAAACTTACTTTGACCCTTTGACTCCCCCCGAACATGAACTCTCTTAATCTTATTCTCGTCGACACGTGGAATCTTATGCTTATGTTATGATTTGGATCTTTAGACGTTATGTCTAATCTATATAAATCTCATCAAGGTTTCGATTCTATGATCCTAAGAAATATTGTGTGACATATAGACACCTGTATCCTGGTTTTCCTGGCAAAAGGCCCTCGGGCTAAGGCAAGCATATCGCATAAATCCTACGGGACTAGTTATGCTTACCTGGGGATTTCTGGGATGAGTGATAAACTATGGTCAACATACACATTTCTAAGGTAAATGGGTCAATTCACCTTGACGTGTCAACGTTTTCAAATGGTAATGTGTTACCAAATGGAAACATCCTGTGTACCTTAAACCCTTAGCTTATCTTTGTTAAACTACTATCCTCTCTTATCCCCGCTCCTGTAACTAACTCATGTTGTATATCCAGCATGTCTCGTCACCATGGAAAGCGTGGAAGTTCCGACCGTAAGCTGGCTGCCATGATTGCGAGACAAATGGCTGCCGTTCTCCGACTATGGTTGCTGAACTCAATAGCACACTAATGGCTAATAGCAACAACACAACACCAATGGAAACAATAGTGGTGCTCATGGAGACAATAGCAACAATCAAAATGGGAACAATCAACAAGGGAACAACCGTACTTGCACCTTCAAACACTTTAACTCGTGCAAACCCACTAGCTTTAGTGGAAAAGAGGAGCCACTAGACTTTCGAGTGGTTTGAAAGTATGGAGAACACGTTCATTGTTAGTGAATGCCCCAATGAGTTCAAGGTTCGCTATGCCACAAGTGTTCTTCAACAACGAGCACTCACATGGTGGAATAGTGAAAAAAGAAACCGTGAACCGAGATTGCCTTGGCCTTACCTTGGGAGGAATTTAAGGAGATCATGATCCAAAAGTTTTGTCCGAGGAGCGAGCTGCAAAAATTAGAGGAGGAGTTCTGGAACCTTAAACAGGATGGTGGGAATCATTTGGCTTATTCCACCCGGCATCATGAGTTGAGTATGCTCCTACCACACATGGTGGACACCGTGCCCCGTAACATCGAGAAATTTATCAAGGGGGTGCCACCTCAAATTCAAGATGCCGTGGTGGGTAGTAGGCCCACAACTTTGGAGGAAGCAATTACCATCACTGCACAGCTCACCGAGAATCATATAAGAGCTGGCACTATGTCGGCAAAGGGTTCCAAGTCTGTTACGAATGTGATACCCGAGGCAACAAAGAGGTAAGGGCCGAGTCATCTTCCCAAAAGAAGAAGCGTAAGTTCATCCCGACACGCAACTACGCCGTGACCGCTCCTAATGCTCCTCAAAAACAAATGATGGTTGCGAATCAAGCTCCCATGGCTAAGGTTTATGCTGGTCCACATCCTATGTGTAACACGTGCAAGTACCACCATGCAAGCAACATTCCATGTCGAGTCTGCTCTCTGTGTGGAAAGTATGGTCATTTAGTGGCTACTTGTCTTCGTGCGCCAAACAACACTGCCATGCTTACCAACCGAACCTGCTACAACTGTGGCGAGGCTGGTCATATTCGCCCTCAATGTCCTCGCAATGCGGGAACTGTGCCATCGGCTCGTGGAAGGGCTTTCAACATCAACGCCAACCAAGCGCAAGCCAACAACGACGTGGTGAATGGTACGCCGTTAAATTCTTCTAGTCCTTTTTCTTGTCTTGCAAAATTTCCTATCTATATTCATCATATCAATAATAGGTTGTTACCAAACAGGTATGTATCTCGTAAATAAACATTATGCATCTGTATTGTTTGATTCGGGTGCCGATAGGAGTTTCGTGTCCCTGGAATTCGAGGTTTTACTTTCTAAACCGCGCGTCAATCTAGAAAGATCTTTCACTGTCGAAATCGCCGACGGAAAATCTATTGTCGTGGACGTCGTAATACACGACTGCACTTTAAGCCTTAACGAACACGAGTTTTTCGTCGACCTTATTCCTATGCAATGGGAAGCTTTGATGTTATCATTGGTATGGATTGGTTAGCCAAACATCGTGCGGAAATTCTATGTTTTGAGAAGTGTATCCGAATTCCTTTACCTACTGGAGATACTTTGAAGGTCTTTGGGGAGAAATCATCCCAAAGACTCAAACTCATGTCTTGTATCAAGGCTCGCAAGTGCTTAAGTAAAAACTACATGGCTTTCATGGCATATGTAGTTAATACGAAAGCCAAGGGTAAGGAGTTGAAAGACATTCCTGTTGTGCGAGACTTTCCCGAGGTTTTTCCCGAGGATCTTAAAGGGTTACCTCCCATGCGAGAAGTTGAGTTCAAGATTGACTTAATCCCTGGCGCAAACCCTGTGGCTAAATCACCTTATCGTCTTGCACCGTCTGAAATGCAAGAATTAGCTAGTCAATTGCAAGAGTTGACCGATAAGGGTTTCATTCGCCCTAGCTCATCACCGTGGGGTGCACCTGTACTGTTTGTGAAGAAGAAGGATGGTTCATTTCGTATGTGCATCGATTACCGGGAACTCAACAACTTACTATCAAAAACCGATACCCTCTTCCTCGAATCGATGATCTCTTCGACCAACTTCAAGGGGCAACTCAATTCTCAAAGATCGATCTACGCTCTGGGTATCATCAACTACGTGTTCACAATGATGACATTCCAAAGACCGCTTTTCGTACTCGATATGGGCACTACGAGTTCATGGTTATGCCTTTTGGTTTGACCAATGCACCTGCCGTGTTCATGGATCTCATGAATCGAGTATGTAAACCGTATTTGGATAAATTCGTAATCGTGTTCATTGATGACATTCTTATCTATTCTAAGACGAGAGTCGATCACGAGACACACTTGCGACAAGTTCTTGAACTTTTGAAGAAGGAGCAATTGTACGCTAAGCTTTCCAAGTGTGAATTTTGGTTAGAAGAAGTTCAATTCTTAGGACATGTGGTGAATAGCCAAGGTATTCACGTTGATCCTACTAAGATTGAAGCGGTGAAGAATTGGTGCATTCCCACAACCCCAACCGAGGTTCGTTCTTTTCTGGGTTTAGCGGGATATTACCGTAGGTTCATAGCAAATTTCTCGAAGATTGCTAAACCATTAACGGCGCTAACTCAAAAGAATCGACTCTTTGAATGGGGACCCGAGCAAGAAGAGGCTTTCGAGACATTGAAACGCAAGTTGTGTAACGCTCCTATTCTCACACTTCCCGATGGAAACGACGACTTTACCGTATATTGCGATGCCTCTAATCAAGGTCTTGGTTGTGTTCTCATGCAACGAGGCAAAGTTATAGCATACGCGTCGAGGCAATTGAAGGTTCATGAGGTGAACTACACAACACATGATCTTGAACTTGGTGCTGTGGTTTTTGCATTGAAGATTTGGCGACACTATTTATATGGAATGCAATGCATAGTCTACACCGATCATAAGAGTCTCCAACACGTGTTTAACCAAAAGGACCTCAACATGAGACAAAGACGATGGATCGAGCTAATTAGCGACTACGACTGCGACATTCGCTACCATCCTGGCAAGGCGAATGTTGTAGCCGACGCGCTAAGTCACAAGGTTCACAATAAGACTGTCTCGCCTCAAGAGATTCGAGATCGAAGGCAATGGTTTGATACGCTAGGAGAATTTGATACCGAGATCCATGTGGATGTCAACGAGGCTACTATCATGCTCCAAAACATAAGGATCGATAGTGACCTCGAGTTATGCATTCGCGAGGCTCAACAAGCGGCGTTAACCGACGAAGGGAAGGATGAAGATTTGATGTCTAATGTTCGGTCACAACTGGAGACAAAACCGAATGGCATGTGGTACTTCTTGAATCGACTTTGGATCCCAAATCGTGATAATCTTCGACACTTCATTATGAACGAAGCTCATCAAACCCGATATTCCATTCATCCTGGCTCCGATAAGATGTACATGGACTTGCGTGGTCAATATTGGTGGCCTGGGATGAAGAAAGATATCGCGTCTTATGTTTCCAAGTGTCTTACGTGTGCAAGGGTCAAAGCCGAACATCAACGACCAAGTGGTTTACTTGAGCAACCTGAAATCCCTATGTGGAAATGGGAGCATATATCCATGGATTTCATAACCAAGTTACCTCGTACACCTCGTGGTCATGATAGTATTTGGGTCATCGTTGACCGCTTGACCAAGACATCACACTTCATACCTATACGAGATACATACAAGGTTTCAAAGCTGGCTCGAATCCATTGACGAAATTGTGAGTCGTCATGGCGTGCCTTTACACATCATTTCTGATCGAGATGCTCGTTTCACTTCACACTTCTGGTCTTCGATGCAAGAGCTCCTGGGAACTCAATTGGATTTAAGTACGGCTTACCATCCTCAAACCGATGGTCAAACCGAACGAACAATCCAAACCCTTGAAGATCTGCTACGTCTTTGTGTCCTTGATTTTGTGGTGATTGGGATACGCATTTACCGCTCGCGGAATTTTCGTATAACAATAGTTATCACTCAAGTATCAAAATGGCACCATTCGAGGCTTTGTATGGTCGTAAATGCCGTTCCCCAATCTGTTGGACTGACATTGGGGAAAATATTATCACTGGCCCGGAACTTATTCAAGAAACGACCGACAAAATTTCCAAAATTCGAAATAATCTTGAGGTGGCTAGAAGTCGCCAAAAGAGTTATGCCGACAAAAGACGCAAACCATTGGAGTTTCAAGTCGACGACATGGTTCTTCTTAAAGTCTCTCCATGGAAGGGTGTTGTACGTTTTGGGAAGAAGGGTAAGTTAGCCCCACGCTTTGTAGGACCTTTCAAGATTTTGAAAAGAATTGGGAAAGTGGCTTACAAACTGGAGTTACCTTCTGAACTTAGCGGAGTTCATCCTGTCTTCCATGTCTCAAACCTGAGGAAGTGTCTGGCTGATGAAATTTTGCATGTTCCACTAGAGGAAATTCAAGTTGATGAGTCATTGCACTTTGTTGAGAAGCCTGTTGAGATTATGGATCGAACCCTAAAGAAGACCCGAACAACTACCACACCTATCGTTAAAGTTCGTTGGGAAAACAAACGTGGAGCTGAGTTCACTTGGGAGCGTGAGGATCATATGAAGGAGAGATACCCGCATTTGTTCTCTTAACTTATTCTTAATTTCGGGACGAAATTCTTTTAAGTTGGGGAGACTGTAACATCTTGTGATTTTGGGTTAATTTAAAGTTAGCCTTGTTAATTCTTGCATGGGCTAATTGTGTTATTTATGAAAATTATGAGCTACTTATGATTATTACCTTATTGCTCTTTTAAATTTGTAAGGTATAATATTTATATAATAAAATAAAAATAATAATAATAATAACAAATATAAGAGTAATAATAATTATGCTAATAATAATAATAATAATAATAAAAAAAAAAAGTAAAATGAAATGAAAATTTTTGTGAGAATATTCAAACATTAAACCTAATTTAAACTCAAGGGGCCTCCTTGTCAATTTTGAAACTGTGAAAATAAAGTTTGGGCACGAAATAACAACTTTAAAACTTCAGGGACCATTTGTGCAAATAACTCCAAACCTTTCCCCAAGGCCGCGTTCCGGCCAGAAGTCCGGCGGAGCTCCGGCGAGCTCCGGCGACGGTCAAACGCTCAAATTTATTCGTTTTCGAAGCCCAAAACCGACTCAAATCGTGTCGTTTGCATGTTTCGAACTTGATTACTCCATTAAATTGAGTTTAAACATCGGTTTCGACCCTAAACGATCGCATAACCGATATGCATTAAAGCATATAGCCGTTCGAGCATTTACAAATCATAATAGTCCAATTAAACTAACCTATCATCATTAATCGAATACCATCCTCAATTGCATCTGAAACAACCACAATTCGCAGATTTAACTTCATTTTTTTATCGCGGATCTACTACACCACCGAACACCACCATACAACCTGTTAACAACGAATTGATAGAGGGCTTTACATCGGGAGCATCATCCGAAGCTCCACACGAAGTAAATTGGATTATCATCAACATTACACATCGTTCCCTCACCTCTCGTTTCGCGACTCGTTCATCAACGTGTGCACCTTCAATTGTCAATCGAAAGGGTAAATTGCTTACATGTATTCAATCGGTTGATCATGGGGAACAAAAGCCCCATGGTTAACAATGCCCCAAGCATCGATTAATCAGTCAATTTAGAATCACCCGATTCTAGGGTTCTTGGATTTGGGGGGTATTTGAGATTTAATTCAAAAGAAATTGGAACTGAGTATTACCGCGGCTGAGAGCCTTGGTTCAGCGGTAATATGGGAGGAGGTTAAACAGGAGGTCCCCGGTTCGAATCCGGGGGACCCCATGTTTTATTTTTAAGGCTTTTTAGCCTTCATTTGAAACTTGTTTTTTTTCTAAAAATTATAAGAATTGGTTTTATAACTTTTGTATATTTTTAAAGTTAATATTCCTTTTCTGTAAATTTATATATTATGTTAACAAATATTTATCAACAAATATAGTGTTTTATTATTTTATTTTAGATAACAATTTAAATCATTACATTATTTTAATCATTTTAAGGGTGGATTAATCATGATATTTTATAGAAATTACCTACATTTTATAAATTAAATCCACAAGTTTTTTTTTTAAAAAGTTTTAAATTTTTTTTTAAAATTTTATAAAAGATATGTTTTCTTTTATTAGACTATAATATATGCATAATTTTCTCTAATTAGTTGTGATTATTTAGGTCCCCAAATTCCTAGCTCGCATTAAAACGTTAATCTAATTATTAACTTAAAACGTGTATATATATAGGTGCCTTGTGAGAACTACGTTGGAACGTTGCTTATTTTTATTAATCATCAATTATATATTATTTGGTCAAGTGAGTATTTCTATACCCCTTTTTGTATTTTTACACTTTTGGGGTGAAACATGTTACATTATAAACTTTGCACTTGTAAACATTTGAACTTGTAAACTTTATGGCAATTCATCATGTTAAGTTGTGGTTAGTTGAACTTATGTGGTTACCATGTTATGGCGTTATATGTACAATCATTAACTATTGCTAGCCCAGCGAAGTCATAGATCTATGGGTAAGACAAGCCTGCTTGGTTGATCCAAGTACACTTAGCTGATCGTATATACTTTTAACGTTTGAGACTTGTAAAACATTGTCAAGGTTTGATTGTTGCATTGTCCATAGCATCCCTAATCACTATATTCACTAATTTATGACTTGAATTGCCATCTTTTATATATACTTATGTATTAAAACTATGGAATGCCACCAACATTATTGTTGACTTTTATTTTTAACATGTTTCAGGTAATGCCCAAGTTTGATTATCTACACTTGAAGCTTGCACATCTAGGAATGGACCTAGATTAATAAATAAGATAGAATGATACTGCATTCATGTTATGTTTATATTTCCTTGGAATCTTGATTGTAATGTGACATTTAAAACTTATGTTTAAACTTATTTGTTTTTATTTGTTTTTTTTAATAGCGTTATGTGGCTATGAACGATCTTAACTCTCACTCCTCGACGTTTCCGCCGTCAAGGTTGGGGTGTGACAGATTGGTATCAGAGCCCATAACTATAGGGATCTAGGTTATTAGAAATGGTGACCTAGGCTATAGTATGCATGAACCTTATAGAATTATATTTCTATCTTGTAAATTATATACTTTTCATGCTACATAATGCTATGCCTCTTATGTGCAACGTGATGCCTTAGCATAGGATTCCCTAAACTTAACTTTGACCCTTTGACTCCCCCCGAACATGAACTCTCTTAATCTTATTCTCGTCGACACGTGGAATCTTATGCTTATGTTATGACTTGGATCTTTAGACGTTATGTCTAATCTATATAAATCTCATCAAGGTTTTGATTCTATGAACCTAAGAAATATTGTGTGACACATAGACACCTGTATCCTGGTTTTCCTGGCAAAAGGCCCTCGGGCTAAGGCAAGCATATCGCATAAATCCTACGGGACTAGTTATGCTTACCTGGGGATTTCTGGGATGAGTGATAAACTATGGTCAACATACACAAGTTTCTAAGGTAAATGAGTCAATTCACCTTGACGTGTCAACGTTTTCAAATGGTAATGTGTTACCAAATGGAAACATCCTGTGTACCTTAAACCCTTAGCTTATCTTTGTTAAACTACTATCCTCTCTTATCCCCGCTCCTGTAACTAACTCATGTTTGTATATCCAGCATGTCTCGTCACCATGGAAAGCGTGGAAGTTCCGACCGTAAGCTGGCTGCCATGATTGCGCGACAAATGGCTGCCGTTCTCCCGACTATGGTTGCTGAACTCAATAGCACACTAATGGCTAATAGCAACAACAACAACACCAATGGAAACAATAGTGGTGCTAATGGACAATAGCAACAATCAAAATGGGAACAATCAACAAGGGAACAACCGTACTTGCACCTTCAAACACTTTACTCGTGCAAACCCACTAGCTTTAGTGGAAAAGAAGGAGCCACTAGACTTCTCGAGTGGTTTGAAAGTATGGAGAACACGTTCATTGTTAGTGAGTGCCCCAATGAGTTCAAGGTTCGCTATGCCACAAGTGTTCTTCAACAACGAGCACTCACATGGTGGAATAGTGAAAAAAGAAACCGTGGAACCGAGATTGCCTTGGCCTTACCTTGGGAGGAATTTAAGGAGATCATGATCCAAAAGTTTTGTCCGAGGAGCGAGCTGCAAAAATTAGAGGAGGAATTCTGGAACCTTAAACAAGATGGTGGGAATCATTTGGCTTATTCCACCCGACATCATGAGTTGAGTATGCTCCTACCACACATGGTGGACACCGTGCCCCGTAACATCGAGAAATTTATCAAGGGGGTGCCACCTCAAATTCAAGATGCCGTGGTGGGTAGTAGGCCCACAACTTTGGAGGAATTACCATCACTGCACAGCTCACCGAGAATCATATAAGAGCTGGCACTATGTCGGCAAAGGGTTCCAAGTCTGTTACGAATGTGATACCCGAGGCAACAAAGGAGGTAAGGGCCGAGTCATCTTCCCAAAACAAGAAGCGTAAGTTCATCCCGACACGCAACTACGCCGTGACCGCTCCTAATGCTCCTCAAAAACAAATGATGGTTGCGAATCAAGCTCCCATGGCTAAGGTTTATGCTGGTCCACATCCTATGTGTAACACGTGCAAGTACCACCATGCAAGCAACATTCCATGTCGAGTCTGCTCTCTGTGTGGAAAGTATGGTCATTTAGTGGCTACTTGTCTTCGTGCGCCAAACAACACTGCCATGCTTACCAACCGAACCTGCTACAACTGTGGCGAGGCTGGTCATATTCGCCCTCAATGTCCTCGCAATGCGGGAACTGTGCCACGGCTCGTGGAAGGGCTTTCAACATCAACGCCAACCAAGCGCAAGCCAACAACGACGTGGTGAATGGTACGCCGTTAAATTTCTTCTAGTCCTTTTTCTTGTCTTGCAAAATTTCCTATCTATGTTCATCATATCAATAATAGGTTGTTACCAAACAGGTATGTATCTCGTAAATAAACATTATGCATCTGTATTGTTTGATTCGGGTGCCGATAGGAGTTTCGTGTCCCTGGAATTCGAGGTTTTACTTTCTAAACCGCGCGTCAATCTAGAAAGATCTTTCACTGTCGAAATCGCCGACGGAAAATCTATTGTCGTGGACGTCGTAATACACGACTGCACTTTAAGCCTTAACGAACACGAGTTTTTCGTCGACCTTATTCCTATGCAATTGGGAAGCTTTGATGTTATCATTGGTATGGATTGGTTAGCCAAACATCGTGCGGAAATTCTATGTTTTGAGAAGTGTATCCGAATTCCTTTACCTACTGGAGATACTTTGAAGGTCTTTGGGGAGAAATCATCCCAAGACTCAAACTCATGTCTTGTATCAAGGCTCGCAAGTGCTTAAGTAAAAACTACATGGCTTTCATGGCATATGTAGTTAATACGAAAGCCAAGGGTAAGGAGTTGAAAGACATTCCTGTTGTGCGAGACTTTCCCGAGGTTTTTCCCGAGGATCTTAAAGGGTTACCTCCCATGCGAGAAGTTGAGTTCAAGATTGACTTAATCCCTGGCGCAAACCCTGTGGCTAAATCACCTTATCGTCTTGCACCGTCTGAAATGCAAGAATTAGCTAGTCAATTGCAAGAGTTGACCGATAAGGGTTTCATTCGCCCTAGCTCATCACCGTGGGGTGCACCTGTACTGTTTGTGAAGAAGAAGGATGGTTCATTTCGTATGTGCATCGATTACCGGGAACTCAACAAACTTACTATCAAAAACCGATACCCTCTTCCTCGAATCGATGATCTCTTCGACCAACTTCAAGGGGCAACTCAATTCTCAAAGATCGATCTACGCTCTGGGTATCATCAACTACGTGTTCACAATGATGACATTCCAAAGACCGCTTTTCGTACTCGATATGGGCACTACGAGTTCATGGTTATGCCTTTTGGTTTGACCAATGCACCTGCCGTGTTCATGGATCTCATGAATCGAGTATGTAAACCGTATTTGGATAAATTCGTAATCGTGTTCATTGATGACATTCTTATCTATTCTAAGACGAGAGTCGATCACGAGACACACTTGCGACAAGTTCTTGAACTTTTGAAGAAGGAGCAATTGTACGCTAAGCTTTCCAAGTGTGAATTTTGGTTAGAAGAAGTTCAATTCTTAGGACATGTGGTGAATAGCCAAGGTATTCACGTTGATCCTACTAAGATTGAAGCGGTGAAGAATTGGTGCATTCCCACAACCCCAACCGAGGTTCGTTCTTTTCTGGGTTTAGCGGGATATTACCGTAGGTTCATAGCAAATTTCTCGAAGATTGCTAAACCATTAACGGCGCTAACTCAAAAGAATCGACTCTTTGAATGGGGACCCGAGCAAGAAGAGGCTTTCGAGACATTGAAACGCAAGTTGTGTAACGCTCCTATTCTCACACTTCCCGATGGAAACGACGACTTTACCGTATATTGCGATGCCTCTAATCAAGGTCTTGGTTGTGTTCTCATGCAACGAGGCAAAGTTATAGCATACGCGTCGAGGCAATTGAAGGTTCATGAGGTGAACTACACAACACATGATCTTGAACTTGGTGCTGTGGTTTTTGCATTGAAGATTTGGCGACACTATTTATATGGAACGCAATGCATAGTCTACACCGATCATAAGAGTCTCCAACACGTGTTTAACCAAAAGGACCTCAACATGAGACAAAGACGATGGATCGAGCTAATTAGCGACTACGACTGCGACATTCGCTACCATCCTGGCAAGGCGAATGTTGTAGCCGACGCGCTAAGTCGCAAGGTTCACAATAAGACTGTCTCGCTTCAAGAGATTCGAGATCGAAGGCAATGGTTTGATACGCTAGGAGAATTTGATACCGAGATCCATGTGGATGTCAACGAGGCTACTATCATGCTCCAAAACATAAGGATCGATAGTGACCTCGAGTTATGCATTCGCGAGGCTCAACAAGCGGCACTAACCGACGAAGGAAAGATGAAGATTTGATGTCTAATGTTCGGTCACAACTGGAGACAAAACCGAATGGCATGTGGTACTTCTTGAATCGACTTTGGATCCCAAATCGTGATAATCTTCGACACTTCATTATGAACGAAGCTCATCAAACCCGATATTCCATTCATCCTGGCTCCGATAAGATGTACATGGACTTGCGTGGTCAATATTGGTGGCCTGGGATGAAGAAAGATATCGCGTCTTATGTTTCCAAGTGTCTCACGTGTGCAAGGGTCAAAGCCGAACATCAACGACCAAGTGGTTTACTTGAGCAACCTGAAATCCCTATGTGGAAATGGGAGCATATATCCATGGATTTCATAACCAAGTTACCTCGTACACCTCGTGGTCATGATAGTATTTGGGTCATCGTTGACCGCTTGACCAAGACATCACACTTCATACCTATACGAGATACATACAAGGTTTCAAAGCTGGCTCGAATCTACATTGACGAAATTGTGAGTCGTCATGGCGTGCCTTTACACATCATTTCTGATCGAGATGCTCGTTTCACTTCACACTTCTGGTCTTCGATGCAAGAGCTCCTGGGAACTCAATTGGATTTAAGTACGGCTTACCATCCTCAAACCGATGGTCAAACCGAACGAACAATCCAAACCCTTGAAGATCTGCTACGTCTTTGTGTCCTTGATTTTGGTGGTGATTGGGATACGCATTTACCGCTCGCGGAATTTTCGTATAACAATAGTTATCACTCAAGTATCAAAATGGCACCATTCGAGGCTTTGTATGGTCGTAAATGCGTTCCCCAATCTGTTGGACTGACATTGGGGAAAATATTATCACTGGCCCGGAACTTATTCAAGAAACGACCGACAAAATTTCCAAAATTCGAAATAATCTTGAGGTGGCTAGAAGTCGCCAAAAGAGTTATGCCGACAAAAGACGCAAACCATTGGAGTTTCAAGTCGACGACATGGTTCTTCTTAAAGTCTCTCCATGGAAGGGTGTTGTACGTTTTGGGAAGAAGGGTAAGTTAGCCCCACGCTTTGTAGGACCTTTCAAGATTTTGAAAAGAATTGGGAAAGTGGCTTACAAACTGGAGTTACCTTCTGAACTTAGCGGAGTTCATCCTGTCTTCCATGTCTCAAACCTGAGGAAGTGTCTGGCTGATGAAAATTTGCATGTTCCACTAGAGGAAATTCAAGTTGATGAGTCATTGCACTTTGTTGAGAAGCCTGTTGAGATTATGGATCGAACCCTGAAGAAGACCCGAACAACTACCACACCTATCGTTAAAGTTCGTTGGGAAAACAAACGTGGAGCTGAGTTCACTTGGGAGCGTGAGGATCATATGAAGGAGAGATACCCGCATTTGTTCTCTTAACTTATTCTTAATTTCGGGACGAAATTCTTTTAAGTTGGGGAGACTGTAACATCTTGTGATTTTGGGTTAATTTAAAGTTAGCCTTGTTAAATTCTTGCATGGGCTAATTGTGTTATTTATGAAATTTATGGACTTATTATGATTATTACCTTATTTGCTCTTTTAAATTTGTAAGGTTATAATATTTATATAATAATAATAAAAATAATAATAATAATAACAAATAATATAAGAGTAATAATAATATGCTAATAATAATAATAATAACAAAAAAAAAGTAAAATGAAATGAAAATTTTTGTGAGAATATTCAAACATTAAACCTAATTAAACTCAAGGGGCCTCCTTGTCAATTTTGAAACTGTGAAAAAAAGTTTGGGCACGAAATAACAACTTTAAAACTTCAGGGACCATTTGTGCAAATAACTCCAAACCTTTCCCCAAGGCCGCGTTCCGGCCAGAAGTCCGGCGGAGCTCGGCGAGCTCCGGCGACGGTCAAACGCTCAAATTTATTCGTTTTCGAAGCCCAAAACCGACTCAAATCGTGTCGTTTGCATGTTTCGAACTTGATTACTCCATTAAATTGAGTTTAAACATCGGTTTCGACCCTAAACGATCGCATAACCGATATGCATTAAAGCATATAGCCGTTCGAGCATTTACAAATCATAATAGTCCAATTAAACTAACCTAAACGACTCTCTATCAATCATTAATCGAATACCATCCTCAATTGCATCTGAAACAACCACAATTCGCAGATTTAACTTCATTTTTTTATCGCGGATCTACACCACCCGAACACCACCATACCAACCTGTTAACAACGAATTGATAGAGGGCTTTACATCGGGAGCATCATCCGAAGCTCCACACGAAGTAATTGGATTATCATCAACATACACATCGTTCCCTCACCTCTCGTTTCGCGACTCGTTCATCAACGTGTGCACCTTCAATTGTCAATCGAAAGGGTAAATTGCTTACATGTATTCAATCGGTTGATCATGGGGAACAAAAGCCCCATGGTAACAATGCCCCAAGCATCGATTAATCAGTCAATTTAGAATCACCCGATTCTAGGGTTCTTGGATTTGGGGGCGTATTTGAGATTTAATTCAAAAGAAATTGGAACTGAGTATTACCGCGGCTGAGAGCCTTGGTTCAGCGGTAACATGGGAGGAGGTTAAACAGAGGTCCCCGGTTCGAATCCGGGGGACCCCATGTTTTATTTTTAAGGCTTTTTAGCCTTCATTTGAAACTTTTTTTTTTCTAAAAATTATAAGAATTGGTTTTATAACTTTTGTATATTTTTAAAGTTAATTATTCCTTTTCTGTAAATTTATATATTATTTTAACAAATATTTATCAACAAATATAGTGTTTTATTATTTTATTTTAGATAACAATTTAAATCATTACATTATTTTAATCATTTTAAGGGTGGATTAATCATGATATTTTATAGAAATTACCTACATTTTATAAATTAAATCCACAAGTTTTTTTTTATAAAAGTTTTAATTTTTTTTTAAATTTTATAAAAGATATGTTTTCTTTTATTAGACTATAATATATGCATAATTTTCTCTAATTAGTTGTGATTATTTAGGTCCCCAAATTCCTAGCTCGCATTAAAACGTTAATCTAATTATTAACTTAAAACATGTATATATATAGGTGCCTTGTGAGAACTACGTTGGAACGTTGCTTATTTTTATTAATCATCAATTATATATTATTTGGTCAAGTGAGTATTTCTATACCCCTTTTTGTATTTTTACACTTTTGGGGTGAAACATGTTAATTATAAACTTGCACTTGTAAACACTTTTGAATCATGTAAACTTTATGGCAATTCATCATGTTAAGTTGTGGTTAGTTGAACTTATGTGGTTACCATGTTATGGCGTTATATGTACAATCATTAACTATTACTAGCCCAGCAAGTCATAGATCTATGGGTAAGACAAGCCTGCTTGGTTGATCCAAGTACACTTAGCTGATCATATATACTTTTAACGTTTGAGACTTGTAAAACATTGACAAGGTTTGATTGTTGCATTGTCCATAGCATCCCTAATCACTATATTCACTAACTTATGACTTGAATTGCCATCTTTTATATATACTTTTGTATTAAAACTATGGAATGCCCACCACATTATTGTTGACTTTTTATTTTTAACATGTTTCAGGTAATGCCCAAGTTTGATTATCTACACTTTGAAGCTTGCACACCTAGGAATGGACCTAGATTAATATAAGATAGAATGATACTGCATTCATGTTATGTTTATATTTCCTTGAATCTATTGATTGTAATGTGACAATTTAAAACTTATTTAAACTTATTTGTTTTTCTTTATTTGGTTTTTTTTAAAATACGTTATGTGGCTATGAACGATCTTACTCTCACTCCTCGACGTTTCCGCCGTCAAGGTTGGGGGTGACATCTCTTTTCGCCTGAGGGCGTCTGCCACTACATTGACCTTGCCCGGATGGTAATGGATCTCGTAATTATAAATCTTTATGAGCTCCAGTCATCTCCTATGCCTTATGTTCAGGTCCTTTTGCTCAAAGAAGTGCTTCAAACTCTTATGGTCCATGAAGACTCTGCACTTCATTCTGTATAGGTAGTGCCTCCAAATATTTAACGCCTAGACCACAACTACTAACTCCAAATCATGAGTAGGATAATTAACCTCATGAACTTTCAACTATCGGGATGCGTATGCTATAACCTTTCCTCACTGCATCAACACGCAACCCAACCTCGAGTAAGAAGCATCTGAATAGACCACCAAATCCTCGCTTGCCTCGGGTAATGACAAGACCAAAGTCTGAGTCAACCTTGCTTTTAGCTCTTCAAAACCCTTCTCCTAATCTTGACCCCATACAACTTTGACATCCTTACACGTAAAGTTATTCAATGGAAAAGCTATCTTGGAGAATTCTTGAATGAATCTCCTATGATATCCTGTCAACCACAAGAAACTACGAATCTCAAATGGTGTCTTTGGAGACTTTCGTTGCATCACCACTTCTACCTTTGATGGGTCTACCATAATCCATTCGGGATTCACTACATGACCCAAGAACTGGACTCACGCAACCAGAATAGGCACTTGGAGAACTTACCATACAACTTATCTTTTCTCAACGTCTCCAACACCTCTCGAATATGGCCGGCATGTTCCTCCTCGCTCTTCGAATAAATCAGGATATCATCAATAAACATAATCACTGATTTATCCAACATTGGCCAACACACTCGATCATCAAGTCCATAAGTAGCTAGCGCATTGGTCAAACCAAGGACATAACAAGGAACTCCTAGTGTCCATAACGCGTATGAATAGTTGTTTTAGGAAATTATTGAATCAAGAAGAAGGCTGGTGCAACCAAAACCAAATCACTTAGACAAATTTTGGTGCTGTTTACAAAGACGTTCGAAGCCAAGTGTGGAACTTCCGAAGGAAGTACAGTTCTTCCAAAGACAAAGTAAAAGTTCTACTTCCAAAGATAAAGTATTCACTTCCGAAGGTGAAGTTTCAAAAGAAGAAGTCAGAATACTACTTTCGAAGTATGAAGAAAGAAGGAGTCCTCAAGCCTCGGAAGAAGTAGCATCTTCTGAACTGTAAGTGGCTTCGGAAGTATTTGTTTTCCGAAGCCATTTAACCTTCGGAAGACACTGCTATGAACCAGTGGACATAAATATGGTCTCTCATAATCCGGTGCAGACCTCTCATACTACATGGCATTTTCTGAAAGAGCCATGTAGTTGACCATACTTTATTCCACTGTTCACCTTTTTATGTTAGTACAAGTTACCAACTTTAGTTGGTGACAAAAGGTAAGTCAGAGACATGTCCTGACTATCATATCTCACATAAAGTCTTATTTGAGATACCTTAAACTATAGCTTTTTAGTATTTGCTTTAGTTAGGGGATTCTAGCGGGTATCAAAGTATATCCGGCTGTAGGTAATATTATATATAGTTTCTCATTGTAACTCATAACAACATGCTTGTAAAAGTCTTGTAATATTTGAGTTGAGAAGGAATATATCCAACTACCTTGAAAATTACTTCTTGTGTTTTGTTACTACTTATTATATTGTTATCAACTCATAAAAACTTTGCTTTCATCGAGAGTGTTGTTTAAGCAAGTTTGAGGGAAAATCAAGTGTTTAGTGACTCAAACCGATCCTGTAATTGGTATCAGAGCATTTTAGGTTCTTGATTGTGAGATCTAACCATCCAAATCAACCTGTTTTTCACTCCTCCTTACAACTCTCACAAAAATGGCTCTTAACAAATCTGAAGTAGAGATGGGAACCATGACCAAATCTCCCATCATTACTCCTGAAAATGTCAGGTCTTAGAGCAGAAGAATGGAAGGCTTCATCAGATACCAAGACAACAAGATATGGATCTCCATTGTCAACAGCCCGTATAAACCCAAGGTGGCAGCGCCTGGTGAAACGGTGCCATGATAGAAAAAGCTGTTGAAGATTGACGAAGACCGGAAGAAAATGCAATGACCATTCTGATGACTGCAATACCCAAATCCATCATGGTGGGGTTTGAGCATTGTATGTCTGCTAAAGAATTTTTTGATGCACTTGCTTAGATGTATTCAAGCTCCAACAACTCCAAGAAGGACTCACTAAAGTAGCAGTTTGAGAACTTCACTTATATTGCTGGAGAGACCCTCAGCCAGTAGTATTTGAGGTACATGGATCTTATTTCTTCACTTCAGTCTGTGAAGATCACTGCTAAACTCAGAGATCTCACAAGAAAGTTCATGAGTGCTCTTCCAAATAAGTGGACATTCTACTGTGTCTCTATCAAGAGGATAGAGAACTTGAACACTATTATTATGACTGAACTCTATGGCATCCTTGATGGATACCTATTGGAGATGGAGAGTAAGAACGGCCACCAAACAAACTGACCTCTAAGTCTTCCTGCTAGCAAAGCTTTAATGGTTGCTCAAGGTCAGTACCCCCATAACCTTAGCAATACCTAACATATAACCAACAACCATCTTGCTCTTCTGGACCTTATATCACTTTCCTTGAGACTCCAAGGTGTCAACAGGCTCAGCACAACTCCTTTCAGGACAACTGTGCCTTTGTCTCAGGAAGTAGGCACTCTGGTGATTTTCAATATTGCTTTGATGATCTAGAGTGTTTTAGTCTAGACGATGTAGAGTATGTGGACATCGTCCAACAGATGGCTCTTTTAACCTATAGAGCGAAGAAGTTCTTTAAGAGAACTGGAAGGCAATTCCCTTAAAACCCAACTGCCAGCAAGTTTGGGTTTGACAAGACCAAGGCCAAATGTTACAACCATAACCAACTTGGTCACTTTTCTTGGGATTGCAAGGCTCCTAAATCAAACCCAGGGACCCCACAGGCCTCCACACATCCCTCTTCCTCAAAGCCCACTGGAAAGTCAACTGAAACAATTGTAATGGCTTAAGAAGTTGAATGGAGCTTTATAGTTCAGGATGTGACTCCTGCTCAAGCTCTTATGGCCGGAACAGATGATAACCAGGTATATGAACATCTCTGTACTCCTGCCTATATAGCTAAGGTTAAATTATATCAGGACTACAATAGGAAATTAAATCTGATATTGAGTCTTTAAATGTTTTGAAATCTGATTTTAAAAGGGCAGAATCTGACTACCTAAAGAAAATTGAAGAGTTAGAGAAAACTGTTTCCTTATTAAAACATGAAAACACCAATTACAAGACTCAAATAAAGGATATAATATCCAAATTGTCTGAGGCTCAGGCTCAGCTTGTCACCGCTAAGGCTCAAGCTAGGAAGTATTCTATTTCTGAGCAAAACTTCCAAGCTATTATTGCATCATCCTCCCACTCCAAAATCTATTATCAGAATAAAGGAGGGTTGGGGACCAATGAAATTGCTCCACTACATTCTTATGAGTCCATAAGACAACCTAGATATGATACTGAAAAGCAAGAGGTCCCATATGCTGACCCTTCTTCACATGAGTTGAAAAATGATGCAACAATAGTGGCCACCAAAGGGAAGGAATAGGTAAATTCACCCACCTCTCCCAGTGAAGATCAAACCCTTACCACCAAATCCCGAAGAAGCAAAGCTAAAGCTGCCAGAAGAACTGCTAAGAAAGTGGTTGAGTCTAAGCTGATGATTGACCCAAAACAAAAGGGTTTCTTTATCTTAGCTGGATTCCAGGTTATAGGTACTTCTGATTCAGAAAGGATTGTAATACCAGCATTCCTATCCTACCAAAGGTTCAGAAGTTAAAGGGAAAGGTTGCTGACAAAGAGAGAAAGACTAAGAAACAACAACCTGCAAGCTCCCAAAAGACTAACATTACATGCATAATGTGTGGTTTGCAAAACCACATGGCTAAAGATTGTTACTACAATCCTGCTAGCACACATTATCCAAATAATTTTAGAAAAGGAGTCAGGGAAGGTTTCTCGTTTGGACCTTATCAGAAGGTCCAGGTGATGAAAAGGGAAGCTAGTTTCTGAAGCCAGGTTGTCTTCGGAAGAAACTCCTTCCGAAGGGAAAAAGGCTTCGGAAGCAAAAGCAGTTAAAATTCTGAAGAAAAAGAAAATTCCCTTAAAACCATCCTAGAAGAAGATTTCTTCGGAAGAAAAGGTGGTGAAACCTTCTTCCGAAAATAAAGAAGCTTGGAAGAATGCCATGCTGCAAAAGCTTCAACATGTACATCTTTCATGATCAACCAAAGGATGGATTGGAAGATCAAGAAAGATGCTGCATCTCAAACCTCTTTTTCAAAGACATCCATTGAACCCCCATGCTTAACTTTTGGTTCAATCATGTCACTATCTTTGGAGGAACCCAAGACCAACAAGGCTTGGGTCTCCAATGAAAACTAATATCTCATCTTATGTGTAGGGACATCCATATGACAAGAACAACAATGTCTGGATTGTAGACAGTGGATGCTCCAAGCACATGACTGGAACAAATTTCTCCTTCAACAGTTTCAACACTATGATGGAGGTCCTGTCCGATTTGGAGGTGAGGCCGGAGGATATATTTCTGGCAGAGGGAGTATATCCAATAGTAAGTTAAAAGTTGACAAAGTTAACTTTGTCTAACAGCTTGAACACAATGTGTTAAGTGTTTCTCAGTTTTGTGATCAAAAGCACCAGATACTTTTCACAAAGCATGAGTGCATTATCCTCAAACCAGGATGGCAATTCCTCCGGAAGCAGTGCTTCTTAGATCTCCTAGGAAAGGGGATATGTACAAGATCGATATGAACAATGCTTCCCCAATGGGTGAAGTATAATGTTTTATTTCCGAAGCTGATAGTGATGAGTCAACACTTTGGCATAAACGTATGTGTCATGTAAATTTTAAGACAATGAATAAATTGGCTAAAAATAACTTGGTACATGGTTTGCCTAAAAAGGAATTTTTCTACAAAGACAACTGTGTTGCATGCCTGAAAGGGAAGCAACACAGGGCCTCTCATAAATCCAAAAGTGTTAACTCCATCACTACTCCATTACACTTATTGGACATGGATCTTTTTGATCCCACAAGTATAATAAGCATTGGAAGGAAATCATACTGCCTTGTGATAGTTGATGATTTTACAAGATTTACATAGGTATTCTTTTTAAGAACTAAAGATTAAACTACTAGAACATTAAAATATTTTATTCTTAAAACAAAAAATCAAATTGATCACAAGGTTAAGATTATTAGAAGTTATCAAGGGACTGAGTTTAAGAACTTTGTTCTTGACGCATTCTGTAACTCAAAAGGGATGCCAGAAAATATTATGCCCCGAGAACTCCTCAACAAAATGGTGTTGCTAAGAGGAGGAACATGACACTTATTGAGGCTGCTTGAACTATGTTAGCTGATTTCAAACTACCTCTAACACTCTGAGCAGAGACAGTTAGCACTGCATGCTATGTGCAGAACAAAGTTCTTGTAGATAAGCCACATGGAAAAACTACTTATGAGCTATGGAACAAGAGGCCACCATTCATTGGCTTTCTGAGGTCCTTTGGATGCAGGTGTACCATATTTAACACAAAGGACAATTTAGCAAAATTTGCTAAAAAGTGGGATGATGTTATCTTTGTTGGATACGCTTCTAGCTCCAAAGCTTACAAGTATACAACATTAAGAATCAACAAATTAAGGAGTCATCCAATATAGTTGTCAATGAGCACACTCCTTGTGTTAGGGGAATGGCCTTGATCATATCTTTGATTTAGAATTGTTTCCAAACTATTCTAAACCTTCTTGTGAGAATGTTTCAGTTGGAACAAGTGTTCAAAATGATGCTGATGTTGATGCTAATCAACTGTTTGAGCTACCCAAACCTCTTCCAGGTTCACTAAGAGATGCAACAAATCAAGCTCCCACTATTCACAGATCAGAAAGTATAACCATATCCAAGAATAGTGAAGTTTCAACCAGTGAATCACCTGCTCATCCTCAAAACTCATCAGGTGATCCAACACCACAACAAGCTGAGGGAGGTAGCATTGTGAAGGAACATGTGACTATTAATGCTGCTTCATAGACAACAATTGATGATGTTTCTCTTTCATTCAATCAGCCCTCATTGAATGAACTTGAAACAACAGCCGGACAAAGTGTTCCGGTTCCTAAGAAAAATATGTCTAATCTGGACTTATCTTTGCAACTGGAAGTGATTCCTCATTTACGGATTCACAACACTCATCCAGCTAAGAACCTCATTGGGGATGTCTCTGAAGGTGTGAGAACAAGAGGCAGATTCATCATGGGAATGTTTGATTGTACTCATGCTTTTTATCCCAGATGGAACCCAAGAAGGTGGAAGATGCCTTGAAAGATAGTAGCTGGGTTGAATCTATGCAAGAGGAGCTGCTTCAATTCAAAAGACAGAAGGTTTGGAACCTATGTCCGCTACCATCTAGTCAATTACTAATAGGCACTAAATGGGTTTTCAGGAACAAAAGAGATGATAAAGGCCTGATCATCAAGAACAAGGCAAGACTGGTAGGTCAAGGATACATTCAAGAGGAAGAAATTGATTATATTGATGTCTTTGCAGCTGTTGCAAGACTTGAGGCAGTTAGAATCTTCCTTGCTTACGCTACTTCCAAGAACTTTACTCTCTACCAGCTTGATGTCAAGTGTGCCTTTCTATATGGGGATATTGATAGGGAAGTGTATATGTGCCAACCTCTAGGATTTGAAGACCCACAACATCCTCACTATGTGTGCAAATTGGATGCTCTATATGGGCTACATCAAGCACCAAGGCTGTGGTATGAGACTCTGTCTCAGTTTCTCCTTAAGAGTGGCTACACTAGAAGAACCATTGACAAGAGTTTATTCATAAGGAAGTCTAATAAGGACATTTTTCTTTTCATGTCTCTGTTGATGACATCATATTTCGTTCTTCAAATGACCAAATGTGTAAGGACTTTGAAAGCATTGTGAAGAAGAATTTTGAGATGAGTTCCATGGGAAAAATTGATTTTTTTCCTTGGAATTCAGCTGAAGCAACCAAAGGAAGGATATTTCATTAATCAATATAAGTATGTCAATGACATCTTAGAAAGATTTGAGATGAAAGATTGCAAGCCAGCCAAGACACCCATACCCAGAAACCATAATCTTTGTCCTGACCTTGAGGGGGAGGATACTGATCAACAGCAGTATAGGACGATTATTGGTTCTCTGATGTATCTCACAACCAGTAGACCTAATATTATGTTTGCAACTTGCATCTGTGCAAGATATTAGGCTGCTCCAAAGGTGTCTCACCTAGCTGCTACCAAGTAAATCCTCAGATACCTCAAAGGAGCACCTAAACTAGGTCTTTGGTATCCTAGAAACAATGATTTTAATCTCTATGGATACTCTGACAGTGAGTATGGTGGCTGCAACATTGACAAGAAATCAACATCAGGATGATGTCAATTTCTTGGTGGAAGGATCATCTTATGGCAATGCAAGAAACAATCCTGTGTTTCTACATCACCTGTTGAAGCTGAATACATTGCTGCTGCTAGTTGTTGTGCTCAACTGCTATGGATTGAAAATCAGATGTTGGACTATGGATTCAACCTTATGAGCACTCCTATTCGTATTGATAACAACACTACTATCTCCATCATTGAAAATATGGTGAAGCGCTCCAAGACAAAGCACATTGATACGAGGTACCATTTCATTAGAGATATTCATAAGAAGAATCTAATTAAACTAATCAAAGTTGTTTCAAATGAACAATACGCTGATCTGTTCACCAAAGCTTTTGATGAACAAGAATTAAGTATCTTATAACAGCTATTGGGATGATATACATTGATCTGATTACCTCTTTTGAAAACCTCTTCATGTGTAAAGTCTTGTGTCCATACAAATTAAGCCCTGTTACAAAAGATCTCTCTAAAATTTTCTATGTATAAATTTCTTTCAAAGAGAAATTAAGCCTCGGAAGTTATCTTCATATCTTCCGAAGCAAAATTTCTCCAAGGATAATTTTCTTCTCGAAAGAGTTTTTAGTCTCGGAAGAAGCGATTGATTTCATATCAGATCTACTTCCGAATCTTACAAAATCTCTCTCTTCGGAAAACAATCTCTACTCTCGGAAGTAACTTTTTACCTACGGAAGTAGGAATTTCCTTCGGAAGACAAACTACCTTCGAAAATGTTTTATATTCAGAAGAGAGATTTTACTATGTAACGGAAATATCTTGGGCCCCACACTGTAAAAAGAAAATATTTTGTTAATGATGTCGGATTATTTAACTGAATTAAACCTTACCGCCCATGTCACTTCATCCACTAAACCATCATTTCACCTTATCCTAACACTTTATTGCCATTCCACCCTCTTTGAAATAATCCCGACTATTCACTCTCATCTTCTTACCACAAATTTTACAGCCTTAAAAGTTTCCTAGCTTCCAAATTCATCCAAACTCAAACTGCTCTACCTTCACACATTCCAAATGGCCCTAAATCCTCAACACAACCAAGTCGCACTTCTTGACTCTTCAAGAGATGCGGACTTCTCTGAAATCATATCCTTCCTCATTCAATCAGCCTACCACATAGCCTTGACTATTAATCCCATAGTTTACCTCAACCACATGACTAAATTTTGGGGAAATAGTCAGGTCGAAACCTAAATGGGGTTCGTGTAATACGATCCCGCATTTGTGGCCAAGAGTTGGTCATTTCTGAACAACTCATCCGGGAGCATCTGAGCTTCATGATGAAGGTGCCCCTACTGACTTCCCCAAGACAGATTTAGACAACACCTACATACTCATGGGATATGGTGGAGATGTGAGCAGGTCAACTGTCTACAATTTCAACTTCTCTTACAACTAGAAGTTCCTCTTACACATTGCCCTTCACTGCTTGTGAAACAAATATGGGGGATGGGATCAAATCCCATATGAACTAGGGTGCCTAGTTCATGAATTGGTGAGAGGCGTGTGCTTCAACTACTCAAGATTTGTGTTGCTCAATCTCATTGGAAATCTTCAGAGGGAAACATTCTTTATGTATCCCAGATTTCTTCAGCACATCATTAACTGTGAGCTGGACCAAAGTCGGCTTGTCTATCGAGCCATTCTGTCTGTTCCTTACGTGAGGCAATCCAACTTCAAAACATTGAAGAGGATATCCACTAACTTCACTACAAAATACATTTCATTACCTCCTAGTATGACTGAGCACATCGCTACTGGTAACATCCCTGTTCACCCCACAGGTGATGTACCCACACCAGCAACTGCAACCACAATGGCAACACTACCTTCTCCTCCTATCACCATTACCTACACAAGACGGCCCAAACGAACCCTTGTTCAATCTACTGTGATTGAACAAGCTCCTACTGTTCAACCAAAAAGGCTAGAGTGGAACATTAGGCTCCCACTCAGTCTGAGGTCTCACCTTCCTTCACCATTGACCTCAATATGGGTCTAGAGTCTCCTCAGTCTCAAACCCATGAGCCCATTACTCAATCTCAAAGACTTCAGCGTGAGTCTTTACACTCCTCGGAGAAACCAATAACGGACAACCCAATAAGAGGCTCAATGCCTGTAGACATTGACCATGTCCCGGGTCAGTAGGTTTAACCTCCTTATCTTTCACTGACCTTCTCTTCAAAACTGATGAAGAGATAACATCTCTCCATGGTAATGATGTTGATCTATAACACCCTCTGTAGGTTCAACAGAGCGTAGAGAGACCTCTTATCTCTAGCCCCCATCAGAAAACCATTATTGAGGTGAGTCCCACTGATGTGGATCGGACTCATGCAGATTTAGCTACCATTACAAAAGGTGACTCAATGGACCCTATGGATAGTGGTAATGATTCTGAGACTGAATCTATGGCAACTATGCCTTTTGATGACTCTGTAAGAGACATCACTAAGCAAGGGAAACCAAGGTGTCAAGAAACCACATCTGGTTGTGAGGATGAACATACTAGGTATGTTACCTCATCTCCCCGTGATTCTTCAATAGAAGATGAGGGAAGCATGAAACCCTTCATTAAAGACCTACTATCTAAAGTCTCAAACCTTGAATCCATGGTTAGGACTTTAGAAGAAAGGTCCGTCACTCAGCAACTTGAGATTGACAATCTCAAGGCTCAACTAGCTGAGAAACAAATTGAGAGATCTGTTTAGCACGTACCTCTTCAGGTCTCCTTAACCTCTTCCTACAGCTCATCTACCTCTCAAGATGATGCTACCAAAAAGGGGGAGAGTGTTCAGAGACAAACATCTGAGGACCCACTGAGCCAATCTTCAACTTCTAAATATTCGACTCCTATCATAACTTCTACTGACCCATCTCAAGTCACTCTAACAATTGATTCAAGGATGCTTAGAAATCTCTATATGTTCTTTTCTTAGTTCTTGTTGAGATCTGCTCATGATCAGCCAAGTCTTGATGCTGCCATGATTTACTTT
Source organism: Flaveria trinervia (assembly GCA_025506515.1). Taxonomy (NCBI): domain Eukaryota; kingdom Viridiplantae; phylum Streptophyta; class Magnoliopsida; order Asterales; family Asteraceae; genus Flaveria; species Flaveria trinervia. The sequence continues at coordinate 23,165,709 of CM046443.1, forward strand.
GGAGCTAAAGAGATTCAGAGGCTTACTACACCTTCTACCACTATGGAAGAAGTTGGTCAACCTAAGGTCCACATGGAACCTAAAATTCAATTCAAATGGGAAATAGGGACTCATGCCCAAAAACTAAAACAATTGGGATAGAATCTGCATTCCCTCTTACTTCCGAAGCTGAGGTTAAGGCATCGGAAGAACAAGCTGAATTTTTTGAAGCTGAAATGGAAGCTGCGGAAGGACTATTCAAAATGTCCGGGGAACTAATCATCCCAGATGCAATCCTAGAAATGGCATAAGAGGTGAACAGTGAGGACTTTCTGGATCAACCTCCTATCCAGACACCCTCTCTACCACTCTTATAATTAAAATCCATTTTCCAAGAACCACCAAAGTTAAGTTCTTCAAAAGATACCGAAGGAAAACAAAAGATGACTACGGAAGAGCTTCAGGAAGAGAAGAAGATTGAAAAACTGAAAAGAAAATGGAGACTCTAACTAGGAAGCTGTTGGCTGCTAGTACAAAAGTAGCTGCAGCCAACCAGGAGATTGTCATCAACAAAAAGAGAGAAGAGATCATTGACCAACTCATTCAGCTTGGAGCTACCAATGAAGAAACACTTCTGCTACCATTAGAGGAGTCGGTGGAATTGGAAAAGGCAACCCGACTGCAGCAGGAAGCAACAAGCTTGGCCTCAGAGGGATAGAAGGAAAAGGAATAGAGGGAAGCTGATATGCAGCTCAGGAGGGAAATGATAGATTTCTTAACCTCCAGAGGCTTCTCTCTTCAAGAACTTTCTCCACACAATGATGAAACGATCCTTGACTCTTCAACAAAGAGTGGGATCAAATGGAGAAAGAAAGAAAAAAAGCTGCAAGATAAAAGTTGAAGGAGAAGAAGACGAAGAAAGATGAAGAAGCAAGGGTATCTGCAACGAGGAAGATAGGTGACAAAGCCTGCATGAAAGACTATCTCCGGGCTCACGTCTTCTCTAGAAGGCTGGTGGGTCCCATGTCTGAAAGGACACTCCAACGAATTATCAGTGAGATCCAAGCTGACATTCGTTAAGGGAAAAGAAGAGAGATGTACAGAAGGATACAGGGGATAACCTTCACACCAACCACTTAACCCCAACCTGAACCAATTCCTTCTCCCTTCACCATTAAAACTGAACCCTACACTCCTAAACCCACGCCTTTACCTTCATCCACTTTCTCACCTCAAGCACCAAAACTACCCATCCTTCAACCCAAAACGCTTACCCAAACCACCTCACCATATCCTACCCCACAACCTTCTCAACTATCCCCTCAGCCTTCTAAACATCGCTCTCTAGAAAGTTTAAAAGCATCAAGAATAGGCTTATCAATTACACAACCTTGAGCAATATCTCCTATGAGGAAGACTCCATCAAGCTAACCTATGTTGATGGATCTTCACGTTCCCTCACAAGAGATCAATTTCTTGATCTACCCAGAGGAACACTGGACCAGGCTGCAGTACTTCTAGGTAACAACTCAGAATCATTAAATGATGAAGAGAAGAAACTAAAAAGGAAGCTGGTGACTCTACTGGATACAGGAAAGAGGACAAGATTCCTAGTCTGTCTCTTGTGACTAAAAAGAATATACTCTAATGGAGGTTCAATGAAGCTACTCACAACTTTGTTGTGGAAAGAGAGAACGGTGAAGTTAACAGGCTGATTGCCACTTCGCTGCTACACTCTAGCAGATTTGATATTGTTGAGTTAGTAGATAACCATTCTCTAACCTCACTAACTCTGAAATTGCTGCTCACATCAGAATCATCTCAGCAGTCTTCATCTGGCTGAGTTAATAGGAAAAGCTAAGATTGAGGAAGAGTTAAGATTGAGAAGAAAGAAGGCAAGGATATATCTCCCACCAAGGGCTCAGCCTTTCTACAAATGGTGGAAGGTCCTGAATTGGAACCTATAGTTTGATAGGAATATGATTAGAGCTCCCATCAACTAAATCTTTTCAGAGGGCCATAACAAAGGGTACATATCATTTAGGGTGACAGACTGGAGATCTTGCCAGCCAAAGATTGTACAAACTTCTTAGCACCACATCAGGGAAGAATAGGAGACTGATAAGTATTTACTCTCCCTGGTGCTGAAAGTTTTGAGGAGCAGAAACAAGTGAGGTTTTGGTAGCATCAGCCTAGGGGGAGTTTGTTAGATCAAGAAGAATGCTTGTGCAACCAAACCAATTAACTTAGACAAATTTTGGTGTTGCTTACAAAGACTTCCGAAGCCAAGTGTGGAACTTCCGAAGGAAGTAGAGTTCTTTTGAAGACAAAGTAAAAGTTCTACTTCCGAAGGCAAAGCTCTACTTCTGAAGATAAAGTATTCACTCCGAAGATGAAGTCTCAAAAGAGAAATTAGAAGACTATTTCCAAAGTATGAAGAAAGAAGAATTCCTCAAGTCTCAGAAGAAGTAGCCTCTTCCGAAGTGTAAGTGGCTTCGGAAGTACTTGTTCTTCTGAGCCATTTAACCTTCGGAAGACACTGCTAAGAACCAGTGGACATAAGTATGGTCTCAGACACTCCACTATAGACCTCTGATACTGCATGGCATTTTCTCCAAGAGCCATGTAGTTGACCATACTTTATTCCAGTGTTCACCTTTTTATGTTAGTACAAGTTACCAACTTTAGTTGGTGACAAAAGGTAAGTCAGGGACATGTCCTGAGTACCATATCTCAGATAAAGTCTTATCTGAGATACCTTAAAGTATAGCTTTGTAGTATTTGCTTTAGTTAGAGGATTCCAGCTCGTATCAAAGTATATCTGGTTGTAGGTAGTATTATATATAGTTTCTCATTGTAACTCATAACAATATGCTTGTAAGAGTATTGTAATATTTGAGTTGAGAAACAATATATGCAAGTACCATGAAAATTACTTCTTGTGTTTTGTTATTACTTATTATATTGTTATCAACTCTTAAAGACTTTGCTTCCATCGATAGTGTAGTTTAAGCGAGTTTGAGAGAAAATAAAGTGTTTAGTGACTCAAACCGATCCTGTAAATATCCTGTTCCATCACCTTTAACTCATGGTAACCCGATCGAAGGTCTATCCTTAAGAACCAACTGGCACCTTGAAGTTGATCAAACAAGTCATGAATTATCGGTAATGGATACCGATTCTTCACCGCTAACTTATTCAACTCACGGTAGTCAATACACATCCTCATACTACCATCCTTCTTCTTTCGCGAACAAGATCAGAGCACCCAAGGAGAGTTACTGGGTCTAATAAACCCTAAATCGAGCAACTCCTGCAATTGCTCCATCAGTTCCTTTATCTCGGTCGGAGCCAATCGATACGGCGCCTTAGCAATAGGTTGGGCACGGGTATCAAATCAATCTGAAACTCGATGTCGCGGTTCGGTGGCACACCTGGTAAATCTTCTTGAAACACGTATGGGAATTCACACATAACCGGTACATCAGACAATTGTGGTGTTGGCGTATCCATATCCTTTACGTTGGCCAAGTAGGCACTACATCCACACCTCATGAACTTTCCCGCCACCACCATTAAAGTCACCATCGGAATAGTCATAACATGATTACCGTAAATATTCACCGAACTACTGTGAATTGCTGTCAATCGAAGCATTTTCTTGTGACACACAATGTTCGCCTGATAGTCCGCCAGCCAATCCATTCCTAGGACTACATCAAACCCCCTAACATCATCATGAACGGTCTAATAGGAAACTTATGACATTTTAGTTCTATGTCACAACCTTCTATCAGATCAGAAATCCTGGTAGACTTACGTACGGTAGTTTCTACATCTAAGGGCTTATTAATACTCCTGCTACTAACAGGCAACTTATCACAAAAAGTAGCAGAACTGAAACTCCTACTAGAACCTGAATCAAATAACGCAGAAGCCATAGTTTGGTTTACTAGAAACATACCTGACAAATCGCGGTCCGTCCTAGCATCCTGTTGTGTCATCATGAAGGCTCTAGCACTTGCCTTCTACCCTTTAGTCCCGAATTTCTTCTTCCCTCCAAAACTCTTCGCCCTTTGCTTCTTGCATTCCTTGCTCATGGGGCCCTCCCCATCACAGTTAGAACACATTGCCACCTTACACTCTCTTGCCATATGGCTAGGCTTTCGATAATTAAAGCACACATTCAATCCCCACTTACACTCACGAATGTGCTATCTTCCACACTTGCTTTCTTGTTGTTTGCTGGGGCACCACCCTATCCAGATCTCTTCCCGTTCCAGTTCCGGTCACCACCACCGTTCTTGCTCTCCTCAGCCACCATCACTTTCCTTTCATCGTATGGCCTACCCGCCAAATCAACCACTGACCTGAATGTGCGTGGTCGGGTAGTGATCATGTGCCTGCAGATATCTACTGACAATCCCTGAATGTACCTTTTGATCATTCATGAGCAAGGTGTCACCTGATTCGGCACCAGTCATGCCATCTCATTAAACTTGGTGGTGTATAATTGGTGTGTCATGGTTCCTACCTCTACCTATAAGAACTCCCCCTCCATTTTATCCAACTCCCTATGAGGATAGAACTCCTCAATGACTAGTTTCTTCAGCTCTATCCACCTCATCTTCTCGATAGCCCTGCTACCCTCAACTTGAATAATATTGTCCTATGAGCGTAGCACTGAGCCACTAAAGGAGTGGGTAGTGAATTTGACCTTCTGATCCTCCCGGCACTCGTGGATATCCAGGACAAGTTCCATCCCTCTCACCCACCAGTGAGCAGTAGCAGTAATGCCATCTCTGTCAAAAGTCAGGAGCTTGCATCTTTGAAATGCCCCGTAGTTACAGCCTCGTGCTAACTCAGGCACGGCTCTTCTTCCTCCTCCTCGTCAGATGAGCTGGCGTGATTTCTCGTCTATCCTACTCCGTAATGACTAGGATCACGTCAGGCTGATTTTACTGCTTAGATCAAAGCCCTACTAATGTAGGTGAATCTTTTGTGACCTATTTGTCATACAATTTCTAAGAACATAACATAGTGTTAAAAAGAGAGTTGATCAGATTCCTTCCTAACATACTATTAATTTTAGAAAACCATAACAATTATTGTAGATTTCTCAGACTAATAAAAGGGAACCCGTAAATGATTAGAAAGTTAAAGCGATATGATTTTTAATAAACATTTCTAGTTTATTAGCCATTGATTTATTATGAAGAGCGGTTTTGCAAATGAAAGTTGATCATACGTTTTTCAAACGTGAATGACAATCACAATCACAAACATAAGTTTATAACTTCCCATTCAAATGTAGATGCTACACATCAAAAGTTTTCTCAATACCACCATAACATTCATATAACATACATCGCACCACTATTTCATCACAAATTACATAAGGTTCTCCGAATTAGGATGATAATAAGAGTTTAGCCCATAATGAACTTGAACATAACAAAAGATAACAAAGAAGATAGATATGAAATCATTGGTGAATGGAACAATCAAATATATAATCCACAACGGACAAGATTTAGACAATCCTGAGCTTTTTCCAAATGTTGTATGCATCCCCCGAGCCTCCAAACGGTCTTGAAGACTCAATTCCCGAGAGAATTATGTAGAGTAACTCTCCGACCAAAGCTTGCCAAAATGGTGAACTTAGGGGACAATACTTTTTGTCCTGTCAGATGTCCAAACATGGGGATGTGTTAATTAAGCATGAGGGTGTGTTCCGGGCAAGGCATGCGGGCGTTCATAATGAGGCACAACCCCATGCTTGGACTCCAATGCTCAGATTACTTCAAATTCTTGTCGAATATGCTTCTTTTGCCCATCTTGCCCATTTAAACACATGCAAACACAGTTTAACACTTTTAAGTACATAATCATCATTTTAAGGGAGATATTGAGATGTAATGGACATGCTTTTTATAGAACTTTTATGTATAATTGGAGCACATCAAGCATCCCCACACTTGAACTTTGCTTGTCCTCAAGCAAAAATCATTTAAAATCACAATTCCACCAAAAACCTAATAAATCAACTAAAAAATATGTTTTTCGGGAACTACGCAAGCAAATATTATTTTATCCAAAGGTAAACATTTTAAGCATGTGTAAAATGATATCCTAACAAGCAACATATTAGTTAATAAAGATTACTATCATGTAAAAATCCACACTTCTCACAAGATGCACTCACACTCGGCTAAATATATGAAGTCATAATTAAGATTAAGTATGACTAGTGCACTCAATTGCCTAGTATGAATACGTGTGAAATCATATGCTTGTTAAGGGGTCAAATCTCCACCTACTTAGATATTTACTTGCATAAATCATTAGATCTTTGATGGGTTGTAACTTGGCTCTGTCTCGGGTATGGAATATTTCGAAAAGGTGACTAAATGCTAAAGACGAGAGTCTTAGCTTATTATTCTAACATAAACTACAAGAAAAGCACTAAAAGGTTCCCTATACAATACATTTGGTTCCCTATATGGTCTCAGGAAAGCTCTATTAATCATCAGATATCAAATCAATTGAGATTTTGGTGATTTCATATTGATTTCATGTTGAAAAAGCTTTTCAGATTCATCCAGCGAAACTACCAATTCATCTAGCAAAACTATGCTAATCTTCCGGCGAAACTACCAGTGTTTTCCACATTGAAATTGTTTTCAGCATTCCAGCGAAACTAGTATCATTGGATGAAAGTTCAACAGTGCTTGTGTGCATATTACAAGCGAAATTGTTGTCGAAAGTACCATTGAATGAAAGTCCATGTTTGTTTGGTGTGAAATTGTTGGCTAAACGAAGCAATTTCATGCATTTGGCTAGCGAAACTGTTGCTGAAATTGTTTGTGAAACTATGGCGACTCAACGAAACTAGTCCTCTCTGCGAAAACCTTCTGCGAAACTACCATTTTTCTATGAAATTAAGTTTTCTTCAATAAAACTAGTATGTCAAAATTCCTTCTCTCACCGTTGTAGATGTTGAGAGTGTGGCTCCCAACAGACCTCTAAGACTCATAAACAATGATAACTTCGAAGATTGAAAGAGATGTCTCAAAGCCTTTTTCTTCTAAACCGACCATAATTAATGGGAATCTATTTGGTCGACACATGCCAACTGTCACTGTTGGTGATGTTGTATCTCAAAACAAGGACCCAGCCACGAGAAGGATCTACAGTTGAATGATCAAGACCAAAAAGCTTTTGGAGCATTAACTCTATGTCTTGCACGAGACATTTACAATCGATTCTCTGAGCATAAGAATGCAAGTCTCTCTTTGATACTTTGTGTGAGTTCTATGATGGCAACGATGAGCTGGTGAAAGACAAGAGTATTCAAGCTGAGAAGGAATTCAACACCTTTGTGGGATACATGAACAAGAATCTCACGGATCTCACAAATTGTTTTCTGACAGTTTCAAGCACACTGAAGAAATGCGATGAAAAACTTTCCAATAGTGAGCAAGTCAACAGGTTGCTAGACTCTCTTCCACCTCAGTGGAGCAAGCAGGAAAGAGGTTTCATTGACAACAAGCTTATAGATATCATCAATAAGCTTAAATCCTTCGAGTTACACATGAAGGGTAGAGTGAATACTAGTGATCCCTACATGTGGTTTCACTCAAAATGTTGCATTATTGTCTTCCGTCGCAAGCTCTCCAATGCAAGCATCTGGTCAAGGAAGAATGAATACTGGTGATTATTGTAGATGTTTTGGAAGTGCTAGGAGATATCAAGCTCACTTGAAAGCAAATGTTGAAACTTCAGTTCCATTTGAGGCAATGGCTCTTTTTGGTATGTTCGTTCAGAGTTCTGAAGCTTTAGTGGCGGGGGAGTTGAAAGTCAAGGGATGATGATGGAGGATATGTATGAGGTGTACCCTAATGATCTTGAACAGACTGACATTCAATGGCAAATGGTAATGTTAACCCTTAGAGCCCAAAGGTTCATCGACTGCACTAGACGAAAGAATTTCGAAGGTCAAAGCTCTAACTCCAAACTTGGATTTGATAAGTCTAAGCTGAGGTGGTTTAATTGCAAACAGTTGGGACACTTCAAACATGAATGTCCATTGCCAATCATCATTGATTCTAGTAATTTAGGAGTTCCATGACTAGTTTCAATCAGGAGTAAAGAAGAAATGATTCACAAGAATGAGACAAATTTGATTTTTAAATTTGATTGGAATACTAAAGTTGAAGAGACGAGAGAAGAGATTATCCAAGCACTAGTGGCTAGGATTTTGTAAAAAAGTGGAAGGTGAACTATAACGATAAATTCGATCCGTTCAATGAACTTAGGGATGAAACTGAAGTGTTTGTGAAGTTGAAGGAGGATGAGAGGCTGAAAGAAAGTAAAGTTGATGAGATGAGGAAGGAAAAAAGTCAACCCACTAAGCAAGAAAAAGAAAAAGATGATGCTGCTAACACTATCGAGAAAAGAAAGTTGAGCACTCCGGTGTGCCAATGCGAGAAAGGTTTAGCAGTAGAAAAGATGGTGATGGGACTTTTTTATGAGGTAATTCAGGGTATATGTTCTTTAGCATGTAAAATCAGGCTATTTTGGGTTTATAAAGCTAATCGTTTATTAATTGATAATGAGAAAGATTTAAAATGAATTTATGAGGAATTTAAAATAAACATGTCTAAATATTTTGTTAAATTGAACAAGGCTTTTAAGAAAATGATCACTGAAAACGCATAGTTTTGGAAAGAAATGTTAAGATTAACACTTTGTCTGAAAGGGTTGCTCTTACTAAATATGAAACGAGCAAACTTCAGTTAAATCTTGATAAATGGACAATATTGGGGATGAAACATGATGACTTATGTAATCTCAAAGGGGGGCTAGGATTAAAACAAGTTTAGGATATGAAAATGCTAAGGTTTATCCTCCTCCTAGTACTTACTGCTATTCTCCTATGCCTATTCCTCATTCTTCTAATGATTTGATCAAAATAGATACTAATACTATGTCTACAGGTTTAGAAGGTGTGAACTTTAAGCATGTTCATGAGGACTACGATTATGGACCGACTAGCGAGCTTGGATGCACTAGTCTTAGTACACCTGAATTTCAGCATTCTATCTTAGATCATAAATCTAGTTTAAATTATGTTTTAGTTTCTAGTCAATCTGTAACAGACGATGTCTCATCTTGTTCTAGTGATGTTTATGTTTCTTCTTTAAATTTTGTGGATTGTAATGGTGCTATCTTTTCTGATTGTGTTAATAGTGTGAATGATTCCACTGTAAAGAGTAATGAGGAAAATAAAAAGTAATTGTTTTGAAAAATTCTTTTCTTAACCTATTACATCTTTTACCCTAATGAATATCTCTTTATCAAATGAAAGGGTAACGTCATCATCTGAAGCTAGTACTACATGTATTTCAGATGACAATTCATCTTCTTTTGTAAATAATCATTCTTTTTCAAATAAACACATACATAGAGACATGTATGAGACATATAGTGACATTGATTCTAGATTATTTGAATGTGATGAGGAAATATACATTGATAAAATTTCTACCTTATAGCATATTAGACCTAGATTATAACCATACTATTTCCGACGTGCTAAAGATGATCATGTAGTTAAGGATTGTCCTGAGCATCATCATAGACATGTTAATAGGAATTCATTTGGGAATAGGTCAACTTAATTGGTTAATAATTTCTTTTGTAAGAAACTTGTCTCTTCTAAACCCAAAGTTGTTCAAACTTGGGTTCCCGTTTCACCTAGTTAACGTATTCTTTGATATTTTTCGCAATGGTCGTCCACTAAAGTCGTAAACAGTGTATGGCATGTTGATAGTGGACTCTCTAGATATATGATGGGGCTTAAGAATTATTGACCAATTATCGGCTAATAAATGGAGGCTATGTCGCATTTGCTAGCGATAAGAAAGGAGGAAAACTGGTTGGACAAGGAGAGGATTCCAATGGTTCTCTTACTCTAGAGAAAGTCAACTATGTTCCCGAACTTGCTTTTAATCGGCTAAGTGTCTCCTAGATATGTGATAAAGACATTCCAGTCTTGTTGAAGTCCAATGAATGTCCTTTTCTTAAATCAGAGATTGATATTCTACAAGAGATGGTATTAATGAGAGCTCGAAGAAAGAATGATACATATCTTCTTGACATGGGTTCAAAGGACTCAACGTCTACCATCACTTGCCTTTTATCCAAAGCTTCCACTTCTGAGACTTTCTTATCGCATCGCAAATTAGGCCACATTAATTTAAAAAATATAAACAAATTAGTTAAAAACAATCATATGAGAGGACTACCTTTAAAATATTGTTCAGTGGTTGAAAAATGCATGGCATGTGCCAAGGGAAAACAACATAAGAAACCACATAAACCAAAAATTGAAAATAGCATATCTAATCCTCTCGAGTTGTTACATACTGATTTGTTTGGCCCAATCAGTGTTACATCAATTGCTAAAAAAGCTTTATGTCTTGTAATAACAAATCATTTTTCGAGGTACTCTTAGATGAGATTTCTTGCCCACAAGGGTGAGAGGATGCTAAGGAGTTGCAGAAGTTAGATCTTTCAATCGAGACAATAAGCAAGAGGAATATGGAGATCAGAAGTGACAACGGTACTGAATTCTGAAATCAAATCTTTGATTCGTTCTATGCTGCTAAGGGAATTTTAAGATAGTATAGTACTGCAAGGACTCCTTAACAGAATGGTGTGGCTAAAGGAAATAATGCCACCCTCATTGAAGCTGGTCGAACAATGTTGATTGAATCTTCCTTACCCATCATCTTTTGGCCTGAGGTGGTGAATTGTGCTTCATACGTTCTGAATAGGGTGTTGATAGTCAAGGAAAACATGAATACTCCTTATGAACTGTTTCATAAGAGAAAGCTTTTAACATTTGGCTGCTCGTGCACATTATTGAATACTCAAGCGCAGAAGATGAAATATGGTGTTGTGTCTGATGAATGTTACTTTGTCGGCTATTCTTCTTCTCAAAAAGCTTATGGGGTATATAAGAAGAGAAAACGTATTATATAAGAGTCCTTCTATGTTGATTGGCAAGAATCTAATACCTCTGATGTTCGATCTGAACCAGCATGGTTCTTTGACTCCGAAACGATGTTTAACTCTTTTAATCTTCTAGTTTTCAACGATGATGCGTCTATCTCCAATGTTCAAACAAATATCATTCATCCGACTCCATTACCTGTCATCCGTCATGCCCCTCCCACCACATGTGCAAATGATGCTACATTAGTTGATATTGAATGTTCTTCATCATCATTTGACCTTCCATCTCCACCTGTTTCGACATCCCTTCCCTCATCACATACATCTACCTTATTTCAGCCGGTATCACCCATCTCTCCCATTGACTCTACTTTACCATCAACCTCCCCTTCATCTACCTATTAAAAACCATTAGCCAACGGTTTTCAAATACCATACCCATGCCAACTGATTTCAAAACCTTGAAAGATCATCCATATGATATCATTATAGGATCTATCAGCCGTGCAGTTTGAATGCGAAGTCAATTGGTTTGATTAATGTTGTCTACTCTCTTGTTTTTTTATCCCAAATCATCCCAAAAAATGTTCATGCAACTCTTTAGGACGCTTGCTGGGTTGAATCGATGCAATTAAAGCTGCAACAAGGTAGGAAACTCAATGTATGGATCCTAGTTGATCTTCCACCAAACAAATGCCCAATTGGCACGAAATGGGTGTTCAAGAACAAATCAGATGACCATGACATTGTGGTAAGAAATAAGTCCAAAATGATGGTCCAGGGCTTTGCTCAAGAAGAAGGGATTGACTACACCAAAGTCTTGGCTCCTGTCGCCCATCTTGAAGCCATCAGAATATTTCTGGCTCATGCCGCCCTTAAGCAATTCAATGTCTATCAGATAGATGTCGAATTTACATTCCTTTATGGAGACATTAACGAGGAGATATATGTGTTTCAACCATCAGATTTTATGGATCCCGACTTTCCTTATAAAGTTTACAAGCTTGATAAGTCCTTTTGTTGTCTTCATCATGAACCTCAGATCTCGTATGAGACTTTAACACAATATCTCTTAAACAATGGTTTTTCTCGTGGCACCATCGATATAACAATATTCAAGAAGCAAATGGATGGTGAGATGCTAATTGTACAAGTCAATGTTGATGATATTATCTTCGGCTCCACCAATCCAAAGTTGTGTCGGGAGTTGAGGAGGTAATGCGTAGTCGCTTTGAATGAGATGTGGGGGAGATGTGCTTTATACTTGGACTGTAGGTTGAACAAAAGCCAAAGGGAATTTTCATTCATTAGGAGAAGTATATTAATTTTTTTGAAGAAATTCAAGATGGATGACGCTTCTTCTAAAATGACTCCGTTTACTACTCAAACATGGCTCACTCCTGATGAGAACAAGAGACCTGTTGATCCTCATCTCTAAAGATCGATGAATGGTTCCTTTATGTATCTTACAGCAGGTCACCCTGACATCACCTTTGCTGTAGGATATTTTGCGCGATACCAATATGCCCCGAAAGAGTCTGATGAAAAGGATGTAAAACAAATCTTTTGTTATCTTAAATGCTCTTCTCGTTTAGGTTTTTGGTATCCTTATGGTGGGAATTCTGACTTACATGCCTATTCTGATAGTGCTTCTAATGGATAATGGTTAAACACAAAGTCAGTTACTAGTTGCTATCAATACTTAGAAAATTGTCTACTCTCATGGTAAAGCAAGAAACAAACCACTGTTTCTCTCTCTACGGGAGAAGCAGAATACATTGCTCCCTCCAGCCGTTGTTCACAAGTGCCCTGGATACAACACCAATGATTAACTATGGGATCAACTTTCTCCATACATCATTGTTCTCTGACAACGAAACTGCCATTGGCATCGCCAAGAATCCTATTTATAGGCTAAAAAGAATCCTATTTATAGGCTAAAAATATTCTGATTGTCTATCAATCATCACCTCACATACGAAGTTTTCTATTCTATTTATAGGCTAAAAAGATGCCTTTTACAAAATGACTAACCTACCCCTGACCTATACATCGGAACTAGCCTAATCTTGATGAGTATTTCTTTTGTTCATCCGTATTGACTAATACAGATATGTTGATCTTGATCAACGTTTCTTCTTTTGTCTTCAGCATTAGTGTTTGGTTATCCACATTGACAAATGTGGATAAACAAACATTTATGCACATTTGTTGCTGGGCATCCGCATTAGTTAATGCAGATGTACAAAATTTGTCAGCATTTCTTTTATTCTACCCGCATTTGTTAATGCAGAAGAATAAACACTAGTCAACATTTGTTCTATGTCTTCCGCATTTACAAATGTGGTTAGCCAACACTTGTCTTATATGCAGATTCTTCATCCGCATTAATACTTAGACTTGTGGGATTACCAGCAGATCAGCCATCACCTACCAATTGAATTCGCATGTTTGATCCTTTCAGGGTCTAACAATATGATCCTTTGGGGGAATATTGTTGGACCCTAAAAGGATCATACATGACAATTCAAGTTATGTGTTGATCGTTGTTCTATTGGAAATCCCACAAGTCTGATAACCAATGCGGATGAAGAATCTACAAAGAAGAATAAAAGATAAGGGTCGTCTAAACGAATTTGTATATGCGGATAACATAAGGGAAATGTTGACAAGTATTTGTTCTTCCGCATTAACAAATGCCGATAGCCGGAACCAGTGCTGAAAAGCATTTCTACATCTGCATTTACTAATGTGGATGTCCGGCAACAAACGCGCTTAAGTTTTTGTTCATCCCATGTGTCAATGTTGATGACCACATAGTAATGTTGATGTACTAAAGAAATGTTGATGAATATTTTTGTACTTAGACTTGTTCTCTGATGTATAGGTCAGGGCAGTTTAGTGATTTTGTAAAAGGCATCTTGTCATCCTATAAATAGAAAAGAAAACCTCGTATGTGGGGTGACTATTGATACACATTCTAGACAATTGGAATACTTTTTAGTCTTATGTTTACAAGGTGTCTTGTTACTGTTTAATGCAAAAACCCTAGCATTCATTGTAACCGATTACCTTCATTAGTACAAACAACGTTTATGAGTATTTCTTGCATTCAATGTTCCTTAATTGTTTTGTTCCACCTTGCAATCATTGACTCAATCATCATATTCGGTCCTTATCAATTCACATCAATAGAGAATATCTTTCTCAAACCCAATCAAAGATCATTGTTGATCATGTTCAAGTTACAAGAATTCAAAAGTGTTGTTAAACACTATATATATCTTTGAGTATCTTGAATTATTAACAAGCGATTAAAATGCTAAATGTATAATCTTTGGTTTTTCAAGCAAGAAAATGTTAAACCTATGTTTAATCAAAGGTTTATAAAGAAAACCATGCGTGCTTGAGTCAAAATTTCATATCTCAAAAAGTCAACCGCACCCTCACGTTTTAGTTTCTCTGGACAGCATGACTACACAGTTTCGCTGAAAAACCATGAACTTTCGTTGAGTTTCATTGGACTATCGGTACTTTTGCAGTAAGAACTGCGAAGGTAGCGAAGAGTCTCAATCAAATAAACCCACAATGTTGCCACTAAATCTATATTAATCTATGGTCCCGAGTTTGAAACTCACATGCGAACATGAATCAACAGTCAAACAAGAATCAAAAGCACATGAACTCAATATCACATGAAAAGGCTACGAACAAACCTTAAAACGAAAAAACTCTCGAATGTGCGAAAATGAGAAAACGATTTCTCAAATTGACTTATATAGCACATAGTTTCATAGCCAAAGAAACTATAGTTTCGCCCAGCAAAGATGTAATTTCTCCTTGCGAAACTCTGGTTGAAACTGACCATGCAATGCGCGAAAGAACCAACGAAGCTACAGTTTCACCGTGCGAAACTACTAGTGAAATTATAATTTCGCTGGAAACCTAAAAATGTAAAAAATTAAATTTATTTCCCTTTCGTTAGAAAGAGAAAATAAAAGTAAAAATTATTTAAAAGGCAATTGAAACAAAGTAATCAAAATAAAACAAATCAAAAGAAATTTGCCCCACAAAACCACACCATTCTTCATGTATGGTTCTTTTTAAAAAAAAAACAAAATCAAACAGTATAAAAGGATATGAACGAGAAGTTGAAAAGATCTTCTAGAGAGTTAAAGTTTGGTGGGATTGTTATATACTCGTCCTTTTAAGTCCGTGCCTTCTTTTTTCCATCCGCATTTGTCAATGCGGATGACAAAACACTAATGCTAAAGAAAAAAGAAGAAATGCCGATCAAGTTCAACACATCCGCATTAGTTAGTGCAGATGAACAAAAGAAATGTTAATGAAGACTTAGACTAGTTCTAATGTATAGGTCAAGGGTAGTTTAGTCGTTTTGTAAAAGGCATCTTGTCAGCCTATAAATAGAATAGAAAACCTCGTATGTGAGGTGATAGGAGGTGACGGTTGATAGACAATCAAAATATTTTTGTTTAGTCTTATGTTCTCATAGTGTATTGTTACTATTTAATTCTCAAACCCTAGCATTTTTTGTAATCAATCACTTTCATTAATACAAAGTGTATTTATGAGTATTTATTGCATTCAATGTTTATTGATTGTTTGATTCCGCCATACAATCATTAACTCAATCATCATATTCGATCCTTGTGAGAATATCAATCTCAAACCCAATCAATTAGTATCAGAGCTCTGGCACTTGGTTCTGTTTCAGATCTGGCTTGATCTAAACATAATTCGATTGATCTGGTGATTGAGTTGCTAATAAAGTGTTCTACTACCTCTACTTAGTAAGCTGCAGAAATCTCTTCAATGGTCACTGTTCAGTTGTACTCATCTTCAAGAACAAACCCATGAATAGTAATTACAACATAAACATAAACATCTTCCGGTCTGGTTCCACATAAAACTATTTGGACTATTTGGACTAAATAAAACTTAACAATCAAACTAAGTATTATTCAACAAGGATAAACAAAGATAGGTAAAATGGATTCACACAGTTTCTTAGAACTTGGTCATACTCCAAAGCCACCCATGCTTAAACACAAATCTGAGTTTAAGCAACGCAAAATCAGATTCATGAACTATATTACAGGTGTAGATCTAGACTACTGGATTTCAATATGCAAAGGCCCACACATTCTGGTGACTCTTTCTGTTGATCAAGCTACAATGTACAAAACCACAAGAATTCCTATTAAGGTTTTCACACTTGATGATGATGGGTACAAAAAGATAAAATTTGATCTCAAAGCTTATTCTATACTCACTCAAGCACTGAAAATGGATGTACTAATAAGATTAGAAAAAATGTGTGAAGGAAATAGTGAAGTTGCTGAAATTATCAAGGATAAGCTTGTTAATCAATATGAAACCTTTCATCACTCCAAGGGGGAGTCAATCTCTATATAGTTGCATAGATTTATGCAACTTGTTAATGACTTAGAGATCATAGGGATAACTTATCAAGTCAAAGAGCTAAACAAGAAGATGCTTCATAGTCTTCCAGAAAAGTTGGAAACAAAATGTGATAATGCTGAAAAACACTCTTGATCTAGAGAGTACAACCTTGAATATCATGATTGCCAATATAGAAGCTCTGGAACTTGATGAGAGAAGCCGAAATCTTGGTGGACCCAAAGTTATTGAAGCTTACAAATTCCCTACAGATACACACTCTGTAAAAAATGCTTCCAATGCTGAGGATGATGATTTTCTTTCCTCAAGAGATCAAGTGAAGATAATAGCTTTCATTGTAGCTCCACCAACTAACAAGCCATCAATATCATCAAAACCACTATGGTTCTCTACAACTCCTTTAACTACTCCTGATGATCCACGATCAAAAGAGCAAAATGTAACTTGCAATGCCATTGTTGCTAGCTTTGAAGCTTATCTGTGAGGCACACTCACTTCTGCTCATCTGATCTAGGAAGACTTGGAAGAAATGTATCCAAATGATGTGGAAGAAATGGATTTGTAGTGGTAAATGGCTATGATTGCAATGAGAGCCAAGAAGTTTTTCAGAAAAGGAAGAAAGCTTAGCCTTAATGAAAACACCAAACTTGGATATGACAAATCCATGGTGAAGTGCTTCAACTGTCGCATGACTAGCCACTTCTCTAGAGAATGTAATGCCACCTAGAAGAAACAACAATTTTCAAAGGAATTCTCAACGTCAGTCATCTCCATAACCAAGCACAAGCTTTCAATCCAACAATGTCCAACAGCAGTATGATCATCAACAACACTAACAACCTTGTCAAAATCAGCCACAACTAACTAGTCAAGCTCATGGAAGCAGTCAGTCATCTTCAAATGCTTTTGTTATCAAGCAAGATGGAGTATGTGATTGGAGCCTGTATGCAGAGGAAGTAAAGCCTCAATTCTAGAATCATGCACTCATTGCTCACATCAATGATGGTCCATCTCCCATGCCATTTGAGGTAAAATGTAACCTTTATAGTCATAAATGCATTACTGAACTACAAGGTTATCGAGAGCACAATTATAACTGGCTGACAAAATAAAAGATGAAAATGTCAAGTTAGAGATTCTTAATAGAGAAATTAAAGGCTTTGAAATCAAAATTAAATATCTCATATCTGATATTGAATAATTGTATGGTGAGAAGTACACTCTTGCAGCTGAGAATGAGCAACTAACCTAAAAGTTAGCTCAATCAAAAGCTGAACAAACACTTACTGAAGTCAAAGTTGAAAAGTTTCATTTTCTTTAGTCAAGCTGCAAGAGATGCTTGAATCATAATAGGATCCCAAGAATATATCTGGGATTGGTATAACTCTTGTTCTCCACCCTACAATGACAACTACACTGTCATGCCTGAATCTGTTACACTTAAAGCGCAAACTGAACCTAATACTATTGAACCAAAAACAATAGTAAAACAAGTCACAAATCCTTAAAACAAACCAAATTTTTACATTGAAACAAATAAGGAGAACATCAAATTATATCACCCAATTAAAATCAAGGAGTGTTCAGACAAGACAGTGAATGTCATTAAACCAACAAGCGCAATAAAGGCCATTGTGCCCTTTGTGAAATTTATACCTGCTATTTTTAAAACGAAAGAAGAAAATTGTGAAGTCAGTGAAACCTTCTTCTGAAAGCATTATGATAATGAGATTAAGTTATAAACTGTGAAGTCAGTGTTCAGAATATTATAAACTGGCTGACAAAATAAAAGATGAAAATGTCAAGTTAGAGATTCTTAATAGAGAAATTAAAGGCTTTGAAATCAAAATTAAATATCTCATATCTGATATTGAATAATTGCATGGTGAGAAGTACACTCTTGCAGCTGAGAATGAGCAACTAACCTAAAAGTTAGCTCAATCAAAAGCTGAACAAACACTTACTGAAGTCAAAGTTGAAAAGTTTCAATTTTCTTTAGTCAAGCTGCAAGAGATGCTTGAATCATAATAGGATCCCAAGAATATATCTGGGATTGGGTATAACTCTTGTTCTCCACCCTACAATGACAACTACACTGTGATGCCTGAATCTGTTACACTTAAAGCGCAAACTGAACCTAATACTATTGAACCAAAAACAATAGTAAAACAAGTCAAAAATCCTTAAAACAAACCAAATTTTTACATTGAAACAAATAAGGAGAACATCAAATTAGTTCACCAATTAAAATCAAGAGTGTTCAGACAAAACAGTGAATGTCATTAAACCAACAAGCGCAATAAAGGCCATTGTGCCCTTTGTGAAATTTATACCTGCTATTTTTAAAACGAAAGAAGAAAATTGTGAAGTCAGTGAACCCTTCTTCTGAAAGCAATTATGATAATGAGATTAAGTCACCAACGTTCAACGATAACTACTGTGTGCTCACCACACGTATATTCAAGA
Organism: Flaveria trinervia; assembly: GCA_025506515.1. NCBI lineage: Eukaryota > Viridiplantae > Streptophyta > Magnoliopsida > Asterales > Asteraceae > Flaveria > Flaveria trinervia. Next base: position 23,184,618 of record CM046443.1, read on the forward strand.
CCTAACGAAACTAACAGAGTTTGGTAACGGAAAATTACCGGATGCCGTATTATCCCCATGTTGAAAGAAGTTTTGTCCCGAAAATTGCATTACATGGTTGTGCTACATCCATGGTTTACTACTTTTGCATAATGAAATCGAGTGAGTTGTCACATCATCCCCATGTTGAAATAACTTTCATCCCAAAATTTACTCAGTACCTTCTCCGGCTATTACCGTTGTTTCAAACAGATGAGGATACTTGAGCTTCATCTGATCCTCGCGTTCCCACATGAATTCCGGTCCACATTTTGAGTTCCAACAAACTTTGACTATAGGTATCTTGCTTTGCTTAAGAGTCTTGACCTCACGATCCATTACTTCAATGTGCTCTTCCACAAAGCGTAACTAATCACTGTCTGTGTAGGCATAGAGATTGACAACCGCCAGAAGTGGACTTTCTGTTGAAGTTGCATCCTCCATAATCATTGTTTGTGTAGGCGTAGAGATTAACTTTCCTTCCTTTAGATACCATAACCCACAAGCTGCCTGGCCCTTCAATATCTAAATATCCTCTTGACTGCATTCACTTGTGATTCTTTTGGATCAGCTTGATATCTGGCACACACACAAACACAAAACATAATGTCAGGCCTACTGGCTGTTAGATACATAAGTTAACCTATTATTGATCGATAGTTAGTCTAATCCGCTGATTTGCCTTCAGGGTCAGGTCCAATCTTCACTCTAGTATCCATAGGAGTTCTGATAGACTAACAGTGAGCAAAGTGGAATTTCTTCAACATGGTTTCCACATATTTTGATTGGTTGATGAAGATTCCATCTGCTGTTTGTTGGAATTGCACCCCTAGAAAGAAGGTGAGTTCCCCCATAGCACTCATTGGAACTTTGAATGCATAAGATCTTCAAATTCTTTGCAGAGTTGCTTGTTTGTCGAGCCAAATATAATGTTATCCAAGTAGATCTCGATTAACAACATGTCTTTCCCTCTTATTCTTCTGAAGAGAGTCTGATCAATCTTTCCTCTTTCATACCCATGTTCAAGAAGAAAGTTGTGGTTGGAATGGTGTCACTAGCTATAATTACATCAAGATTGGAGACATTCAGTTCATTATGGTCAGAGGCATATTCATCTTGTATTGTGGTTGAATTATGAAGATTGTCAACTTCTGTTTCAGTACCTGCTATATCCTCAGCAACACTGAGATTGCTCGCATTATTTGATGTACTTTATGTTTCTACTGGATGAGAAGCCTGTTTTTTGATTTCTGATCTCATCTGACAAGTCATCTGAGTGAGATGGTACCAGGCTGGGACCTTCTTCAGAAGAAACACTAAGGTTTTGAGATAGTTGTCTGATGGGATCAGCTTGAAGAGGAACATCTTCATTCATATGTTCATCAGATGTATGTGGAATCAATGGATAATTATCTCTTCTTTCTACCATTGATGAAGTATCACCTGAATGTATATTTCCCGCATCAGACAAGTGAAATTGGTCAAATGATTTTGTAGAAGTGTCAATATCAAACAACCAATCAGGACCATTTGTAGATTTGGGAAACAAATGTTCTTTGAATTGAACATTTGTAGATTCGTCAATGATGTTCAGTCTAGGATTGAACACTCTATAAGCCTTTGAGACAGAAGAATAACCTACAAAGAATCCTTCATCAGACTTGGATGAAAATTTTACCAAATGATCACGGGTGTTTAATATTGAGACTGGACAACCAAATGATTTGAGAAATCCAATAAATGGTTTCCTATGAAAGATCAGTTCATAAGGTGTTATGTTACTTTCTTTAACAATTAGAGTTTGATTTTGCACAAAGCACGATGTGTTAACTGCTTCTGCCCAGAAGGTGATTGGCAGTTTAGCCTCTGCTAGCATCGTTCTTGCTGCTTCAATCAGTGTTCTATTTCGCCTTTCAGCTACCCCATTTTGTTTTGGAGTTCTAGATGCACTGAATTGATGAGCAATGCCTTTGTTTGCACAAAAGGAACTCATATTTTCATTTTTGAACTTCGTACGATTATCACTTCTTATTATTTTGACCTTAAGATCAAGTTGATTTTCATTTTAGTGATAAATTCTTGAATGATTTGGGATGCTTCGTTTTTATGAAGTAGGAAGAACACCCATGTGAATCGAGAAAAGTCATCAATGATCACTAAACAATACAGTTTCTTTCCCATACTCATTACATGAGTTGGTCCAAAAAGATCCATGTGAAGTAACTTCAATGGAGTATTGTTACTGTTCACCAGCTTGGTTTTGTGAGACGATTTGTGTTGTTTTCCTTTGAGGCACGCTGAACATTGATCAATAAAATTGAATTCTTTTTGAGGAAGACCAATGATATGGTTTCCTTTGACTAACTTGTTCATATTTTTAAAGTTAGTGTGCCCCAAACATCTATGCCAAAGCTATGACTCATCAAATGATGCTTTAGACAAAAGACATGTTTCTTCCTTAGGTGATGCAGAACACAGGTTTAAGACATATGTATTATTCTTCCTCGGAGTCTTTAAGATAACCCATTCTTCAGGGATCTGAAATCCAGGTTTCAGAATATAGCAGTGAGTGTCTGTAAAGAGAGTGGAATATTTTTTGTTGCAGATCTGAGACACGCTTAGCAGATTGAAATTTAGTTGTTCACAGTAATTCACTCTGTCAAACCTCGGCATCCCGTTTTTTCAACCTATTTCTCACTTCTTTCTCAAACAAGTCAACATGTTCTTTGTTGCAATGTGGAATGTTAAGCACTGGTCCTTCAGGTGCAATGTTAGGAAATGATTCATTGATTAGACATTGAATGAATCTGGGATACATCAGAAACTTGTATCTTAATCCTTCTCTAGTGTTTGAAACCAGGCCATTGAATACATATGCAGACATATTGAATGGCTTGTTGGTGCATAGAGCACAAAAAGCTGCTGATGTGAGGACTGGAATGTCATTCCATCTTGTCTTTCTCTTTGACAGGCAGTGCTGGAACATATGAATAATGAATCTCCATGGTAAATCAACCAACCCCTTAACAATCTGCTTGGCTTCATAACCTCCTTCATAACCAATTTCAGCAAAAAAAGTGGTTATGTCTTCATCACTCAGTTCCAAAGGAGTATTTGCATCATCACCAAACCTTAGAAATCTTCTAACCGATTCTTCACTGATGATCAATGTGTGTTCACTGTTTATTCTCCCAGTAAGTGTTCTAAAGCCATCAGCTTCAACAACCTCAGCTGTGTTCCAGAAATACCTTATGAGATTCTCATAAATAGTTCGTCTGACTATGATGGCATATGCTATCCTTGTGGTATTGATGAATCTGATGATGTCTCTCAGCCCTTCTGCTTTTGGGACATCAGGGTTTAAATAACCGCTTATGTTATCGAGGTTGCTCCATGTAAGATTTGCCATGTAAATTGCATAAGAGACATGTGTGTTAGTTATCAGTTTTGACTTTAATTAACAAGGAGGAGTGCTTGTTAATTTTGTTGATTTTCTGTAATGGCAAATGGTGAACTTGTCATTTAACAATCGTAGTTTCAATGTTTGAACCATTCAATAGATGATGTGACTTTGACTTGTTACATATTTTTCTTTTTCATTTTGCTCTGTTTTTTGCAGTAAACATGATTATGAAGGTTTTCAATATCAGTTGAATTCCTATCAATTTGTATGTTTATTGAAGTCGAAAATGTGCATTACATCATATTAATAAGTTTGATTTTGGTGTTCTTCATTATTATCTGGTTCATTGTTTGATTTAGGTTAATAGGCCGAAACTCAAGTCTTGGTTTCAAAATTTTGTTGAAATTTTTTTTACCTTATCTTCAAAATAATTGTAGTTCTGAATCAATGACAAGAATGTTTTGAGAAGAATCGCAACAAAATATTTGAATGTTTATGATGATGATGATGATGATGATGATTGAAGATGGTGTACTGTATATTTGCACTCGTCTCATTATAAAGTCTCTCAAATTTGAAAAGTATTAAATGACCCATTTGAATTCCTTTAAATAGTCAAATAATACAATTTGAAAAACTTTATAAGTTTAAAAGCGGATACAGTCACCACTGTAGCAAATGCTGAAGGTTAATTTGTTTGACTTTTGGTCATCCGCATTTGTTGACTGTAGGAAATGCGGAAGGTTAATCAGTTTGACTTTTGGTCATCCGCATTTGTTGACTGTAGCAAATGCGGAAGACAAACTTTTGACACTGACAGTTTGCATTTGGCTACTTTTGGTCATCCGCATTTGTTACTGTAGCAGATGTGGAGGACAGTTTTTTGACTGACTGTCCGCATTTTACTACTGTTGCAAATGCAGAAGTTTTGTTTCTTATTTTTATTCTATCCGTATTAGTGCACCGTTGCAAATGCGGTAGTTAAACTTGAAACCCTTGGTTATCCGCATTTGTGTTGTAGTAAATGCGGAAGAGTAACTTGTGATTGTGTTCAACTGTAACAAATGCGGTAGAGTTGCTTGTTTTATCCTATCTGTATTTGTACACAGTAGCAAATGCGATAGAACAAAGTCAATCAACATTCGTGCAACTATATCAAATGCGGTTGACACCAGAACATTGTACTGTAGCAAATGCGATAGAGACTTGTTCATCCACATTTGTTAACTGTATCAAATACGGTAGAGTAAATTCCACATTTACTTCACACACTAATGTGGTAGATTAAAATCATTGTCCGCATTAGTTGCACTTGAAAAAAAATATTGTTACCCGCATTAGTTACATGCATGGGTTACCTTCACCCGCATTAACTAATGTACTTACCTGCATTAGCTTTTGAAATTGATCAAAAATTAATGTGATTGAATTGATTATTCATCTTATGAAGAGGTGTCCTTGATTGATTTTTCTTACGAAGTTGGCTGTTGAAGTTGTCAATTGTTGCTTGGATTGACTTGTATGTCACAATTAATATAAGTTTCCCAATTTTGACAGATCTTGGACTTATCATGCTTCTAAGAATCTGCATAAGCTGAGATATAATGGTATGATTTAATGTAACAACACCAACTAAAATTCTTTTTGTTTTATTTTTCAAAATTAAGTTAATAAACAAAAATTTGGACTTACTTAAAAAAAATTTAAATTACTCCCCTTAAAGTTTATGTCCACATTTGGAGAGAAACTTTAAAGATTTAAAACTTTTGAATATTATTTTTATTAATATTAATAATGAAGAGAAAAATCTCTTTGTTGGGATCATATCAGTCTTACATTACACATGTGCATCCTTTATGATTAAATGGGCATGATTATGAACTTGAAGATTGAAGGTATGTTTGTCCTCTTAAACCCATACCTGGTTGATATTTTGATGCAGATGACATTTATCATGTTTTGGTTGATTTATTATTCAATATGTACTCACACACATAAGCATGAAATGATCAACCCTCCTTACACAATGCATGGTAGAACTTTCTCATAACTTTTCTTACCAGGTTACTTAAGTCATGAAATCTCATTTTCACTGATCCTCATTGAGATTCTTTTAATTTGATCCTTCTTCGTGTTGATCCACATTGGGATTCTTTTCACTTCACTTTGGAAGGTGATCCATTTTGGGATTCTTTTGTTGATTCATCCAATTTTTTGATGTGTTCCACATTGGGAATCTTTTGGATCATGACATCTGCACTATGTGCAAGTTTCATCACGTCTTTGCTTAGCAAAACAAAGATGAAACATGATGTGGTGAAAGAGATTCATTTAGTATCATTACCTAGTGTGTTTAGGCTACTACACACACATAATTCAGATAGGCCAATACATACCTATATTTTGTGATAAGTGTTTCACAATTGAATGTCTTTAATTCATCATTGCATGTATCTTTTCTTCCAAGTTGAGCGTACCAACATATCTGGTAAGTCATTTCAGTCTTTTATATTTTGAAATTAAGCACAGTGAATGATATAACGACTCTAATTATATCATTTCCCACAGAATTCTTTTCTTCATTAAACTTGATTTCTTTTGTAGTTTTTTTGAGGTTTTAAATTGTTTTTGATGTTTTCATAGTTTTTACTCAAGGTCAATCAAGCCAATTGACTGAACTAGAAATTCAAACCTACTAGGTTCAAATGCCTTGGTAAACAAACCAGCTAATTGATTTTCAGTTGGTACTTGAATCAGTTTGAGTAAACCCTTTTCAGCACAGTCTCTCAAAAAATGATATCTAATCTCAATATGTGTTGTTTTTGAGTGCTAAACTGGATTATTAGTTATAAAGACAGCAGCTGTGTTATCAATAGAAATTGGTGTGTGCAAGAAGTTAAAACCATAATCAAGCATCTGGTTTTGAATCTAGAGAACTTGAGAGCAACATGCTGATGCAGCAATATACTCAGCTTCTGCTATGGACACAGACACATGTGTCTGCTTCTTGCATTGCCAGGATACTAGTCTGGGACCAAGAAATTGACAACCGCCAGAAGTGGATTTTGTGTTGAAATTGCATCCTCGATAATCATTGTTTGTGTAGGCATAGAGATTAAATTCTCCTTCCTTTGGATACCATAACCCAAGAGCTGGCTTGCCCTTGTGATATCTGAATATCCTCTTGACTGCGTTCACATGTGATTCTTTTGGATCAGCTTGATATCTCGCACACACATAAACACCAAACATAATGTCAGGCCTACTGGTTGTTAGATACATAAGTGGACATATCATTGATTGATAGTTAGTCTGATCCACTGATTTGCCTTCAGGGTTAGGTCCAATCTTCACTTTAGTATCCATAGAAGTTCTCATAGACTGACAGTCAGCAAAGTGGAATTTCATCAACATGGTTTCCACATATTTTGATTGGTTGATGAAGATTCCATTTGCTTATTGTGGACTTGCACCCCTAGAAAGAAGGTGAGTTCCCCTATAGTACTCATTTGGAACTTTGAATGCATAAGGTCTTCAAATTCTTTGTAGAGTTGCTTGTTTGTTGAGCCAAATATAATGTCATCCATGTAGATCGGGACTAATAGCATGTCTTTCCCTCTCATTCTTCTGAAGAGAGTCTGATCAATCTTTCCTCTTTCATACCCATGTTCAAGAAGAAGGGATGATAGAGTCTCATACCACTTTCTTGGTGCTTGATAAAGACCATACAGAGCTTTGTCAAGCTTGTAAACTCTATGAGGGAAATCTGGATCTTCAAAGCCAGGTGGTTGACTCACATAGACTTCTTCAGCAATCTTTCCATACAGGAAGGCACACTTTACATCCATTTGATAAACAGTAACTTTCATGGACGCAGAATATGCAAGAAAGATTCTGATTGCTTCTAGTCTGGCAACAGGAGCAAACACTTCTTCGTAGTCGATTCCTTCTTCCTGAGTGTATCTCTATGCCACTAGTCTTGCTTTATTTTTTATGACTATCCTTCTATCATGAATCTTGTTCTTGTACAGCCATCATGTACCAATAGGGTGTTGTCCTTCGCGAGGATCTATCAGCTCCCATACTTCTTGCTTCTTCAATTGGAGTAATTCTTCCTGCATTGCTTCAATCCAACTATTGTCTTGAAGTGCCTCTTTGATGTTTTTGGGTATTGTTTGACATAGAACGCAGGAGAACAAACAGATGTTTGCAATACTGGATTTGCTTCTTGTTACCCTCTCATTAAGATCACCAATAATGGTTTTAACTGGATGATTCTTGTGTATTCTTGTGGTTGGAATGGTGTCACTAGCAACAGTTACATCAAGATTGGAGACATTCAGTTCTTTATGGTCAGAGGCACATTCATCTTGTATTGTTGTTGAATTATGAAGATCGTCAACTTCTGTTTCAGTAACTGCTATATCCTCGGCAACATTGAGATTGCTTGCATCATTTGATGTACTTTGTGTTTCTACTGGATGAGAAGCCTATTTTTGATTTCTGATCTCATTTGACAAGTCATCTGAGTGAGATGGTACCAGGCTGGGACCTTCTTTAGAAGAAACACTAAGGTTTTGAGACAAATGTCTGATGGGATCAGCTTGAAGAGGAACATCTTCATTCATATGTTCATCAAATTTAGGTGGAATCAATGGATAATTATCTCTTCTTTCTACAGTTGATAAAGTATCACCTGAATGTATATTTCCTGCATGAGACAAGTGAAATTGTTCAAATGATTTTGTAAAAGTGTCCATATCAAACAACCAATCAGGACCATTTCTAGATTTGGGAAGCGAATGTTCTTTGAATTGAACATTTGTAGATTCATCAATAATGTTCAGTCTAGGATTGAACACTCTATAAGCCTTTAAGATAGAAGAATAACCTACAAGAATCCTATATCAGACTTGGATGAAAATTTTCCCAAATGATCACGGGTGTTTAATATTGAGACTGGACAACCAAATGATTTAAGGAATCCAATAAATGGTTTCCTATGAAAGATCAGTTCATAAGGTGTCATGTTACTCTCTTCAACAATTAGAGTTTGATTTGCACAAATCACGATGTGTTAACTGCTTCTGCCCAGAAGGTGATTGGAAGTTTAGCATCGGCTAGCATCGTTCTTGTTACTTCAATCAGTGTTCTATTTCACCTTTCAGCTACCCCATTTTGTTGGGGAGTTCTAGCTGCACTTAATTGATGAGCAATGCCTTTGGTTGCATAAAAGGAACTCTTATTTTCATTTTTGAACTCTGTACCATTATCACTTCTTATTATTTTGACCTTAAGATCAAGTTGATTTTCAATTTTAGTGATAAATTCTTGAATGATTTGGATGCTTCGTTTTTATGAAGTATGAAGAACACCCATGTGAATCGAGAAAAGTCATCAATGATCACTAAACAATACTGTTTCTTTCCCATACTCATTACATGAGTTGGTCCAAAAATATCCATGTGAAGTAACTTCAATGGATTATTGTTAGTGTTCACCAGCTTGGTTTTGTGAGACGATTTGTGTTGTTTTCCTTTGAGGCACGCTGAACATTAATCAATAAAATTGAATTCTTTTTTAGGAAGACCAATGACATGGTTTCCTTTGACTAACTTGTTCATATTTTTAAAGTTAGTGTGCCCCAAACGTCTATGCCAAAGCTGTGACTCATCAAATGATGCTTTAAAGAAAAGACATGTTTCTTCCTTAGGTGATGCAAAACACAGGTTTAAGACATATGTATTATTCTTCCTTGGAGTCTTTAAGGCAACCCATTCTTCAGGATCTGAAATCCAGGTTTCAAAATATAGCAGTGAGTGTTTGTAAAGAGAGTGGAAATTTTTTTGTCGTAGATCTGAGACACGCTTAGCAGATTGAAATTTAGTTGTTCACAGTAATTCACTTTGTCAAAACTCAGCATCCCGTTTGTCACACATCCTTCTCCTGTAATTCTACCACTTTCTGAATCTCCACCGAATGCCACAATAGTTCCTTGTATGTACTTGAAATCAAGAAGGAGGGAACAATCTCCAGTCATGTGTCGGAGCATCCACTGTTTGTGTACCATAGGCTATTAGACCTGTGTAGATGAACCTACAAGCAAAAAGAACTAATTAGAATAACAAACCCAAGCCATGATGGTATTGGGTTTCCTATTCCTATTCATGATTGTCTCTTCCTGGTATTTCCCTCTGAATTGTGATTTGGATGGAGGTGTTCTGGGAGATTTTTGATGATGAATTGGTCGAGTCATCTCATCAACATCTACTGAGGATTCAGATAAATAATGAAATTGTTTGTCTCTATTTCTTTGTAAAAATTTAGCCCGAATTTCATTATCAAAAGTTGGTTTTTGCTTAGGAAGGTGAAGTTTGTGTTTCATTATGAGATGACTTCTTTGACCCTTCCTTAAATCCTTCAAGTTATTTATGTCATTTGTTGATCTAGGTGTCCTAGATTGAGTATTATGAAGATGAGCTCTGACAGAGTGCATCACAGTAGATGTTTTTGAGATGGGCTTATGTTGTGGAATTATCAACCCCTTCTGATTAAAGTAACAATCAGATGTATTGTGATTGTTCATGTCACAGATTGAACAATACTTGTTGAAATAGGAATTTTTGGTGGAGTGATTGTTCATATCTCAGATAGAAAAATATTGATTGAAGAAACATTTATCTGTCTTGTGATTTAACATGTCACAAATATCACAATACATTTGTTTGTTTCATGAATCAGATTTTTCCTTGTGTGACTCAACTGATACTTTCTTTTGATGAGTCATTTTTTTCTTTAGGTGATGAATTAAAATCAGCCCTTTTAGTAGTTTGCTTCACAACACTACTTTTGTTCAGTTGTCTGGGTTGTTTCTGTTTCTTCAACCTATTTCTCACTTCATTCTCAAACTGGTCAACATGTTCTTTGTTACACATATCAAACCCAAATTCCTGCCTTAACCTTGATGACTGAGGGTCTGATGAAGCTTTATGTGTTGAACTCAGTTTTACAGGTTGTTTCTTTTTCAGTGAAACCTTTTCTGATTTGCTTGAATTTGATGGAGATATAATCTCATTATCAGAACTACTCTCATTAGTGGGTTTCACTGTCTTGACATATTTCTTTTTGCCTTGTAAAACAAATGGTATGAATTTTATAAAAGGTACAATTGCTTTTATAGGGCTTGATGGTTTCATGACACTCACTGTCTTGTCTGAATACTCTTTGATTTTGATTGGGTGACCTAACTTGATTTTATCCTCATGGTTTCAAAATAAACATCAGGTTTGTTTTGAGGATTTGTCACTTGTTTCACTACAAATTTAGGTTCTATAGTTTTAGGTTCAATTGATTCAGAGAGTGAGATAGAGTCAAGCATGACAGTGTAATTGTCATTGTATGGTGGAGGACATGAATTATACCCAATCCCTAACATGTCCTATGGATCTTTTTATGAATCCAGCATCTCTTGCAGCTTGACTGAAGACATTTGAAACTTTTTAAGTTTCACGTCAATCATTGATTGTTGAGCTTTAGCTTGAGCTAACTTTTAAGTAAGTAGCTCATTTTCAGCTACAAGATTGTATTTCTCACCATGCAATTTTTCTATGTCAGAAATGAGAGATTTGATTTTGATTTCAACCTTTTTAGTTCTGTCTTCATCATTTCTGACTTCACTTTTTCTTTATTTTATCTGCCAGTTTATAGTTGGGTTCTCTATTCATTTATGCATTTTTCAATACAAAGTATAGTTTTTACCTTAGTAGGCATTGAAGATGGTCCATCATTGATGTGAGCCATAAGAGCATGATTCTGGAATTGAGGCTTGACTTCCTCAGCATACACACTGCAGTCACATATCCCATCTTGTTTAATCACAAGGGCACTGGCAGAAGGCTGACTGCTTGGATGAGCTTGATTTGTCAGCTGTGGTTGATTTTGGTATGTTTGTTGATGATGAGAATGATGATACTGCTGTTGTTGATTATTGGAGTGATAGCTTGAGTTGGGCTGTTTTGATGATTGGCCTTGAGAGTTCCTTGGATAGTTGTTTCTTTTTGGAGCATTGCACTCTCTCGAGAAATGGCCAGTCATGCCACACTTGAAGCATTTCACCTTGATTTATCATATCCAAGTTTTGTGTTCTCATTTAGGCTAACTTTCTTCCTTTTTTGAAGAATTTCTTTGCTCTCATGGCAATCATTGCCATTTGCCACTGCAGATCCATCTTCTCAACATCATCAGGATCCCTTTCTTCCAAATCTTCCTGAATTAGTGGCAGAAGTGAATCTTCCTCCCAGATATGCTTCAAAGCTTGCAACAAAGGCATTGTAAGTTGCCTTTCGCTCTTTGATTTTAAGTCTTCTGGAGAGGTTTGATGAGCAGTGGAGACTTTAGGTGCTTGAGTTAAAGTTGATGGATGATTGAATGGTGGAGTTACAATGAACCCAGTATTGTTCATTTGATCTCTTGATGAGATAAAATCATCTTCCTGAGTGATGAAAGCAATTTCAACAGAATGAGATTCTGAATGAAAGTTGTAGGCCTCAATCACTCTTGGTCCACTCAGGTTTCTGCATCGCTCATCAAGTTCCAAAGCTTCAATTTTTGCTATCATAATGTCTAGAGTGGTACTCTCAAGATCAAGAGTATTTTTGAGCATTGTGACATTTTGCTTCAGGCTTTCAGGAGACTATGAAGCTTTTTCTTGTTAAGTTATTTAATATTGTAAGAAACACCCATAATCTGTGCAGTTGTTTTGATATGGATTCTCCTTTGGTGTGATGGAAGGTTTCATACTGATTGACCAACTTGTCTTTGTTAATTTCAGCAACCTCACTGCTTCCTTCATACATAATTTTGAGTGCATCCCAAACAGCTTTTGCAGTTCCATACTTTTCCAATCTTTTCAGCATATCCATCTTGAGTGCTTGAGTAAAAATTGAGCATGCTTTGAGATCAGTTTTGATTTTCTTATAGTCATCTTCATCCAAAGTTAAGTCTTCAATTGGTATTCTAGCAGTCTTGTAAAGTGCAGCTTGAGCTGTTGATAGAGTAACAGGAAGATGTGGACCTTACATATTGAAATCCAAAAATCAGGATCTACACCTGTAATTTAATTTCTAAACCTTATTCTCCACTCTTAAACTCAGATTTGTGTTTGAGCATGGGATGTTTAGGTGTATGACCAAGTTCAGAGTAAATGTTAGAATCCATGTTGATTTGTGTTAGTATAGATTTAGTTGATTTTAATATTGATTATGTATGATGAGTCCAACTTGTGCAAGCAGTTCTTTTGAGGTTTAGAATGAGTTCTGTAATGATTTTTTTGCTGTTTGACACGAGTATTCTTGTTGTTTACTAAGTAGAGATGATGATATCCACTACTAGCAACTTGATTACAAGATCAATCGAATTCTATTCAGTCTGTGCGCAGATCTGAAAGAGAATCGAGAGCCAAAGCTCTCATACCAATTGACTGGAGTTAAGTAAGAGTGATATTCTTAGTGTGAATTGAATACGATAATCAAGTCAATGATTGAGTGGCAGAAACAAACAATCAAAGAACATTTAAAGCAAGAAAAATATCCTCAAAATGTATTTGTATTGATATAGAAAGTTGATAAATTACAGAGAATAATTACACAAAAATTCTCTATCTATCAGCCATCACCACAGTACAAGGTTACTATTCTATTATAAGCAGAGACAAGATTCCTTTACAAAATGACTAAACTACCCCTGACCTATTACATCAGAAACTAGTCTAAGTCTTGATTCGCATCTCTGCTTGTTCATCCGCACTAACAAATGCGGATGAGATAATCTTGATCAGCATTTCTACTTGATCATCCGCATTAGTAAGTTGGTCATCCGCAGTGGTTAATGCGGATGAACAAATACTTGTGCACATTTGGTCTGTCATCCGTATTTGTCAATGCGGATGAGGAAAGTCGTGTCCGCATCTTCTTTTGTTCTTCCGCATTAGTCAATGCTGAAGAGTAACTTATTCTTCAGCATTACTATTATGTCTTCCGCATTAGTCAATGCAGTAGAGTAAACACTTGACCGCATCAGAGTTATGTCTGCCACATTAACTAATACGGAAGATAACACTTGTTATTTTCCTTGCAGATCTTCATCCGCATTACTTCTTGGGCTTGTGGGATTCCAGCTGAGCAATCATCAATTCACCCATTGAGTTGCATGTATTATCCTTTCAGGGTGCAACAAATCATGTAAGATAACTTAACATACAAGAGTATCATGCATTTATCCATGCGTATCATATTATCAATCTAGGTTATACCTAGATCATCGTACCATATTAGACCATCATACACTCATGCAAATCTCAAATAATCATCATGCTCAATCAATATAATACATCACATAAAACAATTCATACGTGAGATCTGATCATGCAGTACATGACATGTGAGGCCACCCACGACCTCACATCCTAACCGTGACAATCCTACTAAGTAGGGGACTCAGATTCACATGCGTGTATAACAATCATACTCGCATTACTAGCATACATAGTGACAACCAATTCCAAACCCAATCATGATTCTCTAAACACTAACTACTATTCATTATCAAGTATGATCATCAAACTTAAATTTCTTACATGATCAATCAAGCATCGATATAACTAATATTCATATTCCATCACATTAAGCATAATCAACAATCACTCTAACATGATCTTAACATCATAATCATGCCCAACTCATCACATCCAAAGTTCTACAAAATAAAGTTTCCCTTTTGGGAAAGTAATACCCAAAAGTGATCTAGCATCCAATTCAATCATGATTTCGACATTATATCCCTAATCAAGTTCATAGCATACATTCTAACATGTTAATCATATCCAAAACATCCAAATTCTCAAACTTCATACACAAAAGTTTCTACTTTTAGTAAGCTATGATCAACATCTCAATTTCATGGATTTTCTTGCACAATTTGATTAAACTAACATCTAAGCATTACATCTAACATCTTAGCATCATGAAATCATGAATTCGGAGAACAAAAAGTGTTCCTCTTATGGCAATGTATGAACTAGATTATCAAACCTAGATTTCTTGCATAATCCACATCATTCGACATTCATACAACCTAACTAACATCATATTAACATCTAACAATCATCAATTCATATTAATATCAAAAATTTTGAAATAGGGTTTATCAAGAATCAAAAGCTATGAACAACTTGATAAACATACCTTTAAACGTGTTTATATGGTGATTATCACTTAAAAACTACTTATACAACTTGAATTCCAATCAAAATCGACTTGTTGTTATTAATCAAAATCGTATTGTATGAGTGTGTTTCGAGATGGTTTCAGCCGAATGAGGGACAAGGGGGCTAGTGTTGGGTTTTGTCAAAGTTACCTTATTTAACATTTACCTTAAAACCCTCCCTTAATTAGGTTTTTATAATATTTAACCCTTAAAGTATTGTTTATAATTTTTAACTACAAATCACAAGTATTAGTAGACAATAATCATAACCATAAACATTTACAATAAGTCACACAACACACAAAATATATATAACACGTTGTCAAGTTATCACGTAAAATTCACAAAATAATATTTAAAATTCTGTAAATTCATGAACCAAATAATCACAACTAATAATCAACATCATTATTAGATTATGATGTTTATCGTAGAACATTATTATTAAGTCACCAACTTTCAACGACAACTAGTGTGTGCTCACGAGACGTGTATTTGAAGACCTAACCAAACTAACGTAGTTTGGTAACGGAAAATTACCGGATGTCACATTATCCCCATGTTTAAAGAATTTTCGTCCCGAAAATTGTTTTACATGGTTGTGTTAAATCCTTGGGTTACTACCTTGGCATAATGAAATCGAGTGAGTCGTCACATCATCCTCATGTTGAAATAACTTTCGTCCTGAAATTTACTCACTACCTTCTCCGGCTATTGCCGTCGTTTCGAACAGATGAGGATACTTGAGCTTCATCTGATCCTTGCGTACCCACTTGTAAAAGGTCCACATTTTGAGTTCCATTGAACTTTGACTATAGGTATCTTGCTTTGCTTAAGAGTCTTGACCTCAAGATCCATTACTTAAACGGGCTCTTCCACAAAGGGTAACTGATCATCTACTTGTATTTCCTTGAGTGGTTCAATTAGTGTCTCGTCAGATAGGCACTCGTTTAGATTTGGGACGTGAAATACATTGTGAATGCCACTCAGTTAATCAGGCAAGTCCAATCAATACGCCACCGGACCTATTCTTTCCTGAATCTCAAATGGTCCAACATATCTTGGATTAAGCTTGCCTGTCTTGCCAAACCGAGTTACACCTTTCCACGGTGAAACTTCTAGCAAGACTTTGTCACCGATTTGAAACTCCAAAGGTTTCCGTCATTTGTCTGCGTAACTCTTTTGTTTGTCTCACACCGCAAGCATGCGGTTTCGTATCTGCACTATCTTCATTGTGGTCTCATGTACCAGTTCAGGACTAGTCAATTGACTATCACCAGCTTCCGCCCAACAAACTGGTGATTTGCATTTTTGCCCATATAATGCCTCAAATGGTGCTACTTTGATGCTAGTATGATAACTATTGTTGTAAGAAAACTCAAACAACGGTAACCGAGCTTCCCAATTCTTCCAAAATCGATCACGCAAGCACGCAACATGTCCTGCAATGTTTGAATAGTATGTTCACTTTGACCATCAGTCTGCGAATGATAGGCAGTACTCATGTCTAGACGCGTACCTGAAGATTTCTATAACGATTGCCAGAAATGGGACGTAAAACGAGCATCACGATCAGAAATAATCGAGATCGGCACACCATCCCTCGACACTACCTCCTTCAGGTAAATTCAAGTTAACTTGTCCATTTTGTCAGCCTCCTTGATTGCCAAGAAGTGAGCTGACTTAGTGAGTCGATCCACAATCACCCATATCATGTCACAACTACTAGGAGTCCTAGGCAACTTAATAATAATGTCCATAGGGATTTGTTCCCACTTCCACAAGGGGATTTCAGGTTGTTGCAGTACCCAGATGGTTTCTAATATTCCACTTTAACCTTAGAGCATGACAAACATTTGGTCACGTATGTAGCTTCATCTGCCTTCATGTTAGGCCACCAGTAGTGCGCCTTCAGATCATGGTACATTTTGCCAGAGCCGAGATGTATGGAATACTTAGACTTGTGTGCTTCACTCATAACCAAGTCTCTTAGATTCCCATATAAAGGTTGCTAAAGTCTATCCATGAAATATCATATTCCATTGGATTTGACTTCTAACTATTTATCCATCTCGCGTAAAGATTCGGATCTAACGTGCTCACCTTTCAAGGCTTCCTTAATTTGCTTAGGCAAGTGAATGCTAATCATCAATTGGTGGGCACGCAATCAACGGGGTTTAGCAGTTTCCTTTCTACTCAAGGTATCTGTGACTACATTAGCCTTTCCCAGGTGGTATTTAATAGCACAGTCATAATCGCTTAACATTTCGCCCAGCATCGTTGCCTCATGTTAAGCTCCTTCTGCTTAAAGATATCTGAAGACTTTTGTGATCGGTGTAAATTGTGCACTTGTTACCATACAAGTAATGTCTCCAGACCTTCAAGGCAAAGAACATTGCTCCTAACTCCAAGTCATGAGTAGTGTAATTATTTTCATGAACCTTAAGTTGTCTCGAAGCATAAGCTATTACTTTGTGACATTGGATCAGGACACAACCAAGTCCTTGGATAGAAGCATCACAATAAACCACAAAATCATCACTTCCTTTAGGTAATGCTAATATTGGTGTACTAGAAAGTTTCTGCTTCAACAACTAAAAAACAGCTTCTTGAATCTCACCACATTATAGGTTGTTCCTTTATGGGCCAAAGCTGTGAGAAGTCGAGCGATCTTTGAGAATCCTTCAATGAAACAACGATAGTATCCAGCCAGACCAAGAAAATGCCTTATCTCAATAGGCGTCTTGGGTATCGACCAGTTCCTTACAGCCGCAATCTTTGCACCATCCACATGTATTCCCTTCTCTTTAGCAACGTGACCCACAAAATACAACACATGAATCCAGTAGTCGCACTTAGAAAATTTGGCATACAACTAGTCCTTTCTTAGTAGCTCCAAGATTGTTCCTCATGTTCCTCCTTGGTAATAGAATAAATCAATATGTCATCAATAAACACGATAACAAATTGATCAAGGTAGCATTTGCACACATGGTTCATGAGATCCATGAACACTACTGGTGCATTTGTCAACCCAAAAGGCATGACCAAGAATTCATAGTGACCATAATGAGTATGGAATGCGGTTTTGGAGATGAATTCTTTCGCGAATTCTAAGTTGATGATAACCAGATCTCAAATCAATCTTCGAATAATAACATGATCCTTGAAGCTGATTAAATAGATTGTCGAGACGAGGTAATGGGTCTGGGTTCTTGACTGTGACCTTGTTCAACTTTCTGTAGTCGATGCACATCTGGAATGTACTATCTTTCTTCTTAACAAAGAGAACAGGTGCTCCCCACGCTAATGAGCTCATTCGAATAAACCCTCTATCCAACAACTCCTAAAGTGGCGTAGATAATTCCTGCTATTCATTCGGTGCGAACCAGTAAGGTGCTCTCGCAATCGGAGCAGCTCTAAGAGTCAAATCATTCTGAAACTCGACTTGGCAATGAGGTGGTAGTCTAGGTTGATCCTTTGCAAACACTTCCGCAAAGTCATGAACCACTGGAATGTCTTTTATCTTCTTTTTCTCTTGTTCCTGGTTAGAGATGAGAGCTAATATGGCCAAGTGGCCTTGTGTAACCACTTATGAGCCTTCATGAACGATATGATGCCTATCACAGCACCACTCTTCTCGCTCTTCAACGAAAGCGTTCCCTATCTACCATGGGAATACGAATGACCTTCTCATGACAAATCACCTCAGCCTGCTTCTACAACAGCCAATCCATGCCTATGACCATATCAAAGCTTCCAAGGGCAATGGGCATAAGGTCAATGTCAAAGGTATGACCAGTGAGTTCTATCATCCAATTCTTAAGGATGTGTGTAACACAAATTCGCTTACCATCAGAAAACTCTACAACATACTTACACTCAAAAACAGAGGGCATATCACTTAAGAGGCTACAAAACTTAGTAGAGATAAAACTCATATCAGATCTACTGTCAAACAGTACAGAAGCAAAACAACCATTAACAAAAAAATATTAGTAATAGTAGTAGGATCTTTTAGAGCTCACGTGAACCCATGACAAAGGCTCTCCCTTTGGCTCCACCATTATTGCCACTATTGTTGTCACCATTACCACTGTTGTTGTTATTGCCACCAGTACCGTTTCATTCCAATTCTTTCTTAGTTGAGGACAGATTTTCTTGAAATGCCCTTCCTTTCCACACTAAAAGCAACCATTTGGTGTTCATGGGGTTGCTGAGCCTGCTGAGGTTGTTGAGGCTTCTTCATCATTTCTCCATGACAATCCTTTGCCATGGGTCCCACCTTCCCACAATGCTAGCATCAGAAAATATCACGTGCTGGTGTGGTGGTAGTTGCATCGATTGCACCTTGGATTTTTCCCCACGTATCCACTTGGTCCTTGAGATGATAAAGATGATTGATTAAAGTTATGATTGTTTTCAAACCATCTATGTTGATGTTGTTGTTGAGGTTAATGTTGTTGAGGTTGATTGCCAGATGACAATCCCTTGCTAGCATTATTTTCGCAGTTACGTTTGTTGTCGGGCACACTTGCCACAGCGCCCCACTTGGGTAACTTACCTTGCTCCAACGCTTGGTCAGTGAACGTGTGAGCCAGTCGTATAACTTGTTTAATAGTAAGGAGATTTGCAGTAGTCACCATACTCTATGCAAGTATAGCTCATCCGTTGGCTCGGTAGGTTAACCATGCTAGAACAAAGTGTAGCTAGCTCATGTGACCTAGTAGTGTAAACCTGAATGTTGGATCCATCCATCTGCAAGTGCCATAACTTAGCTTTCAGCTTTTGAACTTAATCACTAGGGGCAATATTCCTCGGTCGCCATTGTCTTGAATTCCTCCCACGGCAACTCATTTGCCATTGCCTGGCCAAGTATCTGCATTTGCGCATTTTTACCACGTGAGTGCCACACCTTCCAGTGTTCCTGTGGTGTACTTCACCTGATCCAGCATTGGACAGTTGCATTTGGCGGAGACTGACTCACTCTTCTCAAACCATCTTACAAGCCCTACTGCTCCCTCGGCTCCATTGTAGGTATGCGTCTAAGAGTCCATGAACACTGTGTACGTGCATCCAGGCGTTCTATATTCACGTGTCAGGGTATAGGAATCAAATCGAAAGAATTAATTACATAACAAAATATTCGTGTAAATGATGAGTAGTGTCACCGTTTACCTCAAAACTGTGCAGGCTGAGTGTTCAATGCCGCTTGCACGTGTTGGTTTATTAGCGCAGCTGGCTCAGCTAGGGTCATCTTCACGTTGCCGGTGCCACGTCCACCACCACACCCTCTGCCTTTGCTGTTCATATTTCACTTTACATTCACAAATACCATAATGAGTAGCATCCAACATATTAATCCGATTGAAGTATAGTAAATAATAAGAAATAATGTACAGTCACAACCATAACATTTATAACCAAAATGATAACGTATCATAAATAATTTTTAAGTAACTCACAAAATATACAATCAATGTCAAAATTCAAGTTTTCAGTTGTGTGGGAAACAACCCTTCCCACATAGGTTTAAAAAACGCTATGTAGTCAATGTCATAAGAATAAGGAGAATCAATCGAACAAAGCTAATCCATCACTGTCTCCACCGTTCGGGGCTTCTTGTAGTTCCTGCTCAGGGTCTTCATCGGAGTCTTCGGCAGGTGCAAGGTTGTCCTCAATTGTAGTGCTGCAAGTTGTGCATCCAATCCGGTTAGTCTACTCTTGACGCCCATATTGTGGAGATCCTGCTCGCCCTTACGCTCAGTAAGATCCATCACTCTACCAATCATCTTGAAATTCTTATGATGGACATCGACAACCGCTCCTCGATTATAGCCATCTTCAGCCATAGTCGAAATATATCATCCTTTAGTGTGGAGTTCTCATCAGTGAGTACTCCAACTCATTGACGTTCAGTCTCAAGTGTCATGGTCAATGCCACCACGACCGGCTCAAGGGGTACATCTAAAGATGGTAGGGTGGGTGCTGCAAAAGTTGTAGCTGATCTAGTCCTAGGTCTAGTAGTGGCCAGCTTCGAAACACGCTCTCTACGAATCATGTGATCTATACAAGCCAGGTAGTAACTCCAATCCTATGGAGAGTCGCGATCAGGTGGCACAAATGGTTGATCCCAGTCTATCTCACCATGGGGGTAAGGATATCACGGCCAGTCATACAATCATTGAGGTACAGGTGGAGGGGATTCAGAATGAGCACGCCTTTTTCCTAAAACCCGGGATGATGATGCCATGATGTAGTGCATGTGATGTATATGCTAATGAGTATATAGTAAAAGGATAAGTTATGAGTAACTAACTAACTGTGTGCGGTTATAGACTAGTGTGTATGCAACCTAGTTGCAGATAACCAATGGCTCAAATACCAATCTAGCACACCCTCAAAATCCACGTGTAGTGTTTTACCGCGAGGAATGTGAACAAACCAGGATCACAGTCAATCGTTACCAGAACGACTCCATATGCCACATTTAAAATAAAACAATCCAAAGTTCAAACATTAAAACTATGCGGAAGCATTTTATAAATAAGACCAACCGAAAGTAATAAAATGCATAACACGGAAAAAGACGTACCAACCCAAATGATTAACACTCAGAAATAAAAATAAAAAAAGATGTCTTTAAAATATAGTCTTAGAATGCATGTTAGACCCATGTAGTGCTCCTATTGGCAAGCAGAGCTAACGACCTGAGAATAGCATACTAAAAATGTCAACACAATGGTTGGTGAGTTCAAGAGTTACGTTTATCATAAATATAAACAATTGTATAGCATAATAAGTGTATTGAAATAGATTGGTAGTCTATATTCACAAGTAATAACCATAGTGATTTCACGATCGAAGTTGATTGTGTTTCGTTTGTTGCCTCCCTCACGAGTTACCACGTCGTGATGATGTTTGTGTTTAGGACAAAATTGCACCCATTTAACCTCGAGTCACACAGGTGGGGCTCGGCAAACCTAGTATTACTACCCAAGATTTCCCACTAGTTACCATTATTAACGATCCAAAAGTGTGAGGACTATTAAGCACTATGTTAAAACATTCATAACTTATAACAATAAAATAGTGTGTGAGTACAAGTATGCTACCTCCCCCAGAAGAAGGTTTATAAAATAGAGGGGTATGAACTCACCTGGTGTATTGATAATGAATAAAGAGACTCGTGATAGGTGCAAAGACAACCCTTCAAAGTTACCTAGAACACACAAGTACATAAGTATGTGTACATAGAGAAACTTAATAATTCAAGGTTAACCTAGTTGACCCGTTTGACCCGTTGGTGACATATTAGATGGAATATCGTTTAATCATGTAGAATAAGTTAACATAGAAGAGTATTATGCAATTTATCCATGCGTATCACATTATCAACCTCGGTTCTACCTAGGTCATCATACCACATTAAATCATCATACACTCATGCAAATCTCAAATAATCATCATGCTCAATCAATATAAATACATCACGTCAAACAATTCATACGTGAAATCTAATCATGCACTACATGCCATGTGAAGCCACCCATGACCTCACATCCTAAACCCTACCAATCCTACTAAGTAGGGGCCTCAGATTTGCATGTGTGTATAACAATCATAATTGCATTACTAGCATACATAGTGACAACCAATTCCAAACCCAATCATGATTCTCTAAACACAAACTACTATTCATTACCATGTATGATCATCAAACCTAAATTTCTTACATGATCAACCAACCGTCCATATAACGCAATATTCACATTCTATTACATTAAACATCATCAACAATCATTCTAACATGATCCTAACATCATAATCATGCCCAAGTCATCATATCAAAAGTTCTACAAAATAAAGTTTCCCTTTTGGTAAAGTAATACCCAAAAGTGATCTAGCGTCCAATTCAATCATAATTTCAACAATATATACCTAATCAAGTTCAAAGCATTCATTCTAACATGTTAGTCATCTCCAAAACATCCAAATTCTCAATCTTCATACACATAAGTTTCTACTTTTTGTAAGTCATGATCAACATCTCAATTTCATGGATTTTCATGCATAATTCAATTAAAGTAACATCTAAGCATTACATCTAACATCTTAGCATCATCAAATCATGAATTTCAAGAACAAAAAGTTTCCTCTTATGGCAATGTTGGAACTAGATAATCAAACCCTATATTTATGGCATAATCAACATCATTCAACATTCATACAACCTATCATCAACTTCATACTATCATCAACAATTTCAAACTAGGGTTTATAAAGAACCAAAAACTATGAACAACTTGATAAAACATACCTTTAAACGTGTTTAGATGATGATTAGCACTTGAAACTACTTGTACAACTTGAATTGTAATCAAAATAGACTTGTTCTTGATGTTATTAATCAAAATAGAATTGTATGAGTGTGTTTGTAGGTGGTTTCGGACAAATGAGGGACAAGGGGGCTAGGGTTGGGTTTTGTCAAAGTTACCTTATTTAACATTCACCTTTAAACCCTCCCTTAATTAGGTTTTTATAAAATTTAACCTTTGAAGTATTTTTTTATAAATTTAACTACAAATCACCAGCATGATTAGCCAATTATAATAACCATAAACATTTACAATAATAAATATATCACGTTCTCACGTTATCGCATAAAATTCGCATAATAAATATTTAAAATTCTATAAATTCATGAATCACATAATCACAACTAGTGATCAAGATTATTAATTAGATTACTATTCTTTATCATAGATTATTATTATTAAGTCACTAACATTCAACGACAACTAGTGTGTGCTCATGACATGTGTATGCAAGACCTAAGGGAACTATCGGAGTTTGGTAATGGAAAATTTCCAGATGTGACATTATCCCCATGTTGAAAGAATTTTCGTCTCGAATATTGCGTTACATGGTTCTGCTACATCCCTGGTTTACATCATTAGCATAACGAAATTGAGTGAGTTGTCATAAAAACTCCTCAACAAAATGCGGTAGCTGAAAGGAGAAATAGAATACTGATTGAAGTTGCAAGAACAATGCTACCCGATGCTAAACTTCCAATTACCTTCTAGGAAAAGGCAATTAACACATCATGCTTTGTGCGAAATCAGACTCTAATTATAAAAGAAAGCAACATGACTCCATATGAACTATTGTTTCAGAGAAAACCATTTATTGGATTTTTGAAGTCATTTGGTAGTCCTATCTCAATATTAAATACCCGATACTATTTGGGAAAATTTTCATCTAAGTCTAATGAAGGATTATTTGTAGGTTATTTTTCTATTTCAAAGGCATACTGAGTGTTTAATCCTAGATTAAACATTATTGATGAATCAGCAAATGTTCAATTCAAGGAACACAACTTTCCCAAATCTACAAATGGTCCTGACTGGTTGTTTGATATTGACTCATTTACAAAATCTTTTGATTGATTTCACTTGTCTGATGTAGGAAACCTACATTCAGCTAAACCTTCTTTAGGTGTAGAAAGAAGATATGACTTTCCATTGAATCCTCCGACCTCTACTAAGCAACTAAATAAAGATGTTCCACTCCAAGCTGATCCTGTCAGACAACCATCTCAAAATCAAAGTGTTTCAACTAAAGCTGGTCCCAGCTTGTTACCATCACATTCAGAAGATCTATGAACTGAGATCAGAAAACAAAGGCGAGCTACTCCTGTAGTCAAAACAGAAAGAATCTCAAATGATGAAAGCAATCAAAGTGCTTCAAATGCTGAAGCAGTCACTACAGCAGAGTTTGATTATCTTCATAACTCCCTAACAGTACAAGTTGAAAGTGCCTATCACCATAATGAACTAAATGTCTCCAATCTTGATGTAACCATTGCCAGTGACTCAATTCCGACCACCAGAATACACAAGAATCATCTAATAGGAAGCATTATTAGTGAACTCAAATGAAAGGGTGACAAGAAGCAAGTCACGTATTGTAAACGTCTGTTTGTTTTATCATGCTTTGTTTGTCAAAGAGTACCCAAAAAACATCAAAGAGGCTCTTCAAGACAATAGCTGGATTGAAGCAATGCACGAAGAATTGAGGCAGTTCAAGAAGCAAGAACTATGGCATTTGGTAGATCTTCCCGAAGGACAATCCCTATCGGTACCAGATGGTTGTACACAAACAAAATTGATGTTAGAGGGATTGTCATCAGAAATAAAGCGATACTAGTGGCACAAGGGTACAGACAAGAAGATGGAATTGATTATGATGAAGTGTTTGCACCTGTTGTCTGATTAGAAGCAATAAGAATTTGTCTTGCATATTCAACATCCATGATGTTTTCTATTTATCAAATGGATGTGAAATGTGCTTTCTTGTATGGCAAGATTGCTGAAGAAGTCTATGTGAGTCAACCACCTCGCTTTGAAGATTCTGACTTCCTTCATAGGGTGTACAAGCTTGACAAAGTTCTATATGCTCTTCATCAAGCTCCAAGAAAGAGGTATCAGACTCTATCATCTTTGCTTCTAGAACATGGATATGAAAGATGAAAGATTGATTAGACTCTCTTCAGAAAGAGAAGGAAGAGACATGTTGATGGTCCAGATATATGTGGATGATATCATTTTTGGCTCAACAAACAAGCAACTCTGTAAAGACTTCGAAGACCTTATGCATTCAAAATTTCAAATGAGTGCAATGGGGGAACTCACATTCTTTTTAGGAGTGCAATTCCAACAAATACATATGGAATTTTCATCAATCAATTAAAATATGTGGAAACAATGTTGAAGAAATTCCACTTTGCATACTGTCAGTCTATATGAACAACTATTGATACTAAAGGGAAGATAGGACATGATCTAGAAGGTAAATAAATGGATGAGACTCACTATCGATCTATGATCAGTTCACGTATGTATCTAACAGCCAGTAGGCCTCACATTATGTTGGTCTTTGTGTGTACTTGGTCATAACTACCACTTGAACGATCAAGCTTATCCTAAGGAGTCTCATGTCAATTGTCAAATGGATATTGAGATATCTTATGGGCAAGCCAGCTCTTGGTTAATGGTATCCAAAGGAAGGAGACTTCAATCTCTATGCCGTCACTAATAGTGATTATAGGGGATGCAACTTCAATAGGAAGTCCACTTCTAGCGGTTATCAATTTCATGGTCACAGAATGGTTTCCAGATAGTGCAAGAAGTAGACAAACGCATCCATCTCAACAGTAAAAGCTGAGTATATTGCAGCATAAGCTTGTTGCTCTCAAGTTCTCTGGATTCAAAACCAGATGCTTGATTATGGTTTTAACTTCTTGCATACCACAATTCATATTGACAACACGTGAGCTGATTTTATTACAAATAAGATATCATTTATTGAGAGATTGTGCTGAAAAAGGGTTAATCAAATTGATTGAAGTTCCAATGAAGATTAATTAGCTGATTTATTCACCAAGGCATTTGAACCTAGTAGGTTTGAATACCTAGTTCAATCATAGGCATGATTAACCATGAATAAACTCAAAAACATCAAAAAACAATTTAAAAATATAAGTAAATCACAAAAATAAGTCAATTTCGATGAAGACAATAGTACATGGGAAATGATATAATTATAGTTGTTATATCATTCACTATGCTTAACATAAATTTTAAAGACTATCATGACTTACGAGATATGTTGGTAGGCTTAACTGGAAGAGAAGACACATACTTGGATGAATTAAAATCTTATTTAATGGTGAACCTCTCATCTTAGAGTACAGGTATGTATTGGCTTATCTATATGTATATGTGTGTTGTAACCTAAACATGCCAGGTAATAATACTTTATGAATCTCTTTCACCTACATCAATTTTCATTATGTTTTGCTAAGCAAAGACCTAAAGAAACAAGTACATAGTGCAGATGTATTGATTCAAAAGATTCCAAATGAGGACCACATCCAAATTGGATGAATCTACAATAACAATACATTCCATGTGAATGTACAAAGGAATCGAATCATGGATCACCTTCCAAAGTGAAGTGAAAAGAATCCGAATGTGGATCATCATGAAAAGGATCAAAGTAAAAGAATCCCAATTAGGGTTAGTGAAAAATGAGATCTCATAACTTAAGTAACCTGGTCAAGAAAGTTATGAAAAAGTTTTATGGTGCATTACATGAGGATGGTTGATCATTCCATACTTTTATGTGTGAGGTACATGTTGAATAATCAAATCAACCAAATCATGATAAATATCACATGCATTAAAATATTAACCAAGCATAAGTTTAAGGGAATAAACATACCTTCAATCCATAAGTTCTAAACATGTCCATTTTTATTACAAAAGAATGCACATGTGTAGTGTAAGATTGATATGATACCAAGAAATGGTATACTTCTCTTCACTCTTAAATTAGAAAAACAAAAAAACAAATCAAAATTAATTCATATTCAAAAGTTTTAAATCATTAAAGTTTCTATCTAGGTATGGATATAAACTTTAGGGGAGTAATTTAAAAATTTTTGTTTAGTTTCTATATACATTTACTTTCTTAAATTACTTTCTTAAAACTTCAAAAAATATCAAAAAGAGAATGTATGTACTGGTGCAGAAGTTATACCATAGTATCTCAGCGTATGTAGATTCTTAGACGCAAATGAAGTCGAAAATCAGTCAAACAATGGAAAACTTATATCACTTCTGATTTACAAGTCAATCCAAGTAAGAATTGATAACCCCAACAATAGCCAACAACTTCATAAGACACAATTCAATCAAAGGCAACTCTTTATAACAGGAAAAACCAAAAATAGAAACATTAAATTTTGATTAAGTTCAAAATTTAATATGGGTAAGGGCATTGGTTAATGCGGGTGAAGGTAACCCATGCATATAACTAGTGCGGGTAATTGTTTATGTCATTTTTAACAAAGTGAAACTAATACGGGTATGGATTTTACTCTACCGCATTTGTGTCAAACAAGTATACATAAAAAAATTGATGTGTTAAAAACCTATGCGGACCAAAGTGTTTTGCCACGTTTGTTATTGCTGAAGAAATCATTTTCTTTCCCACATTTGCTTTTACTCATCCGTATTCTTGAATGTGGGTGACATCAACACTTTTAATGTATATCAAAATGAATAAACAAGGGCTTAATCTCTTCTATCATAATGATGATGGTCAAGAAATGTGGAAAACTTTATTATTCAGTTGCATTTGTTGAAGTAAATGTGGATAAAGAATTTTTACACTACCACATTTGCTACGGTGAACAAATGCAAACAAACTGTTGTTCATCCGCATTTGCTATAGTGATACAAATGCTCTCAAGGTTTCACTTCCACACTTGTAACAATGAACAAATGATGAACAAAATTTTATCCATCTGCATTTGCTACAGTGAAACAAATGCTCTCAAGTTTTTCACTTTCGCATTTTTAACAGTACACAAATGCCGATGAACAAAAATTGACCGCATTTGTTTGGAAACTTGTAACAATTTGTAAAAGTCATTAGTTGACTATTTAAAGCCATTTCTAAAATTCATTTCATACTTTTCAAATTTGAGAGACTCTAAAGTGCGATAAGCAAAACTCATTATTCTTCATCAATCATCATCACCATTAACAAACTGTGTTCTAAGATTCATTTCATCTAATCAGTCCTCGGTTTTTATTTTCTACAACATTAGTATCAAAGAAAAGGTGAAAGTCCTTAAATTTTGTGACTTAAAATGTCGGACTTTTGAACTGATAATGAACATAGAACCCAAGGTCAATAAAGGAAACATAAAATCAGACTTGATTTAAGAAAACATGATTATTTTTTACTACAATGAACATGCTAACTAAGAAGAATAACAATCAACAACGGAACTTCAAAATCATGTTCATCGTATGAACGAAGCATAACAAAAGTGGAAATGTTGAAATCAAATCTTGAATCTAAAAGTTGAAAAGATGTTAAAACACATCAAATATGATCTCTCCAAACATGGAAAACAAAATAATAAGTGATTATTCATGATAACATCAAGCTTTGGA
The DNA here is from genome assembly GCA_025506515.1 of Flaveria trinervia. NCBI lineage: Eukaryota > Viridiplantae > Streptophyta > Magnoliopsida > Asterales > Asteraceae > Flaveria > Flaveria trinervia. The sequence continues at coordinate 23,213,334 of CM046443.1, forward strand.
GTGATTCCTATGGAACAGTACCTTCAAATAGTCCTATTTAACAATCAAAAGTCAAACTGATGAAACTGCTTGATGTATGATTTACATTCTGATAAGTATTTTCAGCAATCTAACTAATATGCCTCTAATGTAGGGTACATGGCAAATCTCACATGGAGCAAGTTCCAAAATGTTAGCGGTTATCTTGACCCTCATGTACCTGAGGCTGAAGATTTAGAGACATGATCAGATTCATTTCCACTACCAGAGTGGTTGATGCAATTTCAGTAAGACTAGTCATTTATGAGAGATTCATAAGGTTTTTCTGGAGCACTGCTGTGGTGACAGAGATAGATGGTGAATGAACTCTTTCTAGAAGGTCACTGAAAAAACTGTGAGACAGTGTCTACAGTTTGGTGATGATGCCAACACCCCTGTAGAGCTTGAAGATGATGAAATGAGTACTTTCTTTGCAAACATTGGTTATGTGGAAAGATATGAAGGAAAGTAGATTATGGAAGGCCTAGTTGACTTATAATGGAGGTATAGAGCTTAATATCGTTGTTTGTCAAAGAGGAAGACATGATGGAATGATATTCCCGTAATCACATCATCTGCCATATATGCTTTATGCACCAATAGGCCATACAACATGTCTTCCCTATGTTTTCAATGGTCTATTCTTTAACATTCAAGAAGGTAGAACACACATATTTCTAATGTATCCAAGGTTCCTACAAAATCTCATTAATGAAGCATTTCCTGACATGTGTACTTGAAGGAACTATTATGGATATCTCTCTTTATGATTCTAAGTCTTGCAAGTACATCAGAAAGAGAGATCCAAGGAACTTTTATAGTGGAACCCGTTCTCCTTTGTTACCCTAGATGCTTTAATAGATTAATCCTAAAGAACATGTTAAAGAACAAGAGGCTCCTACTGATGATCCAAATCAGGAGGAAAAACTAGCTGCTCATAATCAGCAAACTGCTAATGAACAAAATGATAAAGGACAGAGGATAGTGTCACCCCAGGTTAATGTAAGGGTTGATCTTCACACTAGGCCTTCTATTCATAAAACTGATAGAGCCTCACCTTTCATTCCCTCACCAATCCCATCACCACCATTACAACCCATCATCTGTACACATACCTTACCCATATACTCACCTCATTCCTCACCAATCCATCACTCACCTAAATCTCCTTTTCACACTTCCCCTACTTCTACTGAGACTATTGAGTATGGTGACTCTGCCAGCTCTTAAGAAGAATCCAAATCATCATCTGATGTTGAGGATTATCATAGGCAAATGCCTATCAGGCAAGCTGTTGCTCAAGCTATTCCTTCTGAAAGTGTTGTTGAATCAAAAGTGAATAGACCTGATGAGAAGGATGAACTGATATCTGACTTAATGAAGAGAGTAGCTAAGATGGAGAAGTTTTTGAATAGAAGATCTAATTTTATTCAAGATAGACTACTGGAGTTGGATGAAAAGGAGAAGGAAATAAAAGATCTAAAAGAAAAGTATGATGCTAAAAAAGAAAGAGAAAAAAATAGGTAATAGAAAGATTAAAGGGTGCTCTCTAACAATCAAGGGATGAAATAAGTGGTCATGTTGAAACTTTAGCCATTCAGACCATTACAATGGAAGAACAAGAATGATTGATTGAAGAGCAAGCTGACATTATCATTGACTTGTAGAACCAGATAGAAGTCTAAATAAGAGAATATCTGAGCTGGAATTGCTTGTTGTAATCAAAAGAGAAGCTGAAGCTATAATAGGGAAAGATGATGTAGTAGAGACAAAAGAGGAGAAAAGAAAAAGAGATAGTGATAAAGAACGTACTGATGAAAGCTCATGAGGAAAGAGTAGTGATTACTCTCTTACTTCTGAAAAGATGAGATTCTCTTAGGTTGAAAAGGCCGAAGAAACAAGTGAATCAATACAAGATGAGTCAAGCATGGAAATGGTGGTTTATAAAGAGAAAAGCACTGAAATTCACACTGAAGATGCTGAATTCATTGACATGATTAAAGCTCTTGATAACTTCATTGCAGGAGAGTTCATCATTGATGATGACTTTTGGGATTTTATAGTTGATCAGAGGATTACTGTTGAACCCATTGTAGTGATTCCTCAATCTCATGTTCCTATTAAGAAGGAATTGAGTATGCAATTAGTGCCTGCTGTATCACTAACTCATGAACAAAAGGAACGTCTCAAAAGACTATGTAAAGAACAACAAGAGAAAGAAGAACCAGCTGCTGCTATTGATGAAACAAAACAATCAGAGAAGGCTGAAAAATTTTTAGAAGAGCATGAAAAGGTTGAAGCTCAAATTGAAAAGAAGGCTGACTTTGTAGATCTAAAGGAAGGATAAATTGAGGGTGGCTATGTGGTTGATGAACCAGTAGCTATTGAAAGTCCTATTAAGGAGGAGAAACCAGTACAAGAATTGGTTGAAAAGGCCTAAAAACATAACCTGATGGTGAAAGCCATGTTTTTATCAATCATGGATTTGACCTTGATGAAGTATTTGGGATGACTTATGAAGGAATGAACGGAGAGGAAGAAAAACTAAACAAGCTGTTGGACCCCACTTATGAGATTGAGTATGAAAAGACTCTTTCTCCCAAAGCTCCATTGTTCAAATCATCCTTCAAGCAAAAGCAGACCTCCACTCCTCATTCATTATATCCTAATGACTACAGCATGATTGATAGGGAAACGAAGGAATATCTTTCTGGTCAAGGATTTACAAGGAGAAAGCTAGGCAATATAAAGAGTAATTCCCTAAGGGTTGCCATCCTTAGGTAGAATAATGAGAAGAAGGAGAGGCTAAAGAAACTAGAAGAGGAGATTACCAGCAAAAAGCCAAGGACTAGAGTATTAGCATAAGATATATAGCTCACCCATAGAGACCATGACTCTTTGGCACATGTTTTGCACAGATATCCTGAGTGGTTTACAGAGCCTTCATAACTGAAACTTCAAGAAAGTCTAACCATTGCCTAAATGATTAAAGGTGTGTCTACTCCCAAAGACAAGACTGATCAGAAGATTATTGCTTGAAACAATAAGTTGACTTGAACATGTTTATGGTGAAAAGGATTTCAGGGTGGTGCAATTCTTCACAGAGTACTTTGCTCTTGTGAATGCCCTAGAGATTCATAATTTGAAGGAACTAGCCAATATGGAGCTGATAAATCATAAGGCTATTTTTAGGGGATTTGAGTTTGAAGATATTCTAAGAATGTTTAAAAGAACAGACAACTTCAAATCTCTTAAGGCTATCTTCATGAGGAAAGATAGATCCTTTATCAACCCCCTTGAGAGGAAAATAACTAAACCATCACAAGAAGTTGTGCTTCCAATGCTAAAAGTGAAACCAACTAAGTCATTAAAAAGAAAGATGGTGGCTGGAACTCATTACTCCACACCAATCCCTAATGTCTATTATGATGAAATGACATTTGAGTTGGTAATTGAGCGAAGATGGGGAGGAAAGGAAGGTGCTGAGATTAGATTGTTGAGTGGATATGCAGTGAGATTGCTAGATAAATCCTAAATCCACTACATATACATTAGACGCTTTAGAGAAATAACCAATGAGCTGGGATAAGAAGACATGCACTTCTCCTTAAAATGCATTAAAATTCTAAAGATGACATGTGATCAAATAAATGCCAAGAGAAAAAGAGGATGAAGAAGAAAAATCCTCTTCAATTGGGTAACATTGTGAACTAGAGGTCGATGTGGATGGAGCTTTAATGATACATAGAGATGGGCTGTCTACTGTATCATTATGGGAACTAATTTCTCTCAAGAAACTACCCATAGAAGCCATCTACACTATGTGTCAAATGAAGTTTCATGTGCTGAACAGAGAGAAGATGTCTGATGCAAAGGATTTTGTTAAAATGATAAAGGCCATTTTGGATCCATCTCAAGCAGAACCTCTAATGCCTCCATAAGACCCAGCAGAATCTTCACAACTTCTACCACTATCAAACCATTAAAGAACAAAGGTTGTATAATCCTTAAGGGGAGTATTGTTGGACCCTGAAAGGATCATACATGCCAATTCAATTGGTGGGTTGATGGTTGTTCTGCTAGTAATCCCACATGTCCAAGCATTAATGTGGATGAAGAATCTACATAGAAGACAAGTGTTGGCTAACCACATTTGTATATATGGAAGACATAAAACAAATGCTGACAAGTGTTTGTTCTTCTACATTAACAAATGCGGATAGCCTAAAAGAAATGTTTAAAAGTTTTGTACATCCACATTAACTAATGCGGATGCCCGACAACAAATGCGCATAAGTGTTTGTTTATCCACATTTGTCAATGTGGATAACCAAACACTAATGCTGAAGACAAGAAATGTTGATCAAGATTAACATATCTGTATTAGTCAATACAGATGAACAAAAGAAATACGCATCAAGATTAGGCTAGTTCTGATGTATAGGTCAGGGGTAGGTTAGTCATTTTGTAGAAGGCATCTTTTTAGCCTATAAATAGAATAGAAAACGTCGTATGTGAGGTGACGATTGATAGACAATCAGAATATTTTTGTTTAGTCTTAAGTTATGAAAGTGTATTGTTACTATTTAATGTTCAACTCTAGCATTTATTGTAATCAATCACTTTCATTAATACAAAGTACATTTATGAGTATTTCTTGCATTCAATGTTTATTGATTGTTTGATTCCACCGTACAATCATTAACTAAATCATCATATTCGATCCTTGTGAGAATATCAAAATCAAACCTAGTCATATACAGCCTATATTCTTCAAGGGTTTGATGGTTATTGAGGTTGGGAAGATTTTGCTGGGTCTTGCGGAGGAATAAGAGGTTCTGCCTGAGATGGATCCACAATGGCCTTTATCATGTTGACAAATTCATTGGCATCATTCATCTTCTCTCTATTTAGCACATGGATCTTCATCTGGCTTATTGTGTAGATGGCTTCTATGGGCAGTTTCTTTAGAGAAATAGGTTCCCATATTGACACTATGGACAACCCATCTCTTTGAATCAACAGAGATCCATCCACATCCACCTCTAACTTCACAATATTCCCTAGTTGTAGAGGAGTCTTCTTGTTCTTCCTCTACTCCCGCTTGACATTGATTTGATAAAATGCCATCTATAGAATCTTTATACATTTTAGAAATAAATGCATCTCTTCTTCTCCTATTTTATTCTTTATCTCTTTGAAATGCCTTGTGTATATGTAGTGGATATAGGATTCATCTAATAATCTCACCTCATATCCACTAAACAACCTGGTTTCAGCTCATTCTTTTCCTCCCATCTTCTTTCAATTACCAACTAATTTGTCTTTTCATCATAATAGACATTTGAGATTGGTTTGGAGGAATGAGTTTTAGCTACCATCTTTCTTTTTTAGAGATTCAATAGGCTTCACCTTTAGTTCAGGGAATAGTACTTCTTTACTCTGGTTTTGTTCTATTCTTCTCTAAGGGGTTGACAAAGGATCTATCTTTCCTCATGTATATATAGCCTTGAGAGATTTGAAGTTGTCTATTCTTTTAAACATCCTTAGAATGTCTTTAAACTCATAATCCTTGAACCTAGCCTTATGATTAATGAACTCTAAATTGGTTAGTTCTTTCAGATGATGGATTTCCAGGGAGTTTACCAGAGCAGAGTCCTCTGTGAAGAATTGAACTAAACATGAAATCCTCCTAATCATGAACATGTTCCGGTCACTATCATACTTCCAGGCAATTATCTTGTTATCAGTTTTGCCTTTTGGAGTAAACACACCTTTAATCATCTTAGTAGTGTTGAGCCCTTCTTGAAGCCTCAATTGAGAGGCTGAGCAAACCACTCTGGATTCTTGTGTAGAATAGGTGCTTGAGAGTCTTGATCTTTGTGGGTGAGCTGGATGTCTTATGCAGATATTCTTGTTCTAGGCTTGTTGCTTATAATCTATTCTTCAAGTTTCCTCATCCTTTTTTCTTCTCATTAATCATCCTAAGGATAGTAACCCTTTGGGAATTTGTCTTCATGTTCCCCAATTTTCTTTTACTAAATCCTTTGTCAGAAATATAGTCCTTCATTTCCCTATCAGTCATACTGTAGGGATCAGGATACAATGGTTGAGGAGTGGAAGTCTGCTTTGCCTTTAAGAATGATTTAAGCATTGGAGCATTGGGAGAAAGAGTCTTTCCATACTAAGAATCATAAATAGGGTCCAACAGTTTGTATAACTTCTCGTTCTCTGCCTTCATTCCCTCATATGCCAATTGGAATACCTCATCAGGGTCATACCCATGATTGATCAAAAACATTGTTTTCACCATCGGGTCATCCGTTTGGCCTTTCTCTACCATCTCCTGTACTGATGTGTCCTTTTTCACAGGGCTTTTATGAGCTATTGGTTCATCAACCACATAGCCACCCTCTATCTCTCCTTCTTCTAGATAATGAATTTAGCCTTCTTTTTCAATTGGGCTTCAGCTTTTGTATGGTCTTCTAAAAATTCAGCAATCGCTGCAAGGCGTCTTGGGTCATCCTTTTCCTTTTTCTTGATTGGTTCTTATTTTGCTATTGGTCTCTTCCCCATTGCCTTCTCAGTTAAATATTTCCTCCTTCTAGTATAGGTTTGCATTCTTGAATTAGAAGAGGTTTCACCCATTTTAGCTTCTTGAGGCACCTTTTCAGGCATTGATTTTTATGTTTCATCAGTAGCAGCTGCTGATTCTTATCTCTTTTGTTGCTCTTCACATAATCTTCTAATAAGACCTTTTTGTTCATCTAACAATGATACAATAGGCACTATTTGCATACTTAATTCCTTTTCAATTAGGACAGGAGATTGGGGAATGACCACTATTTGTTCATCATTTTGCCCTAGATCAACAATGAACTCCTAAAAGTCATCATCTATAATAAATTGTTCTGTAATAAAGGAGTCAAGGGCTTTAATCATATCACTAAATTCAACCAATTCAGAGTGAACATCTTTTGGTTTGCTTGTATAGATTCATGCTAGATTCATCATGTTTTGATTCACTAGTTTCTGCCCCGTTCACAATCTCAGAGAATTTCATCTTTTTGGTAAGAGGGGAGTTATCACCACATTCCCCTAATGAACTTTTAGTATTGTCATCTTTATCACTTTCACTTTTTCTCTTATCTTCTCTTTTCTCTCCTTTTTCATCTTTCCCTATTTCTACTTCTCTTTTGATAATAACAAGCGCTCCAACTTAGATACTCTCTTGTTTAGAGTTTCTATATGTTTTTCAAAGTCTCTAATAATATCATATTGTTCTTCATTATTCTCTTTTGTTCTTCCACAACTATAGTTTGGATGGCTAAAGTGTCAACATGACCACTTATTTCATCCCTTGAATGTTTGAGAGCTGCCTTTAAACTTTTAATCTCATTATCCTTTTCTTTCTTCTCATCTCATACTTTTCTTTCAAATATTTCAATTCCTTCTCTTTCTCACCCATTTCCAAAAGTCTATATTGAATGATACATGATCTTCTATTTAGTAGTCTTTCCATCTTGGCTACTTTTTGCAGCAGTACTGAGATAAATTCATCTTTTTTATCAGGCTTCTTTACACCTGATTTAGCATAACTATCTCATGGAACAGACTCAGAAGTAGCTTGCCTTGCACGCATTCATCCCGGATGATCCTCCTCATCAAATGATGATTGGATTCCTCTAAAGAGTTGGCAGAAACACCATACTCAACAAACTCAGTAGTAATAGGAGATTTTGAATAGGTGATATGAGTAAGTGATGGATTAGAGTTATATATGGAGAGATGATGGGTTGTGCTTATGGTGATAGGATTGGTACTCTTTGGGGCGATGGTATTGGTGTGGGCATAAATGGTTAGGCCATATCATCATCATGAACAAAAGGTCCAGTGTGAAGATCACCCCCTACATCCACTTGGGGTGACACTAACCTCTGTCCTTCATCCTTTTCAACACCTTGCTCATCAATAGTTGTTAATCATGAGCATGTTGTTGTTCTTCTTAAACATGCTCATTAACAGGAGCATCTTGTTCTTGTTCTTCTAGAATGATCTGATGTAGCATCCATGACAATAATGGAAAGAAGGTTCCACTGTAAAAGTTCCTAGGATCTCTCTTCTTGATGTACTTGTAAAACATGGCATTATAATGAGGAATATCCAACATAAGTCCTTCAGGTACAATATCAGAAAAATTTTCATTGATGAGGCATTGCAAGAACCTTGGATACATGAGGAACATACATCTTCTCCCTTCCTGAAAGTTTGATACCAGACCATTAAACACATAAGCAGACATGTTGAATGGCCTGTTAGTGCATCAAGCACATATAGAAGATGAGGAGATCATTGGAATGTCATTCCATCCAGTCTTCCTTTTTAACAGACAACGTTGGTAAAGATGAATCAAGAACCTCCGTTGTAACTCAACTAATCCATTTACAATATTTTTGCCTTCATATCCTCCCTCATATCCAATGTTGGAAAAGAAGTAATATCATCGTCTTCAAGTTCTAAGGGAGTGTTGGAATCATCACCAAACTGTAGACACTGTCTCACAGTTTGTTCAGTGATTCAGAGTATGATCATCAGTGATTCTTCCAGACAGAGTCCTTACCCCAGCTATCTTTGTCATCTCAGCAGTGCTCCAAAAAGACGTTATAAATTTCTAATAAATGATTGGTTTAATTGTTATTTCATGAGCAACATGGTAGTGGATATAAATCTAATCATGTGTCTAAGATCTTCTACCTTGGGTACATCAGACTCAAGATAACCACTGACATTATGGAGCTTGCTCTAAGTGAGATTTGCCATGTACCCTGCAATAGAGGCATATGAATTAGAAAGATTTATAATACTCAACAAATTGTAGAACATGCACCAAGCTAAATTTCTCATTTTGACTTTTTATGGTAAAACTTGAATGTTTATAGGTACTGTTCCATAGGAATTATACCTATACTTGATGTTGTTATGAATAATTATTGTTATTTTGTTACTCATACTTGAAGTGATCATTTTTGTTGTTTTTAACCCATTTTAACTCTTAGAATCAAGATTTGTTTTTACATTTCAATCTTTTGTTATGCTCTGTTCATTCGATGAACAAGGTGGTGAAAATCATGATGAAAATCACTTGTTTCTTATTATCTTCTTAGTTAACTTGTTCATTGCAGTAAAAAATCATCATCATTTCTTAATCCAAGTTTGATTTTGAATCACCATTTTTGATCTAGGGTTTTAAGTTCATTACAGGTTCAAAAGTCCAACATTCTAGGTCATAGATTTCAAAGATTATCACCTTTTGTTTGATACTACAGTTGTAGTGAATCAAAACTGAGGACACCTGAGGTAAGATGAACGTAAAACATAGGTTTGATGATGAAGATGATGAATGATGAAGACCAGTGAAGTTCGCTCGTCGCACTATAAAGTCTTTCAAATTTAAAAATTATTAATGACCTTTTGAAATGCCTTTAAATAGTCAGTTAATGTCTTTTACAAAAAAATATAAGTTTCAGGACAAATGCATTCAATTTTTTAAAATAACTATAGCCAATGCGGATGAGTCTTGTTTATCATCATTTGTGCAGTGTTATAAATGCGGAACAGTAAAAACTTAACATCATTTGTTCAATGTAACAAATATGATTGAACAAGGTAGTCACATATGTGATTGTTACAAATACGGCTGGACAAACTTAGGTAGCATTTGTTCATTGTAACAAATGTGGTTGAACAAAGTTTGACCACATTTGTTCATAGTAACAAATGCGGTTGAATAAAATTAATAGGCATTTGTTAATGTTAAAAATGCGGCTAAACAAAGTTAGTTAGTATTTGTTAATGTTACAAATACGGCTGAACAAAGTTAGTCAGCATTTGTTCACTGTAACAAATGTGGCTGAGTAAAATTCCTTTATCCACATCTATTTCAACAAATGTGGCTACCAATGAAGATATCCACATTTATTGACTTTGATCACGATGACAGAAGAGATTAAGCACTTTGTTTATTCATTTTGCTACACATGAAGTGTTCATGTCAACCATATTCAAGGAATGCGGATGAGTAAAAAGAAATGCGGCAATCCAAAGGTGTTCCGTATTAACAAATGTGGTCGAATACTTTTGTGCATATAGGTAAACCAAACTTTTATGTATACTTCTTTGACACAAATGCGGTCTAGTTGTCTTGTCCGCATTAGTTTCATTTTGTTTTAAATTACATAAACCTTTACCCGCATTGTTATATGTACATGTTACCATAACCCGCATTAACCAATGCACTTACCCACATTAAATTTTGAACATAATCAAAACTTAACATTTGTGTATACATATTATCATTTTTTATTTTTCTTTCTTGTTATGAAGAACTGCCTTTGATTGACTTTTTTCTTATAAAGTTGTTATGATTTTCAATTCTTGCTTTGATTGACTTATATATCATAGATTATACAAGTTTCCTATTCTTTGATTGATCTTGGACTTATTATGCTTTCATTAATCTACATAACTTAAGATACAATAGCATAACTTCTACACCAACACAGATAGTTTTGTTTTTATTTGTTTTGAAGTTTTAAGAAAGTAATTTAAGAAAGTAAATATCTATACAAACTGATCAAAATTTTAAATTACCCCCCCAAACTTTATGTCCATACCTAGACAGAAACTTTAAAGATTTAAAACTTTTGAATATGAATTAATTTTTATTTCTTTGTTTTTCAGATTTAAAAATGAAGAGAAGTATACCTTTTGTTAGGACATATAAATCTTACATTACACATGTGCAATCTTTTGTAATAAAATGGACATGTTTATGAACTTATTGATTGAAGGTATGTTTGTCCTCTTAGAGTCATATCTTGTTAATATTTTAATGCATGTGACATTTCTCATGTTTTCATTTGATTGATTATTCAACATGTACCTCACACACACAAGCATGGAATGTTCAACCATCCTCATGTAATGTATGAAAGAAGTGTTTCACAACTTCATTTACCGGTCTCTTAAGTTATGAGAACTTATTTTCACTGATCCTTATTAGGATTTATTTACTTTGATCCTTTTAATGATTACTTTGGAATGTGATCCTTGACTGGATTCTTTGTTCATTCATAAGGCATGTATTATTTTTGTAGATTCATTCAATTTTGATGTCTTCCTCATTGGGAATCTTTTGGATCAGTAATCTGCACTATGTGCTTGTTTCGGGTCTTTTCTTAGCAAAACAAAGGTGAAACTTGATGTAGGTGACAAAGATTCATAAAGTATCATTACCTGGTGTGTCTAGGTTATTACACAGACATCAACTTAGATAAGCCAATACATACCTGTACTCTGAGATGAGTGTTTCACCATTGAATAAGATTTTAATTCATCATAGCATATATCTTCTCTTCCAAGTTGAGCCTACCCACATATCAAGTAAGTCATCTCAGTCTTTTAAATTTTGAATTAAGCATAATGAATGATATAACGACTCTAATAATATCATTTCCCATGGTATATAGATCTTTTTCTTCATCAAAATTGACATTGTTTTGTAATTTTTCAAAAGTTTTAAAACGAAATTGTTTTATCATTATTTTAGTCAAGGTTAGTCATGCCAGTTGATTGAAGTAGAAATTCATACCTACTAGGTTCAAACGCCTTGGTGAATAAATCAGCCAATTGATTTTCAATGGAAACATAAATCAATTTGATTAACCTTTTTTTAGCACAGTCTCTCAAAAAGTGATATCTAATTTTACTGTCTTTTGTTTTTGAGTGTTGAACTGGATTATTTGTAATAAAAACAGATGTTGTGTTGTCAATGTGTATTAGAGTATGGAAGAAGTTAAAACCATGATCAAGCGTCTGGTTTTGAATCAAGAGAAATTGAGAGCAACAAGCTGATCTGGCAATGTACTCAGCTTCTATTGCTGAAACAGATACATTTGTCTACTTCTTGCATTTGCTAGGAGAGCAGTCTGGGACCAAGAAATTAAAAACCACCAGAAGTGGATTTCCTATTGAAATTGCATCTCCTAAACTGTCAGTGAAGGCATACAGATTGAAATCTCCCTCCTTTGGATACCATAGTCCAAGAGCAGGCTTTCCCTTAAGATATTTGAATATCCTTTTGACTATATTCACATGTGATTCCTTAGGATCTGCTTGAGATCTGGCACACACACAAACACCAAACATAATGTCAGTCCTGCTAGCTATTAGATACATAAGTGAACCGGTCATAGATCCATAGTGAGTCTGATCCACTGATTTGCCTTCTGGATCAGGTCCTATCTTCACTTTAGTATCAATAGGTGTTCTCATGGACTGACAGCCCGGAAGGTGAAATTTCTTTGACATTGTTTCCACGTATTTCGATTGATTAATGAAGATTTCATCTGCCGTCTGTTGGACTTGCACTCCTAGAAAGAATGTGAGTTCCCCCATTGCACTCATTTGGAATTTTGAATGCATGAGATCTTCAAAATCTTTGTAGAGTTGCTTGTTTGTTAAGCCAAAAATGATATCATCCATCTAGATATGGACCAACAACATGTCTTCTCCTTTTCTTTTTGTGAAGAGAGTGTGATTAATCGTTCCTCTGTCATACCCATTTTCAAGAAATAAAGATGATAGAGTCTCGTACCACTTTCTTGGAGCCTGGTGAAAACCATACAAGGCTTTGTTAAACTTGTAACCCTGTGAGGAAATTTAGTATCTTCAAAGCCAGGTGTTTGACTCACATAAAATTCTTCAGCAATCTTTCCATACAAGAAAGCACACTTCATCATAGTCAATTCCTTCTTCTTGAGTATACCCTTACTCAAGTGAACTTCATGGATGCAAAGTATACAAGAAAGATTCTTATTGCTTATAATCTAGCAACAGGTGCAAACACTTCATCATAGTTAATTCCTTCTTCTTGAGTATACCCTTGTGCCACTAGTCTTGCTTTGAATTTTATGACAATTCATCTATCATTAGTTTTGTTTCTATACAGCCATCTGGTACCGATAGGGTATTATCCTTCAGGAAGATCTACTAGTTTCCATACTTCATCATAGTCAATATCACTTGTTACCCACGTGATTATCTAAGCTAGAAGTCGTAGATTGATTATTACGTAAATGACTTCTGATTTTGGTTTCACAAATGATAATGGTGAGATGGGCTTGTTTTGGAAAATTCTCAACCGTTTTTGCTTGAAGTAACAATTAGATGCATTGTGATTGGTCATATCATAGACTGAACAATATTTATTAAAACAACATTTTTTGGTAGAATGATTGTTCATGCATAGATAGAGCATTACTGATTGAAAAAGCACTCATTTCTTTTATGATTAGGCATTTCACACTGATTTTGCTGTTGCTAAGTCAGTTGATTTACCCGTTCTCAATTGAGTCATAATCTTTGATTTAAGTGAAGAAGCAAAATCAGCCATTTTAGTAGTTTGTTTCATAGCACTACATTTGTTGATTGTTTTAGGTTGTTTTTGTTTCCTCAACCTTTTCTTGACTTACTATTCAAATTGATTTACATGATCCCCAGTGCAATTGTTAAAACCTACTCCTTATTTTGATTATGAGATTGAGGGTCTAATAGTATTTTTTGTTTTTGAAATCAATGAACTTTTGCTTCTTTGGCAGTGAAACTTTGTCTGATTTCCTTGAATTTTTTGGAGATTTAATATCATATTTAGACCTGCTTTTAGCAGATGATTTGAAAGGATCGGGAGCTAGTTTGATCAATTAGATTAATATTTGCAGCGGAATAGCACAAGAATTAGACGAAATTTTAGCAAGAATAATATGAATATTCAATCAATAGTAACGGTTATAGAGAGAGAAAGTTTTCTGCAAAGAGAATGTTTTCATTCATGCACACGCTTCAGTTCCAAGGAAACTAGGTCAACATTCCTTTTATAAAGGAATGTGACAGCAGCTGACGTCACTTGATAGTGACAGCTAACTGAGTTATGCAAACAACTGAAAGTAAACTAAACTACTAAAGATGTCCACAACAACTGAGGACACCTTCACAAAAAGCTAAGTACAAGCTAACATTACAACTACTGAAGTTATAACATCTGAAGTGTAAGAACTTCAGATGTTTTACATAATATAAAACTACTGATTACAAACTACTGAAAAGGAAAACCACCACAACTACTAAAGAGAACTACTTCAGCTGTTGTGACGACTTCTGAGAACTTGATCTTCAGACTTTGTCTTCAGTAGTTGTCTTCAGTAGTGTCTTCAGACTTTGTCTTCAGTAGTTGTCTTCGGACTTTGTCGTCGGACTTTGTCTTCGGACTTTCTCTTCGGACTTTGTCTTCGGACTTTGTCTTCCGACTTTGTCTTCCGACTTTGTCGTCGGACTTTGTCTCCGGACTTTGTCTTGGACTTTGTCTTCGGACTTTGTCTTAGGACTTTGTCTTCGGACTTTGCCTTCGGACTATGTTTTCGGACTTTGTCTTCGGACCTTGTCTTCGGACTTTGTCTTCGTACTTTGTCTTCGGACTTTGTCTTCGGACTTTGTCTTCGGACTTTGTCTTCGGACTTTGTCTGCGGACTTTGTTGTCGGACTTTGTCTTCGGACTTTGTCTTCGGACTTTGTCTTCGGACTTTGTCTTCGGACTTTGTCTTCGGACATTGCCTTCGGACTTTGCCTTTGGACTTTGTCTTCGGACTTTGTCTTCGGACTGTGTCTTCGGACTGTGTCTTCGGACTTTGTCTTCGGACTTTGTCTTCGGACTTTGTCTTCGGACTTTGTCTTCGGACTTTGTCTTCGGACTTTGTCTTCGGACTTTGTCTTCGGACTTTGTCTTCAGACTTTGTAGACCACTTCAGTTTTTTTGATGTCTCTTGGACTTAAAGGTTTTTCTGACCTGGCTCATTGGTTCTTTTAGTCCAACAAACTCCCCCTGAACCAATGCAGCCAAAACCTTTATGATTATTGAAGTCCCACTTATTGGCATGAACATTTTCTGGATGAGCTTAGAAATGTTCAAATTAAGCTCAGGCCAGGGAAGAGGTTTCAGAAAGTTTGATTGGCAAATGATGAATGGGAACTCTGTCTTGGGGAATTGGACATAGAGCTGTTACCCCATCCATGAGACTTACTTCCTAATAATAAGTCTGTAAGACTTTCTGACATAGGCCTCAAGGAAAACAACTTGTTCTTCCATTGTAAGTTCTTTAGCTTCACTTTCAAAGAAGAACTCAGGCCCATAGTACTCTCATATGTACTTAACATGCTTTCCATTTTTTAGCTCCATAGTAGTTATTTCTCTGTATGCAAACTCATCAGGAAGAGTGCCTTCAAGCAACAACTGGAGCTCATTTCTTCTTATTTCTTCAAGCTTCTTGTAGATCAACCCATTCTTTACCATTTTGTTTTCTAGTAAAGTTTATGGAGTCATCTTAGACTTGCAAGCTCTCTTGAAGTCATCAAGGATTTCCCAGGGTGACACTACAACGACCAACATTATCACAACATCTACAATCTTCTTTACTTGGCCATTGTATCTACTTTGAATCTTCATTTTATGAATTCTGTCACTTACTCTAGGGTCAGGCCAAATTCTCACTCTCTCTTTCTGATATTGAAATGTAAATCTGAGAGCATACAACCTCTGAGCATGTTTCTTCATAGCTTGTATGGATGAAGACCAAGGAAACTCTTTGTCAATCATCCTTAACAGCTGCTCATCATGTTTTTTGTGATGTTCTTCTTCTTCAAGTTTGACTTTTATCATTTGCCTTTGGATGTCAGGTGTGATTGTTGTTGGTTGACTTCTGGGCTCACGCATCTTTATTTTATGAACAGTAGAGATTGGCAGACTATCATCCTCATCATCTTCTTCTTCTTCTTCCATCCTCAACACCTTTCTCTTCGTCTTGGGTGCATCATTGGTAGTGGGTTGAGTAGCTTTGTTGGGTAAAGGAGTTGGTTTTGAGGGTTGTGAAGTTGGTTGTTTTGGTGTAGGAGATTGTGCAGGCTGCTCTAGCATCTTGGTTGTGAGTGAAGCTTTGGATAACTTTGCCATATCAGACCTTTTCCCAGCACCAGCTTCATCAAGAGCTTCTGTGATCAATCCTTTGTTGAATACTTCAGAAGAACAGATTATGGTGGTTATCTCCAAAATACTGTATCTGAACCATGACTTCACTTCAATGATTGATCTTCCCAGATGCTTTGATATGAATCTTGTCATAGCTTCCAGCCTTTCCCTTTCTTTCTCACTCCATCTTGCCTATCTATGTTCAATCTCTTGAATTTCTAGCCTTCTGATTTCAGAGTCAAGTTTGGCTGTGTCAAAACCTTGTCTGAAGAGTTGATCAATAATCTTATCCATAGATCTGCTATGTTGCTCATTAGCTTCTTTGATCAGTCCTTCTAACTTTTTCTCACCTTCAGTCTATTCAGATCTCTTCTTTCTCTTGTAGGTGATCATTACCTTTTCTTTCTTCTCTTTTTCTTCTTCTTTTTAGCTCTCTTTCTTTTGTCTACTTTCAATGACTTAGACTCCCCCTTTTTGGTTGCATTGGGTTCAGGGGTTTGAATGTCAGAAAGTCTCTTAGAAACAACAACATCAACTAAGGTTTGAAGATTTGGGGAAAGCCTCTCATCAATGGCTTGATGCACAATGTTCGTGATTATGGAACTAATGAGAGGTAAGGATGATTGAATGGCAACAACCTTTGCTCAGAGGGGTGCTGTCCCTGAAAAAAGGTGCGTGAATCAGAGGCTGGTGGCAAAGTTGTTGGGAGTTGCTCAGTGTTTGGGAGAGTTTCAGAAGAAACTGCCATCTGTGGGTGAATGTGGGCAGATGGACTTGATTCTTGTGACATTTTGGCAAGCAGTTCTTGTAGTCTGCATACCTCAGTCTGAAAAATGGTTTTGTGGGCTAGAACATCAAAGAAAAAACCTAGGTCATCATCAATCTTTGCTGAATGATCTGACCTCCTAATTAAATCAGGATGAATATGTGCTGAGTGTAGATCAGTATTCACATGTGCCCCTATTTCTTGGAACTGCGGACTTCCTGCCTCAGGATTATGTCCTTCATTGGCAGTTGCCTCTGGTGAGGTCTTAGAATGATACCACCTTCATCCTGGTCATGTGCTCAAATAGGAGAAGAGGCAGCCTCACCAGATGTTCAAATCTCCTCTTCTACACAGGGAGATTGAACTTTGTAATCCCTGTGCTGTGGGTTATCAGCCACATTATAATCCTCTCCCTCAACTGTTGAGGCTATCCCAGTGGTAATAGGTTTCTGGGGAGGGTTAGAGGAATGTAGTTGAGTCAGGACTTGTGCAATAACCATAGTTGGGCTTGTAGGGGTGGCTTCAGTTGGAGATAGGTGTGAAGATGATTGCACCTGGGGTGAATGGTGCTCTTCAATGGCAATCTTCTCAAATGAGAGAGATTCCAGTAATGTGGTTTCCCCATTTTTGGTTGCAGCAGGATCTTGTTGAGAGGATACCTAAGCGGTTTCAGTTGGTAGAGTCATGGAAACTACAGGGGGATTACTACCCATAGTTTCATCCTGCCTTTGTGTTGCAGGGGCATCATCAGGGGACTCAACTACCTGAGTAGCCTTTTTGGTTTGTTTGGAATGTGGTTTGGAGGGGACTTTGGATATGGAGGATGAGGCTGTGGGTTCCTTCTGCTTGGGTTTTAGCAGTTTGGTAGTCTCTTTGAGGTGTGGGTCAGAGTTGTGCCTGCAGTATACCTCTGGTAAAACTACCACAGCAGGGACTCCAAGGCCAACAGGGCCAACAGATTTTAATTGATTTATGATTATAGCCATAAGAAACCTTGGATATAATATCCATCTGTTAGCCACAGGTTTCATTGCCAGATCTTTTATTTCCAAAAATATAATTTTAGAAAAATTTAAGCTTTGGCATTCAAGGATAGAATACAATACCTACTGCCACATGGATCACATTTGATCCCATGAAGAGGATTTGGGGGCAAGGCAGACATTGATCATGTGGAAGATTAGACGTTGAGCATCATGGAAGTTCTTGTTCAGAATGGTTGTAGCACTTAGGTCGCCCTCATATCCATGGTTGAGGAATGATAGATCAGTGGTGCCCTTCGGGTATTTGGTGAAAAAGGTAGCATCATTCAGATCTAGGGTTTGGTGAATGATAGCAGGAGTTACTATCACCTTCTTCTGGTTTATAAATGACTGGAGAGTGATGCAGCATCATTCTCACCAGTATGGACAGTGACATTTGTCCAGAATTTGCGAAGGGTATCGGGATAGATGGTTGGATTCAGAAGAAAAGCAGTTTGATACGGGGAATCAACCATCAGATCAATGGCAGCATCAAACTTAGTCCAAAATGCCGATTTTGTGAAGTAGGCAACAAAGTTTTGTCGTGGTTTGATTTGCATGTTCGCCATTAATGGAAGATGAACGTTCAGAAAATGACTTATCAAAAGTTTGAAGTTAGGGTTAGGTATTTATAGGTTATGAAATAGCTGAAAGAAAACAACTGAAATTTTTGGTGTTAGACATCAGTTGTTAGAAAACTACTCAAGCCATGGTTTTAACTTTCAGATGTTGTAAACAACTGAAGATTTGGTGTTAGTCATCAGTAGTTTGAACTACTGAAGACTTGGTTTTGGTTTCAGTTGTTTTAAAATAAAACAATAGTTGTTTGAAACAATTGAAGAGTAAAGTTGCTCATCAGTTGTTGTCGTCAATTCACATATCTCAGTTGTTTCATTTGACCTTAACACTTACTTAGCAGATTATCTGATTTTCAGATGTTTCGTTGGTCATTAGTACTTATCTGTTAGAATATACAACAGTAGTTGTAACCACAGTAGTTGAAACCACAGCAGGAGTTGTAACTACATCATTACTGTGCAACAAATAAAGTACTTCATTAATTTTTAAGTAATTTAATCTTCAGTTGTTATGAAAACTGCTAAAGATAAAATAACTTATCAGTACTTATTTTTGATAGCTTTATAGTAATGCTCATCAGTACTTGTGAACTGAGATCATTAGTAGTTGTCAAATCATTCAAGCTGCAGCATACCAAGCCTTAGCACAAGATTTTAGAAAGTTGCACTGTCCAAAGGCTTAGTAAATATATCTGCAAGCTCATGAGCAGTAGGAAGAAACTTTGGATCAATTAGACCTTTTTCATATCAATCCTTGATGAAATGATGTCTGATCTCAATATGTTTGGTCCTAGAATGCTGTACAGGATTCTTAACTATACAAAGAGCTGAAGCACTGTCCATCAGTAAAGGAGTCTTAGTCTCATTAATGTCATAATCCAATAATTGATTATAAAGCCAGAGTACCTGAGATGTACAACTTGCAGCAGCAATGTACTCTGCTTCAGCAGTGGATGTAGCAACTGAAGTTTGTTTCTTACTCTGCCAAGAAACTAAACAATTGCCTAGAAATTCGCATCCACCAGAGGTTGATTTTCTGGTTAATTTACACCTTGCATAGTCACTATCAGAGAAAGCAACTAATTTGCAAGAGTGCCCAGTGGAATACCAAAGTCCTAGAGGTTGAGTTCCTTTCAAATATCTAAAGATCCTTTTGACTGCAATCATATGGGATACTTTAGGTGCAGCCTGAACTCTAGCACAGACACAAGTTGCAAACATAATGTCTGGTCTAGAAGCTGTAAGGTACATCAAGGAACCAATCATACATCTGTAAAGAGTTTTATCAACTGCATTACCTTTCTGATCCGCATCCAATTGTGTGGTGCTGCACATGGGAGTAGAACAGGGCTTATAGTTTTGTAAATCAAACTTTTTCAACAAATCCTTTGTATATTTTGACTGATGAATGAAAGTTCCATCAGCCATTTGTTTGATTTGCAAACCCAGAAAGAACTGTAATTCTCCCATGGCACTCATTTCAAACTTTTGTTGCATCAACTTAGTAAAGACATAACACAACTGTGGATCAGAGGATGCAAAAATAAAATCATCTACATAAATTTGAACAAGGAGCTTATGCATGCCTACTTTATTAATGAACAAAGTTTTATCTATTGAGCCTCTAGTGAAATTATTTTGAAGAAGAAAGTTAGACAGTGTTTCATACCAGGCTCTAGGAGCTTGTTTTAACCCGTCCCAATCTGGATGTTTATGATCTTCAAAACCTGGTGGTTAACACATATAAACTTCTTTTATTTTACCATATAAGAATGCCCTTTTGACATCCATTTGAAAAAATTTAAGATTATGGAAAGTAGCATAAGCGAAGAACAATCTGATTGCCTCTAGTGTAGCTACAGGGGCAAAGGTTTCATCATAATCAATACCTTCTTCTTCTGAGAACCCCTATACAACCAGTCTGGCCTTGTTCTTGACAATTTGACCTTTTTCATTAGTTTTATTCCTAAACACCCATTTAGTGCCTATTGCACACTTACCTTAGGGTAGAGGAACCAGCTCCCATAATTGCTGCTTTTGAAACTGAAAAAGCTGAAGTTGCATGGCTTCAACCCATCCATTTTCTCTTAATGCAATATGATAGTTCTTTGGCTCTGGTTGACTAATGAAGAGAGCATAAAAGCAGAAATTGGACAATTGACTTGTAGTTGAAACACCCGCATTGATGTCACCAATGATCTGAGACATGGGGTGATTCTTTAGTTCTTGATACTCAATAAGATCTGCGCAAGTGTTTGTAGGTGATACAACAGCAATAGATGTTGATCCAGACTCTTGAAACCTAGAATGAGATGGGAATTCAAATGAAGTAGAGGAATCAGAGATCTCATCAGCATTTGTTATGGATGGAACTGCTGAAGCTACACGAACATCAAGGTTAGTAGACTCACGCAGGTGATCACTAAACCTTGCATTTGTATCACCAGATGAATGACTAGTTGCAGGAGATGATAGATTCACAGAATCTGCAACAGCTGGAGGCTGATATGGAACATATTGCAGTATGTCCAAATCAAATAACTCCACACGGTTTTGTGGAATTTTCTCCTTTGGAGATTCATTAAACTTTACATGCAAGGTTTCTTCAACTATCTTTGTTCTGCAATTAAGAACTCTGTATGCCTTGCAAGTAGATGAATACCCAACAAAGTACCCTGCATCCACCTTTGATTCAAACTTCTGAAGTGGATCCTTTGTGTTAAGAATATAACACGGACACCCAAATGCTCTAAAGAAGGAAATCAGAGGAGCCAAATGATGTAACACTTCATAAGGATTCTTCATCAATCTCTGATTTACTAACACTCTATTTTGCACATAGCAAGCTGTGTTGACAGCTTCAGCCCAAAAGGTTAGTTGCAAACCAGAATCAGCCAACATTGACCTTGCAGCTTCAATAAGGGTCATGTTCTTTCTCTCCACCATTCCATTTTATTCAGGACTTCTTGGAATGCTATACTGCCTCTTGATTCCCTTAGAGAAATAGAATTAATCAAGCGTGTGGTTTCTAAATTCTGTGCCATTATCACTCCTCACACACTTGATAGAAAGGGAGTACTGCTTTTCCACATGCAACACAAAGTAGATGATGATTTGTCCAGCCTCATATTTTGAATGTAAGAAGAAGGTCCATACAAATTTGGAATAATCATCCCCAATTACCCAACAGTATTTTTCTTTGCCATGCTCATCACTCTTACAGGACCAAAAAGATCCATATGCAGTAATTGCAAGCAGGCAGTGGACTTTGGTTCTTCTATTAGAGGAAATGATACTTTGTGTTGCTTTCCTTTTAACAAGCAGAGCAGTTGTCATCACATTTGAACTCCTTTAGTGGCAGACCTCTCACTAAACCATGATGGATAAGCTGGTTCATGTTTTTAAGATTCACATAACCAAGCCTTCTGTGCCATATTTCAGATTCCTGAGGAGAGGCCTTGGAGAACAGACATGGATGGCCTTTTATATCAATTTTCTTTGATAAGTCTAAGGCATATACTCTTCCAAGCCTATTGGCCTTCAGGAGAGTATATTCATCCAATATCTTGTCAATCATTGTCAAAACATCGGAAGACAGAATCCGATAGTTTTGACTGGTGAAAAGTGCAACATGCCCTTTATCACACATTTGACTGACACTCAACAAGTTGTACTTGAGATTCTCCACATGGTTAACATCATCAAATCTTATCTCACCATTTGACACAAAGCCTTTGCCCATGATGTAACCCTTAGCATCATTACCAAAAGATACAAATCCCTTCTTTCCTTAAGAGTAGTCATGAAAAAAGAACTGCTCCCTGTCATATGCATAGATCCTCCACTAACCACATACCATATGCTTCTATGGCATGCTGAAGAACCCTGCATTTGCCACAACAAAGTAGTTAGCTTTTGAGACCCAAACCATTTTTGTTTTGGGTCTGTTCTCATCAACAGATTTTATACTAACTGATTTGTCATGATTAACAGCCTTTGAAGGTGGAGATGGTGCTGAAAAGGATTCCTTTGATTTTCTCTTAGTTTTCCTTTTCAATGGTTTAAGCACAGGTACATCTATTGGTTAACTCTCCCCAACAGATGTTGAACCATCGTAACAAGTTGTGTCTGATTGGTTGTTAAAGCCTTCAGTTCAGCACACACATCAGTAAATGTTTTTGATTGGTTCCTATGACTCACCATGTCCTCATTTTTGAAAGACACAGACTAAGCCTGGTGTTTTGATACTCCATGAGGAATATTTGCAGCTGTTTTATGATAAACCCCTTCCTTCTTTTTAGGTTTTTGTAAGAACTTTGGGTTATCAGTTTGAGATATTTGTGGCACAAACTTGGTTTCAAATTCATCTTTCATTTTATTAATTTTCTTTTTAATGATTTTATCTTTCTTGAATTTGGAACCCTTTCTGTACCAACATTCATCAGTGAGATGATT
The DNA here is from genome assembly GCA_025506515.1 of Flaveria trinervia. NCBI lineage: Eukaryota > Viridiplantae > Streptophyta > Magnoliopsida > Asterales > Asteraceae > Flaveria > Flaveria trinervia. Next base: position 23,236,248 of record CM046443.1, read on the forward strand.
GAATAGACCACATATTTCACATGGCTTTTTCTTCATCTTCTGTTGTTCAACTGCTGAAGAAGATGAAACTATTGAAGGTGTGTTCTTCAGTACTTTCTTCCTCTCAGTATTTATGTTAAGTACTGAAGGATTTGTAACAACTGAAGACTTGTTCTTTAGAAGTTTTCTATCAGTATTTTTGGATTTCCTGATAGACACTTCAGCAGTTGTCAAACCATGTTTGTTTTCATTTGGTTTGAAATGTTCTTCAAGTGTTGTTACTTGCTCTTGAGTACTTTGAATACTTTGTTAGACAGCACCTGAAGTGCTCAGCTTTTTTTTGATCAAGTGTTTATCAGCAGTAAGACCATCAGCAGATTGATTAGCTGAGGTACTATTACTGACTTCATCCTCTGATTTTGCATTATCACTTGAGGATGAGACACATGATGACGTGGTTTGGGAATTGCTTTCACCTTCAGATTTTACTTCTGTCTTGGGAGTAAAATCTGTGGGAGGTACAGTGTGATTATACCTAATCCCAAACTTCATATTTGAAGCTGTTTGCTTACTGAGAAGCATTTCAAACCTCTTGCAGGATGTTACCCAGCGTTCACACTCTACTTTAGTAGCTGCAAGTGTTTCTTTGAGATTCTTGTGATTCTCTAAAATGACCACTACCTTTGCCTTTTCATCAGTGATTTGGCATTTTAATTTGTAAATCTCATCATCTTTTTCCTTTAAGACAGACTCAAACTCAGCTTTTCTTTTGGAAATCCCTTTCTCTAGGTCAAGATTTTGATTAATTAAAACTACATTTGCTTCTCTAATTGAGGCAAAAGCAGCTATGCATGACTCAGAACACAGCTTGGCCTTAGCCTCAGAAGTTACCTGTGGTACCTGTGACGATGAAGCATTTGAGCATGAACCATCAGTAGACTCCAGGGCCATAAGAGCAAGATTTCCAAAAGGATTTTCACCGCCATGTTGACCAGCACCAACTACTCCAGTCAACAACTCCATGAGTGAAAAAGCTTTGATGTGGTTGAGATTGAGATTGTTGATTTGATTGAGATGGTTGAGGCTCAGGTAGGGCATGTGATTGTTGAGCTATGGGTACTGGAACCTGATTGGACTGAGGCATTTAAAAATAAGGATAAGGATATGGCATTTGACCTTGAGGGACAAAATATGCAGGAGATGATTGAATTTGTGAATGATGACCAGAACTGGTAGAATGTTGCCCTTTGTTTTGTGAGCTATTGCATGGAAAGGTCACAAAGGGTGTAGTAGAGTTAGATCCAGATGATCTACACTCTCTTGCAAAATGTGAGAGAAATCTATCAATACTACACCGTGAATTACTATCAATACCAACAAAAGCAGGATTTTTACTATTTGAAGAGAAATCTATATGCTCATCATAAGAACTTTCTAATGCAGCATATTCTAACTCATGACCAATCAAAGCAGTATTCCCTGGTACAAAATCATGAGTGAGCTTCCTAGATGAAGCCAATTTCCTTTTCTGTTCTATCTCTCATTCAAATGTGAATAGTTTCCCATGAAGTTGGGTGAGAGATAGATTGTCCAGATTTGCACTGGAGCGTAGGACAATAGTATATGTGTCCCATCTCTCAGGCAGGGATCTGAGAAATCTGTTGTTCATCTGACTATTTGTATATTCATGTTTAACCATTTTCAGCTCAAATATCAAACAGGAAAATCGCTCAAACTGTTGAGTCAGTGACTCACCCTTTCTATGAGAGAATGTCCCATATCGTTGGGCAAGGATCTCTCTATTGTTTGCCAAGACCTCATCAGTTCCTCAAATTGTTCTTTCAAAGCAACCCAGAGGTCATGAGCAGTTTCATGATGCATAAGTCCAGAATAGATTTCATTAGGCAGTGCCATGGCCAGAATTCCATGGGCTTTAGCATCAATTTCAAACAGTTTCAGATCTTCATCTAAGTATTGCTCTTTCTTCTTTGAAACCATCTCATTGGTTTCCGGATTACTCACCATAGGCTTATATGGTCCATGAACCAGTAATTTCCAACAGCCTGAACTATTGACAGACAGGTGATGGAGCATTCAGCGTTGCCATATGTTATACTCACTCCTAACAAGCATCCGAGGCTTTGTTGAGGAGCCAGTATTGTGAGGATCATTGATTGATGTAGCCATTTTCACCAATTCAAACAGGTTCAATGAGATTTTAACACATAGATCAAAAACCCAACAACATAGTTTGAAACAAGACGAATCTCAAATTAATTCACCGGAAACAACAGAAAATCAAATTCTATAACCAATTCTTGCAAATTTGCTAATTCTATCAAACTTAGATATCAAAAGAGCAGTTTCAATGATCAATTGTTAAGTCGATAAATGATTAACCTGATGCCATTTGAAAGGATCGGGATCTAGTTTGATCAATTAGATTAAGATTTACAGCAGAATAGCATAAGAATTTGATGAAATTTTAGCAAGAATAATATGAATATCCAATCAAACAGTAACGGTTATAAAGAGAGAAAGTTTTCTACAAAGAGAATGTCTTCATTCATGCACACGCTTCGGTTTCAAGGAAATTAGGTCAACATTCCTTTTATAAAGGAATGTGACAGCAGCTGACGTCACTTGATAGTGACAGCTAACTGATTTATGCAAACAACTAAAAGTAAACTAAACTACTGAAGATGTCCACAACAACTGAGGACACCTTCACAAAAAGCTAAGTAAAAGCTAACATTACAACTACTGAAGTTATAACATCTGAAGTGTAAGAACTCCAGATGTTTTACATAATAAAAACTACTGATTACAAACTACTGAAAAGTAAACCATCACAACTACTGAAGAAAACTACTTCAGCTGTTGTGACAACTTCTGAGAACTTGATCTTCAGACTTTGTCTTTAGTAGTTGTCTTCAGACTTTGCCTTTAGACTTTGCCTTCAGACTTTGCCTTCAGACTTTGCCCTCAGACTTTGCCTTCAGACTTTGCCTTCAGACTTTGCCTTCATACTTTGCCTTCACACTTTGCCTTCAGACTTTGCCTTCAGATTTTGCCTTCAGACTTTGCCTTCAGACTTTGCCTTCAGACTTTGCCTTCAGACTTTGCCTTCAGACTTTGCCTTCAGACTTTGCCTTCAGACTTTTCCTTCAGACTTTGCCTTCAGACTTTGCCTTCAGACTTTGCCTTCACACTTTGCCTTCAGACTTTGCCTCCAGACTTTGCCCTCAGACTTTGCCCTCAGACTTTGCCTTCAGACTTTGCCTTCAGACTTTGCCTTCAGACTTTGCCTTCAGACTTTGCCTTCAGACTTTGCCTTCAGACTTTGTCTTCAGACTTTGCCTTCAGACTTTGCCTTCAGACTTTTCCTTCAGACTTTGCCTTCAGACTATGCCTTCAGACTATGCCTTCAGACTTTGCCTTCAGACTTTGCCTTCAGACTTTGCCTTCAGACTATGCCTTTAGACTTTGCCTTCAGACTTTGCGTTCAGACTTTGCCTTCAGACTTTGCATTCAGACTTTGTCTTCAGACTTTGCCTTCAGACTTTGCCTTCAGACTTTGCCTTCAGACTTTGCCTTCAGACTTTGCCTTCAGACTTTGCCTTCAGACTTTGCCTTCAGACTTTGCCTTCAGACTTTGCCTTTAGACTTTGCCTTTAGACTTTCACTTCAGACTTTGACTTCAGACTTAGCCTTCAGACTTTGCCTTCAAAATTTGCCTTCAGAATTTGCCTTCAGAATTTGCCTTCAGAATTTGCCTTCAGAATTTGCCTTCAGAATTTGTCCTCAGACTTTGTCCTCAGACTTGGTCCTCAGACTTGGTCCTCAGACTTTGTCCTCAGACTTTGTCATCAGACTTTGTCCTCAGACTTGTCCTCAGACTTTGTCCTCAGACTTTGTCCTCAGACTTTGTCCTCAGACTTTGTCCTCAGACTTTGTCATAAGACTTTGTCCTCAGACTTTGTCCTCAGACTTTGTCCTCAGACTTTGTCCTCAGACTTTGTCCTCAGACTTTGTCCTCAGACTTTGTCCTCAGACTTTGTCCTCAGACTTTGTCCTCAGACTTTGTCCTCAGACTTTGTCCTCAGACTTTGTCCTCAGACTTTGTCCTCAGACTTTGTCCTCAGACTTTGTCCTCAGACTTTGTCCTCCGACTTTGTCCTCCGACTTGTCCTCCGACTTTGTCCTCCGACTTTGTCCTCCGACTTTGTCCTCCGACTTTGTCCTCCGACTTTGTCCTCTGACTTTGTCTTCTGACTTTCTCTGTAGACTTTGTCTTCAGACTTTGTCTTCAGACTTTGTCTTCAGACTTTGTCTTTAGACTTTGTCTTCAGACTTTGTCTTCAGAATTTGTCTTCAGAATTTGTCTTGAGACTTTGTAGACCACTTCAGTTGTTTTGATGTCTGTGAGACTTAAAGGTTTTTCTCACATGGTTCATTAGTTTTTTTGGTCCAAAAAGATTTCATAAAAGCCACAAGTTTCTTCTTTCATTTTGAAATTGCAGGTATAAATTTCACAAATAGGACAATGGCTTTGATTGGGCTTGATGGTTTAATGACATTCACTGTCTTGTCTGAACTCTCCTTGATTTTAGTTGGGTGACCAAATTTAATTTTCTCCTAATTTGTTTCAATATAAACATTTGGTTTATTTTGAGGATTAGTGACTTGTTTTACTATTGATTTTGGTTCAATAGTGTTAGGTTCATTTTGCTCTTTGAGTGTGACAGAATTAGGCATGACAGTGTAATTGTCATTGTAAGGTGGAGGACAATAATTATAGCTAATCCCTATCATATCCTTGGGATCTTTTTTGAGTCTAGCATCTATTGCATCTTGACTGAAGACATTTGAAAATTTTCAAGTTTCACTTGTGTAAGTGTTTGATCAGCATTTGATTGAGCTAGCTTTTTAGTTAGCTACTATTTTCATCTACAAGAGTATACTCATGACCATGCAATTTTCAATGTTGGAGATGAGTGATTTGATTTTAATTCAATGCCTTTAATTTCTCTTTCAAGCATCTTTTGCTTGACCTTTTCTTCTTTTATTTTATCAGCCAGTTTATGATTGTGCTCACGATAACTTGCAGTTCAGTAATGCATTTATCACTACAAAGGTTTGATTTTACCTTAGATGGCATAGGATATGGACCATCAGTGATGTGAGCCATGAGTGCATAACTCTGAAATTGAGGCTTCACTTCCTCTACATACAGACTCCAGTTAGACACTCCTCTTGTCTGATGACAAGAGCATTTGAGGATGCCTACCTGCTTCCATGAGCTTTATTTGTCAGTTGTGGTTGACTCTGGTATGGTTGTTGATGTTGTTGGTGAGATGCTGTGTTATTGATTGTTGGAGTGAAAGCTAGTGCTTGGTTGTGGAGATGACTGTGAAAGTATTGATCTGCCCAAGATTCATATTAAATTGATGTGGCTAGTGTAATATGATCCAAGTCGGGTCATACCCAATAACAAGCCAAACGAACACCAAAAGGTAATTATTTGTTGATAAGATCACACAAATAAATAATGACACCAATTAGAAAATTGGATTTTCTAAATTATTGCTTTTGTAGATGAACATCATTATATAGATAATTTGTTCATAAAAGATTATTTGTACATTATTTAAATTAGTTAAGCAATGGCAATAATAGTGTGTGTTAGTGATAAAATTAAAATGGTTTTAATTTTATAAAACAAGGGATGTGATTGTATATTTTTTATAAAAATTTGAATTGAGAGGGAAACAAAAGGGGACCATTTTCGGCCGCCCCTTTTGGCCTGGATGCCCCAATTCTATTAGTTCCAAGACATGCAAGTCTTGGACACTTGAACACTCATTCATTCAATCATCCAAGAACACACAAACAAAAGCTCTCTCTCTACTCTCTCCTCTAATCTCTCGGTTAAGGCAGAAAATGAAGCAGATTTTTCAGCCAACAAAAGTGTTTTGTAGCTGGAAATTGGTGTCAAAGATCCTAGCATTCAAGGTGATTTGTTGGTAGGCTTGGGGTATGCTATCTTGAGAACTTCTACCTTGAAGTTTAGCCACAAGAACACCTCCTTTTCATCTCTTTAATTTCGGTTCTCTGCAGCTCCAAAGGTTGTGGTTCTTTCATTTTATGTTTCTTTCATTGTATGTATTTTGTATAATGATCCATGGCTTTGGGGTTCATATTAAATGGGTTATAATAATCTTATTAACATGTTTTAAATCTTATATCCGCTGCGTTTTCATATAATAAGGTTATATGAACTTTGATAAACATGTTTAAACCCCAACAAATGGCATCAAGAGCCACTTATACATATGCATACATGTTTCTCATTACTAGCTCACGGTTTTGTGTTGCTTGACACACAAAAATCCGTGAGTTAGGGTCTGCCTTTTGCCCCTTTTTGGTGTTTTAAAGATGCTACTTTATGCATATAGGATCTTTAAAACTCTAGATTATTATATGATTGTTTATGTGTTCTAAACCCATTTGTTCTTGGTTATGTTGGCCAAAAACATGGGCCACAAGGGGCTGGAAATTCGATTTCTTATGTATGTTTGCTCATGTTGTTGATTATGCATAAAAAGTCTAGACCATTTGGATTGAATGATTGGTTGTCATGTTATATTCATTTGGACATGTAATATTATTTTATTTCAAGTCTTGTTTTGTAATCTATTCATTCATATGGTTTGTAATAAAATAGATTAGGAGTCTATCTTTACTAGAAAAATGTATTAGGATACATATTTTGTAAGGATGTTCAAGATCAAGACTTGAAGAAAAGATGGACAAAGAGGATGCTTGAAGATGTGGATTCAAGTGGGAGTTCCTTTTGTCAACCATGTGTCATGTTCTTAACCCTTAGGACAAGACCTTTTGACACACTTGTTTTGGCTAAACAAGTGTGCTCAACTTAGTATACTTTGTTATGCATATATGATTTATTTGGTTATGCTTGAGAATGCTTATGATGTTGTTTTGTTTTGGATATTTGGATGTCATTAACAAACCACCGACTAGAACAAACTATTACAAGAAATTGGTTCTCAAATCATTAAGCTAAATAGAATGGGTCTATAAAAGGAGTTATTGGTTTCCAAAATAAAATGGGTTTTATTTAAAAGAACCAAATGGATACTATATGGTTGAATGCATACAATCATATACTACATGGACTTTTCTAAAACAAGAAATGTGAAATTACAAATCCCTTTTGAGAAACAAGTTAAACACCATCCTTTTACACAACACTTAGGTTACTTGCAAACTCTTAGTGGGATAAAGGTCACCTAACCACTTTGAGGGAACTTGTAACTTGAGGTGATAATGCCATGTTTGTGGGATAAAGGTCACCTAACCACTTATGTGGTGAACTCACACGTGTGTGTAAGTAGAACGACTTGATTTATAAAATATATTGAATGGATCACCTAAAATGTGTTTTATAAAAGGTGTTGATGGGGTAAACATGCCGTTATAAACATAAGATGTTCAAACGATCTCATACCATTAGAAGTTGCAATGGGTTGCAATTGTCATATAAGACTACCTTGTTTATTTAAATAATGGGAATAAGGTCACCTAACCAATATTTAAATATAACGTTGGATTCTAAAATTTTTTAATAGTCTATGAGACGTAAAGGGTATTAATAATTGAAATATATAATTATATCAACGATTACTAAAATGGAACTTTGTAAAATCTTGTAGATGGCCGACCACACCAACGCTAATAACGATGTACCAAACCAAAACAACCAATCTCTTAGGGCGATCCTTCAAAGGGATCGTCTAACACCTAACAACTTCATGGATTGGTACCGCAACTTGAGAATTGTTCTCAAGCAAGAAAAGCGGGCCTACATTCTTCATGATCCCACCCCCGATGAACCTAACGAGGAGGATGTGGAGGCCTATAATGATTGGGTTAAATTTGTGGAAGACTCCGTCCAAGTCTCTTGCTTAATGTTAGCAAGTATGACACCCGAACTCCAAAGGAGTATGAGCTCCATGGAGCCTATGACATGATCACTCAGTTGCGGGAAACGTTCCAACAACAAGCTAGAGTGGAGCGCTTCGAAACGGTTCGAGCACTTCATGCATGTCGGATGGAAGAATCCCAATCAGTTTCATCTTATGTTCTTAAGATGAAAAGCCACATCGACCGCCTTCAAAGGCTAAATTGTCGTGTCTCAAAGGAGTTGGCCACGGATTTGATCCTTAATGGCCTATCTAAAAGGTTTGAGGCATTCGTCATGAATTACAACATGAACGGATGGGACAAGAGCATAAATGAACTTCATTCGATGCTCAAATCAGCTGAGGCGGGAATGGGAAAAAGGGTTTTACCCGTTTTCACCATTAATGAAGGTGGGAGAAGAAAGAAGGTCTCTACCCCCTCCTAAGGCAAATGTTGCCAAAGGAAAGGGGCACGTTGGAAGAAAGGGGAAGATGGTTGTTAGGGCGGAACCTCCGAAGCCCAAGGAGAAGATGCAAAAGGTTGCTGCAAACGACCCATGCTTCAAATGTGTGAGATAGGGCATTGGATGAGAAATTGTCCAGTCTATCTCAAAGAGTTAAGAGAAAAGAGGGATGCAGGGCAAACCTCAGGTATAATTTACATGATACATGTTGAGCTAAATGTTATTTCTTCTAACACATGGGTATTAGATACCGGATGTGGAACTCACATTTGCAATTTATTGCAGGGGTTCAAAAGAAATGAGCATTATGCAAAAGGGGAAATAAGTCTATTCATGGGCAATGGTGCAAAGGTTCACGTGAAGCCCGAGGAGACTACATTTTGAAGCTTCCAAGTGGTTTGGAAGTCATTTTATATAATGTATTGTATGCTCCTAGTTTGACTAGGAACATAATTTCTGTTTCCCGTTTAAGACAATATGATTATGATTTCAAGTTTGTTGACAATGATATTCATGTTCTTTAAATCATGTATTTTATTTTAAAGCTATACCTTGTAATGGTATTTATGAATTGGTTCATGAAAACGTAACATATGATAGCTCCATGTACCAAGCAACCACCAAAAGACTCAAATTAGATTAGAATGATACCTACCTTTGGCATTGTCGCCTTGGTCATATAAACAAGAAACGTATACAAACACTTCAAAAGAACGGTCTTTTAAAAACAAATGATGTGATTCATTTGATGTATGTGAATCTTGTTTACAAGGTAAATCGACTAAGGCACCCTTTAGTGGAACTAACGAAAGGGCAAAGATTTATTAGGTATCATACATTCGGATGTATGTGGTCCTTTTAAGCCAATGGCTAGGAATGGTGAAAGATACTTCATTACCTTTACCGACGATTACAGTCGCTATGGGTATGTGTACTTATTAAGGCACAAAGATGAAGCTTTTGAAATGTTCAAAATATCAAGAATGAAGTAGAAAATCAACTCAACGGTCAATTAAAATTCTCCGCACCGATAGAGGTGGCGAATACCTAAGTGATTTTTTTCAAGATCATCTTAGGAGTTGTGGGATTGTCTCACAACTCACTCCACCTGGAACACCACAACATAATGGTGTGTCTGAGAGGAGGAATCGAACCTTATTGGATATGGTTCGATCTATGATGGCTAGAAGCACATTACCTTTATCATTTTGGGGTTTCGCTTTGCTCTCCGCAGCCCGTATTCTGAATATGGCTCCAACCAAAAAGGTGGAAAAGACACCTTTTGAGATATGGCATGGAAGAGTTCCATATCGTACTTAAGGGTCTGGGGTTGTGAGGTTTATGTTAAGACTCCCACCCCAAACAAATTAGATGTCCGATCCACCAAGTGTATCTTTGTTGGATATCCTAGAGATTCTATGGGATATTATTTCTATGATCCACTGGAACAAAAGGTGTTTGTTGCCAGAAAGGGTGAGTTCTTAGAAGCTAAGTTCCTTATGGAAGGAACTAGCAGTAGAACAGTGGATCTTGAGAAGGATCAAGAAACACAGCCCGGTGCACGCTTGGTTGAAACCAACACTCAACGTGAGGATGTTGAGGATGATCAAGCGGTTGATCGATACACACAAAACGTTCGCAGAAGTGGTAAAACTAGTAATCCACCTGACAGATACGGATTTTTCATGGATGGATGCTATGTGGTGGATTCAGATGAACCAACCACATATCATGATGCAGTGTCCAATTTGGATTGTGACAAATGGCTTGAGGCCATGAACGTTGAGATGCAATCCATGTATGACAATCAAGTTTGGGAACTTGTTGTGCCACCTCTTAATTCCAAAATAGTTGGAAGTAAGTGGGTTTTCAAGAAGAAAACTGATATGTATGGAAACTTGGATACTTACAAAGCTAGACTTGTAGCAAAGGGTTTCACTCAAACTCAAGGGGTTGATTATGATGAAACCTTCTCACCTGTTGCAATGCTTAAGTCTATAAGGATATTATTTGCCATAGCAGCTCATTATGATTATGAGATTTGGCAAATGGATGTCAAAACCGCTTTCCTAAATGGATATCTTGAGGAAGATGTCTATATGGTTCAGCCTGAAGGTTTTGTCGATCCCAAATATCCTAATAAGTATGCAAGTTAATGAAATCAATCTATGGATTGAAACAAGCATCAAGAAGTTGGAATCACCGTTTTGATGATGAAGTAAAGAAATTTGGCTTCATCAAAAACGCTGATGATGAGGCTTGCGTGTATAAGAAGGCTAGTGGGAGCACAATAACCTTCCTAGTATTATATGTTGATGACATACTACTGTTTGGAAACGACATTCCAACCATGGAAGGTGTAAAAACCTGGCTTGGAAGTTGTTTTTCCATCAAGGATCTTGGTGAAGCTGCCTATATTCTGGAATAAAGATCTATAGGGATAGATCAAAACGGCTAATTGGTTTGAATCAAAGTGCATACATTGACAAAATCTTGAAAGATTCAAGATGGAAAACTCTAAGAAAGGTACTGTACCTATTCAGAGAGGGACAATATTGAGTACAACTCAATGTCCAAGCTCAAAGGAGGAGCAAAATAGAATGAAGGCTATCCCATATGCATCTGCTATAGGATCCATCATGTATGTAATGATATGCACTAGACCAGACATGTCATGCGCTTTGAGCATGACAAGTAGATACCAGCAAAATCCTGGTGATAGTCATTGGATCGCTGTCAAGAACATTCTAAGTACCTAAGGAGGACTAAGGACATGTTCTTGATCTACGGATCTGGTGAAGAGGAACTCGTTGTAAAGGTTACACGGATGCGAGTTTCGAAACCGATCGTGATGATTCACGATCTCAATCGGGGTACATCTTTATTCTGATTGGGGGAGCTATTTCTTGGAAAAGCTCAAAGCAAGAAGTCGTAGCGTTGTCCACTACAGAGTCAGAATACGTCGCCGCTTCAATGGCAGCACATGAAGCTGCATGGCTGAAGAAATTCATAGGCGATCTAGGGGTAGTCCCTTCCATTCAGGATCCCCTAGAGATCTTTTGTGACAACGAGGGTGCGATTGCTCAAATCAAGGAACCTCGTGCTCATCAAAAGACTCGGCACATTGAAACGGAGATTCAACTACATAAGGGATGAAGTTGAAAAGGGAAAGATATGTATTCGCAAAGTTCACACTGATAAAATGTTGCGGATCCACTCACAAAGCTCCTCGAAAAGGCAAAGGATGAGGGTCATGTTTGTGCCATGGGACTTAGATATTCAAGCGACTGGGTTTGATGTTGTACTTTGCATATAGATATTGGAACTAATGTTATTTGACTTAATTATATAGTTATAATTTCATTTGTTCTTCTATTTTAGCATGTTTAAATCCATGAATAAATAAGTTATTCTAAACGTCCGCAGTCGATTATACTTGTGGGAACAACTATAAATATAAGACTATAATGAATTTGGATTGGTTGATATTCATATGGTATGAATATATAGCAAGAGGTTGCTACCAAGGTTCATTGATATCTATGGGATATAGATATTGGACAGACCCGCTCTCAATTATTTCTGCATGGAATCTTGCTGATTAGTCATAAGAGACTTTGAGTAAAGGCGAATATCATTGTATCCTCAGACCTGAGATACATATTGGGTCTTGATATTCACTAAGTATTGTACTTTGACTTAGTTCTTTGCTGTTCTGAAAAGGCAGTACATAAGGTTGAGTTCAGGTATAACATGAGGTGATTGTGAGAGACGTATGTAATCGAGATGGAATTTGTTCCTCTTCTTCGTTGAGAGTTAGATGTCTAAGGCCTGCTAAAGTTAAATCATCAGAGAATGACAATTCTGTGTCTCTTGGATTTAACATGACATCTGCAACAAAAGGATAGATGATTAATTACCTAAAACATATTCAAGTAAGGTACTTGAAAAGGATAATGTTATTGAATGGCACTTAGTCATATACATTAGGGGTAGCAAACCGTTGCTAGGCGTTATTTGCTGCTTGCATCAATCTTCTATAAATCTTGTGCAAGTGGGAGATTGAAAGTATTGATCTGCCCAAGCTTCATATTAAATTGATGTGGCTAGTGTAATATGATCCAAGTCGGGTCATACCCAATAACAAGCCAAACGAACACAAAAGGTAATTTATTTGTTGATAAGACACACAAATAAATAATGACACCAATTTAGAAAATTGGATTTTCTAAATTATTGCTTTTGTAGATGAACATCATTATATAGATAATTTGTTCATAAAAGATTATTTGTACATTATTTAATTAGTTAAGCAATGGCAAATAATAGTGTGTGTTAGTGATATAAAATTAAATGGTTTTAATTTTATAAAACAAGGGATGTGATTGTATATTTTTTATAAAAATTTGAATTGAGAGGGAAACAAAAGGGGACCATTTTCGGCCGCCCCTTTTGGTCTTGGATGCCCCAATTCTATTAGTTCCAAGACATGCAAGTCTTGGACACTTGAACACTCATTCATTCAATCATCCAAGAACACACACAAACAAAAGCTCTCTCTCTACTCTCTCCTCTAATCTCTCGGTTAAGGCAGAAAAGGAAGCAGATTTTTCAGCCAACAAAAGTGTTTTGTAGCTGGAAATTGGTGTCAAAGATCCTAGCATTCAAGGTGACTTGTTGGTAGGCTTGGGGTATGCTATCTTGAGAACTTCTACCTTGAAGTTTAGCCACAAGAACACCTCCTTTTCATCTCTTTAATTTCGGTTCTCTGCAGCTCCAAAGGTTGTGGTTCTTTCATTTATGTTTCTTTCATTGTATGTATTTTGTATAATGATCCATGGCTTTGGGGTTCATATTAAATGGGGTAATAATCATCTTATTAACATGTTTTAAATCTTATATCCGCTGCGTTTTTCATATAAATAAGGTTATATGAACTTTGATAAACATGTTTAAACCCCAACAGACTGACCTTGAGAATTCCTTTGGAAGTTGTTGTTGTTCTTGAGGGAGCATTACATCCTCTGGAGAAGTGGCCAGTCATGCCACAGTTGAAACACTTTACCTTGGATTTGTCATATCCATGTTTGGTTTTCATTGACGCTAAGCTTTCTTCATTTTCTGAAGAACTTCTTGGCTCTCATTGCTATCATAGCCATTTACCACTGCAGATCCATTTCTTCCACATCATGTGGATCCATTTCTTCAATCTTCTTGGATTAGATGAGTAGAAGTGATCTGACTCTTAGGTAAGTTTCAAAGCTAGGAACAAAGGCATTGTAAGTTGTCTTTGCTCTTCTGATCTTGGGTCTTTAGGAGTAGTTGAGGGAGTTACAGTGAACCTTGTTGGTTGTGATGTTGTTGAAGGCTTGTTACTTGATAGTAAAGTAATGATACCAGTTTTCTTCATTTGATCTCTTGAGGAAAGAAAATCATCATCCTTAGTGATGAATGCATTTTGTACAGAGTGAGAGTTTGATGGAAATTTATAAGCTTCAATGACTCGAGGTCCCCCAAGATTCCTACACCTTTCATCAAGTTCAAGAGCCTTTATCTTGGCAATCATGATGTCCAAGGTGGTACTCTCCAGATCAAGGGTGTTTTTCAGCAGTAACATTTGTTTCCAACTTTCTAGAAGACTGTGGAGCATCTTCTTGTTTAGTTCTTTGACTTTGTATGTTACCCCATGATCTCTAAATCATTCACCAGCTGCAAAAAGCTATGAAGCTGTTTAGAGATTGACTCCCCTTGGAGTGATGAAAGGCTTCATATTAAGTAACAAGCTTATCCTTGTTAATTTCAGTAACTTCACTACTACCTTTACACATTATCAGTAGTGCATCCAAAACAACTTTAGCAGTTCCATACTTTTCAAGTCTTTTTAGCACATCCATTTTCAATGCTCAAGTGAGTATAGAATAAGCTTTGAGATCAAATTTCATCTTCTTATAATTATCATCATCAAGTGTGAGATCCTTAATAGGTATTTTTGATGTTTTGTATATTGCAGCTTGATTAGCAGAAAGTGTTAGAGGAATGTGAGGGCCTTGACATATTGAAATCGAGTAGTCTGGATCTACACCTGTAATATAGTTCATAAATCTGATTTTGCATTGCTTAAACTCAAATTTGTATTTAAGCACGGGTGGTTTTGGAGCATGACAAGTTCAACGAAATTATGTGAATCTATTTAAATAAGGTGTTTTTAAACTTTTTGAATAATGATTAGATTGATTGTTAAGTTCAACTAGTCCAAATAGTCCAATGTAAGGCCCCGTTCTAGGATGGTTACAGTTGGATCCTCATCGCACATAAAACATATTTACATTTCTCTTACAAAAATATTGCAGCGAAAACATAAAAAATAAGTTTTCATATCATTACAAATGCTTTTGCAAGTTAATACAAGCGTTATTTCACAAAATCATTTGTTCGCATTACAATGCAAAAACATTAACAAAAGAATGCCATCCAAAAGAGCTGAGTAGCCGCCTCGTACCATCCTCAGAAACATTTACTTGCCACTAAAAACGTATAAAAGTCAGCGTTGTTGAGTGAGTTCTAATTTTATAATAAAACATACATTTCAATCGTTAAACTTTACATTCTTTCAGAATCAAACTATACTTTACATTCGTTCGTAATCATACATGATACGTTCATATAAGAATATCACTATTATCTTCCATTACATTCGTTAACTTCGTCCATTTATACATTCGTCCTTTCGAGTCTGTTGCGACGACAGAGTCGCTCACCCATTAACAATCACCACTATTTGCATGCTATCCGAGTCTGTTGCAACCATATGGTTGCTCACCCCAATTACCACTTTCAATGATAGCACGCTATCCGAGTCTGTTGCAACCATAGGGTCGCTCACCTCATGGCAACTTCACGATAGCTCGCTATCCGAGTCTGTTGCACCCATAGGGTTGCTCACCCCAATTGCCACTTTCAATGATAGCAGACTATCCGAGTCTATTGAAACCATAAGGTCGCACACCTCATGGCAACTTCACGATAGCACGTTGTCCGAGTCTGTTGCAAACACTGGGTTGCTCACCTCAATTATGTGCTTGCAAGCCTTTCCTTCGTTCATTCTTCATTCAATAATGCATGCATTCTTACCTCGTGTTCCTCTTTCATTATCTTTCACTTTACGTTACATAATACTTCGTTCATTCATTAATGTGACACGCAAAGCCATAGTAAAGAAACATACCTCATCATAAGGAACATATCATACAATCATACATAACCACCAATCATACATCACATCATACAACATAAATGACTTCAAAACTAACTTAGATAGCCCCCGGGAACCTCCCATGTCAAATCCTACATTACACTTTTTCCCAAAAAATCAGAAATATTCCGAGTCCTTAGGCGCATGGGCACTATGCAGGCGCA
Organism: Flaveria trinervia; assembly: GCA_025506515.1. Lineage (NCBI taxonomy): Eukaryota > Viridiplantae > Streptophyta > Magnoliopsida > Asterales > Asteraceae > Flaveria > Flaveria trinervia. The sequence goes on from CM046443.1 coordinate 23,252,092, forward strand.
GGGGGAACACTTAGGCGCATGGGCAACTTTCAGGCGCATTGGCACTATGCAGGCGCATGAGTGCCTAGTCACATGGGAATCCTGGACGTCTGGACACTTAGTCAATTCCAGCCCAATTCTAGGCGCATGGGTACTATTCAGGCGTATGAACACTTAGGCGCATGGGCTACTTGGGCGCATGACCACTATTGGGGCGCATGGCTCTACACTTAGTCATCCGACTAATATTTCTAGGCGCATGGACCACTATTCAGCCGCATGGATTACACTAAAATCCTTCTAAGGCAATTTTCAGGCGTATAAGCCTTATCTAGGTGTATGAACTCCCTCTAAATCATGTTTCTAGGATGTTATCGAACCCAATCGTCAAACCATCTGTTCTAAGCTTACCAAGGATTCTAAACCTGAACAACCTATAAGCATTTAAGAATCATCATCCAACGTGCACAATACATACGAGCATACATACTCGAACATTGTAAAAATCATTTAATACATTTTCAACCCCAAAGATGTTTAAAAAAAAGTAGAAACCGGGGTCTAGAACTCACCTCGTGCAACTTGGGTATATCTTCCTTTCTAACCCGCTAGCAAATGAGCACATAAGCATATACATAAGCACTTCAAACACCTAAAAACAACACCAAACACACACACCCTAGCATATACACTAACACATAAGCACATAAGCATATGCCGGGATAAAACCCGTCATAAACACTAAAGAAACCACGAATTCTTACCTTGAATTTGATTTCTTCTTCTTCTTCTCTTCAAAACCTGAATTCTGCTCTCTCTCTCTCTCTAAACCAAAAGAAAAGTGATATGAAGGGGAGGGTGGCGGCCATGCCCACATTTACACCAACTTTTGATATTTTGTCCTTGTGGACACTTTTAGTCCCTCCACTTAGACTTTATCGCTTTTCTTTTTGTTATCTTCATTTCTTGTCTCTTTAAAATACCCGGTGTTAGAAATCCACCCCCCTATATAGTTTTCATCCCCGAAACTTGTTATTCCCCAAACAGACGAGGATAATGCTACCTCATCTCCTCCTCAGTTTCCCATGTACATTCGGATCCCTTCCTGTGCTTCCCATGTACACGCACAAGAGGAACCACTTTATTTCTCACCCTCTTCTCTTTATGATCTATGATTGCCACTGGTTGCTTCACATAATTGAGCCTTTCGTCTACTTTGATATGCTCTAGTGGAACAATCATGTCTTCATCAGCTAAACACTTTCACAGATGAGATACATGGAATGTCGGGTGAATCCCACTTAACTCATCCAGTCATTCCAACGTATTGGCCACCTTTCCTACTCGAACAATGATTTAGAAAGCGCCTATATATCTTGGGCTCAACTTGCCCTGCTTCCTGAATTGGATAATACCCTTCCAAGGTGAGACCTTCAACATAACCCGGTCACCCACCTGGAACTCGATCGGTCTGCGTCGTTTATCGGCATACGACTTATGTCTGTCTTTGGCTGCCTTCATAAAGGCTTTAATCTTTTCTAACTTCTCAGTCGTTGCCTCGATCACCTCGACACCTCCCAATTCTTTCTACCCAATGTCACCCCAACAACGAGCGTCCTACATCACATGATAACTATTGTTGTACGAGAATTCAACTAATGAAGTGGTCATCCCAACTTCCCCCAAAATCAATCACACATATCCGAAGCATGTCTTCCAATGTATGAATGGTCCTTTCTGACTGACCATCAGTTTGGGGATGATAAGTTGTGCTAATATGTAACCTCGTCCCTATGGCATCGTGGAATTCTTCTAGAATTTAGAGGTAAACAGGGTGTCACGATCAGACACAATGGACACCGGCACGCCATGACGAGTTACAATCTCCTTGATGAACAGGTCAGCCAACCTTTCGGATGAATATGTCTCGCGGATCGGTATGAAGTGAGCGCTCTTCCTCAAACGGTCAACAATCACCCATATGGCATCGTACCCTTTCGGAGTACATGGTAGCTTTGTAATGAAACCCATGGTGATGTGCTCCCACTTCCATTCCAGTATATCCAAGGGTTGGATCTTCCCATACGGCATTTGATGTTCAGCCTTCACTTGCAAACAAGTAAGGCACTTACTCACATACCCCACCACATCGCGCTTCATACACGGCCACCAATAATCCTTCTTCATATCTTGATACATTTTTGTGGCACGAGGGTGGATGGAGTATCGAGTTTTGTGGGCTTCTTCCATTATCTTCACCCGTAGATCCCCAAAACGAGGAATCCACGCTCGTCCAAATCGGGTTTTAACACCGAGTGTTTTTTCGCCCAATTCCCCAAACATACCTCTCATTCATTCAGAGTTTAGATGATCTTCTTTCAATGCCTCATCTTGAAACTCCTTGACTTGCTTCATCACATTAGAGGTATGATTAGTTGATAAGCTTTCACCTGAATTGGTTCGGGCCTCTCCTTTCGGCTAAGGGCATCCGCCACCATGTTAGCTTTGCCCGGATGGTAATGGATCTCACAATCATAATCCTTTATGAGCTCCAACCATCGTCTCTGCCTCATATTCAGGTCCTTCTGCTCAAAAAAGTACTTTAAGCTCTGGTGGTCGGTGAAGATGGTACACTTCGTTCCATACTGATAGTGTCTCCAAATCTTTAGTGCAAAGACCACAGCCGCTAGTTCCAAGTCATGAGTAGGGTAGTTGACCTCATGAACCTTCAGTTGTCACGATGCATAGGCTATAACTTTTCCTCTTTGCATTACACACACCCCAACCCCGAGTAAGAAGCATCTGAATACACCATCAAATATTCGCTTCCATCGGGTAACAACAAGATAGGAGCTTGAGTCAACCTCACCTTTAACTCCTCGAACGCCTCTTCTTGAGCTTGACACCATATAAACTTTACATCCTTTCGGGTCAATTTGGTCAGTGGAGAAGCGATCTTGGAAAAGTCCTGAATGAACCTTCGATAATACCCCGCCAACCCCAAGAAACTACAAATCTTGGATGGTGTCTTTGGAGACTTCCATTGCATTACCACCTCCACCTTTGCAGGATCCACCATAATCCCCTCGGGATTTATCACGTGACCTAAGAATTGAACTTCGTGTAACCAGAACGCGCAGTTGGAGAATTTGGCATACACCTTCTCCGTTCTTAAGGTCTCTAACACCACCCAAATGTGATTGGCATGCTCCTCCTCACTCTTCAAATAAATTAGGATATCATCAATAAACAAAATCACTGATTTATCTAACATTGGTCGACACACTCGATTCATCAAGTCCATAAAAGCAGCTGGCGTACAGGTCAAACCAAAAGACATGACAAGAAACTCGTAGTGACCATAGCACGTGGGAAAAGTTGTTTTAGGGATATCCTGCTCCTTCACATTCAACTAATGGTAACCAGATCAAAGGTCTATCTTGAAAACCAACTGGCACCCTGAAGCTTGTCGACAAAATCATCTATTCTCGGTAAGGGGTATCGGTTCTTCACCGTCAACTTGTTCAGCTCGTGGTAGTCAATGCACATCCTCATAGTACCGTCTTTTTTCTTCACAAAGAGGACCGAAGCACCCCAGGGAGAGATACTCGGTCTAATGAACCCCTTATTGAGCAGCTCTTACAACTGCTCCATCAGTTCTTTCATTTCTGTTGGAGCTAACAAATACGGTGCTTTGACAACAGGTTGAGTACCGGGTATCAAATCAATTTGAAACTCAATCTCATGGTCCGGTGGCACACCTGGTAAATCTTCTCGAAACACATCCGGAAAGTCACACACCACTGGTACATCAGATGGTCTTGGTGTTGGCACGTACACATCCTTTACATAGGCCAAGTAGGCACCATATCCACGCCTCATGCACTTTCCCACCACTACTGTCAAAGTCACTTTCGGGATCTTCGTGACTCGATCGCCATAAACCGTCACCTTATTCCCATCAGGGGTTGTCAATCGGATTAGCTTCTTGTGACACACGATATTCGCTTCGTATTCCGCCAACCAATCCATTCCTAGGACCACATCCAAACCACCTAAGGTCATCACGAATGGTTTAACAGGAAACTTATGACCATCTAGTCTATGTCACAACCTTCTATAACCTCAGAAATCCTTGTAGACTTACCTATGGTGGTTTCTACCTCGAAAGGCTCATCAATACATCTACTCTTAATGGGAAACTTAGCACAAAAGACAGCAGAAATGAAACTCCTACTAGCACCAGAATCAAACAACATAGATGCAAGAGTTTTGTCACTAGAAACATACCTCACACCACATCGGGGTCTGTCCTAGCCTCCTCCTAAGTCATCATGAAAGCTCGGGCGCTTGCCTTCTACCCTTCTCCTCCAACCTTCTTTGCTCCCGAACTTTCAGCCCTTGGCCTCTTACAATCCCTGCTCAAATGACCATTCTCCCCACAGTTATAACACCTACCAACCCCACAATCTCTTGCCATATGGCCAGGCTTCCCACACTTAAAGCAACTATTTGATCCCCATTTGCATTCTCCCAAATCCTCATTCCCGCATTTACCACACTTCTTCAACCCTGCACCAGATGTGACCAGATGTCGGTCACCCACCTTCGCCACCTTATTTTTTGGAGCGGTTCCACCACGTCCAAACCATTTCCCATTCCAGTTCCAGTCACCACCACCCCTCTTGTTCACCTCAGCCACCATCACCTCGCGCTCATCATATAATCTACCAGCCGAATCAACCGCCTACCTAAAAGTGCTCAGCCGGGTGGCGATCATATGCCTACGGATATCCACCGGCAACCCCTGGATGTATCTCTTAATCTTTCATGATAGTGGTGTCACTTGATCATGCACCAGCCGTGCCATTTCATTAAATTTTATGGTTACTGCTGGTGTGTCATCGTTCCCGCCTCCAGCTGCATGAACTCTCTTTCTACCTCGTCCATCTCTCTGTGAGGACAGAATTCCTCAATCACTAAGTTCTTCAATTCAGGCCATCTCATTCTCCCAACGGCCCTGCTACCCTCGGCTTGGACAATGTTTTCCCACTAGCACAAAGCTGAGTCCACAAGAGAGTGGGTAGCAAACTTCACTTTTAGGTCTTCACGGCACTCACTGATGTCGAGAACAACCTCCATTTCCTCACCCACCGGTGCGCGGCTGCAGCAGTGTTGTTTCCATCAAAAGTAGGGGGCTTGCATCTCATAAACACCCCGTAGTTACAGCCTCAAGCCGCCTTCGGCGCTGGCTCCTCTTCTTCCTCCTCCTCATCATTAGAGAGAACCATTTCCAGCTCTGGTTGCTCGCGTCCACCACAGGACCTGTTTCTCTCCTTTCTTTCCCCTTCCCTTACTGCCTTGATCACTTCAGTTAGAACAGATGGTAGAATCATCTGCATGACCTGATGAACTTCCTCCACCACATCCTCCTTTACTGAGGCTCTCAGATTGGCGCTCTCGTCGCCACCCTTCGGATGAGGGGTCTCTGGTTCTTCATGAACCATCTTCTCAACTCTGGGTCTCCCTCTCTTGGGTCGCGGTTCAGCACCGTGACCTCCACCCCGAGAGGATTTTGAAGATCTACCACCAGCCATCATACGCACACTAAAAGATTCAAACACCAACATAGTCATTCAAGGAACAACTTAGTTTATGTCAACTATAGTAAGTTCTTAATTTCAGTGGCCAGTTGTGATTAGCCACTTAGTTTAGTCTCATACCCTAAGCATTACATGTTCTGACTACATCAATATTTAAACCTACATACAACACATAACCACATACCATGCGCACGTAAACTGATTAACATTACGAAAATACCTCGCACGCAGCTACTCAGATTAGCATCCCATTCCTATTCCGTCTCATTCTCAGTTTAAGTTATGGTTTATTTTGAAAATTTTACCCATTTCACTTAAACTTTGGCTTTGATACCAACTTGTAAGGCCTCGTTCCTGGGATGCTTACACTTGGATCCTCATTGCACATAATACATGTATTTACATTTGACTTACGAAAATATTGCAGCGGAAACATAAAAAAAATAAGTTTTCATATCATTACAAATGCTTTTGCAACTTAATACAAGCGTTCATTTCAAAACATCATTTGTTCGCATTACAGGGCAAAAACATTAACAAAACAATGCCATTCAAAAGAGCTGAGTAGCCGCGTCATACCATCCTCAGAAACATTTACTTGCCACTGAAAACGTATAAAAGTCAGCGTTGCTGAGTGAGTTCTAGTTTTATAATAAAACACACATTTCAATCGTTAAACTTTACATTCTTTCAGAATTAAACTATACTTTACATTCGTTCATGATCATACATCATACGTTCATACAGATAATATCATTATTATCTTCCATTATATTTGTTAACTTCATCAATTTATACATTCGTCCTTTCGAGTCTGTTGCGACGACAGAGTCGCTCACCCTATAAACAATCACCACTATTTGCACTTTGTCCGAGTCCGTTGCAACCATATGGTTGCTCACCCCAATTTCCACTTTCAATGATAGCACGCTATCCGAGTCTGTTGCAACCATAGGGTCGCTCACCTCATGGCAACTTCACGATAGCTCGCTATCCGAGTCTGTTGCACCCATAGGGTTGCTCACCCGAATTGCCACTTTCAATGATAGCACACTATCCGAGTCTGTTGCAACCATAAGGTCACTTACCTCATGGCAACTTCACGATAGCACGTTGTCCGAGTCTGTTGCAAAAACTGGGTCACTCACCTCAATTATGTGCTTGCAAGCCTTTCTTTCGTTCATTCTTCATTCAATAATGCATGCATTCTTACTTCGTGTTCCTCTTTCATTATCTTTCAGTTTACCTTACATAATACTTCTTCATTCATTAATGTGACACGCAAAGCCATAGGAAAGATAAACATATCTCATCATAAGGAACATATCATACAATCATGCATAACCACTAATCATACATCACATCATACAACATAAATTACTTCAAAAGTCAACTTAGATAGCCCCCGGGAACCTCCTATATCAAATCCTACATTACACATTTTCCCAAAAAATCAGAAAATATTTCATGTCCTTAGGTGCATGGGCACTATGCACGCGCAGGGGGAACACTTCGGCGCATTGGAAACTTTCAAGCGCATGGGCACTATGCAGGAGCATGAGTGCTTAGGCGTATGGGAATCCTGGGCGTCTGGACACTTAGTCAATTCCAGCCCAATTCTAGGCACATGGGTAGTATTCAGGAGTATGAACACTTTGGGGCATGCGCCACTTGGGCGCATGAGCACTATTGCGGCACATGGCCCTACACTTAGTCATCCGACTAATATTTCTAGGCCCATGGACCACTGTTCAACGCATGGATTACACTTAAATCCTTCTAAGGCATTTTTCAGGCGCATAAGCCTTATCTAGGCGTATGAACTCCCTGTGAAACATGTTTCTAGGATGTTTTCGAATCCAATCATCAAACCCATCTGTTCTAAGCTTACCAAGGCTATTCTAAACCAGAAAAACCTATAAGTATCTAAGAATCATCATCCAACATGCATAATACATACGGGCATACATACTCGAACATTGTAAAAATCATTTAAATACATTTTCAACCCCAAAGATGTTTAAAAACAAGTAGAAACCAGGGTGTAGAACTCACCTCGTGCAACATGGGTATATCTTCCTTTCTAACCCACTTGCAAATGAGTTTCAAACAGCTAAAAACAACACCAACCACACACACCCAAGCACATAAACAAACACATAAGCACATAAGCATATAACCGGGATAAAATCCCTCATAAACACTAAAAAAACCATGAATTCTTACCTTGAATTCGATTTCATCTTCTTCTTCTTCTCTTCAAAACCCGAAGTTCTACTCTCTCTCTCTAAACCGAAAGAAAAGTTATGTGAAGGGGAGGGTGGGCGGCCATGCCTACCTTTACACCAACTTTTGAATGATTTTGTCCTTTTGGACAGTTTTAGTCCCTCCACTTGGACTTTATTGCTTTTATTTCTTTTGTTCTTCATTTCTTGTCTCATTAAAATAACCGGGTGTTACATCCAAATAGGCTTATGTATAACCAGTTCTGCTGATGTTTATATGTTTCTTTTGTAACAACTATTCACAGGTGTGTTCTTGAAGATGTGTATAGTTGAAAAGTGATTGTTGAAGAGCTTTCGGCAATTTACTAGGTAGAGGTAGTTGAACACTCTATTAGTAACTCAATCACTAGATTAATTGAGTTCTGCTAGGATCTAGGCAAATCTGAAGAAGAACTAAGAGCCAATGCTTTGATACCAATTGACTGGATTTGAGAACAATATTCTGTGTAGATGTGAATTTACAAGGACCGAATATGATGATTAATTCAATGGTTGTAAGGCGGAATCAAACAATCAAGGAACATTGAATGCAAAAAATACTCATAAATGTTGTTTGTATTAATGAAGATAATCGGTTACAATGAATGCTAGGGTTTTTGCATTAAATCGTAACAAGACACCTTGTAAACATAAGACTAAACAAAAGATTCTAGTTGTCTAGAATGTGTATCAACAGTCACCCCACATATCAGCTTCTCTATTCTATTTATAGGTTGACAATATTCATTTTATAAAATGATTAAACTACCCCTAACCTATACACCAGAGAACTAGTCTGAGTAGAAAAATCTTCATTAGCATTTCTTTTGTTCATCAGCATTAGTGTTTGGTCATTAGCATTGACAAATGCGGATGGACAAACACTTATGCACATTTGTTGTTCGGCATCCGCATTAGTAAATGCGGATGTACAAACACTTGTCAGCATTGGTTTCAGCTATCCGCATTTGTTAATGCTGAAGAACAAATATTTGACAGCATTTGTCTGATGTTATCCGCATATACAAATGGGTTAGCAGACACTTTTCTTTTATTCTTCTTTGCATATTCTTCATCTTCATTGAGTCTTAGACTTGTGGGATTTCTAACAGAACAACCATCAACACATTACTTTAATTGGCATATATGATCCTTTCAGGGTCCTACAATCTTACCACGAATTATCAAGATAATCTCATTAACAATAAAAGAAAACATATTAGTAACTAACTAAACATACTTATTAACACTAATAAATTACAATAAGAAACATGAACGAGAAGGTTTAAAGCATTCATCATTGCAAACGTTGAAGTACAAGTTTTTACATATAATTGCTAGGATTTCGGTTGTTTAGAGACCTAATCACCTAATTACATGTAAATGACTATCATAATCATAGGAATTAGCATAGTAAGCACTTAATCAATAGTCTTGAAAAAACTCTTGAAAAGGTGAAAGAAAGATCGAAAGTATGATGAAAATGGAAGAGGATACGAACTTTGTAGATAAGGAGCTCGGTTTTTAACATGCAAAATTGATGGGAAACAATACAAAAGGCTGAAAAAAGTTAGGTGGTTTCATTCTTTGTCGAGCATGGGTGCGTGGCTCCATGGACATGGGGGCGTGCTCCACTTATGTTGTTCAGTTTCAGTCTTTTGTTGTTCCGTTTTTTAGTTTAGCGTGTTACGCAATCTACCCAACTACGTTTTATCACTTCCAAATCATCAAAAGAGATACAAAAAATAGTCCTAAAGTTAATTAATACAAGCGAAATCGACAATTACATGTCCTAAGGTCCAACAATAACACAATACATTAAACGCCAAGAATCTGAAACTACAAAACTAGACTCCTTAACGCGTATCAGCACACCTAGCACATCACAAAATACCTCTAAAAGAAGCCCCCACATATTTCATGTGACATGTCTGGATGGGATAGTGAGATGTGTAGTTGCTTAGTTCCCAAGCTGACAGTTAATAGGACAAGTTCCTTGCCCATTCTTGAACTTTTTGGATAAGTTCAGCTAGGCGTTGGGATGCGACGAGGTTCATTTTATTCATTTGCTTGATTAATTCATGTAGCTTGCAGAAGTATTCTTGTGTCGTTGGCTCTTGCATTTCAGCACGCGGTTTCTTTGCAAGATTCTAACTTGAGCTTATGTGACTTGATTCTTTCATTTTACAGATGTTTTAGGCAGGAATGGATGTAGTGAAAGAATGAAACAAGTGTGGTATTTATATACAAGTCGTGAAAGTTGAACACGGGGGCGTGCTTGGATAGGCATAGCCCCGTGCTTGTCGGACTTTATCATAAATTCAACCTACAACGTTCCAGAGTCTTCAGCAGAGGTTAAAGAATGTTTTTGTCAGAGGCACGAGGGCGTGCTTCATGGGGCATGACCCCATGTTTGTGCTTGCGAGGTCCTAAAAAGTAGAAAAAAATTAAGAAAAATCTATGTACCGGTGTTGCGTTTAAGTTTCATGTCTTTGGCGATACCCTTCCCCACACTTAGCTTTTTAGGGCAAGCGCAAACGAGAATAATACAGTACGACACGTTCTGCCACATGAAATCGTTTTGCTTCCTTTAATCGCGCATGGTGGAATTCCCTTGTCTTCTCATTGTAAACCCAACGTTTTTGTATGCTTGTTCTCTCAATTCCTCTAATTCGTGAATTTGTAGGAATCGATTCTTTCCCACAAGGTCTTGGTCCAAGTTTGTTACTTTAAGTGCTCAAAAAGCTTTGTGCTCTAATTCCACAGGTTGCTGACATGACTTCCCATAAACTAGTTTTTGAAAGGTGTTGTGCCTATAGGAGTCTTATAGGCAATTTGAAAAGCCCATAGTGCATCATCTAGCTTGTTAAACTATCCTTGTGGTTCTAGCCTACGTTTTTCTCAAGGATGCGTTTGATGTCTCGATTAGTGACTTCAGCTTGCATATTTGCTTGTGGGTGATAAGAATTTGTAAAACGATGGTGCACTCCATAACGAGACATTGCTCGTTCGAGCCAGTACTTACAGAAATCTGTTCCGCGGTCACTAATTAAAGCCTTCGGGACATGAAAATAAGAAAATAGTTTCTTCAGGAATCTGACAACATTTCTAGTATCATTAGTAGGTAGGGCTTGAGCTTCAGCCTATTTTGAAACGTAATCGACTGCTACTAAGATTTAACGATTGCAAAATTACACCAGGAATGGCCCTATAAAATCAGTACCCCATATATCAAATACCTCGCATATTTGAACTGGTTTCTAAGGCATCTTATCTCATGTTCAGATATTGGTTGCTCTTTAACATGCATCACAGGTGCGTACCGTGTTATGAGTATCTTTGATGATCGTAGGCCGATAAAATAAGAGTCAAATACATTCCATGTTTTAAAGGTTGCTTCATGATGTCCTCATATGGGTCCTTCATGATAGTGCCTTAAAATACATTCCCCTTCACTTCCATATACACATCTTTGAATGAGTTGATCTACACTGATTCTGAATAGATACAAGTCCTACCAAGAGTAATACTTGATATGACTAAAGAATTTCTTCTTTTGCTGATAAGTCAATCCTTTTAGAAGGATTCCGCTTTCCAAGTAATTTGCGAAATCGGCAAACCAAGGATGTTTATCGATTGATGACTGGATATGCATAAGGAACTTGTGAGGAAAATTGTCGTTTATTGTGGATTCCTCAGTTTGTGAATGACTTGAATCTTCAAGAGGCGACAGATAATCGACTGCCAAATTTTCTGCTCCTTTCTTATCACGAATTTCAATGTGAAATTCTATAAGCAGAAGCATCCAACGAATTAGTTTTGGCTTTGCATCTTGTTTGTTGAATAGATAACGAAAGGATGCATGATTGGTGTAAACGATTTTTTTAAGGATTTGGTACAAAGGGAAATTTGTCAAATGTGAAGACCACTGCGAGAAGCACTTTCTTAGTGGTGGGGTAGTTTTCTTATCATCGATTAAGGTTTTGCTTGCATAGTGAATTGGTTGAAATTGCTTGTCTTTCTTTTGTCATAATATGGCTCCTACCACAAAATCTCTTACGTCGCATAATCTGGGGAAACCATAATTGGAGTAGTTACTAATCTCTATTTGTGTAAATTGAATGCCCTAATGCATTCATCAGAAAATACGAATTGTGAGTCATTCTCAAGAAGCTGAGTCCGGTCGAGCGATTTTCGGGAAATCTTTGAAGAAACGACGACAGAATCCTGCATGACCTTGGAAACTTCTCATATTTTTCACGATCATGGGATGTCGAAGTTTGAAATAGTATTGACTTTGGCCTGATCGACTTCAAGACTTGCTCTAGAGATCTTATGTCCTAACACTATTCCTTTAATAACTATGAACAAGCATTTTTCCCAATTCAAAAAAGGTTAGAATCCTCACATCTAACCAACATCTTTTCTAGATTTTCAAGATGTTGTTCAAACGAGTTTCCAAAGATGTAGAAGTCATCCATGAAAACATACACTCAAGTGTTCGATCATATCATGAAATATTCCCACAATGCATCTTTGAAATGTAGTAGGAGCTTACACAATCCAAAGAGCATTCGCCGATAAGCAAACGTGCCATATGGAGAAGTGAATATTGTTTTATACTGAACTTCAGGAGCAATAGAAATTCGGAAATAACCTGAGAAACCATTTAGTAAACAATATAACATTTTTCTAGATAATTAATCAAGCATTTGGTTAATGAAAGGAAGAGGTGTGACACCCAACACATATCCAACATTGGTCGTGGACAGGACAGATTCCTGGTTCATAAGGAATGTCTGGCCTTTAACATCAACAACGCGTTTTTGGCGTATTGGCTGTGGATGAGAGGAGAACTCCACAATTAAGCGTGCTCAAGTGGGAGCAATCCAGGTATGGGCGACTTCCTTGGGAAGTTTTCACCTGGGCAACCAAAAGCAAATCCGTGAGCTCCGTGTGGGCAAAGCACACAATATTGTTGATATGAGAGGTCGAGTGATATAGAATGGTATGAGAGCCACTCCTGTGTCGTTCAGGGTCTGGGACATACCTCACCAAGGATGGTGACTTCTGAGGCTCATCGAGGACGATGAGTCCAAACAGAGGGTGCTTGTGACACCCTAAACATATCCTACATCGACCATGGACATGAGAGATTCCTGGTTCATAAGAAATGTCTGGCCTTTAACATCAACAAACGTTTTTATGGGTGTTTCGGCTGTGGATGAGAGGAGAACTCCACAGTTAAGCATGCTTAGGTGGAAACAATCCAAGGATGGGTGAATTCCCTGGGAAGTTTTCACCCGGGCAACCAAAAGCAAATACGTGAGCTCCTTGGGGGCAAAGCGGACAATATTGTTAATGCGACATGCCGGGTGTTACAAGTGGGAAGTCATATTTCCTTGTGGCGTCATTGATTTTGCGATAATGGATGCAAACTCTCCATCATGTAACTATACAAGTGGGAATAAGCTCATTCTTCTTGTTAGTTATAACAGTCATTTCTCCTTTCTTTGGAACGAATTGGATAGGACTAACCCAAGGCAAATCAGAAATAGGATATATCAAACCGGTATCTAGCAGTTTGATTACTTCTTTATTCGTCACCTCTTGCATGCTCGGATTTTAACGTTTTTGAGGTTGAATAACTAATTTGAAGTTCTCGTCTTTCAGTATTTTGTGAGTGCAAAAGGATTTATTGATTACGTTGATGTCCATGATTTTCCATGCAATTGCTAGTTTATGTGCCTTAAGCACATTAAGCAAGTTGCTCTTCTCATCAATTGTTAAGGCGGATGACATTATTACAGGAAGTTCAGATGTGTTTTCAAGAAAGGCGTATTCGAGATTAGATGGAAGTTCTTTGATCTCTAAATCTGGAGGGTACTCAATAGAAGGATTGGCTTTAAGTTCTAGCTCTTTTTCAATGATCCCAAATGCTTCTTCATAAGACAATGTTTTATCAACTTCTAAGTATGAAATGATTTGATCTTCATAATGTTGGGGTTTGTATGTCCATTTACAACTTGTTTAACCATTTAAACATATGAAACGCAGTGGAATATACAACTCTAAAAATGTTATACTTTCTGAAAATTACTCTTATCATGTGAAAACCAACAAACCCATAAACAAAAGGATCTTTATTATGTGAAAAGCAAGCATACTAAATAAACAAGAATACCCAAATCATGACATAATCATACCATAATTAAGCCTTTCTGGATGCTGTGAAAACCGACCAAAAGAAGGCAGAAATAAGTCAAAAGAAAGGCCAAGACTTCAAGGGTAGAAGTCCTCAACTGTCCATACCCACAAGCCTCTAAGAAAACATCATGGTTGCTAGGATTTGAAGCACCAAAACCATCCAAAAGGGGCTGCTGAAAACACTTTTCAGCGAGCTTGAAAGGGTGATCAAGACCCTTTTCAACCGAGATCCACATCAAGATTGGAGAGTGTTTTTCTTCCTTTTGGTTCTTGCATATGTGTGAGAGAGGAGAGGATGAAGTGTGTGTGTGTGTTTTGGCAGAGTTTGGTACCAAAGACTTCAAAAGAACACCAAAGGGAGAGCTCCTCTCAAGGGGGCGACCGAACCCTTTTAGGGTGGTTCTTATTCTTTGTTTTTTTTCCCAAAAGTCCTTATACATTAATCTTTTGTTAAACTAAAGATTAATATAGATATATATATGTATAATTAACCTTTTAATTATATAATATACACACACTTTTATTATTTGATGTTATTTAACTAAACTAAACAACATTACAAGTAATATCCAAGAATAAAATATCCATATAAGTTGTTCAATCTCATATGCAACTTATTTAGAAAACCCATTTTCTAAGTTGGTGTATTTATTTAATTGCATGATTATATCAGCAATTAAATATTATTTGGTGTTTGCTAAGCTTGTTATTGGGTATGACCCGACTTGGATCATAACGTACTAACCACATCATTGGTCTATGTGTCTTGGGCATAAAGAATCCACACATAAATGGGTTTGGTGGATTAGACTTCTATTAATTGAGTGTTGCATGCTTCATTTCAAAGAGTTTCCCTTTAAATGACAACTTATGATTGAATTGCAAACATCAATGTAATCATGTGAGTCATCATTATGTTGAAGGTGTTTTATGGATTGTCCTGTATCGAAAATTACTTCCTCCTCGTCCACTTGAAGCATGAGTTTGCAGGTGCAAACATCAATGAGGGCTCGAGCAGTCGCTAAGAAGGGTCGTCCTAGGATAAGAGGAACATTCTTATCCTCATCCATGTCAAGGATCACAAAATCAACGGGAAATACGAATTTATCATTGTTAACTAAGTGAATTTCAACGATGCCCCTTGGATATTTGACAGAAAAGTTAGCTAACAGAATGCTCATGCAGGTAGGTCTAGGTTCACCTAATTTTAGCTTTTCAAAAATTGCATAAGGCATAAGGTTAATACTATCACCCAAATCAGTTAACACATTACTAACGGAAAGATTTCTTATTACACAATGTATAGTAAAGCTTCCTGGATTAGTCATCTTCTGAGGTAGATTGTTTTGAATAACTGCCGACCATTCCTCGTTCAAAACTACATGTGATAACTCTTTCAGTTTTGTTTTTTTTTTTGAAAAAACACCCTTCAAAAACATAGCATTATCTGGCATTTAGGATAAGGCTTCCACCAAAAGGCATATTGGATGTTGAGTTGTTTGAACAACCCCAAGAATTTTCCATACGGTGCCTCCATTTGTTGTTTTCTCAAATGACCTGGATATGGAGGTGGTGGAACATAAGGTGGTGGTGGTATGTGTTTCTTGGTTGGTTCTTCAACAAAACGAGTTGCTTTTGCTTATCACTTGCATTACTAGGAGTTTTGGCTTCTACTTCTTCAAGGATGGGTTGTAATGTAAGTGCATTACCTAGAATGGTTTTGTCACTCCTGGTGGTGATAACTTTGACTTGAGCATTAGGGTTTCTCATAGTGTTGCTAGGCCAAGCACCTTGGGGTCTTTTAGATAGTTGTTGGGCTATATGACATACTTGGTGTTCTATGGTTTGTAGTGATGCTTTGTTGCTTTTGATGGCAACCTCATTTCTTTAGAACCTCTCATCATTTCTTCGATTAGATTTCCAGATGTACTCATTTGGGGCGTGCGTGGTTAACAAAAATTGCTACAATAAGTATTCCATTTATGATGTTCCATGGTCTTGGTTAGTAATGCGTGGACCTTGGTATGGTGGTTTCTATTGTTGGTATGGTTGCCTTTGGTTGAATCTAGATGATGATTGCTTGTTACCAGCTGCTATGTAATTCGAGTTGCTTCTCCAATTTGAGTTGTTGTATAAGAGTTACTTCGGCCTCCTACATAATCAACATCTTCAACCATCATAATTCCTTGTGGTCATTCGTTGGTCTTGTGTTAATTTTCGAATGTATTGCATCTAGTTGAGTTTTCATTAGCTCGGCTTGCAATTGTTTGAATCATTTGGTTTGAGCTTCTCATTGGGCTGTAACTAGGGTTTCAGAGTCTACTTGATGAATACCTTTAGAATTGGGTTTGGTTCTTAAGGATTGTAAGAAAAGCTCTTCTAAGTTGCTCTTTCCAATGCTTGGTATGCCTCTATTGGTGTTACACTTCCGAAATCTTCTCCCGCACTTTGGTCTATAGCTTGTTTGTGTGCTCCACTGATCGCATGGTAAAAGGTTTAACACTGTAACCCCAGATCAAGTCAGTGATTTGGACATCTACGAAGGACACTTTTGTATCTCTCCTATGTTGTGTGTAATAATTCATCATTGTCTTAGCGGACACTTGTGATGCTGGTTCTCAGTTTAGCAGTGTGATCAGGTGGAAAGTATTTCATAAGAAATTGTTTAGCCATTTCAGCTAATGTGGTGATGGAACCAGGTGAAAGAGAATCAAGCCAGTCAGTGGCTCGACCTTGAAGTGAAAATGGAAAAAGTCTTAGTCGAATGGTGTCGTTTGAACAGTTAATGATTTTTAAGGTCGCAAAAATATGAAGGAATCATGAGATGTGAGTGTTAGGATCTTTATTTTGCAATCAATGGAACTGAATAGTGTTTTCTACTAGTAGGATAATACAGACTTAATCTTGAAATTGTTGGCAGCTATTGCTTGTTGGACAACACTAGACTCGTAACCATCGATTGATGGCGTGGCATAGTGGGATATCTTCATTTCCTCATCCAAGTTAGCCATGGCTTCTTCGGATGGTGTATCTTTCAAAATGTCTTCTTCTATAATTTGAGCTTCTTGTCGTGGTCTTTCGCATAACTTTTGACCCAAATATCGCTCGGGTTTTGAGAGAGGCGAAACAAGTTTAGGGATAAAGGAGCCGGACATACACTAACTTAAGGAAGCCTAAATTAACTAAGGCTTAGAATGAATCAGGAAATTGTAACTAAACTAGCTATGGAAAACTATCTATCAAAAATAAAATAAAGTTGAAAAAAATATATTAACACGATATACACAAAATAGTCAAAAATTTAGATTGTTTTTCAAACTGTCGTGTGTCCGCGGCAACGACGCCAAAAACTTGATGTGATGCCCAATGTATATATTTTGATAAGGATTCTTTGCAAATATTTAGTTTTAATTGGTTATTACAAATACTAAACCACACACACAAAAGGTAAGTGTACCTGTCATGTGGTAATAGAGTGTTGGTAAGAATCGAGTATCAATTCATGGACACACCTAGCCTACTTAACAACCTTAAAGTTTGACTATCAGATTTCGTTTTTGTTTGAGAAAATGATAAATTGTATTGATAAGATTTTTACGATTTAAAAACAATAATAAAAAAGTAAACTAAGATTGAATTGTTTGGATTAAAAACTAGGGAATAAAATTTATCATCCTAATCATACTACACTTATGTAATTGTGATTAATCCGTGGTGTGATTTCATGATATTGATTAATGTAGTTATGTTAATGTTTAAAAAGATGAGTTGGTGCGATTTCTCGTCTATCCTACTTCGTAGTGACTAGGATCACGTGAGGCTGATTTGACTACTTAGGTCAAAGCCCTAGTAATGTAGGTAAATCTATTGTGACCTATTTGACAAATGATTTTTGAAAACATAACTTAATGTTAAAAAAGAGAGTTGATCAGGTTCCTTCCTAATATACCATTAATTTTAATAAAGTATAAAAATTAGTCTAGATTTCTCAGAGTAATAAAAGGGAACCAGTAAATGATCAGAAAGTTAAAGTGATATGATTTCTAATAACAATTTCTAGTTCATTAGCCATGGATTTATTATGAAGACCGGTTTCGTGAATGAAAGTTGAGCATACGTTTTTCAACCGTGTATGACAATCACAATCACAAACCATAAGCTTGTAATTCTTGGTTCAAATGTAGATGCTACCCATCAAAAGTTTTCCCAAGACCACCATAACATAAACATAACATATATCACACCACTAGTTCATCACAAATTACATATGGTTCATTCAATTAGGATGATAATAAGAGTTTAGCTTATAATGAGCTTGGACATAACAACATATCACAAAGAAGATAGATACAAAATCATCGGTGAAATGGAACAATCAAACTCATAATCCACAATAGATGACGTTTAGACAATCCTGAGCTTCTTCCAAGTTTTGTATGCACCTCCCAAGCCTCCAAATGGTCTTGAAGACTCAATTCCCGAGTGAATTTTGTAGAGTAACTCTCCCACCAATGCTTGCCAAAATGGTGAACTTAGGCTTCTATTTATAGGCTTTTGAGAGTATTTAAGCATGGCTCCGTGCCTAAAAGGCACGCCCTGTGCTAGTACAATGCTTACAAAACTTGGTTGTCTTGTATGTTTAGAGGATTTCGGGCACTTCCCAGTGCTTGATGGGGCACGACCCCATGTTGGAGGTGGGGTAAAGTCGCATGCTGTTGATACATATATGTACCTAGATCCCGATCTGAATGTAATATGTCTTACACTTAGGTAATTATTGGGTACTTAATGAAATACAAAATGTTTTGTTGTGTCTATGATGTTTAATATTTCATTAATGAGTTGTTTAACGCATATTGACTGGATTATCTAGGTTTGTCATTGTTTGAATTGTTATGCATAATGTTATAATATTGAATACATTCAAACTTGGTGATGTGAAGTTCTCATACGTCCGCTGGACCATGCGCCCCAACAGTGGTCATGCGTCCGAATGGCCATGCAACTGAGTGTCCATGCGCCTAAATAGTTCATACACCTGAACAACTTCATGCGTCTGACTGAGTCGCACGACTAAACACTCAGTTGTGCAAATGGATCAACCGCATGGCTCAATCGCACGAATTAACCATGCTAATGGTTCGGTCGCCTCAAGGAGCAATCCTAAACTATATATACCACCTAATCCGTGAAAAATAAAGGCATTCAATCCACTTCGACTCCAGATGTACCCTAGCCGTCCAGAAGCCTCTAAGTTCGTACTCCAAGTTCATAGAACGTTGTATCGATTTCTAATCGATTCTTGACGTTAGATTCAATACATTATTGTGTCTACGTGCGTTCTCACTGATTGGATCGCTAATCAAAGAGGATTCCGCAGTATTTGGTTTGGTTAACCCGTTAATCAGTTGGTGTTTTGTCAAATACCAGATCCTAAGAAGTGGTATGAGAGCTTTGGCTCTTGATTACGTGTTGATTGAATAGTTTTGATACAAAATTGTGTTTTTGCATAAAAAACACAATCTTTTTGTGTCTAACATAGTTTTAGACGTTCCTCATCAAAAAGTGTAGTTTTTCCGACATACGGCTATTAGGGTTTGGTAAAATTCGAGTTTTTATGGCCAAAACAAGTTTAACCTACGAATTATCAAACTTCTGCAAGTTCAGTCGCACGATTGGCTCAATCGCATGACTGAGTTCATTCGCATTCTTCAACCGCACGATTGGACTAATTCGTACCTCATTCGTACGACTGAGATTTTCATTCGGACTGCTCAACCACATTAGTTTATTCGGACGACTGACTCATCCGCATTTGTTTAGTCGCACGATTAAACCATCCGCACTTGTTCAATTGCTCGAATAAGCCCAATCGCATACCTTCATTCGTATTCATCAGCAGTTTGTTAAATAGTAAAGTTAAGTGAAATGGAGGATTAGTTTTCATCATACACAGCAAGTAGAGATACACGTATTCTGAACCTACTGCTGTTGGAGAACGAAGTGGGGATTCACAATAAACCCCCGAAGCTTGTCACGTTGGACGACTACCCGCAATGGAAGCAATGTTTCAAAATCTACTTAAATGGAGTGGATACAAATTTGTGGGAGGAAATAGAGTCGGGGTACAACATGCCAGTAGGAGCTGACAGAGTAAAACTTACTCTAAGTGCATGTCGGATGCACAGAAGGTAAAACACAATGCTGAGAAGAAAGTCTACACTTTGCTTACTCAGTCTATTCCGAAGAATATTTTCCATCAATAATTGGAGTATGCTCAACCAAAGAAACTTTGGGATGCGTTGGAGAAGAGGTATGACGGAAATGCTTCTTTAAAGGCTATCAAGGGAAAAGCCTTGAAGAAGGAGTTTGATAACTTCTCTTCTATGGGGAAAGAAGACCTTGATAATGTGATCGATAGATTCTACCACTTGATGAGTGAGATGCTCACTCATGGAGTGGTTACTTCGATGGAAGATAAGGTATCCAACTTTGCTGATGGATTACCAGAAAAATGGGCTTCGTTTGTTTCAAATCTCAGAAAGAATGGAATGCTCTAGAAGTTAGATATAAATGACTTCATTCTGAAACTGAGAGAGGAGGAGCTTAGGATGCAGTATCAAGCCCAAAAGGCAAACTACGATCAGAATCCTGCACTCTACAATGCTACTCCTTAAATCAAGACATTGGAGCACCACTGCAAACCGCCTTCATCTCAAGCGCAGCAGTTCCAGCACAACCGTCAACTTCAAGATCCGAAATGTCAGGGTCGTCCAACACCCAATATATGAAACCTTAAGCTAATGTAGCAAAGTTAAAACCGACAACCTCGGGAATGTGACTGTGGAGGTGGCCAGAGAACATATGGACCTTTTAGCTGTAGTGGTTCAATCCTACGATGGATTAATTTCTGGAAAGATAGGTAACTGCCACTTGGGAGATGAAATTATGAGTAGGTGGATGAAATGGAGTGGGAACGTATGGAAATAATGTGGGCTCTGGCAAGTGCTGTCCGAAGAGCTAAAAAGTTTGTCAAAAAGACCGGGCTGAACCTGGTTGCAACAAAAGACACAACCTTTGGGTTTGATAAGTCAAAGGTGACATGTTTTAACTGCGGTGAGAAGGGACACTTCAAGAGGGAGTGTATAAAACCAAAGAAGACAGGTAATGGCAATCCCTTCTCGTCATTTAATCGTCAAGACAAGGCCACATCTAGTAATTCTAACTCATCAAGTAAGGATCCAAAAGCCTTAACTGCTAATGAGGATGAAGGAAAGGACTGGAGCTTTCGGTTCGTCTCACCAGGAGAGTCCAATATAGCTAGTGTGGAGGATATGATGACGATTCTGCAAGTGAAGGAGAAATTTCAGTAGAGCTCGCGATGTCAAATTCTAAAGATACTGCAAATGTGGTCAACTACTTGCCTAAAGAAGAAAAATCTACATCATCATCTGAATCACCAGAACCAGAGACAACCGAGTCGGTCCTCATGGCTGATTCTTCTTCAACATCTCAGGTAAGTACTACTGACCAACTGTTTATAATAATGCTTGCTTAGAATATAATAAATTCAGAGAAGTTATAGATTCAACATTTGCGAGGCTATTAGATCATAATGATAGCTTTATAAAGGATCTGGAACGATGTATAGAAGCAAATAGAGTGTTGAAACAAAACAAGCACAGTTACAAGGAAAAGATAGACCTATTAAATAAACTGCTTAGGGAAACTGAGGTAGTTGCCTTTAACCAAGCAAATGACATTAGGTACTATCTGAACTCTCTTGAGGACACTAAGAAGCAAAAAGCAGTTTTAGAAGTAGAAGTCAATTCATTAAAACAAAAACTGCATAGTTGGACAAGCTCATCACACATTGTCCAACACTTAGTGAGAGAGAGAAATAATAGGGAGGGACTGGGATACAAAGTGGTTCCACCAGCACCTGAGACCTTGATGAACACCAAAAGTAAACCAATTAACAATAACCCTCTCAAGGATCACGTGGTGTCTACTCCTCTTGTTATTGATCTAGATTCCATAAGTAAACCAAGAGACACCAATTCTAAACAACAAGAGGACACTTCAAAGGCAAGAGGAAAGATGCCATGTGTTAACTGGAAAAAGAATTTGGAAAAGTTAGTTAAAATCAGGTTCAATCAAAGTTAAACAAGAACCTAAAATGACTATAAAATCTAATCAATCATGTGCATCACGTCACAGTCCAGGGAAACAAGAGATTAAAGATATAAAACCAGGTAAAGCAATTAAGTTTGCAAAACCAACTCATACATCTAACAAAGTAGTGTCTCACTCCAAACATAATAAGTTTGATCATGTGACAAGTACATCTCCACCAAAACAAATAAACCGTAAAGTTGAAAGCACATCCTACTACAATTGTGGAGAGTATGGTCACATAGCGTCTCACTGTCCTTATTACCAGACACCGAGGAACAAAGTTGAACTTTCTGCATCTACATTTAGATCTTTTAAGAGGAACTCCATGACACCTCCTAAAAGGGATAGTGAACCCAAAGTTCAACCCATCAGCCAGTCATCTGTTTATCACATACAGGCCTTGCACAAATCAAGATTATGGAAAAAAATCCTCCTCGGTGCCTAAAAATGAGAACAAACACAATTCTGATCGATGCTTAACCTCAAATGGTCAGTGTGTTGAGTTTGTGATATGTGATGCCTTAGGGAAACCCAAGCTGGTTAAGGCTTGGGTTCCTAGCATGAACTAATGTTTTCATTGAATATGCAGGGTGTTCGCTATAGTTCTGAGACTAACACGTGGATTGTTGGTAGCGGAGCATCCAGGCACATGACAGGGAACAGAGCACTCTTATCAAATGTCAGAAAAATTAAAGGAGGGCAATTTCATTGGCTGGAAACAAAGGTGGGTATATCACAGCCCAAGGAGAAGTGGGAAATGAGAAGGTTAAGTTTGATAAGGTAAACTTTGTCCAACAATTACAAAATAACCTGCTTTTTGTCTCTCAAATCTATTATAAAGGATTCAAGGTAGTTTTTGACAACCAAAAGTGTTACGTTCTAAAGAAGGAATACATGATCCCGGAGGACCAGATCCTAATTTCAGCTTTAATATATACTGATCTTTATGTCTTGGATCTCTAAAAGGCATCCACAACGGATAGTGAAGTCCAATGCTTCTTGTCCAAAGCTACTGAGAAGGACTCCATCTCCTGGCATAGGAGAATGGGACATATAAATCCGAGGAAAATGAATCACTTGATCCAGAATGATCTTGTGAGGGGAGTAAATGTCAAAAACTTCCAACTCCCAGATTTATGTGTTGCATGCAAAAAGGGTAAACAGACGAAGAAGTCTCATAAGGAAAAGAAAGTTCATTCTATAGAACTTCCTCTTGAGCTTCTTCACATGGATCTGTTTGGTCCAGTTAGTACAAGAAGCATCGCTGGCAACCTGTATTGCTATGTAGTTACTAATGACTACTCAAGGTTCTCTTGGGTAATGTTTCTTAAATCTAAATCTGAAACATTTGAAACTTTCAAGGAATTGGTAACTACACTGGAATCCCTATACAAGCTGAAAGTATGACAGGTGCACTGAGACAACGGAACTGAGTTTATGAATTGGAGGATGGAGGCCTATTGCAAGGAAAACGGAATTGTGCATCAATTTACCTGAGCATATACCCCTCAGATGAACGGCGTTGCTAAATGAAAAAACCACAGCTTGATAGAGACGGCACGGACAATGCTGGCAAACTCGAAACTGCCTATCTAATTTTGGAATGAAGCAACGGCAAATGCATGTTATACTCTTAATCGAGTTTTGGTAGTAAAACGCCGTGGAAAAACATGCTACGAGTTATTACAGCGACGTAAACCTAACTTGGAATATCTCGAGCCGTTTGGCGCACCGTGCACCCTGCTGAAGAAGACTCAGGAGGGAAAATTCAGTGAGAAGGTTGATGAAGGGATCTTTCTAGGATACAACATACCGAACAAGAGAGTTTACAACAACTCAACAGGCCAAGTAGAGGTGTGGTGTAATGTTGATGTTCAGAGATATATCACACCACCTACTAGAAAAGGGCCTGCTTACTTCTTCGACTATGATGGATTCTTCAAGACCTTCCACATACCTGTTCCCGCTTCAAAAGATGAGTTGGCAAACAAGATGATGTACCATGTATTGAACACACCATCTCAAGATTCAACAAGTCATGATACTACCTACTCAGGGGGAGCAGTTGATGCGAGTGATTCTTCCTCTAAGGTAGACAATGAAGAAAATGATCAGATCAACCAGGATGTACAGGTTCCGACTTACACAAGTTCACCGGCATCGGCAAGTGATATTTGATAATCATCGGAACCTCAGACTCCTACTGCCTTTGACCTAGCACCAAATGCTCATAGTCTTGACTCTGAGGTGGTTGTTCCAACAACTCCTCCATCACGTCTAAACGTCTATCATCCATTGGATAACATTATAGGAGATGTGAGATCAGGGGTTCAGACTAGAAATCAACTATACTCAGCTGATTATGCCTCCGTGATGGAAAAAGGATACCTTCACCACGATGCATACTGCTGCTTTGTGTCTCAGTTTGAGCCAAAGTATGTTAGTGAAGCACTAAATGATGAGGCTTGGGTGAGTGCCATGCAAGAAGAACTTCTTGAGTTTAAGAAGTTAGGTGTATGGACATTAGTCGATAGACCTAAAGGTGCTAAAATCATTGGCACCAAATGGGTCTTGAAATGCAAGAAAGATGATCAAGGGGTGATCATCAGAAACAAGGCTCGGCTTGTTGTTCAGGGTTTTCGACAAGTTAAAGGTATTGACTACAATGAAGTATTTGCAACAGTGGCAAGGATGGAAGCCATCCGCATCTTTCTTGCCTATGCATCTTATATGAAAATCAAAGTTTATCAACTTGATGTGAAGAGTGCATTCCATCATGGTGAGATCAGAGAAACAGTGTATGTCAGTCAACCCTAAAGGATTTGAGGATGCATATCATCGGGATAGAGTCTACAAACTCGAAAAGGCTCTATACGGGCTTCATCAAGCTCTAAGGGCTTGGTATGAGAAACTTTCAACTCATCTTGTGAAACACGGATTTCGCAGGGGAGTCATTGATTGCACACTGTTTATCAAAGAAAAAGATGGAGACTTACTACTAGTACAGATCTATGTAGATGACATAATCTTCAGTTCAAGGAATGAAGAATTATTCAAAGAATTCAAAGCAGTTATGAAGGCAGAGTTTGAGATGAGTGCCATGGGGGAGATGAAGTTCTTTCTCGGGTTACAGGTGGATCAGACACCAAATGGAATCTTCTTACATCAGACCAAGTATGTAGGGGATATTCTCAGTCGGTTTGACATGGAGAATGCCTCCACAGCTGGCACTCCACTAGCTACAAACCATGATGTAGCACCCGATGAGAATGGTGATCTGGTAGATGCCACTATGTATCGAGGGATGATTGGATCTCTCATGTATCTCACTACCTCAAGACCAGATATCATGTATGTGACATGTTTATGCACATGATATCAGGCAAAGCCTAAGGTGAATCATCTAATTGGGGTCAAAAGGATATTTCGTTATCTGAAGGGCACACCCACACTGAAGGGAAAACCCATACTTAGGTTGTGGTATCCTCATGATGATGACTTTGAACTTATAGCGTATAGTGACTCGGATTACGGCGGCTGCAAGATGAACTACAAGTCTACATCATCAGGGTGTTAGTTCTTTGGGAGAAGATTAGTAACCAGACAGTGTAAGAAGCAGACCTCGGTTGCTTTGTCAACCTGTGAAGCCGAATACTTTGCGGCTGCAAGCTGCTGTTCCCAAATCATATGGATTCAATAGCAAATGCGGGATTACGGTTTGCATTTCACTTCCACTCCTATATTTGTTGATAACTCTGCTGCGATTGCACTCACTAAAAACCCGGTCCAACATCCAAAGACCAAACACATCGGAATCAAATATCACTTCATACCTGACTGTTTTGAAAAGAATTTAATCGATGAGATAAAAATAAACACTGATTTTCAACGTGCTGACCTCTATACAAAGGCTTTTGACAAACCACGTTTTTATATCTGTTAGAGGTAAATGGCGTTAAAAAGAAAAGTGAGGTCATTCCTGAAGATGACCATGTATAGTCCGATGCGTCGAGTCTAGTTTCCTTTAATTTTTAAATTTTAGTGTTCTTTAAATTTAATTCTCTTGTTCTTTGTTTACTGTTACTTCATTAGTTATACTTAGTGTCTTTCCATGCTCATTAAAATCCTAAAATGCAAATCCTTAGAGGTTTTAGTATTTTAGGGGGAGAATAGGTATAAAAAAACGAGGGAAAAGGAGAGGCAAGCCGATAATAAATAAGATTGTATGTGTGATACCGATTTAATGTTTGGAATATGATAGTACACAGGTACAAACCATTTGGGACTTTAAAAATCAAAATTGAAAACTATGCAAAGTTCAAGTATAAGTCTATGTAGTTTGAGCAATATAAAATGAAATATGATAGTTAAGCTAGCTACTACTAAGGTAACACAAAGAAAGTAGACCTAGAGGTTGCTAGACCACAGTTGATATGTTGGTAGATTCAATACAATAGATGACTAGACCTTTTTGGTGATCTCAAGATTAAACTAAAATGTTTGACTTGCTGTGGGTAACACCTTATCCCTGGTTATCACAATCAACAAGATTCCAATAAGGGGTGACGAGCAAAATACACACCACAAAAGTGTGCGTAAGACCAAAGTATGAGCAAAAGCACATGAAAAATGCAAATTCAATCAAACTAATAACCTAGGTTGTTGGTGAGAATTGTGCTAAAAGATGAAAAATTGCTCAAACAAGAAGATAGATTATGTGCCTCTCGGTTGTGCGGTGGCACTGACCTGAGGATAAGGATAACCTATATATATTCTAGAACTCATTTTTGTTTGCCGCCTCTCTACTGTGCGATGGCACTGACGTGAGGATTGGCTTCTCTTTTAAAATTCTATGAATAGTCCCTTCTTGAACACTACCCTAAGACCGCTCAAAAATATCCGGAGGAATGTTGATTACCATATGAGTGTGGGATCCACAAATGCTTGTTGAAATAAACAAACCTTAAAACGATCACCAAACTGTGTTGAAAGTATGTCTATGGATTTAAGAGGACAAGTATACTGACAATCACTGTGGCTACAATTCTTTAACGTTCAAATCAGTGTGGGGGCCTAACAGTACTTGCATGATTTCCTAAATTTGCTAAATGACTCTAGATGAAAAACAAGGAAAGAGCATCAAAGTTGTTTTTAATAACTCGTCCGGAATGATTTGAATATCTTGTATGATTCTAACTTGAATTGATCCATGTATGGTTTAAATGATTGAGGCTGCCCTCTCAGAATAATTAATCCTTAGAACTACATCTTAGGAATTAACTCTCACAAAAACCCAAAAACACGTCGTTACTCTGCCAAAATTTCGTTTGAGCCTATTATATCACTAATTCTTGTGTACTGACAATTTCCACTGGCTATACAGGTATAATGCGGTTCAATCCAATCATATTTCATTCAATTGACTCCAAAATCGACAAGTTCGGTCCAAACCAAGAACCAAGACTTGTTTGTCTAAATAACCCAATTAATCCAAGCAAACAACTGAAATTAATGTTATTAGGTGTTAAGTATAATGATTGCGTGTCCAATGAACCAAAACACGGTGCCTAATCATAAGAATTGCTCAAAACTTGAATTTGAATTGAAGAGCAGTCTGTCATGCGAATGGACAGGCTGATGAACTTCAGTCGCATGACTGAGTAGTACGAACAGCTAAGTCGCACGACTGAATCATGCGTGTGAGTCCAGGCGCATGACTGATATACACGACGAGTATACATGCGGGTGAGCTCAGTCGCATGACCAGTCGTACGTATGGAATAATTCGCACGACTAGATCTAAGTCACACTACTCATTTGCACGACTAGATCTCAGTCGCACAGTCTTATTCGCACGACAGATCAAAAGGAGAATATTTTCAAGTCCAAGTGACTCAAGTTATTCTTAATTAGTGGATATTAACATTTTTTTGTAACAGATGGTGAGTCGATGGACCATGAGCACTAAGCACAATATATGTGCTCATCTAGATCAGTCATCCAGACATGTACCTGACTTTGCTGGAATCATCTAGTTTCTTAGGCGATCAAGGATCTCTCGCACAATCTCAACTCCATGTACATCGTACCATTCTGGGAAGGCGCTATAGTTGATAGAACCTTAGAGCCTCATCTAATCCGTAGTTCGATATTTGGAGAGGCCATTGAGATCTCTGAAGATAATCTCAGGACAATGTTGCAGCTTGGGGAGGATGTTGAATGCCACACACGACTACAACCCCTACTGTCCGAGGTTGTTTCGTGTGGGCCAAGTATGCTGGGGACATCAATGCAGGGGTGCTCAACAAGAGTAACCTGTGCCCCCAATTCAAGTACCTTACGCACATTCTGCTTAAGTGTATAGCCTCTTAGAAAGGAGGTTTTGATTAGTTGTCCGATCAGATCCAGAATGCATATGTTGTATTGGTGCTAAACCATCCGTTCAGCTTCTCCAGGATGATCTTCACCTACTTGGTGGAGAAATTGAGGGGAAAGGGAAGGAGGTCTTCTGCATGTACTCTCGCTTTATGCAGATGATTATCGACCAGAAGCTCCCTTACATGCCGAAGGAGAAGGAGGATGCGGTGGTACTCGAGGTGATGGATGACACTAACTTGGGCAGTATGAAGGTCTACAGGGGGAACCGGTAAAGCCCCCTGTGAGGAGATTATTTGAGCATCTGGCCGGGAAGACTACGTGGCGCCAACTAGGCGTAAATGGCATCACGTTGATAGTGAGTCTGAAGAAGAGCAGCTACAGCTCCATGATGATGACTCCGATGATGATAGCGGGGATGCTGGAGATGAAAGACCCACTCAACAAAGGGGCCCCACTACTGATATTCCATCTCCATCATCTGCCCCCACTGGAGATAGAGCGAAGACTGCTGGGTTCCACCAGGATTTCATGCCTGGTGAGGAAGAGGAGTCAGATGAGGAGCCACTGAGTTGGACTGTGGGAAGTAAAGTCGTTCCCATAGAACGAGGGCTCTGGGCGGTTGGTGAACGCCCAGGCGGATTGGGAGAGAGTAGTGATGATCCTACTTATACTCCTGATCTGCCAGGCCGCACTCTAGGGGGATCATCCTCCTCGACCGGATCGAGGAAGAAGAGGATGGCTCAGCCCCATGACTTGAAAAGGAAGAAACACAGAATCCCCTTATCACCACCACAGCTACCACCATTCCACCTACCACGACTACCACTACATCCACTACCACCATTCCACCCACCACTACCACCAGCTCATACACCACTTCCACACCTACTCCACTAGATACACACTTCCCATCCACCACCACTACAGCTCATCCACAGCCATCCACATCGATACCAACCCCATCTTCTTTACATCCACTACCACTACCACAGGCCATGGAGTTAGGACCTCCTCATAGGTCCCACCTGTTTTTTGATCCTCTTACCCATCTGTCGGGTTGGAGGAGTAGTTGGCTAACCTTAACCGGTAGTGCTGAAGCTGCTGGCGATGGATAAACAGTGAGCCTCTCAGCTTAATCAGCTGATGGAGCTTAATGCATTCCAAGCCCAAAGGATAGAGGCCCAGAGCCAAGAGATCATAGAGCTGAGAGAGATGCATACATCCTCAGTATAGAGGATACAGGATTAAGAGACCCAGAACAAGAAGCTTATGCTGAGACTGAAGGAATCCAAAGATGAGCCCCTAAAGATCCGAGAAGGAGATGGAGATGATGGTGATGATGATGACAATGATGATGATGATGATGATGATGATGACTGTGATGATCAAGGGGATGACACTGATGCAGGTGATAATGTCGATCATGATGATGATGATTATGATGGAGATCCAGCTGCATCTACATCAGCTCAAGGTCAAGAGAGACGCAGAAAGTAAAATCAAGACCAAGGAGCCCCATCATCTTCTGCTGATCCTACTAACACACCAGCTATTCAAGACAAGAGTAACACATAGCTGTTTATGTTATTTAAATCATGTGTATTTGAATATTGTATCAAATAAATGTAATTATTGTTTATGGTTATTATTGATGTTTACTGCCTTGATTGTGACTAATGATTGATGTGTTATATGTTTTAAATCAAGTAGATCCACATTTTCAAGGAGATTGGTGGATTACCTCATGAAGAAGGAGAAATAATTCATGATCTCACCGATGAGCAACTAGCTGAAATGTTTCGACTCAATCCTGATGAAATTGTGAAAGATGCTCCAACTGTGCAAAAGGAGAGTGACGATGAGCTTCAAGATGTCGATGAGATCGAGATTGAAGATGTCACTGCACAACACTATCCAGAGTACACTGAAAATGAGGGAAACGTCATTCCAAATCTGGAAAAAACTCTTATCAGTGACACTTTGGGACTCTGAATAAAATGGAGCAAAAGTCAGAAAAGGATAAAGAGAAGGCCCACGCCTTAGACGCCGAAGTCAACATCAAAAAGGCTGAATGGGCAGCATGTTTTGAAGAAACATCAAAAGGTGACAGGCTTGATCATAGCATGGGCACATTTTGCAGAACTTAATGTTTATGCGGTTAAACGTGAGAAGGAAATTGAGTACTTCAGATTTCCACACGATCTGAAGACTCTTCGAGGTTTTCAGCTCAACCAGTTAGCAAAGTTAAACTTGCTATATGCTGACCCTCGTAAGATGTCAGGCAGGTTTGAAACTACTCTAAAGAAGGAGTACCGCACCACATGGGTCAACTTCAAACCTCAACAACCAACAAGGTACATCAGAAGATTTGAGGTTGATGCCATAACTGGCAAACCTAGAGTAGTGCTGAAGTGGAGTCCACCACGTACAATGTCAAAGATCCCACTACGTGAGATGCCACAGGACTTCACTTCACACTTCAAATGGTGGTACTATGATTGGAGAACGGGAGATGCCGTGATAGTCTTGAACAGGAATGGCACAATGGAAACCATAAGGCTGTTTGACCCGATGGGCTAACCAACTTGTCCGCATAAGATGTTTATACTTTATACAAATGGCCATTGTTCTACGACCCACAGGATATTGTACAAGCTTTACAGTTCCAGAAAGTGATAAGACTCTATTTTGCTTTTAAGATAAACATAAGAGTCACCAAAGAAGCTAAGTACAAGAAGTTTGAGGAAATCATGAAAGATGTTAGACAATAGATAGATCTAGGTCCAAGGGGGAGTTTGTTGATACATATATGTACCTAGATCTTGATCTGAATGTAATATGTCTTACACTTATGTAATTATTAGGTACTTAATGAAATACAAAATGTTTGGTTGTGTTTATAATGTTTAATATTTCATTAATGAGTTATTTAATGCATATTGACTGGATTATCTAGGTTTGTGATGTTTGAATTGTATGCATAATGTCATAATATTGAATAATTCAAACTGGTGAAGTGAAGTTCTCATGTGTCCGACTGGACCATGCGCCCCAACAGTGGTCATGCGTCCGAATGGCCATGTGACTAAGTATCCATGCGCATAAATAGTTCATACGCCTGAACAACTTCATGCGTCTGACTCAGTCGCACGACTTAACACTTGTTGTGCGAATGGATCAACCGCATGGCTCAATCGCACGAATGAACCATGCTAATGGTTCAGTCGCCCAAATGAGTAATCCTTAACTTTAAATACCACCTATTCCGTGAAAAATAAAGGCATTCAATCCACTTCGACTACAGACGTACCCTAGCCATCCATAAGCCTCTAAGTTCGTACTCCATGTTCATAGAACGTTGTAGATTGACTTCTAGTTGATATTGACGTTAGATTCAATACATTATTGTGTCTACGTGCGTTCTCACTCATTGGATCGCCAATCAAATAGGATTCCGCACTATTTGGTTTGGTTAACACGTTAATTAGTTGGTGTTTGGTCAAATACCAGATCCTAACACATGCCTTATGGGGCACGACCCCGTGATTGATTTTAGGTGATAGTACTTTTTGTCCTGTCAGATGTCCAATACACAGGGTGTGTTAATTAAACACACGGGTGTGTTCTAGGCAAGGCATGGGGGCGTGTGTTAGGACCTGGTATTTGAAAGAAATACCTAGTGATTAGCGTGTAGACCAAATCAAATAGTGCGGAATCCTATTTGATTGGCGATCCAATTAGTGAGAACATACGAAGAATCAATCAAGAATTGAATCTAACGTTAGAAGTCGATTGGGAATCGATCTAATGTGTTCTGTGAACTTGGAGAACTAATTGTGAGGCTTGTGGATGGCTAGGGTATGTCTGGAATCGTAATTAATGAAAGCTCTCCCTTTTTTTCACGAATTGGTTTGTATTTATAGGTTAGTATTGTTCATGCGTGCGACTGAACCATTAGTATGGTTCAGTCGTGCTATTGAACCATGCGGTTGATTCATCCGCACGATTGAGTGTTCAGTCGTGCGACTGAGCCAATCTTATGTTACAATCATACGACTGATCCAATCTCCTGGTTCAGTCGTGCGACTGAGTCATTCGTATGAAGTTATTCATGCATATGGTCCAATCGCATGGGTCATTTGCATGAGAACTTCATTTTGTTAAGTTTGAATCTATTAATTAATATAACATTATGTGTAACAATTCAAACAACCACAAACCTAATTAACCAATTCAACGTCGACTTATTAATGAAATATTAAACATTATAAATAACAAACAAACAATATCATTTCATTAATCATTCCAATCATTACCTCAGAATTAGACAAACAAGATCTATTACATTCATATCATGATCTAGGGACATACATGTATCAACAAACTCCCCCTTGGACCTAGATCACTCTAATCTCTTGTTTTCTGCATAACCTCTTTGTATTTCTTGTACTTCTCCTCTTTTGTGACTCCCGTGTGAATCTCAAACGCAAAGCAGAGTCATATAACGTTCTGGAACTGGAGGGCTTGTACAATATATTGCGTATCATAGAATAGTGGCCACTTGTATAACGTATAGACATCATTATCCAACAAGTTAGTAAGCCATATGGGGTCGAATACCCTGATCGTATCAATTTATCCCTCTTTGCTTAGAACTATGACCGCTTCAGCTGTTCTCCAATCGTAGTACCACCACTTAAAATGTGGAGTGAAGTCCTGTGGCATTTCCTGAGTGGGATTCTTGACATTGTGCATGGAGGATTCCATTTGAACACTATCTTGGGCTTGCCAGTAATGGCATCAACCTCAGACCTTCGGATATACCTAGTAGGTTGTGGGGTCTGAAGTTAACCATCGGGTGTGGTACTCCTTCATTAGGGCAGCCTCAAACCAGCCTGACGTCTCCCTCGGTTCAGCATACAAAAGCTTTAGCTTAGCCTGCTGGTTGAGCACAAAACCTGGTAGAGTCTTCACATCATGTGGGAATCTGAAGTACTCTATGCCCTGTTCTTTCTTAAAGCATAAGCATTAAGATCCTCAAAATACGCCCATGCTATGATCCTTCCTGACACCTTGTGATGTTTCTGACTCTGTAGAGTTTGGTGAGGCATCCTTCTTTGGTGCAGCACGTTGGCTCTAACTTCTTCAAAACATGCAGCCCACTCAGCCTTCGAATGTCGACATCATCATTGAGGGTTGGGTGGTCCTACTGCTTTCTCTGTTTCTTGCTCCATCTTGTTCAACACCTCAAAAGTATCGCTGACAAGGGATTCACCCAGATTGGGGACCTCATTACCTCATTATCAGCGTACTAAGGGTAATCCTCGGCAGTGATATCTTCGATCTCGACTTCATCAACATCGTTGAGATCTTCGTCACTAGTTGAATCGCATGTCGGAGCATCTTACACTATCTCATCTGAATTTAGCTTGAAAAGCTCTGCGAGTTGCTCTTTGATAGGTCATGAATTATTTCCCCTTCTTCAGGGGTATAATTCACTGACCTCCTAACAATCCTTGCAGATCAAGAATCGTTTTAGCTGAGTCTTGACCTGCTGAAGGGGAGCAACATCAAACTCATCTCTTTGGTAATTTGGATCTGTGTGATTTAAACATTCAACACAAAATCATTAGTAATTAATCAAACAAAAATGCATTAACTTAATAAAACATTCAATACATCGTTTCAATACAGGATTCAAATACAAAAGTAAATAGATACATAAACATCTACTCTTACTTTTATCCTGTATCATCATCTCGTCACTTGGAGGAGCAGAAGTAGAAGCAGGTTGGTCTTGTCTGTTCTTTGACCTTTTCTCTGACCTGAAGCAGAGGCCGATGCAGCTGCATCCCCTCCTTCTACTTCTCATCATCGTCCTTCTCCTCTGTCCTATCTCCTTCGTTTCCTCATTCTCCTCTGTATCACTCTCAACATCCTCATCATCATCTTCATCACCGTCCCCTTCCTGGATCTTCAGGGATCCTCCTTAGATCCTTTCAGCTTTACATGATAGTCTTTTTTGCCTCCTCCAACTCCTCATCGTCTTGCTTGATGTGACTTATGTGCTCGGAGTTAGGCTATCTCAGTGCTCTGAGCAGCCATCTGTTTTGGCCTGCTCCTCGATAACTCGAGCCTGCTCTGCAATCTAGTGAGATTGTGCAGCAAGTCAGGTCAGTAAGCTGGCGGATCTGGGCTGCCTTCTCCTCATCTGCAGCCAGTAAGCGCATCACCATCCTGTTCAGCGCCGACACTGTTCCTTTACACCCCGATTGGAGGTATAGGATCCATAAGTACTGACGGATGGGCTGAGGGTCCTGCTCGGTGTGGAGTGGTGGGGTGGTGTGGCGGTAGTGAAGATGGTATGTGAAATGGTGGAGGTGATGTGGGAGTAAAGGATATGGTGGGGGATGAATTTGTACTGTGGTGGGAGGTATGGTGGGGTTGTGGTAGCTGTGGTGGATGTGGTGGCTATGATGTGGATGGTATCTGTACTGTGGTGGGAGGTATGGTGGTGGCTGTGTAGCTGTGGTGGATGTGGTGGAAGTAGAGGCTATGGTGGTAACGAAGGTTAACTGATGCTTCTTCTTCGTCTAACCATGGGGCTTAGCCATCCTTTCTCCTCGTCCCCACTGAGGTGGATGCTCCCCTTACAACCCTGCCTGCTGACCCCAGTGCATAACTTGGTCAGTATCAGTCTCTCCGAAGTCCTCTCGGGTGTTCACCAACCACCCTTACCCCATGTTCTGTGGGAACAACTTTGCTTCCCACAGTTCGCGTTATGGGCTCCTCATCCGACTCCTCCTCCTCCTCCTCCCACCCTAAACAAAATCTTGATGGAACCCGGCTAACTCGGCTACTTCTCCGGCTGTGACGGACACTGGAGGTACAACATCAGACACAGTGCCTCTAAGTGAAATAGGCATATCGTCTCCAGCATCCCCACTGTCATCATCATCCGAGTCATGAGTGAGTAGAGCAATCTGCTCCACATCAGAGTCACTATCATCGTGGCACCACTTTTCTTTGCTGGCACCACGTAGTCCTCCCGGGCCAGATACCCAAACAACCTCCTGACAGGGGTTTCACTTGCTTCCCCCTGTATACTTTCATCCTCCCCAAGGTAGTGTCATCCATCACCTCGAGGACTACCGCATCCTCCTTCTCCTTCGGCAGGGAGGGAAGCTTCTGATCTATGATCATCTGCATAACCTCGGGTACATACAGAAGCCTTCCTTCCCTTTCCCCTCGATTGTTCTCCACCAGGTACGTGAAGATCATCTTGGAGAAGCTGAACGGGTGTTTCAGCACCAACGCACACGCGTTCTGTATCTGGTCGGATAGCTCGTCAAAACCTCCCATCCTGGAAGCTATGCACTTAAGCAGCACTGTGCAAGATACTTAAACTGGGGACAGAGTTACTCTTGTTGAGTACCCAGCTTGATGTCCCTAGAGTACTTGGCTCTAAGAAAGCATCCTCTGACTGTAAGGGGGTGTAATCGAGTGGGACAATCAGTGTCATCCCCCAACTGTATACGATCCTTAGATCCTCCTATGAGATCGTAATAGCCTCTCTAAAGATGGTACTTCTGATGCAATGAGGCTCAGACGATCTATCAACTGTAGCGCCTTCCCAGAAGGCCTGCTGAATGGATCGATAAGGAATACAAGGAGTAGATATGGCATGTGAAATACTCGATCTCAGTAGAAATGTGATGATGCCAGAGAAATCAGCAGTGTTTCTGGATGTCAAGTCCAGATGAGCACATATATTGTGCTTTGTGCTCATAATCCATCGACTCGCCAGCTGTTACACAAAGATAGTAAACATTAGTACCATTGGCTAAGAAAGTCATGAAACACTTAAACTTGAAGAAAATATTTTCGTCATGCAATTGAGATTGTGCGACTGAGATCAGTCGGTGATTGAATACTGCGAATGAGTTCAGTCGTGCGACTGATCCCATGCATACCACTGAGTGTGCAACGGGCTCATACTTATATAACCTCATGCGGTTACACCAGTCGTGCGACTGAACTTCATACGCATGGTTCAGTCATGCGTTTAAGCAGTTCGCACCCTTCAGTCGTGCGACTGAAGTTCATCAATCTATCCATTCGCATGATGTACTGACTATTCATTCAAATTCACTTTTTCCACCATTTTTGAGTTTTAGACATCGTTATCTGGTTCATTTGACTTGCAATACATTCTTATAACACCTAACATCTTTACTTTCTTTTTTTTGAGTCATTTAGTTATGTGATTTGTCACTTAAGTCTTGGTTCTTTTGCGAGTCCGATGTATCAAATTTGCATCAAATTGAAAGTTATGGAGTGCTTCTTTACCATATATTACTTGTAGAGTCGATGTATATGGTGAGTAATCAGAAATGGGGGGATTTAGAGATCAAATGAAAATTGGGCAGAGTGGCGTTAAGTCGTGCGATTCAGGGTTAATTTGACGGTGGTGAGTCTCTGCGACCGACTCCCCCTATATTTTTACTAACCCTAAATTCAATCGTGCGACTGAGCTCATACGCACCTTTCAGTCGTGCAAGTGGGACTCAGTCGTGCGAGTCCGACTAGATCTCAGTCGTCCGACTGACTCACTTGTCCGCCCTTAAGCGTCCGACTGGGCCCATCGTATCGGCCATTCGGTTGGATGGTCCATATTCATCGTCCATTCGTACGAATGGTTTCCATTCGTATGATTGGTCCATACGTATGGTCCATTCGTGCGAATGGGTCATACTTATTAAATTTTCTGCCAATTTGAATATTTAACATTTCAAACCCCTTTAATTGTAGTAATTAATGTTATGAGCATTTCATCATCTAAGACATGATCGTTTTGACTTGAAAACTTTTTGATCACCTCAGACGTGACTATTTTAAACCACATGTGGTCATCTCAGACATGACCCTTTTAGTGAGTTGATCCCTTACTGATTTTCCTGATGTAGTCAGACAAACAAGCAAACTAAAACGACTGACTAAATTAGAAAATTTAAACTAAAGAATGAGAAATATGAGTTGTTTTTGCCTTTTGTGAGAGATAAATCCTAAGATGGAAATCTATTGGATTTGGTTCCGGAATAGACAACTTCAACTTAGATTGACCAGACCTGGACCAATTCAATTTTGGAATCATACAGGCAAGTCAAATCATTTTGGACTTGTTATCAAAATATTTTGATACTCGATTCTTGGTGTTCATCCAGAGTCGTTAGCAACTTTTAGGAAATCATTCTGGAACTCTTAGATGACCACATTGATTTGAACTTTCAAGAATTGCAGCCACAATGATTGTCAATATGTTTGTCCACTCAAATCCATACACAGACTTTTGACACAACTGTGTAAACTTGTGAATTTGGGTCAGTCATAGGAGCATATGTGAATGAGACTCAGTCGTATGACTGAGCCATGCTGATGGACCAATCGTGTGACTGAGAGATGCGATTGGGCCATTCGTAGGACTGAATCATAAGTATGGTCCAGTCATACGATTGAACCATACGCATTGCCCAATCATACGAACGGGCCAAGTCGCACCTGATATGGGCTGAGGCCTGTAATAACAGCTCCATTGTGTAGAGAGATTAAGGATTGTGCCTAGGGCCTAGGTGCTACCGGATGAGAGGGGAGATCATGCTCGATCTCCCCTTGCCAAGAGTCGTGATTCTTATGCTCTAACAAGCTTGTAATCATTAGGTTTTACCAATGAAACCATTTTATTATAGTTCATGTTATTGTTTGTCTCTTGGTTTTGATTTTGTTTCTTTCTGTCAAGAACACGCTCGGATGTCTACCGATCCAGCGCCTTCACAGGAGTCCTATTTAGCTTAGTGATAAAGTCCATAGAAATATGCTCCCCCTTCTAAAGTGGAATCTTAGGTTGTTGTAGTAATCCAGGCAGTTTCTAATACTCAAACTTTGCCGTAGAGTAGGTTAAGCAATTGCTCACATATGTAGCTACATCCGTATTGATATTAGGCCACCAATAGTATGCCTTTATATCATGATACATCTTGTTAGAACTATGATGTATAGCATACTTAGACTTTTGTGCCTCACTCATAACCAAGTCCTGTAGGTTTCTGTATAGGGGTACCTAAAGCCTATTAATGAAATTATGAATCACATCCACTTTCACTTCAAATTCCTTCTCCATCCCACATAAGGATTCAGATTCAACATTTTCTTCTTTCAAGGCTTCTGCCTGAGCTTCCTTAATTTCTTTAAGCAATTGAGTGTTGATCATAAGCTGCAATGCTCACATTCGTTAGGGTTTAGCAGTTTCCTTTCACCTTAAGTCCTCCGCGAGTACATTCACTTTTATCGGGTGATAATTGGTAGCATAATCATAATCATTCAATAATTCCAGCCGACGTCGCTACCTCATCATCGGCTCTTTCTACTCAAAGATTTGTCGAAGACTCTTGTGATCGATATAAATGTTGAATCTGGTATCGTACGTGTAATGTCGAGACATAGGATATCATTTTGTCACGTTGCATCAAAACAAAACCGAGTCCTTGGATAGAAGGATCACAATAGATGATGAAGTTATCACTTACATCTGATAATGCTTATATCAGTACGCTACAAAGTTTCTGTTTTAACAACTGAAAAGCTGCTTCTTGACGGCCTCCCTAGTTAAGTAACTTATTATTTTTATCCACACATAATTCTTATTATGCAACCAATATCAAGGACAACTAGTATGTGCTTAAGGCACATGTATACAAGACCTAATAGGACTTACAAAATTTGGTAATAGAAAATTACTGGATATCACACATCGTGTTCATGCATTGTAATTGACAATTCATTAAGATCATCCATTACAGATTAAGTATACCTAAGTTGAGGCACTACCAGAACTTGTAATCAAATTAGAATCCCTAAGAGGAACTGAGAACTTGTTTGAGGTGAAATTGGAAGGGCTCTGTTATTACAAAGATGAAGTATGGATTCCGTTGTTTAGGAATCTCAGAGAATTGCTAATTGGTGAAGCTCACAAGTCTCGCTATATGGTACACCATAGATGTGACTATATGCACAAGATCTTAAGGGTAACTACTGGTGGCCTAAGAGAATTGCCCTAATTGGTGAACCTCACAAGTCTCGTTATACGGTACACCATAGATGTGACTATATGTACCAAGATCTTAAGGTTAACTACCGATGGCCTAACATAAAAGATGAAATTTCCACATACATGTCAAAATGTTTGACCTGCTCTAAAGTCAGGTGGAATATGAGAAACCATCAGTCCACAACCGAAGGTCCTAATATGGATGTGGGAAAACATATCTATGGATTTTGTTACTAAGCCACCTCGTTCGCAAGATGGAAATGATACTATGTAGGTTACAGTGGAACATTTCACCAAATCAGCACATTTCTTGGCAATTCATGAGAACTACAAGATTAATAAATTGGCATAGACTTTGTTAAAGTAAATTGTGTCTCGACATGGCATGCCATCATCTTTGATAATGATGCGCGACGTACTTCACACTTCTATCTATCACTGTAGAAATCTTTAGGTACTCATTTGGATATGAGTACGACATATCATTCAGAAACACATGGTCAAACAAAATGCATGTTTCAAGCCCAAGAAGATATACTTAGGGCGTGCATTATATTTAGGAACAGTTTCAAAACTCATCTGCATTTAGTTGAATTCTCTTACAACAATTGCTACCATACAAGCATTAAGGCTTCACCCTTTGAAACACTTTATGGAAGAAAGTGTAGATCACCTTTGTCTTGGATAGAGGTCAGTGATAGATAGCAAACTTGTCCTGAGCTTGTTCTTGAAACCACTTAGAAAATTGTTGAGATTCGTAACTGTATGGCTGCAGCTCGAGATCATCATAAAGCTACGTTGATCATAGGAGAAAGAATTTGGAATTCCAAGATGGTGATTTAGTGTTGTTAAAAGTTTAACCTTGGAAAGATGTGATACGGTTTGGGAAGCATGGTAAACTAAACCATAGATATGTATGACCATTTGATATTGTCAAAAGAATCGGTCTAGTTTCTTATGGTTAGACTTACACAAGGAACTCGATAGCACTAATAACATGTTCCATATTACAAACCTAAGGAAGTTCTTAGCCAATAAATTACTTGTCCTTCCATTAGAAGAGCTGGAGATTGATGAATAGCTAAGATTCACTAAGGAAATATTCAATATCATGGATTGAAAAGTCAAGGTTTTAACACACAGAAAATATCCCCATTGTACGCATTAGATGGAATTCGAAGAATGGACCAGAGTTTACTTACGAATACGAAGATCATGTTAAAAAGATGTACATGTAGCTCTTCAAAGATCCGGCATCCACTTGTTAGGTATCTATTCTTATGATATCATCCCTTGAAATTTCGAGATGAAAATCCCTTAAACAAGGGGATGATGTTACAAACCTCGCAAAACCTTTATAACTCTTTATTTTGGACATCTTTTTAAAGTTCCTTAGAGAACCAATCCTAGGTATCGCCCTTTTGATATACATGGTGTCCTAATTATCGAGACAAAAATTTTTTCAACACGAGGATGACTTGACACCCTGCATTTTCATGTTAAAATCGCAAATCCAACTATGGTTACTTTAATATTATTAACTAATTCCTTGAATTATTTAACTTGAATGAAATAATTAAAGTTAATTTCGTTAAAAAGATTAATTGGGTTCAACTTACTACCGGGGGCTAGTTTGCAAATATTTAAACTAGAAGGTTGCATGCAAAACTTGATCTTCATATTGGATGTAACCACATCCCCCCACGTAAACCTTCAATCGAGTGTCTTCGCTTATAGCAGTTCTCCCTGAATAGCTACATCATCTCTAGTGACTCCCTCTCTATCTCGACGATCTACTTCGCGTAGGCAGCAACTGAAACCAATCGAAACGACCCCGGTTGTTACTAATCTTTTGTCAGTTCCTTGTTTGTGTTCATTACAGTTACAGTTCCATGATGTGTGTGTTGTGTTAAATCTTTGGCTTGGGGCTTTATACCATATGTATAAATGAGTACATTGATATATTTAATCACCTGATTTGATGTTAGAGTTTTTTGGAGATATAGGTCGCGGCTAAGTAGAGATTGATTTGTCATATAATTGATAATAATAACCAAATTGCTTACATGTGTAGTCACACATAGTGATGATGAATGAAAACCCTTGATCAACTACATGTTAGGTACTTAAGAAGGCGATGTACACTAGTGTTATACCCTCATTAGAATTTGAGAATGATTACGTTATATGTGTGTGTGTGTGTGTTTCAGTTAAAATTGGGTGTTCAGATATCACAATCGAATCATTGATGGTTTATCCTCGAATATATAATCCCAATTGCGACTGTTATAGCTTGAATGATTTAAAGCTTTGATTCGGATATTTCCATCCGAATGTTGAATGATCCGCACGATATTTAAATTCATTCATGATTTAATTATGTTGGAATTGATCACAAAGTTTATTCCAGCAAGTCCTATCGATTGAACAAAACATAACAATCAAAATAATTGAATAAAATGAGTATTGAGTTTGAATGCCATACATAAAATATAAGAAACAATTAATTTAGATCCAAATCAATTAATTTGGGTGTGAGGAGGTCGTTGGAGAACCGTAGGGGAACTACCATAGGGGAACTGGCCGAAGAAGGGAGGTTGACTTGGGGTAAGTTTGTTTAAAAGGAAAATTTCAAATTTATCCCTTAAAGCTTTGAAGGTTTATTTTTTTATTTGAATAGTTTATTTTTTCATATTTATAAACTACACATTTTACCCTAATCTTATTAAAACTCCAATAAATCATTTATTATTTTATAAAACATTTATGAAATTATATATTTGTTAGAACATTATAGTGTACCAATTTATTTTAATTAAATAACTAAAATCTCATAATTAATTAATTTGTGGAAAAATAGGATCAATCGCATGATTCAGTCGCACGACTGAAATGCTAATGGTTCAGTTGTACGAATGGAAACCCCTATCTATAAATTCCAATTAATTCATGGAAAAATAGGATAATCAAACAATTGAAGAACACTTGATATTTTCATGAACCCTAGCCGTCCAGAACGTCCAAGAAAGTCAGTCCAAGTTCATACTTCATCTTGAATGATTCCTACTAGTTCTTAATGTTTAGTTTATTTTTGTATCGATCAGGTTACATCCTCAATGATTGGATCGCTAATCAAATAGGATTCCACACTATTTGATTCGGTATAATTGCAAAATCTGTTAGTATTCCGTACGTACACGGTCTTGACAAGTGGTATCAGAGCAAAGGCTCTTGATCACAATAAACCACCGAAGCTTATAAGGTTAGATTACTATCCACAATGGAAACAACGGTTCGAGATTATCTAAATGGAGTTGATCCTAATCTTTGGACATCCATCGAGACTGGTTATATGGTACAAGTTAGGGCAATGGAGTCAAGTGACGTTGGGTGGAATAAGGGAGGCTAAAAAGATACTCTTCAATGCTAAGAAGAATGTTTATGCCCGGTTGACTCAGTCAATAGCGAAAGACATCTTTTATCAGTTTTCTGAGAACAAGCAGACCATAAAGCTAGTGGAGGCTTTAAAGAAGAGGTATGAAGGAAATGCAACGTTAAAGACTATAAACGCTAAGGCTCTCAAGAAG
The DNA here is from genome assembly GCA_025506515.1 of Flaveria trinervia. NCBI lineage: Eukaryota > Viridiplantae > Streptophyta > Magnoliopsida > Asterales > Asteraceae > Flaveria > Flaveria trinervia. The sequence goes on from CM046443.1 coordinate 23,295,392, forward strand.
GAGTTTGATAACTTCTATTTGATAGGGAACCAGAGCTTAGATGATATTATCGACAGATTTTACAATCCAATATGTGAGCTGCACGCTAATGGCGTAACCACATCAATGGAAGACAAGTTTCAACTTTTGCTCATGGTTTTCATGTGAAATGGGATTCATTTGTGTCCAACCTAAGATAGAATGACATTCTTGCAACGTTGGACATTAATGACTTCATCTTGAAGTTAAGAGAGGAAGAATTGAGAATGAAGTACAAGTCAAAGAAAGGATCCTAACTACAGAATCCTTCACTCTACAACTTAGTTCCGTCTCCAGCTGGTTCAGGAGCACCACTACAAACAACATTAGTGTCTAGTTCATCTACTCCTTCCCAAACCACTACTTCAGGACCAGAAACTTCAGGGTCATCAAGGACCCAATACATAGCGCCTGAAGCAAATACAACGAAGTTGAAAATCGAGAATCTCGATAATATCAGAGTGGAGGTTACAAAGAAGCACATGGATCTTCTAGCAGCAGTGGTTTAATCGTATAATGGTTTAGTTGCTGGGAAGATTCGAAATTGTCATCATGCACATGAAGACTACGAGCAAGTTGACAAGAACGAGCTAGAAAGAATGCACATCATGTGGGCTCTAGCGAGTGCAGTTCGAAGAGCTAAAAAGTTGTCAATAAGACGGGACAGAATCTTGTAGCCATGAAAGATACGACTTTTGGTTTCAACAAAACCACGGTCACATGCTTCAACTGTGGTGAAAAGGGTCATTTTAAACGTGAATGTGTGAAGCCCAAGAAAACTAGAAATGGTAACCCATTTCCTACCTTCAACCATCAAGACAAAGACATGGTTAGAACTACTTCTTCAAGTAAAGAGATTAAGGCATTAACTGCTCAGGTGATGAACGACAAGACTGGTCCTTCCAATTTGTCTCTCATGGAGAATCAAACATTACCTTTGTCGAAGCATTGGATGATGGGTCTACTAGTGAAGGTGAGATTACAACTGAGCAAGTGATGTCGGATACCGAAGAAGCTGTGAACGTGGTAAATCACTTGGTTGAGGAAGAGCTCAGAGCAATAAGTTCAAAATCAACAGCAACAAAAGAGTCTAACTCTGCTTTGATGGCAGATTCAACTAACTCCTTACAGGTAAGTTCCTTAGATCAATTATTTGATAAACATGGTTATTCTAAATTTGAAAAATTTAGGGAAAGCATTGATTTGAAAGTTCCTAGGTTATTAGAACACAATGATAAATTAGTAAATGACTTACAACTCTACCCTGAAGCTAATCGTATATTAAAACAAATGAGTGCAGTTTTAAAGAAAGATAGAACTTTTGGGGAAACAACTAAGGGAAACTGAGGTTGTTGCCTTAATCAATAAAATGATATAAAGTTTTATTTAAATTCTTAGAATAAACCTAAAAGGAGAAAGTAGTTTTGGAAGTCGAGGTTAATTCATTAAAACAAAAAACCGCATAGTTAGGCTAGTTCTTCTCACATAGTATATAACTTAGTGAAAGAACGAAACAATAGGGAAGGTTTGGGATACAAAGTATTTGCACCACCACATGAGATCCTTTTGAATACAAAATGTAGATTTATTAATAACAACCCAATTAAGGATCATGTGATGTCTACTCTTCTAGTTAGTGATGGTGATTCCACGAGTAAGCTTGTGAAATCTAACACTAAAGAGAAAGAGAATACTTTGAAATCAAAAGGCAAGATGCCAGTTGAGAATTTGGATGATGTATTTAAAAGGGTTAATTTAATGTCAGGTTCACCAAAGTCCATTTTAGAACCCAAAATGACTAAACTAGTTAACCAAAAACGTATTAATCATCAAAGTTCAAATAAAATGCAAGTTAAAGATGTTTAAAATGTTAAATCAATTAATTTTGTGAATAAGGATGAAACATCTTAAAGAGTAGTGACAAAACAAAACTAGACACACCTCACAGCTTCACTAAACTCAACTTCACATAAAAGTTTTCTTCAATCTGTAGAATCAAGATCTTGCTACAGTTGTGGAAAAAGAGGACATATCTCTACTAATTGTCCCTATTATCAGACGCCCTGAAAGAAAATTGTACTTTATGATACGAAACCAAGTTCTTCTAAAATAAGATCTAACACTCCACCTAAGAGTGTTAGTGAATCTAAAGTTCAAACCATAAGTCAGTCGAGTGTTTACCATAAACAGGCCTTACACAAAACTGGCTTATGGAAAGAAAAATCAAGTCTAGCATCTGATAGTGAGAACGATATGCCCTCATCCTCTAAAGAACAATAGGTTGAGTTTATGATGTGTGATTCCTCTTGGTCACCGAACCTACTCAAAGTTTGGGTCCCAAATCTGAACTAACAAGTTTCTTTAACGGTATTGGGTGTTCGCTATAATGCTATCACTAATACGTGGATTATTGATAGTGGGGTGTCTAGGCACATGACACGGAATTTGTCCCTCCATTTCAAAGTTAAACAAATCACGGGGTGACATGTTTCGTTCTCTGTACATATTGCTTGCAAGCCTTTCTATACTTTCTCTTTATTCATTAATTCATGCATGCATTCTACCATTATGTTCCTCTTATCATTATCTTCCACTTTACGTTAGATAATACTTTCATTACATTTATTAACGTTCAACGCAAAGCCAAGGGAAGACATACATACATAATAAGGAACATACATAAACATACACCATCACCATACATGCAACATCATACATGCATAACACACATCAAACATAAGCCATCATATCATAACGAGGCCTATCTTCCCATTTTACCCCCTAAAAATCACTTAGAAAACATGAAGTCCAAATTGGACGCATGGGACCTTCCAGACGCATGAACATAAAAATTCTAAGTGTAAAACAGTCAGGGCGCATGGGCACTATTTCGGCTCTTCTACCCTGTTCAGGCGCATGGCACCTGTTCAGACGCATCACCAACACTTATCCGTTTCAATCACTTGGGCGCATGTGCACTATTTAGGCGCATGGCCAACGCTTGGGTGCATGGCCAACACTTAGGCGCATGGGCCATTGTTTAGGCGCATGACCCACCCTTGGGCACATGGCCAACACTTAGACGCATGGCCATCATGCTGGGTGCGTGGGCCACTATTTAGGCGTATGACCCACCCTTGGGCGCATGGCCAACACTTAGGCGTCTGGCCTCTCATGCTGGCCGCATGGACAACTGTTTGGGCGCATGAACCACCTCTGGGCGCATGGACCACTGTTCATGTTCATCAAAACATTCTAAAATATTTTCTATCCTATCAATTTCACCCGATTACCATTCTAATCATACCCAAACACAGATATAACATACTAAGGCCCTCTAAACATGCTAATCATGATTAGTAATCCATAATCATCACTATAACATACATACATACATACATCATTTTGAACATAAGGCTATAAACCCACGGTTTCTTTCAAAATGTTTACTTAGTATGCATAATAGCCCCAATCAGTTGAAAATCAGTAAAAGAGGGGTTCTACAAACTCACCTTGAGTAGCCTTTGAGAAACACTCTTCAACTTCGAGACAGACCTTCGATTCAGCTCTTGAATCCCCAAATCAAACACTAAACAACCAGAACTTCAGTCAAGAACTTGAAGCCCAGGTGAAACCGAGCTTATACAAGAGAAGACTTACCTTTTACAACTTCTTCTTCCTCTTTCTCTCTATTGAACCGGGCTCTCTCTCTCTTCTTCTTCCTCCGAGAGCAAAGCAGCTTTCTCCTTTGATATGGGTGACCATGCCCCCTTAAATCCTTAAAATAATAAGGTTTGTACTTTGTACACTTTTTCCCCTCTACTTGTGCACAATTTCTATTCCTTCCATTTACATACCCGAAACCTGTCGCTTCTCGATCAGTTACGGGTTACACTGTCTCACTTTTCTTCTTTGATCTTGCATTTAAACTTAGATCTCTTTAGGCTTCACTACACCCGCACAAGTGACACCATCATCCTCCTTAGCATATTCTCTTCTTCTTATTAGTAATGGTCACCACATGCTTCTCGTGGTTGGATACTTTGTCCATCTCAGTATTCTCTAGTAGCATGATCCTATCCTGATCGGTTGAGCTCTTTCTTAGACGAGACGCATGGAACATCAGATGAATTCCATTTAACTCATCAGGTAGCTCCAGTCGATGTGTCACTTCCCCTACGTGAGCAATAACTGGGAATGACCCTCTACGCTTTAGTATTAGCTTTACTCGATTTCAAATCAAGCAATCCGCTTTCCTGGTCGAAGCCTTCCTCATAATTCATTGTCGTAGGTCATCACCGAACTCTAGTTGTTCATGATTGAGCAACCCATCTTCTTGCAACACTTAGGGTATAAGTCGTAGATTACTGATCGACTCACCCGGAGATGCATGTCTACCTACCTATGTCTGTCTTGAACAGCCTAGCAGGAACAAGCGCTTTCTCTCAATTCTATCGCGCAATGCTCTAGGGCATTAGGTAACCTGGTAGACTTACTAATAAGAATTCTTACATCAAATGGCTCATCGATCTTCCAACCCCTAACGTGCAACATCACAGAAACTAGCGACAACAAAACTACTAATAGTGTCACAATTAAAGCATAGATGCATAAATCTAGACTTGCAAGAACGTACCTGACGTTACCTCGGAATCTGACCTAGCCTCCTCCCGGTCATAGCGAAGGCTCTAGCCTTCATGTTCTGTTCTCCATCATCGTACCGGAGCTTCATACCCTCAACTTCTTGCAGTCTCTGCTCATGTGTCCTGTCTTGCCACAGTCATAGCATTTACCCATTTGACAGTCCCTCCCTCTGTGGCCCTCCTTTCCATACTGAAAATAAACATTCAGTCCCCACTTGCACTCCTCCTTATGGCTTCTACCATATTTGTTGCATATCTCTCCTTTTCTTTCTATTCTCTTCTGATCATCGTCCCTCGACGTCGTACCTCCATACACAAATCCACCATCAATGTCTCGCCTTCCTTTCCCCTTCTTATCATAGGCTCGCTCCTCCCCTTTGTCTGTCATCACCATCGCCCCCCGCTTGTCGTAAAAACTTCCATCTAGGTCAACGGACGACCTAAACGTGCTCGTCGGGCAGCGATCATGTGCCTACGAATGTCCGCCGGCAAGCCCTGAATACACCTCTTGATCTTTCGCGAAAGAGGTGTCACCTGATCCGGCACCAGACGTGCCATCTCGTTGAACTTCGTGGTGTATTGTTGATGTGCCAGGGTTCCCGCCTCAGTTGCAAGAACTCCCTCTCAACCTTGTCCATCAGTCGGGGATGACAAAACTCCTCAATCACTAGCCTCTTCAACTCCAGCCATCTCATCCTTCCAATAGCTCTACTACCTTCGGCTTGGACTATATTGTCCCACCAGCATAGAGCCGAGTCCATAAAAGAAAGGGCCGCAAACTTTACCTTCTGATCCTCCCGACACTCGCCGATATTCAATACCGCTTCCATCTCTCTCGCCCATCAGTGAGCAGTACCAGCAGGGCCGTTTCCATCAAAAGTTGAGGGCTTGCATCATTGAAATGCCCTATAGTTACAGCCTCGTGCCGCCTCCGGCGCAGGATCTTCCTCTTCGTCATCAAAGAAAACCGTTTCAGTCTCGGGTCGTCTTCTTTCACCCGAAGACCTACCTCTTTCCTGTCTCTCCTCATCTCTAACAGCCTTTATAACTTCAGTCACCACAGACAGTAGGATCGTCTGCATAACCTGATGCACTTCCTTCATGACTGCCTCTCTCATCGAGGTCCTCTGATTAGCATTCTCATCACCACCCTCCTAATGAGGGGTCTCGGGTTCCTCATGGGCTACTCTTTCAGCCCTAGACCTTCCTCTTGTGACCCGTGGTTCATCACCACGTCCACCACTGCCTCCACCTTGTGAAGCTTTTGAAGATTTACCACCAACCATCTTCTAATACACTATAAGATTCAAACCCTAACGCGGTCATTAAAGGTAACACTCAGTTTATGTCAAGTATAGTAAGTCCCTAATTACAGTGGCCAGTTGTGATTAGCCACTTACTTTACTCTTCATAACCCAAGCATCTCCTATCCCGACTGCATTAGTATCTAAATCTACACAATAGCACACAAGCCACATAACATGCACACATAATGCCGGTTAGCATTAACTTACTTTAAACGTTTACATAAAACCTTTACTTGTAGGCACGTAGCTACTAGGATTGGCATCCCTTTTCCTTTTAGTCCTATTTTTAGTTTAAGATTAGGTCTTTTGAAAATATTTACCCAATTTGCTTAAACTTTTGCTCTGATACAAGGCCCCGTTCTTGAGCACCTCACAGTTGGTTATTCATTGCACTTAAATCATTTTAAAACGTACGTATATTTTGCAGCGAAATTTAAATCTTTCATTAATAACTAAAAACATATCATTTACAACATTTTTCTTCATCTCAAAATACAATGACGTCAAAATACGGATGCCAGCCTCAAAATGCTCCGAGTAGCTTATGCATCCATGCCTGCAACTCCTCAGCATCAACATATACCTGCCACCTATCATGCATACAAAAGTCAGCGACGCTGAGTGAGTTCTAGTTTTATAATAAAACATACTTTTCTGTGTTAAAATCGTTCTTTACTTTATTTCAAAACATACTAGACTTTACAACCGTTCGTGGTCATGCATCATACATACATACAGATAATGTCATTACTATCTTCGTCATTACGTTCATCAACTTTGTTCATTCAACGTATTACATTATCGTTCACTTCTCTTTCTAGATCCGGTCAGACTTTACCCTATTTGTGGCACTCAGCCACGATTACTGAGGTCGAATGACACAGATCTTGTTCAGTACTTTATTACGATAATTCTTTAACGTTTATTCTTATGTTTGTTCTTTAATACATTATCTTTCGTTCACTACTCATTATTACTCGAATCTTGTCTCTTGCAATATCCCCGACTCATGCTCGAAAGCTGATGTTGTGCCGGGGCCTGCTCACAAACCCACGACTCATGTCCGAAGACAGACATAACACCGAGATACGCGACAAAGATTCCATATGAGTCAATCACAAGGATTGGCCTCTATCCGAGTCGGTTGCATCACAAAATCACTCACCTCATTATCTCGTCTCATGCAATATCCCTGACTCATGTCCGAAGACTGATATTATGTCGGGGCCTCGTAAACAAATCCCCGATTCATGTTCAAAGACTGACACAGTATCGGGATACGCGACACAGATGTCATCATCCGGCACTTTTGTCACATGCAATACTCTGGACTCATGTCCGAAGACTGATACTGTGCCGGGGCCTGCTCACAAACCCCCAACTCCTGTCTACAGACTGACACGGTATCGGAGTACGTGACCTGTATCCCCGACTCATGTCTGAAGACTGATACTGTGTCGGGGCCTGCTCACAAACCCCGACTCATGTCCAAAGACTGACACGGTATTGGGATACGCGGCAAGGACCTATTTCGAGTCTGTTGCGACACAGAGTTGCTCATCTCATATCTATGCTGACTTTATGCCACACCCCCGAAGTTATATGTACTCGGGTAACCATCATCTATTTCACCCCAACATTATGGGTAACAACACCTCCATCGAAATGGGTAACACCCCCACCGAAATGGGTAACAGCCCCACCGAAGTGGGTAACAACACCCCCACCGAAATTGGTAACACCCCCACCGAAATGTGTAACACCCCCACCGAAGTGGGTAACAACACCCCTATCGAAATGGGTAACACCCCAACCAAAGTGGGTAACACCCACACCGAAATGGGTAACACCACCATCGAAGTGGGTAACACCACTCAAGGTAAGTCACATAGACTAGAACCCTTGCGTGCACACTTTAAGATTAGCTGAACCTCATGCGGTAGAGCTTAAGGCATTCATAGCCGTGCACCTCTGTACATATTGCTTGCAAGCCTTTCTATACTATCTCTTTATTCATTAATTCATGCATGCATTCTATCATTATGCTCCTCTTTTCATTATCTTCCACTTTACGTTACATAATATTTTCATTACATTTAATAACATTCACCGAAAAGCCAAGGGAAGACATACATACATAATAAGGAACATACATAAACATACACCATCACCATACAGCCAACATCATACATGCAAAACACACATCAAACATAAGCCATCACATCATAACCAGGCCTATCTTCCCATATTACCCTTAAAAATCACTTAGAAAACCTCAAGTCCAAATTGGGCGCATGGGACCTTCCAGGCGCATGAGCATAAAAATTCTAAGTGTAAAACAGTCGGGGCGCATGGGCCCTATTTGGGCACTTCTGCCCTGTTCAGGCGCATGGCACCTGTTCAGACGCATCACCAACATTTAGCTGTTTCAATCCCTTGGGCACATGGGCACTATTCAGGCGCATGGCCAACACTTAGGCGCATGGGCCACTATTTAGGCGCATGGGCCACTATTTAGGCGCATGACCCACCCTTGGGCGTATGGCCAACTCTTAGATGCATGGCCGACATGCTGGGCGCATGGGCCACTATTTAGGCGCATGACCCACCCTTGGGCGCATGGCAACACTTAGGCGTCTGGCCTCTCATGTTGGGCTCATGGACAACTGTTTGGGCACATTAGCCACCTCTGGGCGCATGGACCACTGTTCATGTTCATCAAAACATTCTGAAATATTTTCAATGCTATCAATTTCACCCGATTGCCATTCTAATCATACCCCAACACAGATCTAACATACTAAGGCCTTCTAAACATGCTAATCATCATCACTAACACATAATCATCACTATAACATACATACATACATCATTTCAAACATAAGGCTGTAAACCCACAGATCTAAATGTTGGGCTCATGGACAACTGTTTCTTTCAAAATGTTTACTTAGTATGCATAATAGCCCCAAATCAGTTGAAAATCAGTAAAAGAGGGGTTCTAGAAACTCACCTTGAGTAGCCTTTGAGCAACACTCTTCAAGTTCGAGACCCACCTTCGATTCAGCTCTTGAATCCCGAAATCCAACACTAAACAACCATAACTTCGGTCAAGAACTCGAAATCTAGCTGAAACCGAGCTTATATAAGAGAAGACTTACCTTTTACAGCTTCTTCTTCCTCTTTCTCTAGAACCGGGCTCTCTCTCTCTTCTTCTTCTTCCTTTAAGAGCAAAGCAGCTTTCTGCTTTGATATGGGCGACCATGCCCCCTTAAATCATTAAAATAATATGGTTTATACTTTGTACACTTTTTACCCCCACTTGTGCACAATTTTATTCCTTCCATTTACGTTTCTTTTCCTTCCGTTTGAATTGAAATTCGGGGTGTTACAAAATTAGCGATTTAGTCTAGTTTGGTGGTTTATTTTGACATCTTAGTCTCAATTCTTGTTTTTGACCAATTTAGGTCATTAGGACTTGATTAAACCGACCATTTAGTGCAATTTCAGTCACAAAATACTTGTAGATGAAGAGAGAACACCTTAATATCAAAATCATAGTGCGAAATCTATGAGATCAAATTTTGGTAGAGTGACTTCGCTTTCGTGCGACTTAGGAGCGATTGAAGGGTGATGAGATTGTGCGATCGACTTTCACCCTATTTATACTGATTTTACTTTCAGTGGGGCGACAGGACCTATTCACACGCTTCATTCATGTGACTGGTTTAGTTGGTCACATCTATTCAGGCGACTGGGGTTTAGTCGTGCGACTGACTCAGCTGGTTACCTTCATTCATGTGATTGGTTCATTCTAGTGATTCAATCGCATGGATTGACCCATGCTTATGGTCCAATCGTACGTTTGATCCATACGTATGGTTCAATCGTGCGAATGACTCGTACTCATGTTCAAATCGTGCGAATGGCTAAGACTTATGAGTTTCACCTCATGCACTTTCAAACACTTACCTTTTTAATTATTGATAAGACATTATGACCGTTGATCATCTCAGACATGACCTTTTAACAAAAGAAAAATGATTGGTCACCTAGATGTGATCCCTTTTAAATGAGTGATTCACTGATTGAATTCAGATGCATAGTCCGACTTTACCTACCAAATGACAAAAAATAAATAAATAAGTAAAAATAGCTAGAAATTTAATTAAAAAAAACCAAGACATATTTTTGTATTTTTGAATGGAGATGGTTTTAAACCTATTAGATTACGTGTAACTGATTTTACTTCCTGAATAGCACAGCTTCAATTCAATTTTATCATTTCTGATAAAATTTATTATGGAATCATACAGGTATATAAGAATCATTTGGGACATTTTAATAAACAATTTTGATGCTAGATCTTTGTTTTTCAATGAGTCAATAGCAATTTTAGGAAATCGTACTAGAGCTACAAGATGCACACAATGATTTTGACTTTCAAGAACTGCAGCTCATGACGATTGTCAGTATTCTTGTCCTTTTAAATCCATACATAGATTTTTGACACACATTGGTGGTGAGTTAAGGTTTAATTATTTTAACAAACATTTGTGGATCCCAAGCTTATATGGTAATCAACGTTCCTCAGGAGATTTTTAAGCGATCTACGGGTATATTTCAAGAAGAAACTATTCTAAGAGCTTTCAAAGAGATGCCAAGCCTCAGGTCAGTGCCATCGAACGGGAGAGAGGCACAAACAACATTGAATTCTAGAATATTTTGGTTATGCTTTTCCTGAGGTTAGCGCCACCGCACAGTAGAGAGGCACACAACCTATCTTCTTGTTTGAGCATTTATTTTCTTTTTGTACATACCGCACGAACAACATAAGTTATTAGCTTGAGTGATTTTGCATTTTTCCATGTGCTTTGCTCATTTTCATGGTCATCCGTACAAATTTATGTCATTTATTTTGCTCTTCACTCCTTATTGGAACAACGTTAACCAGGGATAAGATGGGAACCCCCAGCAAGTTGAACAACATAGTTTGCAATTGAAACCACCAATGAGCTCTACTCATCTGTTGTGTTGAATCTACCAACACATCATCTAATAAACTAGCAGCCTCTAGGTCTACTTTCTCTAGGTTACCGTGGTAGCATACTAGTTTTACTATCATTTTTCCTTTTACATTGATTAGACTTCTCAGACTTAAACTTTGAATTTTGCATCCTAATTAGTTAAACTCTTTTGAAGTCACAAATAATCAATTCCCTATGTACTATCATTTCGCATATACGTTCAATTGGTATCACACATTTGATTTCTTTCCTTTTAGCTAAGCTGTCCTTCTCCCTCGTTTTTTTAAGTAATTAAACAAAGTAACTAAATTAATACTAATCTAACCTATTCTCCCCCTAAAAATCTAAAACCGAAAATATTTTTGTGTTTCTGGATTTTAATAGAAAGGAAAATGACATAAAATAAAAATATTCGCACTAAGCATTTTTTTCCTGTGTGATCACATCACTTTTCTTTTTCACGCCAATAACCTCTAATAGATATAAAAATCTCAGTTGATCAAATGCTTTTTGGTAGACGTTGGCGCACTAAAAATCCATATTAGTTTAACGACATTGACTAATTGCTTTTCAAAACAATCACGTATAAAGTGATACTTAATATCGATGTGTTTAGTTTTAGGATGTTGGACAAGATTTTTTGTTATGGCTATAGCAGCAGAATTATCAACATAGATAGGAGTGTTAGAGAATTGCAAACCGTAGTCGTGCATTTGCTATTGAATTTGGATGATTTATGAACAGCAACTTGTAGTAACAACGTATTCAACTTCACATGTTGATAGAGCAACGGAGGTCTGCTTCATACACTGCCAGGTGACTAACCATCTACCAAAGAACTAACATCCTGCCGATGTGGACTTGTAATTCATTTTGCAACTGCCATAATCTGAGTCACTATACGCTGTAAGCTCAAAGTGATCATCATGAGGATACCACAACCCGAGTGTTGGAGTACCCTTCAAATAAAAGAAAATCCGTTTAACTCCTATGAGATGGTTGACTTTTGGTTTCGCATGATATCTGGAACAAAGACATGTTGCATACATGATATTCGGACGAGATGCTGTGAGATACATAAGGGATCTAATCATTCTTCTATACGTTGTAGCATCAACCACATCACCATATTCTTCAGGTGCGACATAATGGTTCGTGGCGAGTGGAGTTCGAGTAGCTAAAGCATTCTTCATGTCAAACTGACTGAGGATGTCTCCTACATAACTAGTCTAATGCAAGAAGATTCCTTTTGGTGTCTGATCCACCTGTAATCCTAGGAAGAACTTCATCTCCCCTATTGCCCTCATCTCAAATTCTACTTTCATTACAGTTTCAAATTCTTTACATAACTCTTCGTTTTGGAACCGAAGATTATGTCATCAACATAAATTTGTACTAGCAGTAAGTCGCTATCCTTTTCTTTGATAAACAGTGTACAATCAATAACTCCTCTGCGAAAGTCGTGTTTCACCAGATGAGTTAAGAGTTTCTCATACAATGCTCTTGGTGTGAAGACGGATGGGTTGGTTGAAGAATGGGAAATAAATGATGAAATAGAGTAAGAAAACTAAAAATTTTAATGAAATATCTTCTTGTACTTCATCATATGTGATTAGTGAAAGTTCAAAAGTTTCTAGTACTACAGATGATTGTCTCAAATTGTCAAACAAAGAAAAGAAACTGACACCCAAGATAGATTTCAAGACCAATGAAAGAAAACAAATCATAACATCAACATCTGACTTGAAAAATGATTTCCAGAACATATTTGTTTAAAAAAGCAACATTGATAATAGAGTTTACAAACTGGACAAAGCTCTTTACGGGCTCCATCAAGCCCCTAGAGCCTGGTATGAGAAACTCTCCACTCATCTTGTGAAACACGGATTTCACAGAGGAGTGATTGACTGTACATTGTTCATCAAAGAAAAAGATGGCAATTTACTGCTGGAATAGTTTTATGTTGATGACATATTCTTCGGTTTCAAAAACAAAGAATTATGTAAAGAATTCGAATCTATAATGAAACCAAAGTTTGAGATGAGTGCCATGGGGGAGATGAAGTTCTTCCTTGGAATATAGGTGGATGAGACAACAAAAGGAATCTTCCTGCATTAGTCCAAATATGTTGGCGATATCCTCAGTCGATTCGACATGGAGAATGCTTCAGCAGCTGGAATTCCACTTGCCACGAACCATGACCTGGCACCCGACGAAAATGGTGTTCTGGTTGATGTAACCATGTACAGAGGAATGATCGGATCTCTCAAGTATCTCATAGCCTCACATCCTAATATCATGTACGCCACGTGTCTTTGCTCTAGATATCAGGCAAAACCACAAGCAAACCATCTCATCAAAGTAAAAAGGATTTTTTGTTATCTGAAGGGTACTCCAACACTCAGGTTGTGATATCCTCATGGTAATGACTTTGAGCTTACAGCGTATAGTGACTCCGACTATGGTGGTTGCAAGATAAATTACATGTCAACATCTACAGAATGTCAGTTCTTTGGTAGACGGTTAATCACCTGGCAGTGTAAGAAGCAGACATCAGTTGCTCTCTTAACTTGTGAAGTGGAATATGTTGCTGCTACAAGTTACTGTTCACCAATCATTTGGATTCAATAGCAAATGCCTGAATACGCTTTGCAATTATCTAACACCCCTATTTTTGTTGTTAATTCTGCTGCTATTGCTGTCACCAAAAATCCGGTCCAAAACCCTAAAACTAAACACATCGGTATTAAATATCATATTATACCTGACTGTTTTGAAAAGCAATTAATCAATGTTGTTAAAATGAATAAGAATTTTCAACGCGCCGACATCTACACAAAACCATTTGATAAACCAAAGTTTTTATATCTTCTAAACGTTAATGGCGTGAAAAAGCAAAGTGATGTGATTCTAGAAGAAGAATGTTCGTAGTCCGACACATTTTCTTAATTTTTCTTATTTATTTTCTCTATCTTATTTTACTGTCTATTAAAATCCAAAAACATAAAAAGATTTTCAGTTTTAGAATTTTAGGGAAAGAACAGTTTAGTCTAATATTTAATTCGTGTAGTATTAATTTACTTTAAAAATGAAAATAAATAAAATAAAATAAAAAAAACGAGGAAGGAGGGAAGCTTAGCTAATAGAAATGAAATCAAATATGTGATTCTGATTCAAATTCTATGGAAAGTAATAATACACATGAAACAATTGTTTGGGACTTCAAAAGAACTTAAATTATTAAGATGCAAAACTCAAAGTATAAGTCTGAGAAGTCTAAGCAAAATAAAAGGAAAAATGATAGTAAAACTACTCTGCTACTAAGGTAACATAGAGAAAGTAGACCTAGAGGTTGCTAGTCCATTATATGATATATCAGTAGACCTAATGCTCATTTAAATTCAAACTATGTTGTTCAACTTGCTTTGGGTTCCCATCTTATCCCTGGTTAACACAATCAATGCATTTCCAATAAGGGGTGACGAGCAAAATAAACGCCACAAATGTGTGCGGATGACCATAAAAAATAAGCAAAGCACATGTAAAAAATGCTAAAAGCATTCAAGCTAATAACATATGTTGTTGGTGTGTTATGTGCAAAAAGAAAAATAAATGCTCTAACGTGAAGATAGGTTGTGTGCCTCTCTGCTATGCGGTGGCAATGACTTGAGGATAAGCATAACCAAAATATTCTAGAATTCATTGTTGTTTACGTCTCTCTTCTATGTGATGGCACTAAACTGAGGCTTGGCCTCTCTTTGAAAGCTCTTAGAATAGTCTCTTCTTGTCAAGTACCCGTAGACCACTCAAAAATCTCCTGAGGATTGTTGATTACCATATAAGTGTGGGATCCACAAATGCTTGTTAAAATTATTAAACCCTAACTAATCACCAATTAGTCAACATTGTGTGTATGGATTTAAGTGGACAATCATACTGACAATCATCATGGCTGCAACTCTTGACAATCAAAATCATTTTGTGCATGTTATAGCTCTAGTATGATTTCCTAAAATTGCTATTGACTCTTAGTCAAAAAAAGAATCTCGCATCAAAATGTTTTATCAAAATGTCCCAAATGATTCTGATACACCTGTATGATTCCATAATGAATCGCTCCAGAAATGATCAAATTAACTTAAAGCTATGATGTTGAGGAAAAAAATATGTTAGATGTTTTTCTAAAAGATTTCAATCCATATCTAATCCAAAACACTTGTTTTGTCTTTAATTTCAAGTTTTTTTTTTCTAGTTTTCTAGTCTTTTGTTGGGTAAACGTCGGACTATACAACTAGATTTAATCTATGAATCACTCACAAAAAGTGGTCACGTGTAAGGTGACCATTTGGTTTTAAATTAAAAGGAACACCTTTGAGTTGATCAAATGGTTTTAAATTATAAAAGGGTCATGTCTCACATGATCGATGTTGAAAATGTTATATCAAAAGGTAAAACTTTAAGTGTGTGAAAGTGTATGAGGTCAAACTCATAAGTATGAGCCAATCACATGATTGGACCATAAGTATGAACCAATCGCATGATTGGACCATAAGTACGAGCCAATCACACGATTGGACCATGTGTATAGGGCAATCATAAGATTGGACTTTGAGTATGGGGCATCCATGTGATTGGACCATAAGGTTGAACCAATTCCAGTTGCACGAATAAAGCATGCCTATGGGTCTGGTCGTAGGACTGAACATTAAGACAGTATAAAAATAGGGGTGAGTCAGTAGCATTTCTCACCACCCTCAAAGCATTCAAAAAATCTCATACGTAGACACTCTGTCCAAATTCGTTTTATTTAAAGGACATTAGGTGCAATTTAGAGTGTTTGCGAGTGAAATGAGTCTAAACACGACGTCTAACAACAAGATTTGACCAAGATTCGAGGTTGGAGTATCAAACATAACTATATGCGAATGGACACTTCGAATGAACCTCAGTAGCACGATTGAGCCAGGCGCAAGATTCAATCGCACGATTGAATCATTCTATGACTCAGTCGCACGACTCACTCAACCGCATAGCTTAATACACGACTAAATTCAATCGCAAGCTCAATCGTATGACTGAACTCAACCGCAGGCTCATCGCATGGCTGAACTTAGCCGCAGGCCCAATCGCACGACTGAACCCAATCGTATGGTTCAATTGCACGATTGAACTAGTTTGATCTAAAATAGTTAAGTTTCAAGTGTCATCTCCTATACACATCTCTAATGTATATGTTTCTTGTGTTACAGTAACATAACTGATAGATGACCATAAGCCCCAAGCATAACATCTGTGCTCAGTTGGATGCCACCACTCGGAATGCTTTCGAGTTTACGGGGATCATTTCATTTCTCAGGAGATCGAGGATCTTCAAGGCCATATGGACACCGTGCACTCCTTACAGATCACTCCAGGATACCCTCTAGGAAGGGGCTTCTGTTCATAACTCCACTAAGCCCTATAGCATCCAGAGCTCTATCTTCGGACAAGAGATCAGTGTTACAGCAGCCGATCTTAGGCAAATTTTGGATCTAGGTGAAGATGGAGACCACCCGAACAAGCTACAACCTCTGACGGTTAGGGGCTATTTTCTTCGGATGAATTACACTGCGGACATCAACGTAGGTGTGCTCAACAAAAGCAACTTGTGTCCCTAATTCAAGTACTTAACTCACGTCATCTGGAGGTGCATAGCGTCGAGGAGGAGCGATTTGACGAGATGTTAGATCAAATCAGAATGCATATGTTGCACTAGTGCTGAACCATCCGTTCAGTTTCTCCCAGATGATATTCTCATACATGGTCGAGAACATAAAGGCCAAGAGGAAGGAAGGGTTATGCATGTACCCGAGATTTCTATAGATGGTCATTGATAAAAAACATCCTTCCTTGCCAAAAGAGAGGGAGGATTCTATTGTTTTAGGGATTATGGATTATATGACACTGGGTCGTGTGAAGGTCTACTGGGGGAAGCAAGTAAAGCCCCCGGTGAGGAGACTATTTGGCCATCTGGTCAACGATGACTACGTGGCGCCATCTGGTAAGAAGTGGCGTCATGATAACAGTGACTCCGACGTCGAGCCCATCATGGCACCCAGTGATGAAGACGACGACGACGATGATCAGAGACAAGGTGGTGAGGCACCTGGTGGAACTAAATGTGTTGCCTTCCCTAAGACTTCTTGGTCGATGAAGATGAGGAGTCGGATGATAAGCCTCTGGTAAGGACTGTTGGGAGCCAGGTTGTGGCCACCGACAAAAGGATAGAAGCGGTTGGAGGATGCCAGGCTGAGTCAAGGGGTGTTGCTGAAGATGTTACTAATCCTACGTACACCCCTGACCAGCCCAGCAACGAAGGGGTAGCGCCTATTGCAAAGGGCTCCAGGAAGAAAAAAATGGCCCATCCTTATGGGAAGAAGAGCAAGAGGCCTAAGTCTACTTTAATCACATCTTCTTCCTCTGCCACAACGACCACAACTACCACTGCTACCACTTCTCCTTTCACCACCACCACAGCTACTATTACCACCACCACTCCTCCCACTACCACTATCACTCCGTCTACCACCAATACACACATACCACCCCCTATATTCACCACATTTACCACCCCCAGTCACCAAGTAGGTCCTTCCATCCACTCTACATTCACAACTGGACCCATTCTTCCCAACATCGGGTTAGAGGAAGAATTTGCTAACGTCAACAGCATTGTGTTGAGGCTGCTTGCCATCGATGAGCTAAGGGCTACTCAGCTACACAAGATGATGGAGGTGAATGCATCCTAAGCATAGCAGATTGTGGAGCTCAGCAATAAGACTGACTAGTACGTGAGAGCGCTAGGCCGAGCCCACCATGCCCTTACTACTCAAGATGAGTTAGTGTTGGCTTCGATAAAGAGGATAGAGGAGCTTGAGAAGAAGAACCAGAAGATACTGCTACATCTCAAGGGATCAAAGAGCGAGCCATTAAAGATAAAGGATTGTGATGATAGTGATGATGGTGATGATGATGATGATAATGATGATGATGATGATGATGATGATGACGACGAGGAGGATGAAGATGATTCTGAGGAAGATGTTGATGAAGGAGGACCAAGCAGTAAAGACAATGATGATGATGATGATGATGATCAGTAAGGTGATGTGTTTGCGTCAGCCTCTAATGCTCAAGCCCAGGAGAGGCGCATGACAAGAAATCAAGATAAAGGCGCCTCATCCTCTGCTCCTCCAGCTGAAGAACTGACGGATCAAGACAAAAGTAATTATTAGACGTCTTTGTATTAAAAACTTGTGTACTTGAATTGTATATTACATTAATGTAATTAACAATCCTCTATGTCTGTTTATGTTTTAATGTTTTATATAATGACTTATGTGTGATGTGCTTAATATTTAATCAAACTAATGAAGCTCAACAGATAAACGAGTATGATGTCGAACCCCTTCAGCAAGTTAAGACTCAAATTACAATGATTCTTGACCTGCAAGGTATAGTTAGGAGATATGTGAGCTACACTCTGGAAGGGGGAGAAATTATTCATGATCTAACTGATGAACAGCTCGCTGAAATATTCTGCCTGAATCCTAACGAGCTGATCAAAGACGCTCTAAAAGTTTATGTCATAAGTGATGATGAACTGAATGATGTAGATGAGATTGAGACAGAAAATGACATGCAGAACACTATCCACAGTACACTAATCTGGAAGGACATGTTATCCCCAACTTGTGTGAAACATATGACAGTGGTACTTCTGAATAATTGGATGAAGTGGAGAAAGAAAAAGAGAAAGAAGAAAGCACAACCCATGCTTCAGACGCTAAGGTGAAATGACATTAGAAAGTGTCAAGAAAAATTATAGCGTGAGCGTATTTTGAAGACTTAGGGGTCTATGCTGTTAAGAGAGAAAAAGGAATTAAGTACTTCAGATATCCTCATGATTTAAAGACTCTTCCTGGTTTGGAGCTCAACCGTCTGGCATGTTTAGAGCTTCTATATGCAAATCCAAGGAAGATGTCAGGATGGTTCGAGGCTGCGTTGAAGAAGGAATACCATACCAGGTGGGCAAACATTAGACCTCAACAACTGAAAAGGTTCATTAACAAGTCTGTAATGGACCTGATATCTGGAAGACCTAAAGTGGTGCTGAAGTGGAGTTCCCCATGCATGATGTCAAGGATTCCTTAACGGGAAATGCTTGTGGACTTCACTCCACACTTCAAATGGTGGTATTACGACTGGCGAATGGGCAAAGCGGTCATAGTGCTAAAGAAAGATGGAAAGATTGATACTATCCATGTATTTGACCCAATGTGGCTTACAAACTTTTCAGATGAAGATGTCTATACATTATACAAGTTTCCACTATTCTATGATACGCAGGATATTATAAAAGCTCTCCATTCCAACACGAGATAAGACTCTGCTTTGCATTTGAAACACGTGAAGGAGTTACAAAAGAGGTGAAGTATAAGAAGTTCCAAGAATATGTGAAGAGTGTTAGACCATAGAGGAAACTAGGTCCAAGGGGGAGTTTGTAGATATATGTGTACCTAGTTTATGATCTTAAATGTAAAAGTATTTCATGTCTTACACAAATGTAATGTAATGGTTGAACGGAATATAATATGTGGTTGATGTTTATTAATGTTTAATTATTTCATATTATTATTTTGTATGAACTTCTTATATAGGTTTGAGGTTGTTGTACACAATTCTAAGTCAATAATGATTGAGTAATATGTTCAATATAGTCGGATGAGTATTCATGCTAATGGCTCATACTTATTGACCATACGCATGAATTCATCATGCTTATGGACCAGTCGCACGACTGATCCAGGAGACTGGATTAGTGGTATGAATGAAACATAAGATGACTATGTCGCATGACGGAACCTTCAGTCGTGCGTATGGATTAGTCGTATGATTGAGTCGTACGAATGGAAACCCCAAACCTATAAATACCACTTAATTCATGGAAATATAGGATAATCAAACAATTGAAGAACACTTGATATTTTCACGAACCCTAGCCATCCAGAACGTCCAACAAAGCCAATCCAAGTTCATAGTTCGTTCTTGATCGATTCATACTAGTTCTTAACGTTTAGTTTATTCTTATATCGATTGGGTTAATATTCTCACTGATTGGATCGCCAATCAAATAGAATTCCGCATTATTTGATTTGGTACAAACATAGAATTTGTTAGTATTCCATACGTACATGGTCCTGACAATTTCTTTCATCACATCATGTACTTTATACACTATACTCATGCATACATAATATAAAATGTTGCATAATAGTAAAGTCAACCGTTGGTCAAGGTCCCCTATTTCAATTATAATTTAAGATCTTTAAAGAACCAAGAACCTGGAAATTTTGATAAGGCTAAGTACTTTCACTGGTTGAACTCTGCCAACAGGCTGAGTTTTCTCACCAACTAGTTCTCTCTTAGGTTGTATACCTCTGTGAGTCGAATACTCTCATAAGCCTAGTACTCACATATGTTGAATAGTACCATATGACCAAAAACCAACTACTTCTTTTCCATAGAGATCTAAGCTTGCTGAAGAAAAAATCAATCTTTATTGGCAGATCTCAATATTTATTGGAAATAATCATTCTTTATTGGTAGATATAATTAAAAATATGAAGACCATCATTACTTTTAAGCATCTTCTTCATTCTCACTCTCTAGATAAGTTTCTTACTTTATTTATATGAAAAGGGAAAACCTCATTTGCAAGAAGATGGAATGTGGTGACCTTTTTCCTTTTGTGGAGCATATTAGGGTATTAAACATTCATTAACACTACCTTCGGTCCTTAAACCTAATTTAAAAATAAAAACATCATTTTCTTTACCTTTTAATCATTTTATAAGTTCTCAGGATGTTACAAATCTACCTCCTTCTTTATTTAGGTTTCATGCTTGAACTTTGTCAATCCATGAATTACTATGGTAGTGTGTTCTCGTCTCCTATCCAATTCCCATGTTTCTTTCAATTCTTTCGGTGCTTCAACTGTACCTTGACTTTATTAATTAATTTATTCCTTAAGCGCTTTTCTCTTATATCTAGAATAGCTATAGGTTTTTCCATATAATTCAACCTTTATTCCAACTTGATCTCCTTAAAAGGAATACACATCATATTCAAAATAATATTAGCATAAGTGAGGCATGCAGTTCCAATATGTAAGCTAGTTCTCTCATTTTTGTGATATTATAATGGGTATGATATACTAGAGACTTAAGTTTTCTTTCTTACAAATAAAAAATTCTCTCTCATGACGATACCATCAACATTACTCTACTGCCAAGTTGAAATTCAATTGGTTTTTATCGTTTATCGGCATAAGACTTTACCTTGTTTACTGTCACTTTTATATATGCTTTGCTATTTTCTAACTTTTCAATTGTTGACTAAACTACATTTATTCATCCAAAATCATTAGTCAATTGTCACCCTAAAGCACATAGGTTCTCCACCATTCGTACAATATTTCATAGGGAGGCATGCTAATGTTTGCATGATAACTATTTTTGTATGAGAATTCAGCCAAAGACTAGTAATCATCCTAACTTCTACCAGATTATACATGTTAAAGCTTTTCTTCCAACATTTGGATGGTTATTACCGAGTCACTATTGGTCTAAGGATGATACACCATGCTAATATGTAATCTCATCCTTAGAACATCATGAAATCTTTTAAAAAACTTAGACATAAACCATATATCTTTGTAAGTAATATTAGATGTTTGGACACTAAGTCATATTATAATCTTTTGGTAAACAAATTTTCTAGTCTTTACAGTGAACTTTAAAGGACTGATGAAGGGGGTCAATGCAACAGTTTCACAATGAGGAGAGCCTTAGAAAACTTATCAAATAGGGAACCAGGTTTATGGTGATGATACTAAGAACAAAGGTAGATAAGACAAAATAGAAACAAGCACAAGATAATATTGGTTTTCAAGAATGATTTATATTTCTCTCAAGTTGTTTTACAAGTGTTAAAAAGAATACATAGATTGACCAGTACTTAAGACACTTTATATAACATCCTATAGCCGGCCATACTTTGTAAGCTAGTTGTAAACACTGATATACACAACAAGACAAATGTAGAGTCAAAATGCATATTGCATTTTACTTGTGACTATGACATGTCATAGCTCACATCTTAATATATTACAAAAGTGGACAAAATTACAAAGGTAAAAAATTACATAGAACAGACCTTAATCTAGAGTTTGACAATAGTATGGACCTTTTCACCAACTTATATAAGTTGGTGAGTCATCCGAGATGGTGGCAAAAAATATTACAACTTTTGTTAAAAGGTGATTGAGAACGCATGTCTTCTATGTCATCAAAAGAAACCAGTCTTTGGCTTTATCGATTAGGGACTTTTGGCTTTGGAAGATTTGATAATTAGCATAATTCACTATGTTGTATCAAAATTACTAACGTAATATCTTTGTGCTTCATGCATGCTGAGACCTATTTGGTTGCATTAGCCTCTAAGTGTAATCCTTACAAATCCCCCTATGTTGATGCTATCAAAACAAAAGGGATCATTGAGTCATGATCTTCAATTCTTGGCAGTCCTCATCAGGTTCAAGACCGTTCCCTTTTTCATCATGTGGTCAAGATCCCTTAGAATCTCATAGTATATTCTTATGTCGTAAGGAAGATGGTTTAAACAAATATATTTATCAGTCAAAATTAAATCTTTATGATAAAGAATGTAACAAAAACACTTTGACAAATCGTAACAATGAACTATCTTTGGAAATTAATAAACTAAATAGTGAACACTTATCTTCAAAACAGATTGTTGAAAATTTATTTTCAAATATGGTTGAAGATATAATCTAGTCTCAAATGACATAGAAAGTTAATGTCAGTAAAGGAGGAGTTGGTTACTCTAACATTACACCACTGATTAATCATGATTATACTTTTTTGCCTTCATCAATTAACATTTGTGACGAAGAGACCAATGGTTTTGGTTTTCAACCAAAGTCTAACTTAACATCTTTAGTCAATATTCCTTTGATTATTGACCCTATCATAAAATCTAAAATTAACATTAACAATGATAATTCTTTTGCAGAAAGTGTGAAGATGGATGGGTTGGTTGAAGAATGGGAATAAATGATGAAATAGAGTAAGAAAACTAAAAATTTTAATGAAATATCTTTTTGTACTTCATCATATGTGATTAGTGAAAGTTCAAAAGTTTCTAGTACTACAGATGATTGTCTCAAATTGTCAAACAAGAAAAGAAACTGACGCCCAAGATAGATTTCAAGACCAATGAAAGAAAACAATCAGAACATCAACATCTGACTTGAAAAATGATTTCAAGAACATATTTGTTTAAAAAAGCAACATTGATAAAGAAGATTATATTTTTAAAGAAATAAATGGATGTTTCTTTAAAAGTAAGTCTCCTATTAGTGCTAACTTTGTGATACAAGATGTGTGTAGATTAGGTACAAAAGAAACTGGTCCTACTCTAGTACTTTCAATTCACAAGGAAAAAAGTAACAATTAAAGCCTCATTAGTCTCAGAAGTTAATCATTCTATTAAAACACTTCACAATGAAAATGGAAAACAAGAGACTATTAAAGAATCTATAGGCCAAAGAAATACTAAAGTCAAATTCTATGATAATAGTAGATGTTGTCATGAATAGTTTGAGAAACTGACTCGAGGGGAAAACGTGTATCAAAATAAATGTTGTTATGTGTGTGGGAAGCCAAATCACTTGGCTAGAAATTGTCATCATCAACGTCAACTGTAACACCTGGTTATTTTAAAGTCAAGGAAGGAAAAGAAATAAAACCCAAGTCTAGGGGTAAAAAGTGTCAAAAAGGACAAAATGTTTGAAAAGTGGATGTCAAAAGTGGTATGGCTGCCCAAATGTCACATACATCACTGATCTTTGGGTTTTAGAGAGAGAGTAGCTGGGAGCAGCAAATTCTCGGTTCTGAAGGAAGAACAAGAAAGAATTTGAATTCAATGTGAGAATTCGTGTTTTTATGATGTTCTTAACCGGTTATGTCCTTGGGTTTATGCTTATGTGTGTTTGTATGTGTTCGGGTATGTTTTTAGTGGGTTTTTTAGCGGTTGAATTCAATTTGCAAACGAGTTGGAAGAAGCCATACTCAAGAGCTGCAAAGGTGAATTCTAGGACCCCTCTTTTACTGGTTTTTAACTAATTTTGGGGCTGGAAATGCATGAATATATGTTTTTATTAAACTAGGTTTCGGATCCGTATGCTTGAATGTGTGTATGATGATGTTATGATGTGATGTGTGACTATGTTCATGCTTGATGATGTATGATTGTGTTTCGAAGGCTTAGAGGGTAAGATTTAAGCTTAGAACATGATGAATGGTGCATGGGAATTTTAGGGTCACATGTTAAGTTTTTAAATCTCCCTAAGTGTTTGGGAGTCAATGCGGATGGAAAGGGTTAATGTGGATGAACATTAACCATTGAGTAAGCCAATACGGATGAAGTCAATGCGGATGAAGTCAATGCGGATGAACATTGACTAGGTGCATGAAATGCGGATGAGCATTTGACTAAGTCTAGGAAATGCAGATAAGGTATGTCAATGCGAATGAGCATTTGACTAAGTCTGGGATATGCGGATGAGGTATGTCAATACGGATGAGCACCTGACTAAGTCTGGGAAATGCGGATGAGGTATGTCAACGCGGATGAGCATTTGACTAAATCTGGGAAATGCAGATGAGGTATGTCAATGCGGATGAGCATTTGACTAATTCTAGGAAAGGCGGATGAGGTATGTCAATGCGGCTGAGCATTTGACTAAGTCTGGGAAATGCGGATGAGTAAGGCCAATGCGGATGAGCAAATGCAGATGAAGTAAGACCAATGCGGATGAACTTTAGCAAATGTAGATGAACTATAGGAAATGCTGATGAACACTTAGAATAATTCTGACTTTTTGGGGAAAATGAGGTAATGTAGGCTTTGACCTAGGAGATTCCCAGGGGTTATGTAAGTTTACTTTTGAGGTCATAGATGGTATGTTGGGCATGTAGTGATGTGTGATTGGTTTTTATGCATGATGATGATGATGATGTTGCATGGTTATACATGATGTATGTGATGTATGTATGATCCCTACATGATGATGAATGAATGATATGTTTATGTTCCTTATTATGATGTATGTTATCTTTGTCATGGCTTTACATGTTATGTTAATGAATGAACTGTAAGTATTATGTAACGTAAAAAGAAAGATAACGAAAGAGGAACATGAAGTAAGAATGCATGCATTAGCAAGTAATGAAAGTAAAGATAGTCTTGTAAGCATGGCATGCACATCGGGGTCTTCCTTGTGATTGACCATTTGCATAGAACTACTGCTGCATACCTTAGGTACTTTGACCACGAGGTGCGATACACTGTTATAGAAGGTCTATGAGAGGCCGAGGTCCATAACCATGAACAGAAAGGTATTGCATAATGAACCTAAACTTTACCTTAGGTACTGTGACCACGAGGTGCGATGCACCGTTATAGAAGGTATTTAATGGGCCTAGGTTCAGTACCATTAAGAGAAGGGAATGGTTTATGGTTGGCAGAGAGGAAAAGTAAAGAATGAGGCATGAAGGATTAAAGATGATAATAATGATATTATCTGTGTGTATGTATGATGTATGATCACGGACGAATGTAAAGTATAGTATAATTTTGAAAGAAATCAAAGAATGGTTTTATGGAAGTAAAGTATGTTTTATTATAAAACTAGAGCTCACTCAGCAACGCTGACTTTTATGTGTTTTCCAATTGGCAGGTGAGCATTGCTGAGGATGGCACGAGGCAGCTGCTTAGCTCTTTTGGATGACATCCATTTATATAAAGCTTTTGTGATGTAATAAAACAATGAAATTTTGTAACCGACAAACGATTCATTATTTTGCAAAAGTTTTTATGATGAAATGAAATGCCATTTTTGAATGTTTCCGCTGCGAAAGTTTATTTAAAATAACTGTATATGTATGTTTTATGTGCGATGATTTACCAGCTATAAGCGTCTCGGGAACGGGGTTTTACAAGTTGGTATCAGAGCCAATGTTTAAATGAAATGGGTAAATTTTCAAAATGAACCTTAACTTAAACTAAGAATGGGACGGAATGGGAAAGGGATGCCAATCTGAGTAGCTGCGTGCCATCAGGTATTTTCGTAAAGATAACCGATATTATGTGTGCATGGTATGTGGTTATGTGTTGTAGTTAGGTTTAAATACAAATGTAGTCAGAACAGGTAGTGCTTGGGGTATGAAGAGTAAAGTAAGTGGCTTATCACAACTGGCCACTATAATTAGGGACTTACTATACTTGCCATAAACTGAGCCGTTTCCTTGAATTACCGTATTAGTGTTTAAATCTTTCAGTGTGGGTTAGAGGATGGGCGGTGGTAGATCATCTAAAGCTTCGCGTGGTGGCGGATGTGGTGTTGAACCACAGGTTACGAGAGGAAGGCCTAGGGCCAAAATGTGGTTTATGAAGAACCAGAAACCCCTCACCTGGAGGGGGGGGATGAGAGTGCTATCCTGAGAGCCTCAGTGAAGGAGGCAGTTATGGAAGAAGTGCATCAAATCATGTAGACGATCCTACCGTCTGTGGTGACCAAAGTGATAAAGGCAGTTAGAGAGGAGGAGAGAAGGGAAAGCGGTAGACCTACGGGCGAAGGAAGACAGCCCAAGACTGAGACGGTTCCGTCTGACGACGAAGAAGAAGAAGAAGTAGAGCCTATGCAGGAGGCGGCACGAGGTTGTAACTATGGGGCGTTTATGAGATGCAAGCCCCCAACTTTCAATTGAAACGGCACTGCAGCTGCTGCTTATTGGTAGGTGAGGGAAATGGAGGCTGTTCTTGATATCAGTGAGTGCCGTGAAGATCAAATGGTGAAGTTCGCTACCCACTCTTTTATGGATTCGGCTCTGTGCTGGTGGGACAACATTGTCCAAGCTGAGGGTAGCAGGGCCATCGGGAGGGATAAGATGGTCTGAGCTGAAAAAGTTGGTGATTGAGGAGTTTTGTCCTCATCGGGAAATGGACAAGGTCGAAAGGGAGTTCTTGCAACTGGAGGCGGGAACTATGACGCACCAGCAGTACACCACGAAATTCAACGAGATGGCACGTCTGGTGCCAGATCAGGTGACACCTCTGTCTCAAAAAATCAAGAGGTACACTCAGGGTTTGCCAACAGATATTCGCAGGTACATGATCGCGGTCCGGCCGAGCACGTTTAGGTCGGCAGTGGATTTGGCATGGAGACTGTATGACGAGAGGACGGTGGTGGTGAATGAAGGTGGAAAGAAGAGTGGCGGTGAGCAAAACTGGCAGGGGAAGAGGTTTGGCCGGGGTTATGCTTCGACGGGTAACAAGAAGGCACGGGTGGATGACCGCCGTGTGGTCGCATGGGGTGTGGGTATAAAGAAGTGTGATAGGTGTGGGAGAGAACATAGCGTGGAATGCAGGCTGGGGTTGAATGTATGCTTCAAATGTGGGAAGTCGGGGCATATAGCCAAAGAATGTCGTACGGTCTGGTGTTTTAACTGTGGCATGGAGGGCCACGTGAACAAGGATTGTAAGAAGCCTAGAGCTGAGAGTTCTAGGGTGAAGAGAACTGGAGGTGAAGGACCAAGGGCGAGCGCCAGGGCATTCACGATGACACATGAGGAGGCTAGGATGGACCCTGACGCTGTGTTCGATACGTTTCTGGTGAACCAAACTTTAGCTTCTGTGTTATTTGATTCGGGTGCCCGTAAAAGTTTTATTTCTGCTGCTTTCTGTGCTAAGCTGTATGTTAGTACTAGACGTGTTGATGCGCCCTTTGATGTAGAAGCTTCCATAGGTAAGTCTACTAGGTTTTCCGAGATGATAGAGAACTTTGATATGGAACTTGAGGGTCATAAGTTTCCTGTTAGACCGTTTATGATGACCTTAGGTGGGTTTGATTTGGTTCTTGAGATGGATTGGTTAGTAGACTTCGAGGCGAACATTGTGTGTCGCAAGAAGATGATTTTTCTAACAGCGCCCAGGGTGAGTTTGGTAACAGTCTATGGAGATTGGGTCATGATGATCCCGAAGGTGATTTCGATGGCAGTGGCGGGAAAGTGTATGAGGCATGGATGTAGTGCCTACTTCGTCTATGTAAACGATATGGATACACCAACAACACAACTATCCGAGGTACCAGTTGTGTATGACTTCCCAGACGTGTTCTCGGAAGACTTATCGAGAGTGCCACCTGACCGAGAGATCGAGTTCCAGATTGACTTGATACCGGGTGCCCAACCTGTTGCCATGGCACCGTATCGGTTGGCTCCGATGGAGATGAAAGAATTGATGGGGCAGTTGCAAGAGCTTCTAGATAAGGGGTTCATCAGATCGAGTATCTCTCCTTGGGGTGCTCCGGTCCTGTTCATAAAGAAGAAAGACGGTAGTATGACGATGTGTATTGACTACCGTGAGCTGAACAAATTGACGGTGAAGAACTGATACCCCTTACCGAGAATGGATGATTTGTTTGATCAGCTCTAGGGTGCCAGTGGTTTTCAAGGATAGACCTTCGATCTGGTTATCATCAGTTGAAGGTGAGAGAGTCGGATATCCCTAAAACAGCTTTCCGTATGCGCTACGGTCACTACGAGTTTCTTGTCATATCTTTTGATTTGACCAATGCGCCAGCTGCTTTTATGGATCTGATGAATCGGGTGTGTCGGTTGATGCTGGATAAATCAGTGATTGTGTTCATTGATGATATCCTGATTATTCAAAAAGCGTGGATGAGCATGCCAGTCACATTCGGGAGGTTTTGGAAACATTGAGAAAGGAGAAGTTGTACGCCAAATTCTCCAAGTGCGCATTTTGGTTGCGTGAGGTTCAATTCTTGGGTCATGTGGTGAATCCGAGGGGATCATGGTTGACCCGGCTAAGGTGGAGGCAGTGATGCAATGGAAATCTCCAAAGACGCCATGCGAGATTTTCAGTTTTCTTGGGTTTGGCGGGTTACTACAAGAGATTCATTCACGACTTCTCCAAGATCACTTCTCCACTAACCATGTTGACCCGAAAAGATGTGAAGTTTGTATGGGGTGAAACTCAAGAAAAGGCGTTTGAAAAATTGAAGGAGAGGTTGACTCAAGCTCCTGTTCTGTCATTACCCGATGGGAGCGAGGATCTGGTCGTTTATTCTGATGCTTCCTACTCGGGTTTGGGGTGCGTGTTAATGCAGAGAGAGAGATGGTTATAGCATATGCATCCTAACAGTGAAGGTTCAGGAGGTCAACTACCCTACTCATGACTTGGAGCTAGCAGCCGTGGTCTTTGCACTAAAGATTTGGAGGCACTATCTATACGGGACGAAATGCACCATTTTCACTGACCACAAAAGCTTGAAGTACTTCTTCGAGCAAAAAGATCTGAACATGAGGCAAATAAGATGGTTGGAGCTCATAAAAACACTATGATTGCGAGATCCACTACCATCCAGGGAAAGCCAATGTGGTGGCGGATGCCCTTAGCCGAAAGGAGAGGCCCAAACCAATTCGGGTGAAAGCATATCAGCTGATCATGACCTGTGATGTGATGAAGCAAGTCAAAGAGTTTCATGATGAGGCAGTAAAAGAAGATCATCAAAACTCTAAAAGAATGAGAGGTCTAGTTGGGAAATTGGGTGAAAATACACTTGGTGTTAAAACTAGATTTTGACGGATGTGGATTCCTCGTTTCGGTGATCTATGTTTGAGGATTTTGGATGAAGCTCACAAGACTCGATACTCCATTCATCCTGGTGCCACAAAGATCTATCAAGATATGAAGAAAGATTATTGGTGGCCGGGTATGAAGCATGACGTGGTGGAGTATGTGAGTAAGTGCCTTACCTGTTTGCAAGTGAAGGCCGAACATCAGAAGCCGTATGGGAAGATCCAACCTTTGGATATACCGGAATGGAAGTGGGAGCACATCACCATGGCTTTCGTTACAAAGCTGTCGCGTACTCCAAAAGGGTATGATGCCATGTGGGTGATTGTGGACCATCTGACAAAGAGTGCTCACTTCCTACCGATTCGCGAGACATATTCATCCGAGAGGTTGGCTGACCTGTTCATCAAGGAGATTGTAACTCGTCACGGTGTGCCGGTGTCCGTTGTATCTGATCGTGACACCCGGGTTACATCTAAATTCTGGAAGAAATTTCACGACTCAATGGGGACAAGGTTACATATTAGCATGGCTTATCATCCCCAAACTGATGGTCAGTCAGAAAGGACCATTCAGACATTGGAGGACATGCTTCAGGCATGTGTGATTGATTTTTATGGAAGTTGGGATGACCACCTACCGTTATCCGAATTCTCATACAACAACAGTTATCATGCTAGCATTGGTATGCCACCTTACGAGATGCTATATGGTAGGAGATGCAGAACACCGTCTGTTGGGGTGATATTGGTCAAGAACAGTTAGGGAGCATCGAGGTAATCGAGGCTACGACTGAGAAGCTTGAGAAGATCAAGGCCTTCATGAAGGCAGCCAAAGATAGGCAGAAGTCGTATGTCGATAAACGACGCAGACCGATTGAGTTCCAGGTGGGTGACCGGGTTATGTTGAAGGTCTCACCTTGGAAGGGTATCATTCTTTTCTGAAAGCAGTGCAAGTTAAGCCCGAGATACATAGGCCATTTCTGAATCATTGCTCGGGTAGGAGAGGTGACCTATAGATTGGAGTTACTGGATGAGTTAAGTGGAATTCACCCAACATTCCATGTATCTCATCTAAGGAAGTGCTTGGCAGATGAAGATATGATTGTTCCACTGGAAGATATCAAAGTAGACGAACGGCCCAATTATGTGGAGCAACCGGTGGCAATCATAGATCGAAAGGAAAGGAGGTTACGAAATAATGTGGTTCCCCTTGTGCATATACAGTGGAGCACAAGAAGGGATCCGAGTCAACATGGGAGACTGAAGAAGAAATGAAGCAGCATTACCCGCGTTTGTTCGAGGAATAATAGGTTTCGAGCACGAAACCTATTTAAGGGGGGTGGACTTGTAACACCTAGTTATTTTAGAGTCAAGGAAGGAAAAGAAATAAAACCCAAGTGTAGGTGTAAAAAGTGTCCAAAAGGACAAAATGTTTGAAAAGTGGGTGTAAAAGGTGGTATGGCCACCCATATGTCACATACATCACTGATCTTCGAGTTTTAGAGAGAGAGAGAGTAGCTAGGAGCAGCAAATTCTCGGTTCTGAAGGAAGAACAAGAAATAATTTGAATTCAAGGTGAGAATTCGTGTTTTTATGATATTCTTAACCGGTTATGTCCTTGGGTTTTTGCTAATGTGTGTTTGTATGTGTTCGGGTATGTTTTTAGTGGGTTTCTTAGCGGTTGAATTCAATTTGCAAACGAGTTGGAAGAAGCCATACTCAAGAGCTGCAAAGGTGAGTTCTAGGACCCCTCTTTACTGGTTTTAATGATTTTGGGGCTAGAAATGCATGAATATATGTTTTTATTAAACTGGGTTTCGGACCCGTATGCTTAAATGTCTGTATGATGATGTTATGATGTGATGTGTGACTATGTTCATGCTTGATGATGTATGATTGTGTTTCTAAGGCTTAGAGGGTAAGATTTAAGCTTAGAACACGATGAATGGTGCATGGAAATCGAATATGATGTTTTAGGCTCACATATTAAGTTTTTAAATCTACCTAAGTGTTTGGGAGTCAATGCGGATGGAAAGGGTTAATGCAGATGAACATTAACCATTGAGTAAGACAATGCGGATGAAGTCAAATGCGGATGAAGTCAATGCGGATGAACATTGACTAAGTGCATGAAATGCGGATGAGCATTTGACTATGTCTGGGAAACGCGGATGAGGTATGTCAATGTGGATGAGCATTTGACTAAGTCTGGGAAATGCAGATGATGTATGTCAATGCGGATGACCATTTGACTAAGTCTGGGAAATGCGGATGAGGTATCTCAATGCGGATGAGGTATGTCAATGCGGATGAGCATTTGACTAACTCTTGGAAATGCGGATGAGGTATGTCAATGCGGATGAGCATTTGATTGAGTCTGGGAAATACGGATGAGGTATGTCAATGCGGATGAGCATTTGACTACGTTTGGGAAATGCGGATGAGGTATGTCAATGCGGAAGAGCATTTGAATAAGTCTGGGAAATGCGGATGAAGTATGTCAGTGTGGATTAGCATTTGGCTAAGTACATGAAATGCAGATAAGTAAGGCTAATGCGGATGAACAAATACGGATGAACTATAGCAAATGCAGATGAACTGTAGGAAATGCGGATGAACACTTAGAATAATTCTGACTTTTTAGGGAAAAAGAGTTAATGTAGGCTTTGACCTTGGAGATTCCCGGGGGTTATGTAAGTTTACTTTTGAGGTCATAGATGGTATGTTGGGCATGTAATGATGTGTGATTGGTGTTTATGCATGATGATGATTACGTTTTATGGTTATACATGATGTATGTTATGTATGTATGATGCCCTGCATGATGATGACTGAATGATATGTTTATGTTCCTTATTATGATGTATGTTTATCTTTCCCGTGGCTTTACGTGTTATGTTAATGAATGAACCAAAGGTATTATGTAACGTAAAGAGAAAGATAACGAAAGAGGAACATGAAGTAAGAATGCATGCATTAGCAAGTAATGAAAGTAAAGATAGTCTTGTAAGCATGCCATGCACATGGAGGTCTTTCCTTGTAATTGACCATTTGCGTAGAACTATTGCTGCATACGTTAGGTACTGTGACCATGAGGTGCGATACACTATATAGAAGGTCTATGAGAGGCCTAGGTCCAGAACCATGAACAGAAAGGTATTGCTTTTGGCAATGGTACATCTACATTCATACTTTAGGTACTATGACCACGAGGTGCGATGCACCGTTATAGAAGGTCTGTGATAGGCCTAGGTCCAGAACCACGAACAGAAAGGTATTGCATAATGAATCCAAACTTTTACCTAGGTAGTGTGACCACGAGGTGCGATGCACCGTTATAGAAGGTCTATGATGGGCCTAGGTTCAGTACCATGAACAGAAGGGAAGGGTTTATGGTTGACAGAGAGGAAAAGTAAAGAATGAGGCATGAAGGGTTAAAGAAGATAATAATGATATTATCTGTGTGTACGTATGATGTATGATCACGGACGAATGTAAAGTATAGTATGATTTTGAAAGGAAGCAAAGAACGGTTTTATGAAAGTAAAGTATGTTTTATTATATAACTAGAGCTCACTGAGCAACACTGACTTTTATGTGTATTCCAGTTGGCAGGTGAGTATTGCTGAGGATGGCACGAGGCAGCTGCTCAGCTTTTTGGATGACATCCATTTATATAAAGCTTTTATGATGTAATACAGCAATGAAATTTTGTAACCGACAAACGATGCATTATTTTGCAAAAGTTTTTATGGTAAAATGAAATGTCATTTTGAATGTTTCCACTGTGAATGTTTATTTAAAATAACTATAATTGTATATGTTATGTGAGATGATTTACCAGCTGTAAGCGTCTCGGGAACGGGGTCTTACATCAATTGACAAGTAAACAAAGATCTTACAACTCTATTCCAAATAATAGAAAACAAAATTTTCTTAATACAAAATTTACAAGGAATTTCAGTGAGTTAAAATCATTTACTGATAACAGACATGTTCAAATGAACACAAATTTGCAAAAAGAAATATAACCAAGAAATCTTGACATGTCGATGATGACAATTCATCTTCCAAAAAAACTACACTCAAGAAATTTTTTCAAATCTAATCAAACCAATTCACATATAGAAAATTAAGATAACTCAACCAGACCCTGATATTGTTGAAAATTGTATCTTCAATGTTAAAAGAGATATGATATTGAAATATGCATCATTTTTAAATGAAAATGGTATGCTCAAGTCAAAGTTGGCTTGGGTTCGTAAAATTGAATAAATCATTTATTTGTGTAGGAACTTCCAAAACTCAGCATCAATAGTGTTTGCAATGTTGGTAGTAGAGGTTCAAGGCATATGGCTCGCAATATATCTCTGTTGCACAACAAAAAACCATACAACGGAGGATATGATATAGTTTCTGGAAACAAAGGTTGTAAGATTACAAAAACATATACATTGTCAAATGGTGTGTTAAGCTTTGAAGATGCCAATTTTGTATAAGAACTAAAACATAATTTTTAAGTGTCTCTATAATTTAAGAAAAACAATATTCAACACATTTCACTAATAAAGAATGCCTAATTCTAAAACCTAGATTTCTAATTCCTGATAAACGGATTTTATTAAGAACTCCGAGAGACAAAGACATATACATACTTGATATGAATGGATATGAATCATTTGAAACTTCATCTTGCTTATTGTCTAAAATCTCGGAAAGTTATTCATTATTATGGCATTGTCGTCTTGGTCATGTAAAAATAAAAAATATGAACAAATTGGTTAGAGGAATCATGTTGTAGGCCTACCTCTAAAAGAATTTCATTTAACTAAACATTGTTTGGCATGTTTAAAAGGCAAACAACATAAACATCCTCATAAACCGCTTGGTCATACAAAAATTGAATTTATACTTCAATTATTACACATGGATTTATTTGGTCCGGTTAATGTTTTGAGGTTAAGACAACGTGCATATTTTTTAGTCATTATACACATGGATTTCTCAAGATTTACATGGGTTTTTTTCTTAGCAATCAAAGATGAAACACCTTATTTGCTAATAAAAGTCATAAGACTTGTGGAGAATCAAACTGATAAAATAATCAATTTCATTCAAAGTGATAATTGCATTGAATTCTGTAATCATCCACTGAATAAATCTTGTAATTCAAAGGGGATAGCTAGACAATTAAGTTCTGTCGGAACTCCACAACAAAGTGGAGTTGATGAAAGACAAACAAATTTTTAATTGAAGCTGCGAGATAAAATGTTATCAGCAGCCAAACTACCATCATTCTTTTGATCTGAAGTTGTTAATACCGCATGTTTTGTTTAGAATCATATGTTAATCAATAAAAAACAAAATATGACTCCTTATGAAAACATTTTCGAACAAAATCCTAAAGTGAAATATTTCAAAACTTTTGGATGTTGTTGTACTTTGTTAAAAACATCTGACTCAAAGTCAAAATTTCATGAAAAAGCTAATGAATGTTATTTTGTTGGATATTCAGGCAACAAAGTAGCATATATGGTTTATAATAAGAGAACTAAACAAATAATTGAGTCATTTGATATTGATTGCCATGAATCAAACAAAACATATGCAGTTTTACACCGTAATGGGTATATGATTATGCTTCATTATTTGAAACATTTAATCAATCGTGTATTGATTCCACAACTACTTTACCTTTGACCTCATTTATTTAGGATATTTGTGTCGATGACATTGGATTTATTTCTCATCAAGAAAAAGGAATATCTTCAGATATACCTTCTTCTTCAAATAGTTCAACTTCTCCCCAAGTCTCTGAGTCTAACTTGTCTAATTTAGAGCCAACTACTAAGCAACTTCCACAAAATTTTGATCAGAGTTCTTTTGATACTCAAGTTAATCTAATTGATACTATTTAAGTTCCCTTTGATGATTCATCTTCTGATAATCATCAAGAGGAAGATATAGTTTATCAACCAGAAGGAGGGAACACTATTGAATAACCATTGGGACATATGTCTAATTTATAAAAAGTTAACTCTGAAGATGCTATTCCACAGCTAAGAATTCATAAAGATCATCCAACTAAAGCAATGATTGGTTTATTATCCGAGTAAGTCCAATCTCGAAGCAAATATGGAGCAATAAGTACATGCTTGTATGCATATTTTATTTCTCAAATAGTGTCGAAGACTATTGAGATGGCATTCAAAGAAAACAGTTGGGTAGAGGCTATGCAAGATAACCCGATGCAATTCAAAAACTTGAATGTTTGGCATCTCTGAGAACTACCAAAGGGTATGCTACCGATTGAAACAAAAGGATATTAAAGAACAAATCAGATGAAAAGGATGTGATTGTCCGTAACAACGCCGGATTTGTTGTTCATGGATTTATCAAATTGAAGGGCTTGATTATGAAGAAGTGTATGCTTCTGTTGCAAGACTATAAGCTATATGAATCTTTCTTGATTATGATTAATACAGGAACTTCATAGTCTATCAAATGGATGTGAAAACTACATTCTTGTATGTGAAATGAAAGGGGAATCCAATGTTTGTCAACAACTAGGTTTTGAAGATCCAGATCATCCTGAATATGTTTACAACTTAGACACAACACTATATGGATTACATCAAGAACCACGTGCTTGGTATACTACTCTAACTAAACATATCCTTGAAGTGGTTATAACAGAGGTGATAATTATCAAACATTATTCTTAAGGAAAACTTATGGTGATCTTTTTCTAGTTCAAATTTGTGTTGATGATATCATCTTTGGATCTAGAAATGATGATTTGTGCAAGGAATTTGAAGGAGTGATGAAGAAGAAATTGAGATGACTCTTAGAGAAATATCATTTTCCTTGGGAATTCAAGTTAAACAATACGATAAAGGTATACGATACATCAAAAAAGTATATTCACAGTATCCTAAAAAAGTACATGTCTCAAGACTACAAGATAGCTCCAACTCCTATGTCTTCTCGTCCTACTTTGACTCAATATCTCACGGGAGATGATGTTGATTAACACATGTATCGATCAATGATTGGATCTCTAATGTATCTTACTAAAAAAAGACCAGACATCATGTTTCTTGCTTTTCAATGTGCATGTTATCAAAGTAATCCAAATGACTCTCACATGAAAGCTGTCACACAGATTTTTAAATATCTCAAAGGACAACTGACGCTCGACTTGTGGTATCCTAAAAATCCAATTTCAGTTTACATGCATACACGAAGAGTGATTATGCCGGATGTAACTTGGACAAGAAGTCATGTAACACCCGGTTATTTTTAAAGACGAAGAAAGAAGAATAAAGTGAAGTAAAGAGAAGGAAAATAAATAAAACCCATGTTTAGGGGTTAAACGTGACAAAAGGGCAAAATCTTTGTCAAGTTGGTGATAAAGGTGGCATGGCCGCCCATCAACCTTTCTACACACAAATTCATGAACATTTTAGAGAGAGAAGAAAAGAGAGCAGAAAACTTTTGGTTTTGAAGGAAGAATTCAAATTCAATGTAAGAATTCATGTGTTCATGATGTTCTTGACTAGTTTTATCCTCGGGTTTATGCTTATGTGTGTTTGTATGTGTTCGAGTATGTTTTTAGTGGGTTTCTATGTGGTTGAACTCAATTGCAAACGAGTTTGGAAGAAGCCATACTCAAGAGCTGCAAAGGTGAGTTCTAGTAGCCTTTTTCTACTAGTTTTAACTGATTTTGGGGCTAGAAATGCATGAATGTATGTTTTCATTTAACTGGGTTTCGAACCCATATGTTTGACTGTGTGTATATTGATGTTTCGATGTAATGATTGGCTATGTTCATGTTTGATGATGTATGATGGTGTTTCTAAGGCTCAGAATGTAAGACTTAAGCTTAGAACATGACAGATGGTGATTGGGAACTGAAATTTGATGTTTAAGAATTTTAAGTTAAGTTTTAAAATCTGCCTAAGTATGCAGAAGAAATGCGGATGAACAGTTAATGTGGATGAGCATTAACCACAAAAAAAGTTAATGTGGATGAGTATTGGATGAAATGCGGATGAACATTAACAAAGTATGGGAAATGCGGATGAATATTAACTAAGTATGGGAAATGCGGATGAGTAAAGTCAATGCGGATGAACAAATGCGGATGAACAGGAACAAATGCGGACGAAGTAAAACAAATGCATATGAACTATAGCAAATGCGGATGAACTATAGAAAATGCGGATGAACTATAGCAAATGCTGATGAACTATGGAAAATACGGATGAACTATGGCAAATGCAAATGAACAAAAGACAGATGTGGATGAACACTTAGAGTGGCTTCTGACTTTCTAGGAAAAGGGATGAATGTAGGCATTGATTAGGGAGATTCCCAGGGGCTATATAAGTTGACTTTTGAGGTCATAGATGTTATGAGGGGCATGCTATGAGTATGTATGATGCTTATTCATGATGGTATGTATGATGTATGTTATCTGTGTATGATGCCCTGTATGATGATGTTGAGTGTTGATGTTGATGTTCCTTATTTTGTATGATTATTTTCTCATGGCTTTACGTTGAATGTTAATGAATGAAATGAAAGTATTATGTAATGTAAAGTGGAAGATAATGAAAAGAGGAACATGATGAATGAATGCATGCATTAATGAACAATGGAAATTAAAGAAAGTCTTGCAAGCCTTGTATGTCGGGACACGCCCCATTGTAGGGTGCTAGCCCAACGGTGTGTGGGTTAGCTACCGCAGAAGGATGCACATCGGGGTCTTTCTTTGTGATTTACCATATGTATAGAACCTGTTAGGATCTTGTATTCAAACAAAATACAAACTAATTAACATGTAGACCAAACCAAATAGTGCGAAATCCTATTTGTTTGGCGATCCAATCAGTGAGAACGCACGTAGAAAAAATAAGATATTGTATCTAACGTGAAGAATCGATTGGGAATCGATGCGCAACGTTCTGTGAACTTGGAGTACGAACTTGGAGGCTTCTGGACGGCTAGGGTACGTCTGGAATTGAATAGGAATGAATGCTCCTTAATTGTTACGTTTTTCCACGAATTAAGTGGTATTTATAGGTTAAGGTTGCTCATTCGGGCGACTGAACCATTAGCATGGTTCAGTCGTGCGATTGATCCATGCGTTTGATCCATTCGCACAACAGAGCTTTCAGTCGTGCGACTGAGTTAGACGCATGAAGTTGTTCAGGCGTATGGACTATTTAGGCGCATGAACACTTAGTCGCATGGCCATTCGGACGCATGACCATTGTTGGGGCGCATGGTCCAATCGGACGCATGAGAACTTCACTTCACCAAGTTTGAGTGTATTTAACATTATAACATTATGCATAACACTTCAAACAATCACAAACCTATATAATTACATCAATATGCGTTAATCAACTCATTAATGAAATATTTAAACATTATAAACACAACCAAATATTTGTATTTAATTAAGTACCTAATAGTTACATAAGTGTAAGACATATTACATTCAGATCAGGATCTAGGTACATATATGTATCAACAAACACCCTCTTGGACCTAGATCTATCTAATGTCTTACCTTCTGCATCACCTCTTCATACTTCTTGTACTTTTGCTCTCTTGTGACTCCTGCATGTATCTCGAACACAACGTAGAGTCTTATGACATTTTGGAATTGGAGGGCTTGTATAATATCTTGCGGGTCATAGAATAGTGGCCACTTGTGTAATGTGTAGACATCATTATCAGACAAGTTAGTTAGCCACATTGGGTCAAACACCCTGATGGTATCCATTTGTCCCTCTTTATTAGAACTATGACCGCCTCCCCGGTTCTCCAATCATAGTACCACCACTTAAAGTGTGGAGTGAAGTCCTGTGGCATTTCCCTAAGAAGGATTGTAGACATTGTCCTTGGGGGACTCCACTTCAGCACTATCTTGGGCTTACCAGTGATGGAGTCAACTTCGGATCGTCTGATATACCTCGTAGGTTGTTGAGGGTTGAAGTTGATCCACTTGGTGTGGTACTCTTTCTTTAGGCCAGCCTCAAACCAGCCTGCCATCTTCTTTGGGTCAGCATATAATAACTTCAATTTCGCCAGCTAGCTGAGCTCAAACTAGGTAGAGTCTTTAGATCATGTGGAAATCTAAAGTACTCTATGCCCTTTTCCCTCTTTATTGCATAAACATTTAGATCCTCGAAATGTGCCCACGCAATAATCCTGCCTGACACCTTATGATGTTTCTTCACTCTATAGAGTTTGGTGTAGACATTCTTTTTAGGAGCTGCGCGTTGGGCTCGGATTTCTTCGAAACAAGGAGCCCATTCTGCCTTTTTGATATCAACATCGTCGTTTGAGGCTTAGGCTTTGCCTTCAATCTTGTCAGACTCGTGATCCATCTGATTCAATACCTCAAATGTATCACTGACTAGGGATTCACCCAGATTGGGGACCACATTTCCCTCGTTGTCAGCGTACTGAGGATAGTGCTCTACTGTGATGTCTTCTATCTCTATCTCATCAATGTCATTTAGCTCTTCTTCACTGATAGAATCATAAGTTGGAGCATCCTTAATGATCTCATCTGGGTTCAGCTCGAACATTTCAGCCAGTTGCTCATTTGAAAGATCATGAATTATTTCCCCTTCTTCAGGGGTATAGCTCACAGATCTCCTGACGATCCCTTGCTGATCAAGAATCATAGTCAATTGTGTCTTGATTTGCTGAAGGGGAGCAACATCAAATTTGTCCCTTTGAAAGTTTGGATCTGCTTGTTATAAACATGTAACACGTCAAACATTAGTTAATAATCAAGACAGAAATACATTAATCTTAATATAAACATCAAATGCATAAGTTTATTCAAGTACAAAGGCTATCAAATACATAATCATCTAATCATTACTTTTATTTTGAATCGCTGGATCATCACTTGGTGAGGCAAAAGAGGAAGCTCGTTGGTCTTATTTCTCTTTAATCTTCTTTCTTGACCCTGAGTTGAG
Organism: Flaveria trinervia; assembly: GCA_025506515.1. Lineage (NCBI taxonomy): Eukaryota > Viridiplantae > Streptophyta > Magnoliopsida > Asterales > Asteraceae > Flaveria > Flaveria trinervia. Next base: position 23,336,175 of record CM046443.1, read on the forward strand.
GATGATGCAGCTGCATCTCCTCCTTCATCATCATCCTCCTCCTGCCTGGCCTCTGTTCTTTCTTCCTCATCCCCTTCATCATCATCACTCTCTTTATCTTCATCCTCATCATCATCTACACCCTCATCACCATCTACTTCCTTTATCTTCAGAGGCTCATCTTTAGTTCCTTTGAGCGTGAGCATGATAGACTTTTTAGCATTCTCCAACTCCTCAATCTTCTTTTCTGATATGACTCTATGCTCTTGGAGTTGGGCAATCTCTTCACTCTGAGCAGCCATTTGCTGTGCCTGCTGCTCAATCAGCTGAGCCTGCTGAGAGATCTGCTAGGACTGTTCAGCTGTGAGATCTGCCAACTGACGAATCTGCGTAGTCTTCCCTTCATTGGCTGCTAACAGGTGCATCACCATATGGTTCAGCGTTGATAGTTGTTCCTCTACCCCAATGGGAGGTAGAGATGATCCATATAGGTGGGTGGGATGTGATGATGCCGGCTTGGTGGCCAGTGGTAGTAGTGGTGGAAGTGGTGAAGATTGGGTTAGGTCTAGATGATAGTGGTGGTGATGTAGGTGTGAATGATATAGTGGTGGATGGTATATATGTAGTGGTAGGCGGTGTGGGAATGGAAGTGGTTGCTGTGGAGGTGGTCGTGGTGGTGGCTGTGGCTGTAGAGGTGGTTATGGTGGTGGTTGTGGCTGTAGAGGTGGTTATGGTGGTCGCTGAGGTAGTGGGTGGTATGGTAGATGTAGTGGGTGGTATGGTAGATGTAGTGGGTGCTGTGGTGGTGATGAAGATGAGCCGTCTCTTCCTCTTCTTCATCCCATGTGGCTGAGCCATCCTCTTCTTCCTCGACCTAGTCAAGGTGGATGCTCCCCCTAGGATACGGCTGGACGGCTCTGGAGCATAGGTCGGGTCAGCGACAGTCTCTCCCGATCCACTGGGGCGTTCACCAACAACCCGGAGTGCATGTTCTATGGGAACGACTTTGCTTCCCATAGGCCTAGTCAGTGGCTCCTCATCTGACTCCTCATCATCCTCACCAGGTATAAAATCCTGGTGAAACCCAGCCGACTCTGTTGTATCTCTAGTGGGGGTAGATACTGGAGGTGTACTATCAGTCGTTGTGCCACTCGGTGAAATGGGCATGGCATCTCCAGCATCCCTGCTGTCATCATCATCAGAGTCATCGGAGGGTAGAGCAATCTACTCAACATCTATATCACTATCATCCTCGCGCCACTTCCTCCGAGCTGGCACCACATAGTCCTCACGGGCCAGATGCCCGAACAGTCTCCTGACAAAGGGTTTCACCTGCTTCCCCTGTACACCTTCATCCGGCCTAAGGTGGTATCATCCATCACCTCAAGCACTACTGCATCGTCCTTCTCCTTCGACAGGGAAGGGAGCTTTTGGTCTTTAATCATCTGCATTAATCGGGGTTACATGCAGAAGCCCTCCTTCCCTTTCCCCTCAATGTTCTCCACTAAGTAGGAGAAAATCATCCTGGAGAAGCTGAATGGATGGTTCAGCACCAACGCTACATAGGCGTTCTAGATCTGATCGACAGCTCATGAAAACCTCCCTTCCTGGATGCTATGCACTTTAGCAGTACGTGAGCAAGGTACTTGAACTGGGGACATAGGTTGCTCTTGTTGAGCACCCATGCTTTGATGTCCCTAGAGTACTTAGCTCGAAGAAAACATCCTCTGACACTAAGGGGTGTAGTCTAGTAGGACAGTCAGCATCTTCCCCCAACTGCAGCACAATCCTGAGATCTTCCTCTCTGATCTCAATCGCCTCTCCAAAGATAGTACTCCTGATACAGTGAGGCTCAGAAGATCGGTCAACTACTACACCTTCACACAAGGCCTGTTGTATAGAACGATATAAAGTACATGGTGTAGATATAGCATGTGCAATTCTCAATCTCGTTAGAAAGGTGATAATGTCAGAAAAGTCTGAAGCATTTCTGGATGTCAGATCTTGATGAACACATATGTTGTGCTTCGTACTCATTGTCTATCGACTTGCCATCTGTTACACAATGAAAGTAAACATTAGTATCCATATGCTAAGAATGTCTTGAATCACTTGCACTTGACAAACTTTCTTTTCTGTCATGCGAATGAGGTAGTGCGACTGAGATCAAGTCGTGCGCATTAGCAGTGAGACTAAACTTCAATCATGCGAATTAACCCATGCGTATGACTGAGTGTGCTATTAGACTCATGCGTATGTGAACTTATGCGGTTACACCAGTCGTGCGACTAAACTCATACGCATGTTTCAGTCGTGCGGTTTATCTAGTCGCTCACATCAGTCGTGTGACTGAGGTTCAGCAACCTGTCCATTCACATGTTGTTCTGACTGTTCAATTCAAATTCAATTTTTTTCAATTTTGAATATTAGACTTCATGCTCTGGTTCATTAGACTCGCAATCCATTATTTTAACACCTAACATCTTTAATTTCATCTGTTTACGTCGTTTAGTTAGGTTATTGGAACACAAATGTTACGGTTTTCTAAGGAGTCCGATTGTCGAGATTATGTATCAATTTGAGTGATATAACAATGGTTCTGCGCCGCAAACTACCTGTAAGATCAGTGCAAATGGTCAGTGCTCGAGAATCAAGACTTTATGGTGATCAAACGAAATTTGGGCAGAGTAACGTTAGTCGTGTGAATTAGGGCAAATTTTGGAGTGGTGAGTCTCTGCGACCGATTCACCCTCTATTTATACTTAACCTAAATTCAATCGTACGACTGGGCTAATACACTCATTTCATTTGGGCAAATGGGCCTCAGTCGTGCGATTGGTTCAGTTGGCCCCCTTCAATCGTCCGACTGAAGTATAGTCGTGCGACTTACTCATTTGTTCGCTCTGAAACATCCGACTGGTTCATTCCTATGGGCCATTCGGTTGTATGGTCCATACTCATGGTCCATTCGTACGAATATCTCCCATTCGCATGATAAGTCCATATTCATGGTCCATTCGTGCGAATGGGCCAGACTTATGAAATTTTCTACATTTCTTACCATTTTCCATTTAAACCTTCTTTAAGCTTTGGAATTTACATTATGCACATTTGATCATCTCAGACATGATCCTTTTTATCTTGAAACACTTTTGATCACCTCAGACGTGACCCGTTTATCTTTTGAAGACACATGTGGTCATCTCAGACATGACCCTTTTAGGTGAATTAAAACCTTACTGAATTCCAAGATGTAGTCCGACAACAATTATACTGAAATGACTAAATAAATTGAAAATTAAGCTAAAGTAAAAAAAATTAAATCCGAAGATAGAAATCTACTAGATTCGCTTCTGGAATAGCCAGCTTCTATTTAGTTTGACCATAACTGGACCAAATCAATTTTGGAATCATACAGGCAAGTCAGATTATTTTGGACAAGTTACTTAATACCTTTGATGTTGTTACGTTGTTATTCATCTAGAGTCATTTAGCAAATTTAGGAAATCATATTAGTACTATTAGGTCCTCACACTGATTTGAACTTTCAAGAATTGTGGCCACAGCGATTGTCCGTATGCTTGTCCTTTTAAATCCATACACAGATTTTCAACACAATTTGGTGATTGTTTTAAGGTTTGTTTGTTTCAACAAGCATTTGTGGATCCCACACTCATGTGGTAATCAACATTCCTCAGGAGATTTTTGAGCGGTCTAAGGGTAGAATGCAAGAAGAGACTATTCTTAGAACATTCAAAGAGAAGCCTATCCTGAGGTCAGTGCGATCGCACAGCAGAGAGGCGGCAAACAACAATGAGTTCTAGAATATATAGGTTATGCTTATCCTCAGGTCAGTGCCACCGCACAGCAGAGAGGCGCATAACCTATCTTCTTGTTTGAGCAACTTTTCTTCTTTTTGCACAGATCTCCCCAACAACATCGGTCATCAGTTCGATTGTATTTTCATTTTTTATGTGCTTTTGCTCATGCTTTGGTCTTACGCACACTTTAGTGGCGTTTATTTTGCTCATCACCCCTTATTGGAATCTTGTTGATTGTGTTAACTAGGGATAAGGTGTTGCCCACAGCTAGTCAAACATTTTAGTTTAATCTTGAGATCACCAAAAAGGTCTAGTCATCTATTGTTTTGAATCTACCGACATATCATCTGTGGTCTAGCAACCTCTAGGTCTACTTTCCTTGTGTTACCTTAGCAGTAGCTAGCTTATCAATCATATTTCCTGTTATATTGCTCAGACTACACAGATTTATACTTGAATTTCACATCGTTTTCAATTTTGAATTTTAAAGTCCCAAATAGTTTGTACCTGTGTACTATCATATTCCAAAGTATTTGAATCGGTATCACAGATACGATCTACCTTCTGTCAGCTAGCCTCTCCTTCTTTTTTTTTAATAATCTTACTGGCTGACCTATTCTCCCCCTAAAATTCTAAAATCATTACCGATTTACATATTTTATGATTTTAATAGACAGCTAAATAACCTGAATTTAATTTAAAACAAAATAGAACAACTAAATAAAATAAAACCAAAAAATAGACTAAATTGTATGAGACTACACATGATCATCATTAGGAATAACATCACTTTTCTTTTTAACGCCGTTGACCTCTAAAAGATATAGAAAATGTGGTTTGTCAAAAGCTTTTGTATAGAGGTGAGCGCGTTGAAAATCCGTATTTATTTACACAACATCGATTAAATTCTTTTCAAAACAGTCTGGTATAAAATGATATTTTATACCGATGTGTTTGGTCTTAGGATGTTGTACTGGATTTTTAATGACTGTAATTGCAGCCGAGTTATCAACATAAATAGGAGTAGAAGAGAAATATAAACCGTAGTCCCGCAACGAGGTCTGCTTCTTACATTGCTAGGTCACTAATCTCCTCCCAAAGAATTGACACCCTGCTGATGTAGACTTGTAATTCATCTTGCAGCCCCCGTAATCCGAGTCACTGTATGCCGTGAGCTCAAAGTCATCATCATGAGGATACCACAACCCAAGTGTGGGTGTGCACTTCAGATAACGAAATATCCTCTTGACCCCAATGAGATGGTTAACCTTTGGTTTAGCCTGATATCTAGAACATAGACATGTAGCATACATGATATCAGGTCTAGAGGTAGTAAGGTACATGAGAGATCCAATCATTCCTCGGTACATTGTTGCATCTACCATATCTCCATTTTCATAAGGTTCTATATCATGGTTTGTAGCAAGTGGAGTCCGAGCTGCAGAGGAATTCTCATGTCAAACCAACTGAGAATGTCTCCCACATACTTGGTCTAATGTAGAAAAATCCCTTTGGGTGTCTGATCCACCAATAACCCGAGAAAGAATTTCATTTCCCCCATGGCACTCATCTCGAACTCTGCCTTCATTACTGCTTCAAATTCTTTGCATAACTCTTCATTCTTTGAACCAAAGATTATGTCCTTGACATATATCTCTACTAGCAGGAAATCTCCATCATTTTCTTTGATAAACAGTGTGCAGTCAATGACTCCCCTGCGAAAGCCGTGTTTTTCAAGATGAGTCGAGAGTTTCTCATACCAGGATCTTGGAGCTTGATGAAGCCCATATAAGGCCTTGTTAAGTTTGTAAACTCTGTCCCGATGATAAGGATCTTCAAATCCCTCGGGTTGACTGACATAAACTGTCTCTCGAATTTCACCATGAAGGAATGCACACTTCACATCTAATTGATAGACTTTGATCTTCATATACGATGCATAGGCAAGGAAGATACGGATGGCTTCCATCCTGGCCACGGGTGCAACCACTTCATTATAATCAATCCCCTCGACTTGTCGAAATCCTTGAACTACCAGTCGAGCTTTGTTCCTGATAATGACACCTTGATCATCCTTCTTGCATTTTAAGACCCATTTGGTGCCGATGACCTTTGCACCTTTAGGTCTATCTACTAGTGTCCATACACCTAACTTCTTGAATTGAAGAAGTTCCTCTTGCATAGCACTCATCCATGCCTCATCATTCAGTGCTTCACTAACGTATTTTGGCTCAAACTGTGAGACAAAACACCGATAAGCACCATCGTGAATGTATCCTTTTTCCATTATCAAGGCATAATCAGCTGAGTACAGCTGATTTCTGGTCTGCACTCCTGATCTGACATCCCCAATGACATTTTCTAGGGGATGATAGACATTTAGACGTGATCCTGGAGTGGTAGGAACAACTACCTCAGAGCCAAGATTATGAACATTTGGTTCTGCATCTGAGGTAGAAGGAGTTTGAGGATCCGAAGTCGAAGAAGCATCACTGTTAGATGTTTGTGGACTTGCAGGAATTGGTACCTGTGTCTCCTGATTGTTCTGGTCATCCTGTGTAGAATCATCTTCTGAGGAGGAGTCACTGTCTTCTAGTGCTCCCCCTGAGTGATGAGATGATTCTCCCTGTGAGCTCGATGATGTTGGATCACGATATGGTGTATTCAAGATATCATACATCATTCGTGTAGCTAACTCGTCATCAGAAGGGGAGATAGGGATGTTGAAGGACTTGAAGAATCCATTATAGTCGAAAAAGTAAGCGGGTTCTTTTCCAGTAGGGGGTGTGGTGAAAAAGTAAGCGGGTCCTTTTCCAGTAAGGGGTGTGGTATATCTCTGAATATCAACATTACACCACACTTCTACTAAACCCGTTGAGTTGTTGTAAACTCTTTTGTTCGGTATGTTGTATCCTAAGAAGATCCGTTCATCAGTCTTCTCACTAAATTTTCCTTCTTGAGTTTTCTTCAGAAGTGTGCACGGCGCGCCAAATGGTTCAAGATACTCCAGATTAGGTTTACGTCGTTGTAGTAATTCGTAACATGTCTTGCCATGGCGCTTGATTACGAGGACTCGATTTAATGTATAACATGCATTAGCTACTGCCTCATTCCAGAACTGGATAGGAAGTCTCGAGTCTGCTAGCATTTTCCGTGCTGTCTCTATCAAGCTTCTATTCTTTCTCTCAGCAACACCATTCATCTGAGGTGTGTAGGAAGAGGTGAACTGGTGCACAATTCCCTTTTCCTTGAAGTAAGCCTCCATCCACTAGTTCTTAAATTCGGTCCCGTTGTCTGAGCGTACCTGTCTCACCTTCAGCTTGTAGAGAGATTCCAGTGTGGTTACTAATTGTTTGAATGACTCAAATGTTTCTGACTTGGACTTCAAAGACATTACCCAAGAGAATCTTGAGTAGTCATCAGTAACCACATAATAGTACAGGTCACCTGCAATGCTCTTTGTACTGACTGGACCAAACAGGTCCAGGTGAAGAAGTTCAAGAGGAAGCTCGATAGAATGAACTTTCTTTTCCTTATGAGTCTTCTTCGTCTGTTTGCCTTTCTTACATGCTACACAGAAATCGGGAAGTTGGAAATTTTTGACGTTAACACCTCTCACTACATCCTTCTGAATCAAGTGATTCATCTTCCGTTGATTTATGTGTCCCATTCTCCTATGCTAGGAAATGGAGTCCTTCTCCGTAGCTTTTGATTGGAAGCACTGTACTTCATGATCCGTTGTTGAAGCCATTGAGAGATCCAAAACATAAAGGTCTTTATATCTTGAAGCTGTCATCAGAACTTGGTCCTCCGAAATCACATAGTCTTTCTTTAGGACGTAACACTTCTTGTTGTCAAATATGACTTTAAACCCTTTGTCACATATTTGGGAAACAGAGAGTAAGTTGTTTTGAAGTTGTTGAACGTAGTTCACTTTGTCCAATTTAACTTTCTGATTTCCAACCTCTCCCTGAGCTGTGATATAACCTCCTTTGTTACCAGCAAACAAAACATGCCCGCTTTTATTTGTTTGACGTTTGATAAAAAAGCCCTGTTTCCTGTCATGTGCCTGGATGCTCCGCTATCTACAATCCACGTGTTGTTTTCAGCACTATAGCGAACACCCTGCACATACAATTTAAAGCATTAGTTAAGGTTACGAACCCAAGCCTTTACTGGCTTGGTTTCCCAGAGGCATCACACATCATGAATTCAACCCATTGACCCTTAGAGGGTGAGGGTAGCTCAGGTGCCTTCTTGTCATCATTATCAGACATAGAGGATGACTTTTCTTTCATAAGCCAGATTGTGTAAGGCCTGTTTGTGATAAACAGACGACTGGATAATGGGTTGAACTTTGGGTTCACTAGTTCTTCTAGGTGGAGTTAAAGAACTCCTCTTAGAAGACCTAGGTTTTGAGTTCTGAAGTTCAATTTTCTTCCTAGGTGTCTGAAAGTAAGGACAAAAGAAAGCAATGTGTCCACACTCTCCACAGTTGTAGCATGACCTGCTATCAACTTTATGATTAAACTTTCATTATGGGATGTGTGTGACATCCTAGTGACATCATTTTGTTGGGGTGTTGACTCTACTTCTTTTAATGTATGATGTTGTTTAGCAAACTTAACTGTTTTGACATTCTTAACACTTTTCCATTTGGGTTAACTGGACTTTGACGTGGAACTTGTGTAAGGTTAACATTAACAGTCTTTTTAGGTTCAGATTTGACTTTGTTTAACCCTGACTTTATATTAGCCTTTTCAAATTCTTTTTCAAAATTAACACAAGGCATTTTACCCTTTGCCTTTGAAGTGGCCTCCTTTTGTTTTGTTCCAAATTCAATTGAAGAACATGAGGAATTTGGATCACTTACAATAGGAGTAGACACCACATGATCCTTGATGGGATTGTTACTTATTGGTTTACACTTAGTGTTCATCAAGGTCTCAGGGGATGGTGGAACCACTTTATAGCCCAAGCCCTCCCCATTGTTATGCTCTCTCACTAAGTGTTGGACAATATGATATGAACTTGTCCAACTGTGTAGTTTTGCTTTAAAGAGTAACTTCTACTTCTAAGACTGCTTTTTGTTTCTTAGTGTCTTCTAGGGAGTTAAGATAGTACCTAATGTCATTAGCTTGGTTAAATGCTACTACTTCAGTTTCCCTAAGCTGTTTATTCAACAGGTCTACCTTTTCTTTGTAACTATGCTCATTTTGTTTTAAAACTCTATTTGCCTCAGTGCACAGTTTCAAATCCTTTACTAGGCTATCATTATGATCTAACAACCTAGCAAATTTATGATCTATGCTTTCCCTAAATTTATCACAATCAGAACAAGCATGATTTTTGAAAAGTGGTCAGTAGAACTTACCTAAGGAGGTTCTGATGAAGTGGTCATCACTGCAGCATCAGATGTCTCTGGTTTTGGTGATTCTTTCTTTGTTGTAGACGTCCCTTCTTCAGACTTGTAGTTGACTTCTGTTGAAGTTTCTTCACTATGTGACATCGCTATCTCAATTGCTATATCTCTTTCACTTGCGGAATCATCATCTAAGTCATCCACGCTCGCAATATTGGATTCTCCCGGAGATACAAACCTAAAGCTCCAGTCCTGTCCTTCATCATCATGGGCGGTCAAAGCTTTTGGATCCTTGCCTGATGATGTAGAACTGCTAGCTTGCTTGTCTTGACGAGTGAAGGACAAGAATGGATTCATGTTTCCAGTCTTCTTTGGCTTCAGACATTCTCTTTTGAAGTGCCCCTTTTCTCCACAGTTGAAGCAGGTCACCTTGCTCTTGTCAAAACCAAAAGTAGTGTCCTTAGTAGCAACCAAGTTTTGTCCGGTCTTCTTCACGAACTTCTTTGCTCTCCGGACAGCACTTGCTAAGGCCCACATAATATCCATCCTTTCCAGTTCAGTCTCATCAACCTGCTCGTAGTTTCATCTGCCAGATGGCAGTTTCCAATTTTTCCAGCAATGAGTCCATAATAGGAATGGACCACTGCTGCCAAGGGATCCACGTGCTCTCGAGCTATTTTTACTGTCACGTTTCCAAGATTCTCAGTCTTCAGTCCGGTAGCATTTGCTTCGGATCCGATATATTGGGTACTAGAAGACCCTGACGTTTCTGATCCTGAAGGAGAGACTTGTGAAGGACCAGATGAGCTTGACACAAAAGCAGACTCAAGAGGTGCTCCAAACGTCTTAACTTGAGGAGTGGCATTGTACAAAGCTGTATTCTGAGTGTACGAAGACTTCTGAGCTTGATACTTCATCCTTAGTGCTTCTTCTCACAGCTTTAGTATGAAATCATTGATGTCCAACTTGATAGCAATCCATTCTGTCTCAGATTTGACACAAAAGAAGCCCAACTTTCTAGCAACCCGTCAGCAAAATTTGACTCTTTATCTTCCATGGTAGTTGTGACACCATGTGTGTGCAGCTCGCTCATCAAATGATAGAATCTATCAATGACATCATCTAAACTCTCTTTTCCATCGATGAAAAGTTGTCAAATTCTTTCTTCAGTTCATTAGCTTTAATTGCCTTCAACGAAGCATTCCCGTCATATCTTTTCCCCTCCTCATCTCATCACTTCTTGGCTTGTTTATTCTCTGAGAATTGGTGAAAAATGTCCTTAGGGATAGACTGTGTTAGCAATGCATATACTCTCTTTTGAGCATTATATTTAACTTTCTGTGCAACAGTCATTCCTCCTAGAGTAAGTTTCACCCCATCTGCTCCCCCTGGCATACTGTATCCCGTCTCAATAGCTTCCCACATATTTGGATCCACTCCATTGAGGTAGATCTCAAAACGTTGTTTCCAGTGGGGAAACTCATCTAATGTTATAAGCTTCAGGGGTTTATTATGATTTCGCACCTCACTCTCCAGTAGCAGTAAGTTCTGAATCCGTGAGTCCTTCCCGGCTGTAAACGCTAACAACTGATCCTCCATCTCGATTAACTTAAGTCTCTTAAACAATCTGTTAACTGGTGTGAATGGAGCGATGCGAATGGGCTACCCGTGTGAATGAAACTATCCAACTGGTTCAATCGTGCGGCTGAACTAAGCGATTGGTCCAGTCGTGTGAGTGAAACTGATGCGTATGAACAATGCGACCGGTAGGCTTAGTCGTACGAATGAAGATGCGACTGAGTTCAATCGTACGTCTGGGGATGCGAATGAAGTCCAGTCGGGCGATTGGGTCAATCGGGCGACTGAAGCTGCTGTTTTTCGAAAATTTATGGGTTTAACGTTTTTTCGCCATAAAAAACCCGAATTTTCACCAACCCTAATCGCCTTATGTCGTAGAAACCAAAACTTGATGAGTAGGGGACGTCCAAGACAACTTTTGACACAAAAAGATTGCGTTTTACACAACCTTTGTATCAAAATTGATTGAATCACGCGTAATCAAGAGCCAAAGCTCTCATAACACTTGTTAGGATCTTGTATTCAAACGAAATACAAACTAATTAACGTGTAGACCAAACCAAATAGTGCGGAATCCTATTTGATTGGCGATCCAATCAGTGAGAACACACGTAGAAACAATAAGATATTGTATCTAACGTGAAGAATCGATTGGGAATCGATCAGCAACGTCCTGTGAACTTGGAGTACGAACTTGGAGGCTTCTGGACGGCTAGGGTACGTCTGGAATTGAATAGGAATGAATGCTCCTTAATTGTAACGTTTTTCCACGAATTAAGTGGTATTTATAGGTTAAGGTTGCTCATTCGGGCGACTGAACGATTAGCATGGTTTAGTCGTGCGATTAATCCATGCGTTTGATCCATTCGCACGATAGAGCTTTCAATCGTGCGATTGAGTTAGACACATGAAGTTGTTCATGCGTATGGACTATTTAGGTGCATGAACACTTAGTCGCATGGCCATTCGGACGCATGACCACTGTTGGGGCGCATGGTCCAGTCGGATGCATGAGAACTTCACTTCACCAAGTTTGAGTGTATTTAACATTATAACATTATGCATAACACTTCAAACAATCACAAACCTATATAATTATGTCAATATGCATTAATCAACTCATTAATGAATTATTTAAACATTATAAACACAACCAAATATTTGTATTTCATTAAGTACCCAATAGTTACATAAGTGTAAGACATATTACATTCAGATCAGGATCTAGGTACATATATGTATCAACAGAACCTTTTTCGCTTACCCTAGATATTGTGGCCAGGCTGCTGTGCGCCATGACGGGGGGGTTAATGATGGACCCCGGCCCAGTATCAGCTTTATGCATGACGGAGGGTATAGCACATGACAATGGTACACCTAAACCTACCCTAGGTACAGTGGTCAGGTTGTTGTGTGCGGGGGGTCTATAATGGATCCGGCCTAGTACCAGCTTTATGCATGATGGTAGGGTAAGGTTCATGGTTTTGATGGAATGAAAATGAGGTAATGAAAGTGAACGGTAATGACGTATGTGTTGGATTTTATGCCCAAGACACATAGAACATTGATGTGGTTAGTACGTTATGATCCAAGTCGGGTCATACCCAATAATAAGTTTAGCAAACAGCAATATGTATTTAACTAATGATATGATCATGCAATTAAATAATTACACCAATTTAGAAAATGGGTTTTCTAAATAAATTGTATGTGAGATAGAACAACTTATAAGGATACTTTGTTCATGGACATTATTTGTAATGTTATTTAAGTTGGGCAAATAACATCAAGTAATAATAGTTTGTGTAAGTTATATAATTCAAAAGTTAATTACATAACTAATAATATAACTAGTTAACAATTAAGTTGGTGTTTAAAATGGGGGGTAACCCATTTTAAACACATATTTTAGCTGCCCCTTGAGGGGTATCTTTGATCTTTTTGTTGCCTTGAAACAACACACCACTTGAACTAGTCACACACTCCAACTTTCCACTCTCTCTCATACATGCAAGATCCATTTTTTTCTCTCATCTTTGAAGAAAAACAAGGCTGGAAAAAGGGTTTTCTGCAGCCACATTCTCGCACTTTGGGTGTCAAAATCCTACCAACAAGGTGTTTTGCTTAAGGCTTGTGGGTATACAAGCTTGAGGACATCTTCTTTGGTGTTTTGGTCTTTCAAGACTTCATCCTCTTCTTCACATCTAACGTTTTTAGGCAGCCTTTGGAAGGTAGTTCATCTAACGTTTTTGGGCAGCCTTTGGAAGGTAGTTCCATTGTTCCTTTTGGTTGTTATATTATTCTTGTTTGCTAGTTCTTTCACATATAAATGATCCTTACAATTTGGTTTGTTGTTGACATATAATGTGCCTTAGTTTTCAGTTTATAAAACATTATATTAAGGTGTGTTTCTTCTGTTTTCCTTGTTTAAATGGTTAAACAACTATGTTTATGGTCCAACAACCCATCATTGGCATCTACAGCCGGATATGTGGATGACTAGCTTCTATTATCCTTGTAAATTTGGTTTTATGGGGTTTTAACAACCTAATTGGGGCTGTTTTTGGTGATATTATAAATCCCTAACCTTTCCAGGTTATATCTTGCATGCTTGTGATTAAACATTGAAAGAAAGATATCAAATGGTTGATTGTGTTTTGTTTGGACAAAAACAACCTAAATTGTTGGTTTATGTTGGCTGAAAATTTAGGGTTAAATGGGGATTTATTTTGGTTCTTGTATGTTGTATATGATGTTTTATATTGGTGCATAACCTAGCCTTGACCTTGTGTTGATTTGGTTTTGGATGGATGATTTTTTTAGATTTCTTTCATTATGGGTTGTAATATTTATTCTTTTGTGCTTGTATATTGTTGTAATTTATTTATTCATTCAATGGTGATGTAATAAATAGATTAGGTGTATTTTCTTTTACTAGAAAATTTTGTATTACGATATAAATTTTGTTAAAGAAGATGCACAAGATGGAAGCGCAAAAGGAAGAAACTAAGAGAAGGATTTGAAGCATTTGGATGCAATTTAAAGTGGGGGTCTTTGGAGATCCTATCTTTGTGTTGTTATTAACCCTTAGAAAAGACCTTCTTACCACACTTGTGATGGCAAACAAGTTTGGTCACTTAAGTGGCTATGGTTATGCACATGTGCTGTTTTTTATATGCTTGTTTGATTATCCATTTTATGTTGATTGTTCGATATGTGGATATGCTTAACACTTAATAAATTATCATAACAAGCTGAATTTTCATGGTTTTTAATCATTATATGTTAATAAAATTTATTAAAAGGATTAATCATTTCAAATAAAAGAGGTTTTATTAAAAGAACCGTAGGGTACCATGTATTTAAAAGCATTCGAATACAAGGTATGCAGGATCGTTTAAGGGCTTGAACACAATTACAACACAACAACACAATGAGAGTGAACTAGGTAACCAAAGGTGATACAAAGAACACAAGTAAAGCAAGAGACAGAACAAGAGAGTATAGTTTTCAAGGGAGCAGTATATTGCTTTCTCAAGTTCTTTTACAATTGTTACAAAGCATATCGAAGATACAAGAACTTGAAATACTTATACTACAACCTACAGCCGGCTATACTATGAAAGCCAGCTGGATACAATTGACTAGACACTAACAAAATCAATTGTAGAATCAAAAGACATATCTGCCTTTTGACCTTGTGACTATGACATGCCATAGCTCACATCCTTATACATTACAAAAAGGATAAAGTACATAAAGTGGAAAGTTTCAGACTCAAGACCTCAATGTACAGTTACCAAAAGCATGGACCTTTTCACCAACTCTTGTAAGTTGGTGACTTATCAGAGACGCAGCGGAAAAGGTGCTTTATGGAACAGTACATCAGATAAAGCATGTGTACTAAAAGTCTTCGGAAGAAATCTGTCTTCATAGGGTGAAGCTTCGGAAGACTTTGTCTCTTGAAGCTTTGGAAGACTTCATGTTTGGCTTCGGAAGATATTGGTCTTGACTTCGGAAGATTTTACACTTAGAATGTTTTTCTAATGTATTGTGTAAAACTTCCGAAGCATTCTTCACTTCAGTACTTAGTGCATGTTGCTGAGACACTTAGGCAGTTTTGGGTTGCATCAGACTTCAGGAATCCTTACAAACTCCCCCTAGGCTGATGCTACCAAAACACTTAGAAGATATTCAGATGTTGGTAGTCTTCAGTACAATCAAGACCATTCCTTTCTTCATTTGGTGGTCAGGATCATCAAGACTCTCATAGTATCTTCTCATTTCAAAGAGATCATGTAGAGGTAAGTTGATTATGTCTTGCCAGGAGTAGACATTCTCAACACCTTGATCTCTGACAACATGCCATCTTTCTGGATTGGTAGAATAAGTCCAGGACAAGATAGGTGTCTCAGTTGCTAGAGGAGCCACTTGCATAGGAGTTGATTGGGTTGCCTCATCATGCACTTCCTCAGGTTGATCTGATTCAGCCTGGGGTGTAGAGGTAGATGACTTTGGCTTCTTCTTTTTAGTCTTTGGTTTAGAAGCCATTTTCTTCTTCCTCTTTAATGTCTTTAACTGAGAAGACTGGTCTGCAGCACCATGTTGATCATCAGTGTCTTTCTCAGTTGGATGTTCCTCCCTCACAGGTTCAGAGGGAGAGGGAGTTTGACCCTGTCTTGGATCAGAAGATGAAGTTTGCTGAGGCTCAGCTGGAGGTTCTGGTTTAGGTGTCTCTGGTTGTTCAAACTTGACCTCCACTTCAGGTGGGACTTGACTTGAAAGAGAGTGCAAGTCAATCAATTCACCACTTTTAATCTTCTGCTTGATCACCCTTATATGCTCATCCATTGTAAATAGAGACATGGGACCAAGTCTCCTTCCGGAGAATCCATATGACTTCAAGAAGCTCATCATTCTTTGTCTGTCAGCAGACTTCTTTGCATTCTTTTGATGATTGACTCTTGACTTTGCAGCTTCTTCCCTTAGCTTCCTTTTGTTGTTTTTCTTTCTTTGACTTGCTCAAGCTCAAGTTGCTTTAAGTATTCGAACTCAATGAAGTCATAGGACAGGGGAAGAAGACATTTTCCCTGATAGAAGCCTGTGGCACTCAGGTAGTTTTATCATTTTGATTCTATCTTCTTCTTTATCTACCTGAGGTTCTTGTGGAGCCACATCTTCCTGTGCAGGATTTTCTTGAACTGGAGAGAGAGTGGGAGTATGCTTGTAAAGTCTTTTCTGTCTCCTCTCCTCTTTGAATGGAGAAGTAACCTTGCATCCTCTTTCTCCTTTATCTCTCTTGACACTTCCATGTCAGCCAGTTCATTCAACTCTTCTAAGGGGAGGGAGATGATTTCATCAACATCATAGTTCCTGGTCTGTAAATAAGTAATCCTGACTGCCCTTAACTCATCATCTTGTATTTGGTCTGGGGGCAGCCCTGATTGCAGCTTGCATGAATTTAGATGACCCAGAAGAACTTTCTCCCCTTAGCCTCCTTTTCCTCTCTCTCTCTTCCTCCTCAATTTCCTCAGGAGTCATTATACTTTTCCTTTTGTCACCAACAGACCTTTGTGACTCAGGGTGGATTGAGGCTTGGCCTTCATTGCTTGGTGTAGCTTCCATGCTCTGGCCAGAGAGAGGCTGAGAAACCCTTCACCAGCAGGTGTCTCATGGAGTTTGGACCTCTGCAGCAGTTGTTGATGGTGAGACAAGGGTCTCAGGTTCTGCCACTGGGCCTTCAGCCAAGGTTTCCCCTATGAAACTAATCTTAGGGTCCACCTCAACATCCAGTTGACCGATGACATTGCCTGATTGCCTAAGTCTCCTTCTTAGAGAGAACTCTGCAAGGATCCTGTCTTGGATTCTTTGAGCCAGCCTGTCAGCTTGTCTAGATTTGCTTGGATTGACAAGTGGCATGTTGACTAAATCCAGTCCTTCATAGAAGCTCAGGCTTTGGAACTGAAAGACTTCTTGTTGGCCTTGAACTCTGTGAAGTATGAAGGCTCTTCTGTCATCATCATACCTCCATCTGATGATGTAGTTGCCAGTTCCATTTGGTGGAGATGAGACAGCCCTTGGTATACCTTCCTCAAAGAGACTCCTGATGATAGAGTCTATAGAGTCCACATTAATGTGAGTTTGAGGAAGTTGCTGAGAATGCACAACAGCAAGTGAGGATGGTGAGTCCTCTATGTCCATTCTCTTTGAAGAACTCCCAGGTTCTGTGGTTGTGATAACTTTCTCCCCCCCTTTTTGGTAGCATCACCCACTTGCATAGGTGAGCTGGAGGATAAATCAGTCACTTCCACAGGTTCTTGTGTTCCTGGTTGAGCTCTCCTTAAAGGTCTCTCAGCTAGTTTTTCCTTCAATATGAAATCTGAAGTTGCTGATCATTGACCCTGTTTTGTAAGGTAGTCACCTGAGATTCCAAGTGACTAACCTTAGAGACTAAATAGGTGCATGTTTGTGACAATTTTTGTACCTTTAGTCTCAAATCCCCTCATCTTCATCAGAAGAATCACTGGGGATGAGAGGATTGGACCAAAGTCCTCTCTCTCACCACCAGCTTGAGTTTCTTGGCTGCTGGTTTTCCTCTGCTCACTGGCAACCTCAATTAAGATGCCAATGGGCTGAGTTGCCATGGTTGAGGTCTTAATGATGTAATCACTTTCAAAAGTGAGAGCCTCTTCCATATGGACATCCTGAACAGGTTCAGATGTGTCCACCTCAGTAATAGGTGACTGATGAGGATAGACTAAGGAGAGTCAGAGGTACTCATCTCTCTTTGAGTAGGGAGGAGAAGAGAGACTCATGGTACTCACTGAATCCTAAGTCTCATCAGTGTAAAAGGATAGGTTGGGAATTGGTTGGTTAGATCCAAAGGCTGGGGATGGTAGCTGTCCCCTGAAGGTTGTTCACTTGAGTGTTGAGACTCAGAGTGAAAGCTTACGGTTGTTGGGCTAATGAGCTCATCAGGTGAGCTGAGGAACCTCAGCCCTGATAGGTAAAGTGATGGGAGTGGTTTGCTCCTCAGGAGAAGTGGGAGCTCTGGAGTCCACTTCTTCCTGTAAGGTTGAGTATTTGGGGGCCTGCACAGACTCAATAGCCTGAGCAGGGGTTCGTTGGATTTTCTTTTGTAGGTGATGAATATTGAGGTTGTGAAGAGGGTAGGAGAGCGGTAGGTGTGGGTTCAACACTAGCTTGGACTGCTATGTTGTCACCTTGAGCAATGAGCTCTAACATTTTTGGGACTAGGGCTGTTTCTACCCCTGAGAAGCCTACAGTTGGCTTCTTCATAATTTTAAAGATGCCGGGCTTCATCTGTCCCAGTTTTAGAATATTGCCTGTTTCCCTCAACTGTGAGCCCAGTTCACAGTTGAGAATGTGTTGAACATATCTAGGAAACATGTAATACTCTAAGGAGTCTAAGTTTGCAAGTAAATTAGTATAAACAAATTGTGAATACCTGAACTTGACCCCCTGAACCATCCCATGAACTATAAAGGAGAGATCCTCAGGAATCTGGTCCCATCCACCATGCTTGTTTGATAAGCTGTGGATAACCACATGGAGCAGGTATTTCCACTGGGATGAGACCTTCCCTTTCCTGAAGGTCTTTACAGAGAAATCTCCTTCATAGCCCATCTGCTCGAAGGAATGATTAACCGCTTCTTTTGGGAAGAACACTTCACCTGCTTCATCATCCAGCTGAAGATGTCGGTTGATGATGGCCGGAGTGATGAAAATGTTCTCCCCTTCACTGTGGCAGACAGTGCCTTCTCCCCATCAATAATGACCTCTTGGCAGGTCTTCCAGAATTCAAGCAAATGATCCTCATATAGAGGAGGATCAATGGTAGGGAGGTGAAGTAGTGAGACAAAGACAAGAAACGGCAAACCTCTGAGAAATGATCTTTGTCAGAGCATAACAGAGCAACCTGATTTGTGTGTCTGTGTAGCTGCATGGCAAAGTGAGGATCATTTCTGTGTGTAAGGTCAGCCATTGTGAGGTAGCTCAGAGATGAAGAGAAAAGAATGGGAAGAAATTTCAGAGAGAAAGCTTTGGGTTTTAGGTATGGAAGAAAAGCAGATGATAGAAGAGGGGGAAACCGTTGGGTTTATATGAGAGAGAAGGATTTCAGATAAAGTTTAATGAAAGAGGATAAACTTTGAAATCCGTATGTCGGTCCCACCTCTGAAAAAGTAGTTTACCTTTTTGCTCAAAAAGTAGTTTTCTTGGAATTCGAAAAGCTTCCGAAAGTAATTTGTCTTCGGAAGTTGTGATTGAAAAAGCTTCCGAAGCTAAATGGCTTCGGAAGAATTTTCCTGAGCGTCTTAAAGATTTATGCTTCGGAAAAGAAATAAACTTTTGGATGCTTTGTATAAGAATGAACAAAGCTTCCGAAAGTAATTTTTGCTTCGGAAGGAAAAAGTCCTTAAAATGAATAAGTGTCTAAGTTAAGAATTTTAAGCTTCGGAAGATAAATTTGACTTCTTCCGAAGGTAAAATTTCTTAGACAGTCATTTATTTTGAAGACATATTTTTCTTCCGAAGGTAAAACGTTATCTTCCGAAGTATCAGAAAATTTTCAAGAATCTAAGGAAAGTCTTCAAAAAGAGTTTTTCATTCAAAGAAAACATGAGCTTATGAAAGTGATGAACTAGACAACTTAGGACACACATATTTTTAGAAGAAATAATTAGAATTAGTTTTAAGAAAAAGTCTACTCAAAGTTAATCATCCCAATAGCTGATATCAGATACTTAAATCTCTGTTCATCAAAAGCTTTTGTGAACAGATCAGCATATTGTTCATCTGTGTGAACTTTGACTAGTTTAATTAACCCCTTTTCATAGTTATCTCTTATTAAATGATACCTGATGTTGATGGTGTTTGTCCTTGAGTGCTGCACAGGTTCTCAGTGATAGAGATAGCACTGTTGTTGTCTATGTGGATAGGAGTCTCTTTGAAGTTAAATCCGTAGTCTAGCATCTGATTTTGAATCCAAAGCACTTGAGCACAGCAGCTTGCAGCAGCAATGTATTCAGCCTCAGCAGTGATGCAGACACACAGGTTTGTTTCTTGCATTGCCATGAGACAACCCTTCCACCAAGGAATTGACATCCCCCAGATGTAGACTTTGCAGTCATGTTGCAGCCACCATAATCACTGTCTGTATAGGCATACAGATTGAAATTAATTCTTTGGATACCATAAACCAAGTGTTGAAGCACCTTTGAGGTATCTTAAAATCCTTTTCACAGTGATTAAGTGAGACATCTTAGGATTGGCTTGATATCTTGCACAAATACATGTAGCAAACATGATATCAGGCCTGCTAGCTGTAAGATACATAAGAGACCCAATCATAGCCCTGTATAAGTGCTCATCTACACACTCCCCCTCAAGATCTGGACCAAGGGAGTGTTTCTGGTTATGGGTGTCTTAGCAGTCTTACAATCAGTCATGTTGAACCTCTTGAGTATATCTTGAACATACTTTGACTGACTTATGAAAATGCCATCTTCAACCTGCTTCACTTGAATTCCCAGAAAGAAATTAAGTTCTCCCATTGAACTCATTTCAAATCTATCTTTCATCAGCTTTTCAAAGTCTTTGCAGAGCCTTGAATTGGTTGAGCCAAAGATGATGTCATCCACATATACTTGAACTAGCAGAATGTCGTTTCCTTGTCCTTTGATGAAGAGAGTTCCATCTATAGTACCTCTCCTGTAACCATGTTTACAGAGATACTCAGACAGTGTCTCATACCACTTCCTGGGTGCCTGATGCAGCCCATAGAGAGCTTTGTCAAGCTTGCAGACATAATCAGGATGATCAGGATCTACAAAACCAGGTGGTTGTTTGACATAAACCTCCTCATCAATCACTCCATATAAGAAAGCACACTTTACATCAAGTTGGTAGACCTTGAAGTTCTTGGATGCAGCAAATGCCAGGAATATCCTAACAGCTTCTAGTCTAGCTACAGGAGCAAAGACATCAGTGTAGTCAATCCCTTCTTCTGTGTGTATCCTTGAACAACTAGTCTTGCCTTGTTCTTGATGATGATTCCTCTATCATCCTTTTTATTCCTAAAAACCCATTTGGTTCCAATGGTAGTCTTCCCATGAGGAAGAGGACAAAGGTTCCAAACTTTCTGCCTTTTGAATTGAAGCAGCTCTTGTTGCATAGCTTCAACCCAACTTCCATCCTTTAGAGCCTCCTCAACTTTCTTTGGCTCTGACTGGGATAGAAAACAAAAGTGAAGACAAACATTTGCTTCATGGGTTTGCCCTCTTGTCTTTACCCCGGAGATAACATCTCCAATGATGTTTGTGGTAGGATGAGACTTGTGGATCCTTAGCTGAGGGATCATAGCAAGTTGCTGAGATAGATCCAAATTTGAGAAATTTAGATCTGATCTTGAAGATTGATCCTCCACATTATCACACCTATCAAGATTAACTTGATCCAATGAGTGTGTGACATCATTGATGTTGTCATCTATGGTATGGTTATTAGCATCAAGAAATTCTTGATCACTATCACCATCACCATTGTTGTCTTCTGTAATTGAGATGTCTTTATCTGGTTGAGAAGCCTCTGAGCTAGAATTTGAAGGCATGCCAGATGTATCAGCTGGATTTGTCATTGTTGTGCTGATAGAAACCTCATTTGCTGAAGTAGTTTCAACTGGAGCTGAAGGTCTTCCTAGCTCAAATCTTGGATCAGGATCACCTGTATTTAATTTTCTGCAGATCCTAAAACATGCTCACAAGATTTATTAAAACAGTTGGTAACTAAATCAAGATCAAATAGCCAATCCGGACCAGAACCAGCCACACTGGGAGTGTGCTCATTGAAAGTCACATTGGCTGACTCCTCAATGATTCTAGTTCTGAGATTGTATAATCTATAGCTTTAGCTTGAGAAGAGTATCCAATGAAGTGTCCATCGTCTGATTTCTCAGCAAACTTGGCAACTGATCTTTGGTATTCAAGATGGTGCAGGGACATCCAAATGACCTGAGAAAACCAATGAAAGGTTTCCTCTTGTGCCAAAGTTCATAAGGAGTCTTACCATGTGTCTTAACTACTAAAACTCTTTTTTGCACATAGCAAGCAGTATTAACTGCCTCTGCCCAGAAGGTGATAGGCAGTTTAGAGTCAGACAACATAGTTCTTGCAGCTTCAATAAGTGTCCTGTTTCTCCTCTCAGCAACTCCGTTTTGCTAAGGAGTCCTGGGAGCACTGTATTGTCTTGTAATACCCTTTTCATCACAAAATGTATCAAGGATTTGGTTCTTGAATTCAGTTCCTTGATCACATCTTATGGTTTTGACCTTGTGATCACATTGATTCTCAATCTTTAAGATGAAATTCTTTAGAATCTCAGGAGTCTCATCTTTAGTTCTAAGAAAGAAAACCCAAGTGAATCTTGTAAAATCATCTGTGATCACTAGACAGTATAAGGTCCTTCCTAAACTCATTACACTGGTGGGGCCAAAGAGATCCATATGTAATAGTGTAGGGGAGTAGTGATGGAGTTCTTTTCCTTAGGCTTGTGAGATACCTTGTGTTGCTTCCTTTCAGGCATGCAACACAATGATCATCACTTGTAAACTCTTTCTTTGGCATTCCAGTTACCAGATCATGTCTGATTAATTTATTCATATTCTTAAAGTTTACATGGCACATTCTTTTATGCCATAGGAAAGACTCATCACTATTTGCTTTAGATAGAAAGCATGAAACTTCTCCAGAGGGAGATGTTTCTTGCAAATCCATCTTGTACATGTTCCCTTTCCTCGGGCTCTGAGCAGGATATGCTCATGAGGAATGACCACTCCAGGCTTGAGAACAATGCACTCATGCTCAGTGAAGAGCATGTTATGACTCTGATCACAAAATTGGGATACACTCAGAAGATTGTACCCAAGCTCCTTAACAAAGTTTACCTTCTCAATGCTGAGCTTACCATTTGTGACCTTGCCCCTTCCATAAATGTAACCACCTTCATCTCCTCCAAAAGCAACTGGTCCTCCATCAATTCTCTCAAAATATGAAGTAAAGACCTATTGCCTGTCATGTGCCTGGAACAGCCACTGTCAATTATCCAGACATTCTTGTTTGTCTTGAGCTGTCCCTGCACAAAGAAAATGATTAGTTACATTTGGAAACCCAAGCCTTACTTGTCTTGGGTTCAGTAAGTGTAATAGAAGGTAATGTAACAGTAATAGATCCTATGGTTGTACAGAGGGGATCTTCAGCTGTTGTTGATGGAGAAACCTCAGTCATTTGGTCTTTCTTAGACTTCCACACCACCTTTGGAGTCTTGGACTTGACCTTCAAAACCTAGAAGCTTTTGGAGCTTCACAAGTTTTAATGACTGATACTTCGGAAGAATCTACAGTCACTGCAGCAGACTTTAGTGCTTCGGAAGAACTCCATTCTTCCGAGACCAACTTTGCTTCCGAAGGTAATTTCCATTTACCTTCTTCTTTGATTTGGAGCTTCCGAAGGAAACAGACTTTCCTTCTGAAGCTTTAGACTTCTTGAGATTCTTTGAAGTCTTTCACACATAACACCAACATTCTTCTTCAAAGAAATCTCCTTTTGAGAGCAAGACTGGCTTTGGTCCATCCCTTTTTCACCTTCATCTTGGTAGATGCAGATACAATTCCCTTGGGCTGGGAACTGTTCTTGGAATTTGATGGTCCAGGCTGTGCAGCAGTGGTACACAGCAGCTCAGTCTTCTTCTTTGTACTGAGATGATTTGAACATGAACCAGAACTCTTGGCTAAGAAGCTTTGGTGGATGTCTTCAGTCCTTACAGCTTTGAAACCTGCAGAGATAAACACTTGTTTGCTTAGCATCAAGGTAGCCTTGATTTCTTGAGCCTTCTTTGCTTTCCTTTTGCTCTTCCTGATCAAGTTCTTTCTCTTGGACTTGGTCATCACAGTTAATTCTTCTCCTCAGAAGGATAGTGGCCCTTGGAGGAATCCTCTTCTTCACTCTTCTCAGAGGGATTCCTCACTATCACTTCTTCATCATCCTCACTTATTGGATCTATGAGAGGAAGCTCATCTTCACAAGTTCCACACCTAGGAGATCTTACAGACAAGATTGTGTGTGGAGGAGCTATCTCATTTGATCCCAGTCCCTGTCTATTTTGATAACAAACCTTATTGTGTAGGGATGAGGATATCATGTTCTTGAAGGTCTCTTCTTCAAGAACACTTTTCTCTGCCAGGGCTTTGCTGATCACAAGCTCAGCCTGGCACTTAGTCAACTTAGTGATGAGATCTTGGATCTGAGTTCTAAAATCTGTATGTTCATGTTTTAGTACTGAAATGGTTTTCTCCAAGTCTTCTATCTTTAACTTGTAATCATTTTCAGACTTTCTAAAATCAGATTTTAATATGTTTAATGACTCAAGATCAGATCTCATCTCTAGGTTGTAGGACCTGTATCTATTACTTTAGCAATGCATTCAGGGGAGCAAATGTTCTAATACCTTGGCTTCATCATGGTCAGCCATCAATGCTTGGTTTGGAGAAGCATCCTCCACCTGAAAACTCCAGTCAAATCCTCCCTCTTCAACAGCAACCGCAGCATGTTGCTTTGTCTTCTCAGCCTGAGGGGTATTGTTAGGTAGTTTGGTCTGAGTTGTGTTTGACCCCCATTTGCTCTAGGTGCCTTACACTCCCTAGCAAAGTGACCCATAAGGTTACAATTGTAACACTTAACTTTGCTTTTATCCAGCCCAAACTTACCACTGGTAGCATTGCTTGGAAATCTTCTTCCTGTCCTCTTGTAGAACTTCTTGGCTCTGTGAGTGAGAAGAGCCATCTGCTGAACTATCTCCATGTATTCCAGGTCATCTGGATGGATACAGTCTAGGTCTTCAAGAGTGAAGAGATAATTCCACAGCTTTCATCTGCAGACACAAAGGCTTGAGAAGAACTTGTCTCTTGGAATGGGCTTCCTTGAGTAAAGTTCTCCCTTGGTGTCTCCGGGAAGGTGATGAAAGGACCGTTTTGTGAGTTGTCAGGGTAGCATAGGAGATGATGTTGGGGTTCTATGCTGTCCCTTTCAACCACATGAAGGGCTGAACCCATTTGATTGTTAGAGTTGCCAGATGAACCTTGTAAGTTCATCTCCATCTGGTATCCACTGAGAATCCCATATAACTCTGTCAGAGTAAGAGTTTTAAGGTTCTCGTCCTCTTGATTACACACAATAGTGTGTCCATTGCCTAGGAAGTGAGGACATGAACTTCTTTACAATGTCTCTGTTCTCAAGAGGAACTCCTCCATCCACAAGGGTATCCACAATCTCAACATACCTGAAGTATTGTTGGGTCATGGTTTCACCTGCTTTAAAGGTGAAATTTTCAAACTGCTGCTTCAGAAGATCTTTCTTGTTCTCCTTGGCTTCAGAGGAGCCTTCATACATCAGCTTCAGTGCATCCCACAGCTGTTTAGCTGTCTTGCACTTCTTAAAACCTCTGTACACAGAGTTTGGGATAGCAGTCTGAAGAGCAGTCATGGCCTTCCTGTCAATCTCTACTCTTTCCTATCTTCATCTGAGTAGTTGGCCACATCTTTAGGAATCATACCAGCACCGTAGCAGAGGGGGTGCTGGGTATTAAAGGTCCATATTCAACAGATTCCCACATTCTTGAGTCAAGAGACCTGATGAAGCCTTCCATCCTCATGCACCAGGTGTCAAAGTCATCAAGAGTGATCAATGGGGATTTGTTCATGGTTCCAGTTCTCCATATCAGTCTTTGAGATGGAAGCCATTTGAAAAGTTTAGTTTTTGTGTGTGTGAGGGATCTTAAGATGGTTAGATCTTATATCACGAGCCTGAGTGCTCTGATACCAATTGCAGGATCGTTTAAGGGCTTGAACACAATTACAACACAACAACACAATGAGAAGATTAACTAAACTTTAATCAAACAGTGAACTAGGTAACCAAAGGTGATACAAAGAACACAAGTAAAGCAAGAGACAGAACAAGAGAGTATAGTTTTCAAGGGAGCAGTATATTGCTTTCTCAAGTTCTTTTACAAGTGTTACAAAGCATATCGAAGATACAAAAACTTGAAATACTTATACTACAACCTACAGCCGGCTATACTATGAAAGCCAGCTGGATACAATTGACTAGACACTAACAAAATCAATTGTAGAATCAAAAGAGATATCTGCCTTTTGACCTTGTGACTATGACATGCCATAGCTCACATCCTTATACATTACAAAAAGGATAAAGTACATAAAGTGGAAAGTTTCAGACTCAAGACCTCAATGTACAGTTACCAAAAGCATGGACCTTTTCACCAACTCTTGTAAGTTGGTGACTTATCAGAGACGCAGAGGAAAAGGTACTTTATGGAACAGTACATCAGATAAAGCATGTGTACTAAAAGTCTTCGGAAGAAATCTGTCTTCATAGGGTGAAGCTTCGGAAGACTTTGTCTCTTGAAGCTTCGGAAGACTTCATGTTTGGCTTCAGAAGATATTGGTCTTGACTTCGGAAGATTTTACACTTAGAATGTTTTTCTAATGTATTGTGTAAAACTTCCGAAGCATTCTTCACTTCAGTACTTAGTGCATGTTGCTGAGACACTTAGGCAGTTTTGGGTTGCATCAGACTTCAGGAATCCTTACAAGGTACATAGAGTTTTCATAACTAGAATTAACGAAAACCAAAATTCCTTTGGAAACAAGTTTAACACCATCCTTTTACATGACACTCAAATCACTTCAGAACTATTTGTGGGATAAAGGTCATCTAAACTCACACGTGTGTGTAAGTAGGACGACTTGAATTGGAGACCATGTGCATAGGGTCACCAAAACATGGCGTACAATGGTGTTGATGGGATTTTAAATGCCAACTAAACATAAGATGTTTAACCATTCCATAAAGCTAGAAATTGCAATAGGTTGCAATTGTCAATGTTGACTATGTTGTTACTTTAAATAATGGGATAAAGGTCACCTAACCATCATTTAAATCTAAAGTTGGATTCTAGATTTTAATTATTAATTGTCTATGAGACATGTAAAGGATATTAATGATTAAAATGAAAAAAATTTAGAAATACTAATATGAACTTTGTAAATTTTATAGAAATGGCCGCTACCAATAATGCTACCACCCTGACCGTCCATACACTATCACTAAGAACCATCTTAGAGAGGGATCGTCTTAACCATAATAACTTTAAGGACTGGTTTCTAAACTTGAGAATTGTTCTCAAGAAAGAGAAAAAGGCTTATGTCCTTGACGATCCTATTCCTGACCAACCTAACCCTGAGGATGTTGAGGCTTATAACGATTGGCTTCAATACACTAAGGATTCCGTGCAGGTTTCCTGCCTCATGTTGGGAACTATGATTCCCGAACTCCAAAAGGACTTGGAGCATCATGGGGCATATGACATGATAACCCAATTGAAGGAAATGTTCCTTCAACAAGCTAGGGTAGAGCGCTTCGAAATGGTTCGAGCGCTTCATGCGTGTTGCATGGAAGAAACCCAATCGGTGTCATCTTATGTTCTTAAGATGAAAAGCCATGTTGATCGCCTCGAGAGGCTTAATTGTCCCATATCAAAGGAGCTGGCCATGGATTTGATCCTTAATGGCCTAACCAAAAGGTTTGAGAGGTTCATAAAGAATTACAATATGAACGGGTGGGACAAGAGCATTGGTGAGCTTCACGCAATGCTCAAAACATCTAAGGCAGGGATGGGTAGAAAGGTTCTACCTGTTCTCTGGATCAATGAGGGTGGCAATAAGAAAAGGCCATTCCCCGATCCCAAGGCAAATGTTGCCAAAGGAAAGGGGTACATCAAGGTAAAGGGAGAGGGAAGGCTAAAGCGAAACCTCCAAAGCCTAATCTTAAGAAGGTAACGGAGAACGATCCATGCTTTGAGTGTGGTGAGATAGGACATTGGAAAAGGAATTGTCCCACCTATCTCAAAGAGTTAAGAAACAAAAGGGATGCTAGGAAAACCTCAGGTACAACTTTCATGATTCACATTGGTTTAAATGTTATTTCTTCAAACACATGGGTATTGGATACCGGATGTGGAATTCATATTTGTAATTTGTTGCAGGGGTGCAAAAGAAATAAGCACTTCAAGAAGGGAGACACAAGTCTCTACATGGGCAACGGAGCAAAAGTTGATGTTAAAGCCCAAGGAGACTATATTTTGAAACTTTCAAATGGTTTGGAAGTTGTTCTTAAGAATATTTTGTATGCTCCTAGTTTGACTGGGAACATAATTTATGTTTCCATTTTAAAACAATGTGGTTATGATTTAAAGTTTGTAAACCATGGTATATATGTTTATATGGATGATGTATTTTATTTCAAGTCTATGCCTTTTAATGGTATCTATGAATTGGTTCATGATGATTCATCCTATAATAACTCATTATGCCAAACAAACACCAAGAAACTTATAATGGATTTAAGTGATTCTTATCTTTGGTATTGTTGTCTTGGTCACATAAACAAGAATCGGATTCAAACACTTTAAAAGAATGGTCTTTTGAAAACAAATGAAAATGGTTCATTTGGTAAGTGTGAATCCTTTTTACAAGGTAAGATGACCAAGTCGCCCTTTAATGGTACTAACCAAAGGGCAAAAGACTTATTGGGAATCATACATTCGGATGTATGTGGCCCTTTTAAGAAAATGACAAGAAATGGTGAAAGATACTTCATTACCTTTACCGACGATTATAGTCGCTATGGTTATGTGTACTTGATGGCACATAAACATGAAGCTTTTGAAATGTTCAAAGCCTTCAAGAATAAAGTAGAAAATCAACTCAATAAAACTATCAAAGTTCTTCGTTCAGATAGAGGAGGTGAATACCTAAGTGAGGCTTTTCAGGATCATATAAGAAGTTGTGGGATCGTCTCACAACTTACTCCAACTGGAACACCATAACGTAATGGTGTGTCCGAAAGGAGAAACCGAACCCTATTGGATATGGTTCGATCTATGATGGCTATAAGCTCACAACCTCTATCATTTTGGGGATTTTCATTGCTCTCCGTGGCTCGTATTTTGAATATGGTCCGGACCAAGAAAATGGATTCGACACCTTTTGAAATATGGCATGGAAGAGTTCCATCACTATCATATTTAAAAGTATGGGGTTGTGAAGCTTATGTTAAGCTAAACACCCAAAACAAGTTGGAAAGTCAATCCACTAAGTGTATACTTGTTGGATATCCCAAAGACTATATAGGATACTACTTCTTTGATCCAAGAGAGCAAAAGATATTTATTGCTCAAAAGACAGAGTTCTTGGATGATAAATTCATTATGGAAGGAATAACGTATAGAACAGTGGAATTTCATGAGGATCAAGATCCACAAGCCGATACATGTTTGGTTGACACTAGCAATCATCAAGAGGTTGTTGATGATGATCAATAGGTTGATCAATACACACAAAACATTCGCAGATCTGGTAGAGTTAGCATTCCACCTGAAAGATATGGATTTTTCATGAATGAATGCTATGTGGTTGACTCCGATGAGCCAAATACATACCATGATGCAACGTCCAATTCAGATTGTGACAAATGGCT
This sequence comes from Flaveria trinervia, assembly GCA_025506515.1. Taxonomy (NCBI): domain Eukaryota; kingdom Viridiplantae; phylum Streptophyta; class Magnoliopsida; order Asterales; family Asteraceae; genus Flaveria; species Flaveria trinervia. The sequence goes on from CM046443.1 coordinate 23,365,547, forward strand.
GGAAGCCATGAACGTAGAGATGAAATCCATGTATGATAACCAAGTTTGGGATTTGGTTGACCCTCCACTTAACTCCAAACGGTTGGATGCAAGTGGGTTTTAAAGAAGAAAACACATATGCTTGGAAACTTGGATACTTACAAAGAAAGACTTGTAGCGAAAGGTTTTACTCAAACAGAAGGGGTTGATTATGATAAAACTTTCTCGCGTGTTGCAATGCTAAAGTCAATTAGAATATTATTTGCCATAGCTACATATTATGACTATGATATTTGGCAAAATGGATGTCAAAACCGCTTTTCTTAATGGACATCTTGAAGAGACTGTCCATATGGTTCAGCCTGATGGTTTTGTCGATCCAAAACATCCTAATAAAGTATGCAAGTTAAAGAGATCAATCTATGGATTGAAACAAGCATCGAGAAGTCAGAATCAACGTTTTGATGAAGAGATCAAGAATTTTGGTTTCATCAAGAACGCTGACGAGGCTTGTGTATATAAGAAGGCTAGTGGGAGCATAATTACATTCTTAGTCCTATATGTTGATGACATACCACGTTTTGGAAATGATATTCCAACCATGGAAGGTGTTAAAACTTGGCTTGGAAGTTGTTTTTCCATAAAAGATCTAAGTGAAGCCGCCTATATATTAGGAATAAAGATCTGCAGGGATAGATCGAGGCCGTTGATAGGTCTAAACCAAAGTGCATATATTGACAAAATCTTGAAAAGGTTCATGATGTAAAACTCTAAGAAAGGTATGGTACCTATTCAAAGAGGAAGAATATTGAGTACATCTCAATGTTCAAGCTCAAAGGATGAGCAAGATAGAATCAAGGACATCCCATATGCGTCTGCTATATGATCCATCATGTATGCGATGATATGCACTAGACCGGGCGTGTCATGCGCATTAAGCATGACAAGCAGATATCAGTAGAATCTAGGTAATAACCACTAGATGGTTGTTAAAAGTATATTGAAATACCTTAGAAGGACTAAGGATATGTTTCTAATATACGGGTTTGGTGAAGAGGAACTCATTGTAAAGGGTTACACGGATGCGAGCTTCCAAACTGGTCGAGATGATTCTTGATCATAATCAGGGTATGTCTTCATTATGAATGGAGGAGCAGTGTCCTGGAAGAGTTCAAATCAAGACGTGGTAGCATTGTCCACTACATAATCCAATACATAGCTTCCTCATTAGCAACTGAGGAAGCTGCATGGATAAAGAAATTTATCGCCGATCTAGGGGTGGTCTCTACCATTCAAGAACCCCTAGAAATCTTTTGTGATAACGAGGGTGCGATTGCACAAATCAAGGAACCCCTTGCACATCAAAAGACTAGACACATTTAGCGGAGATTCAACTACATAAGGGATGAAGTTGAAAAAGGAAAGATATGTATTCATAAAGTTCACACTAATGAAAACATTGTTGATCCACTCACGAAGCTCCTTGAAAGGGCAAAGCATGAAAGTGATACTTGTGCCTTAGGACATCGATATTCTAGTGATTGGAATTGATCTGTTTAGTATTAAAAGTATGGAACAATTGTTATATTTAACTTTTTTATATATTTCCGATATTGAGTTATGTTCCTTTTAGCATGTATAGATCCATGAATATGTTTATTATTCTAAATGTCCATAGTCGGTCATGTTTGTGGGAACAAATATGAACATAAGACTATTATGAACATGGATTGGTGAATATTCATAAGGCATGAATATAGAGCAATTGGTTTCTGCCAAAGTGCATAGATATTTGTGGGATACAAATATTGGACTGGCCCGCATCTCAAATTTTACTACATGGAATCTTCTAGATTGATCATAAGTAAATTTGAGTAAAGGCGAATATCATTTGGTATCCTCCAACCTGAGATACATATTGGGTTTTAATATTCACCAAATGTTATACCTTGAGCTAGTTCTTCACTGCTCTGAAATAATGGACAGTACATAAGGCTATGTTCAGGTTTGACACGAGGTGATTATGAGAAACCTATGTAGTCAAGATGGAATTTGTTCCTCTTATTTGTTGAGAGCAAGATGTCTAAGGTCTGATTAAGTTAAATCAACAAGGAATGATCGTTCTGTGTCCTTGGATTTAACATGACATCTGTAACAAAAGGATAAATTATTAATTCACCAAAATCATTTCAAGTTGGATACTTGAATGGGATGATGTTATTGAATGGCTTTAAGTCATGCATATTAAGGGTAGTAAACCATTATTAGGCGGTATTTATTTCTTGCATCAATCTTCTATGAATCTTGTGCAAGTGGGAGATTGTTGGATTTTATTCCTAAGACACATAGAACATTGATGTGATTAGTACGTTATGATCCAAGTCAGGTCATACCCAATAACAAGTTTAGCAAACACCAATATGTATTTAACTCATGATATGATCATGCAATTAAATAATTACACTAATTTAGAAAATGGGTTTTCTAAATAAATTGTATGTGAGATAGAACAACTTACAAGGATATTTTGTTCATGGACATTATTTGTAATGTTATTTAACTTTGTTAAATAACATCAAATAATAATAGTGTGTGTAATTTAAATAATTAAAAGGTTAATTACATAACTAATAATATAACTAGTTAACAATTAAGTTGGTGTTTAAAATGGGGGGGAACCCATTTTAAACACATATTTCGGCCGCCACTTAAGGGGTATCTTTGGTCTTTTTGTTGACTTGAAACAACATACCACTTAAACTAGTCACACACTCCAACTTTCCACTCTTTCTCATACATGCAAGATCCATCTTTTTCTCTCATCTTTGAAGAAAAACAAGGTTGGAATAAGGGTTTTCTGCAACCACATTCTTGCACTTTTGGTGTCAAAATCCTAGCAACAAGGTGTTTTGCTTGAGGCTTGTGGGTATACAAGCTTGAGGACATCATCTTTGGTGTTTTGGTCCTTCAAGACTTCATCCTCTTCTTCACATCTAATGTTTTTTGGAAGCCTTTGGAAGGTAGTTCATCTAACATTTTTGGCCAGCCTTTGGAAGGTAGTTCCATGGTTTCTTTTGGTTGTTATATTATGCTTGTTTGCTAGTTCTTTAACATATAAATGATCCTTACAATCTTGGGTTTGTTGTTGACATATAATGTGCCTTAGTTTTTAGTTTAGAAAACATTATATTAAGGTTTGTTTCCGCTGCATTTTCCTTGTTTAAATGGTTAAATAACAATGTTTATGGTCCAACAAACCCATTAGTATGATGAATAAATGGATGTAAATGAACGAATGATTAAGATAATAATGATATTTTCTATGTGTACGAATGATGTGTGATTACATGCAAAAGTAAGAACGGTTTAAGGAAAGTAAAGTATTTTTATTGTAAAACTAGAATTCACTTAGCGACACTGACTTTTTATACATTTTCAGGTTGGCTGGTGAGCATTGCTGAGGATGGCATGGGGCAGCTACTTGGCATTTTGGATGACATTCTTTTGTTAATGTTTTTGCATTGTAATGCAAACAAATAAAAATGTGTAATGAATGATTGTATTAACTTCCAAAAGCGGTTATTATGAAATGAAAAGTTATTTAAAGGTTCTGCCATGATGTTTTTATGAAAGTTAAATGTAATCGTATGTTTTGGGAGCAATGATTGGCCAGCTGTAAGAATCTCGGGAATCGGGCCTTACAAGTTGGTATCACAGCCAAAGTTTAAGTGATGCGGGTAAATTTTTAAAATAAACCTAAACTTAAACTGAAAATGGGATGGAAAGGGAAGGGATGCCAGTTTGAGTAGTTGTGTGCCATCAACTATTTTCTTAATGATTAACCGGTATTATGTGCACGTGTTATGTGGTTATGTGTTGCTGGTAGATTTAGATACGGATGTAGTGAGGACATGTAATGCTTAGGGATGAAGAGTAAAGTAAGTGGTTAATCACAACTCGCCACTATAATTAGGGACATACTATACCTGACATAAAATGAGATGTTCCATTGAATGATGGTGTTGGTGTTTGAATCTTTCAGTGTGTGTGCGAGGATGGCCGGTGGTAGATCATCTAAAGCTTCAAGTGGTGGAGGACGTGGTGGTGAACCACGGGCCACGAGAGGAAGGCCTAGAGCCAAAAAGGTGGTTGTGGAGGGAGTGCATCAGGTCATGCAGACGATCCTACCGTCTGTGGTGACCAAAGTGATAAAGGTTATTAGAGATGGGGAAAAAAGGAAAGTAGACCTACGAGTGAAAGGAGATAGCCCGAGACTGAGACGATTTTGTCGGTTGACGAAGAAGAAGAGGAGGAAGAAGAGCCTGCATCGGAGGCGGCACGAGGTTGTAACTACAGGGCGTTTCAACGATGCAAGCCCCCTACTTTCGATGGTAATGGCACTGTTGCTGCTGCTCACTAGTGGATGAGAGAAATGGACTCAGCCCATTCTTTTGTGGACTCAACTTTATGCTAGTGGGACAATATTTTCCAAGCTGAGGGTAGTCGGGCTATTAGGAGAATGAGGTTATCCAACTAAAAATTTGGTGATTGAGGAGTTCTGTCCTCATAGGGAAATGGATAAGGTGGAAAGAGAGTTCCTACAACGGGAGGCGGGAACCATGACGCATCAGCAGTACACTACCAAGTTCAACGAGATGACACGTCTGGTGCCGACCAAGTGACGCCTTTGTCACGAAAGATTAAGCGGTACATTCAGGATCTGCTAGTGGATATCTGTAAGCACATAATCGCTGCCTGACCAAGCACGTTTAGGTCGATGGTGGATTTGGCATGAAGGTTGTATGACGAGTAACAAGAAGGCACAGGTGGATCACCGTCGTGTGGTGACATTTGGTGCGGGGTTGAAGATGTGTGCTAGATGTGGGAAGGAGCATACTGGACAATGTAGGCTAGGATCAAACTTATGCTTCAAATGTGGGAAGACGGGGCATATAGCAAAGGACTGTCGAATGGTCCGATGTTTTAACTGTGGCGTGGAGCACCACATGAGTAGAGACTATAAGAAGCCGAGGGCTGAGGGTTCCGGGGTGAAGAAGACCGGAGGTGAAGGACCAAGGGCGAGCACCAGAGCATTTATGATGACGCGGGAGGAGGCTAGGACCAACCCTGATGTCGTGTCGGATACGTTTCTAGTAAACCAAACTTTAGCCTTTATGTTATTTGATTCTGGTGCTAGTAAAAGTTTCATTTCTGCTGCTTTCTGTGCTAAACCGGTTGTTAGTAGTAAGAATATAGATGTGCTTTTTGATGTAGAATAATTGTTATCACTTAGCGAAATGTAATCTTTTCATAACAAATTAAAAAGGCATAATAAAATGATAAATATTGATAAATCAAAAAGTTAAAAAATGTGAAAAATTGTTGACCTTGTTGCACAAAAAATGGAGTCACGTGAAACGTTCAATGATATAAACTATGACTTCTCACGCGAGAACTCATGGTGCAACATAAAGCACAGTGGTGCGAATAGTGACTACTAGCAAGAAACATTTGAAAATTTACACTCAAAATTTCTAAATGTTAAAACCTTCTTTAACCAATTGATATTGTTCATTTAGATCATATATTGATTACAAAGGGTGTGATAAGTTATATTAATGTTTAGATCATTGATTTGGGTGTGTTTGTTTATGACCGAGTGTTAAATGGCCTAATACATGCTAAACTAAACAAATTAAAAATAATAAACCTTAATAATGCCTTAATCGACACCTAATGAACATATTTAATTGATTAAAATAATATGAAATTGATGAACTTAAAATTTTAAACATAAACAAACTTTTTATGTGTGACAAATTCTTGGAGGATGAACAGACGTAAAAAGTTTCAAATTGATAAGAACTAGTCATGTGGAAAGTTGTCATGTCTCGTGAGAAGTTGAATTCTCATAAAATTCAAACTCCTGCGATAACATTACTTATCACGTGAACATTTCAATTTTTAGAATTCCAAAATCATGCAATTACTCTAACCGGTCACACGATAAGTCCAATTTTCAAAAAAAAATTCAAATTGTTGAATTTTTTAATGTCTGAATTTTTTAACCATTGTTTACTTTTAAAGCTTGTTTAATGTTATAGATAGCTAGACCTATGGTTTTCAACAAGAACCATAATCCTATTGCATATCTCAAGGATGTTCTAGAAGACAAAGCTTTATTTAGATCACTAATAGAGGGACTGAACACTTCCCGGATTTTTCATGCTATATCAGCTAATCGTACCCAATGTCAAGGGCAAGAGGGTGGTTATCAATATTGAAGTGATTAATAGTGTGGTATTGTTACATCAACCCCATGCACCTATAAAGATTAATGATGTTACTTCCAAAGATTGTTTGGTTTGTATGAGAAACAGTCACCGATACCCATCTTTGGAGGTTGGTATGGATAGTTTCTGTGTTATTTTCGGATCCCTGCTAGTATCACTAGTGATCTTCCATACGGCATATCCAAGGAGATTTTGCAGAAGACCGTTATAGCTCCTGCAGAAAAGAAATTCACCAAGTACCCAAGATTTATCTGGATGATAGTACATGTTGCTCATCCTAATTACGTTGTATCTGATACATCTACTTATTTAGTAATGGTGATGAAGAAAGATATGCTCATGTATCTTATAGGAGCACGTGGGAATGCTTGGGGTGGAACCTATTTTTCCAAGCTTGGGAGGTGTATTGATGGATTCCAAGCTAAGGCATGACTTTAAAACATTGAGACTACTCATCTACATAGAGATGATAAAGCTGGTATGTCCACTAGTACTACATAAGAAGCACTAGAGAGTTCTCATGTTGATGGGAGATCTAATATTGATAAGGGTGACACTTGGTTGTATAGAGATGATGGTGATAGTGAATCGGATAGTGGTCATATAGCAACATACCGTATGTACTGCAAAAACGTCCAGAGTGTGATAAACTCCTACCAAATGCACTCTTAAGGATCGTGATACTGATTCTATCCCAGATGATATTCCTATGATAACCATAGGATGGCAGAAGAGAATGGCAAGGGTAGCCGGTGAAGGTCCACTTGGGAGGGGAAAAGGACATGGAGTGTTGAGGAAACATCAGACCGCAATGACCATTGTGATGACCGAGTAGGTACATATTTCTGACATACCAGTCACAGTCAGTGAGTACTACATGTGTGATTTTTATAAAGTCAACAACTATAACATCAACTTTTATGTAAACTACTAATGCTAGTTTAAGGACACGACTAATGGGGCAAATACATGATGATCTTTTTGGTGAGGCTGATTATATAAACACTACTCCTAAGCCATGACCACAACCAAAGTCTTCTTCATTATCACCCATGAGGGTTACTTTAGAACAAAGAGTTAGTGTTCTCAAGAAAGAGATGTTAGAGAAGACACAAATCATTAATGACTTATATAGGATTACGTTGGAGAAAGATGAGAGACAGAGAGTTTGGAGAGTCAACAACAGTTCATGTTTAGCTAGGTACAAATTATGGAACAAAACTTTGGAGATCTCACTTCATGTGTGTATTGATCATTTACTCCACAACATACCATGGAGGTTGGTGAAACAAGTGGATAGCAAGTTGTTGGTCCTGAACCTCTTGATGAGCCCATTACTGATATAGAGCATGTTGTTGATCCTATTGATAATGAAAGGAAAAAAGATATTGTTGATGTTGATGAAGAGCCTATGTCAGATGTTCTTATTTAGGTCACCGAGTATCGACCTTTACCATTCAATAGAGAGGCGTTTGTGTTGCTTAGCATATTACGTCCATTCCTAACCCAGTAGATGATGATGATTAATTTTATCGTTTAGATTTTGGTTATAGTAATGAGGAAGAGGATATACGGGTGCTACTATTAATACTTCTAGATCATCGGGTACTACTATTTCTCTATACCAAGTCTCGATGATACAGTTTACTATACATTGTTAGATCTTGTCGTAGAGGTTGCGTACGAGATGGAATTTCATTCATTCTGCAAAGATTGATTCCTAAGGAAGAAAATGAAGATTTTGGATCATTTAATGACTTCGAAAAAATTGTAGAGTACATCGATGTATTCGGAAATACTCTTAAAGACTTATTTTAAGATATATGGAATGAAGAAGGAGAACTTTTTGGAGAGACAAGTGCTACAGAAGCTACAAACAACATAGCAGATCAAACTGGTCAAAGTGATGTATGTTAGGTTGGAAAACTAATTGTTAAAGCTCCTCTACCAATGGCTTACATACACACGCTGAGGCATTCCAAACCTTTGACAAGGTATAGAAACTCAGAACCTAACTTAGCCAGGCGTATGATTCTAAGAAGAAACTTTATGTGATTAAGAGAAGGGTGGAGCGATTGAGTATTTTTGGGATAAACAAGATTTCCATACACTAAGAGTATTAGACTTCCATGGGTCCTGCTCCATTCATTAACCCGAGTAACTTCTGAAAAGGGTAATTGGATTAGAAACATGACATGGAGACATAGCAAAACATCCATGAAGGATTTTAAAACTGCTAACTCAAAAGTCAGTGAAGATGAGACTTTGATTGTTCCCAACATAAACAAACCGATAAAGATAAGGGTTTATAAGCATCCATGATATGTAAGGAAGATCCCTATACATGCTCTAGTGCTAGCTAAAGCTTAGGTGGTGGATTAGTGAAAAGGAGATAGTTCACGCGTTGATAAAGATCATCATATCATCGACCCTATGGATTCACTCAACATTAGAAGAGAAGATTTGATTAGGTTGTAGGCTTGTCAAATTATAGCTGATGAATTTGTTCATTATAGTTGCATAGTTTGGTTCGTTGATTATGAAGGCCCTGGACAAAAGGATGTATTTTATTGGGGACAGCTACAAAGTTAATAACATTGGCTTCTAAATGCATTGATTTACCGAGCCTTTTGGAGATTGTAGGGGTTGAACCTAGAGGCATGGGAAATCAAATCAAGAAGAAGATCAAATTAAAGTCAAGCGATAAGTTGAAGAAGCCGCACGACAACTTACTTATCACACGACAACCAATTATCGCATAAAAAGGTTTGGTTGCATGAGAACTTTTAGTTAAGTATGAGTAGATTATTTTGTAATGTCAATAGTAGAGCTTTTACATTTCATATACATTTTCAGAGACCAATACACTTGAAGTTTATTTACATTTGTGTTATGTGTGTTTGATTCTACTCCTTCTTATACAGTGAGCAATTACATTCCCCGTTCTCCTCACTATATCGATCTTTGTGGTTGTGACCATCCTTCCGGAAGAGATTAAATTTACTTTGGAAGAAAGTTATGCCTTCAGACTTAATAACTACTTACTAACAAATATACTTTCAAAAGAAATTCTGAAATATATACCGAAGCTTAAATATGCTTCTAAGTACTAATATGTTTTGAAGTACAAATTTCTTCCTGAAGTGATTAAGTCTCAGAAGCATTATTCATCTATTAAATAAAACTTTTGAAATTCAATATCATTCGAAACCAAATATGTCTCGGAAGCTAAATTACTTTAAGTATTTTTCTTCCGAATCAATTCGTCTCAAAATAAGGGGTATCTTCCAAATTCAAATTGGGTTCGAAAGTTTTCTCAAACCTTTCAAATACATATTACCATCTAAATATTTTCCATTTTTAAGGTAACAACCTTTTTGGTCACTTTTTAATAGGTAGGACCAATATTTATATTTCAAAGTTTATCCGTTATCATTAATTTTGTCTCACATCCAGCCAAATATATAGTGTTACAACAGGTCCCCCTATTTCTTCTTACTCTTCATCTACAAATTTTAACACTAAAATCACCTACAAACTCGTATTGTGCCTAGCTTTCTTCTTCTTAAAGCTTTCTCAAATGGCAAACCTTGAACCCTAAAACTAGCTAGATTTCTCCATACATTTACACAGGCAACACAATGAAGTTGCTCTGTTGTGATCTAAGAAAGATCTTGGTTTTTCAGATGTTTGCCACTTTCTAACTCAATCATCATTGCTCGCAGCACTCACAATAGACTCTCCATTATACAAAGAACAACATCTAGAGTATTGGAGGACCTACAAAGATGTCATCTTGAATTGTGAGAAGACATTATCTGCATCAGTGTAGGGGAAGACTATTTTCATCACCCCAACCACTTATACTTCATAAGTGTCAGGACCATGTACGTACGGAATACTAACAGATTCTACATTTATACCGAACCAAATAGTGCGGAATCCTATTTGAGTGGGGATCCAATGACTGGGAACAATTACCCAATCGAAATACAATTGAAACTAAACGTTATGAACGAATAGAGATCGATCAGGCATGATCTATAAACTTGGACAGGCTTCGTTGGATGTTCTGGACGGCTAGGGTACGTAAGAATATGAAGTGCTTCAAATTTTTCAATTTTTCCACAAATTAAGTGGTATTTATAGGTTAGGGGTTTCCATTCGTGTAACTAAACTATTAGCATACTGAATCATGCGATTGAGTCATGCGCATGACTGAAGGTTCAATCTTGTGACTGAGTCAATCTTATGTCTCAATTGTACGACTGATCCAGTCTCTTGGTTTAGTCATAAGACTGGTCCATAAGCATGATGTATTCATGCGTATGGTCCATGAGTATGGGCCATTAGCATAAATACTCATCCGTCTATGTTGAACACATTACTCAATCATTATTGACTTAGAATTGTGTACAACAACTTCAAACCTAAATAGTAAGTTTATTATATTTTAACACAATAATAACATGAAATATTAAACATTATAAACATCAACCACATATTATATTTCATTGAACCCATTCGTTACATATGTGTAAGACATGAAAGACTTTTACATTTAAGCTTGAAACTAGGTACACATGTATCTACAAACACCCCCTTGGACCTAGTTTCTTCTAACGTCTAACACTCTTCACATGTTCTTGGAACTTCTTCTACTTCTCCTCTTTTGTAACTCCTTCATGTATTTCAAATGCAAAGCAGACTCTTATCACGTATTGAAATTGGAGAGCTTGTACAATGTCCTGCGTGTCATAGAACAGTGGCCACTTGTATAAAGTGTAAACATCTTCAATAGACAAGTTGGTAAGCCACATTTGGTCAAATACCCTTATAGTCTCTATCTTTCCATCCTTGTTTAGAACTATGACAGCTTTTCCTGTCCTCTAATGAGTGAAGTCCTGAGGCATTTCCCATATAGGAATCTTTGACATTATGCGCGGGGGATTCCACTTCAGCACAACATTAGGCTTCCTAGATATAGGGCGCATTTCAGAGCTACGGATATACCTCTTTGGTTGTTGAGGTTTGAAGTTTACCCACCTGGTGCAGTATTCCTTCTTCAATGTAGCCTCAAACCAACCTGACATCTTCCTTGGATTAGCATACAGCAGATCTAAGCACACCAGTCGGTTGAGCTCAAAACCAGGAAGAGTCTTCAGATCATATGGGTATCAGAAGTACTCAATCCCCTTCTCTCTCTTTATAGCATAGACATTTAAGTCTTCAAAATAAGCCCACGCAATGATTTTGCCAGACACCTTATGATGTTTCTTGACTCTGTACAACTTGGTGTAGGCACTCTTTGGAGGTGCGCGCTGGGCTTTCTTTTCAGCAAAACAAGCAGTCCATTCAGCTTTCTTTAGGTCAACATTTGCATCTGAAGCTTGGGCTTGACTTTCATCTTTTTCTTTCTCTTTCTCCATCTCCTCCAACTTCTCAAAAGTAGCACTTCCAAAAGTTTCACCCAAGCTGGGGATAACATTACCCTTAGGGTCAGTGTACTCCGGATAGTGCTCAGCGGTAACGTCCTCAATCTCAAGCTCATCAACACCTTGTAGCTCCTCATCACTTAGAACATCGACTTCTGCAGCATCTTTGACAATTTCATCAGGATTTAGTCAAAACATCTCAGCTAGCTAGTCATCGGTCTTATCATGAATGATTTCTCCATCTTCGGGAGTGTAGCTCACTAACCTTCTGACTATCCCTTGCATGTCAATAATCATGGTTAATTGAGACTTGACCTGTTGAAGGGGTTGGACATCATATTCGTCGGCTCGTAGAGCTTTATCTGTTTGATTAAACATTAACCACAACACACATAAGTCATCATATAAAGCATTTGAACATAAACAAACATAGATGATGATTAATTACATTAATGTAATATAATTCAAGTACAAAAGTTTCTAAATACAAATACATCTAACAAGTACTTTTGTCTTGAATAGTAGGTTCTTCAGCTGGAGGAGCAGAGGATGAGGCTCCTTGATCTTGGTTCCATTTAGTTCCCTCTTCTGAGCTTGAGGATTAAATGCTAATGCAGATGAATCACCTTCTTGATCATCATCCTCATCTTTATCCTTTTGGCTCGGTCCTCCCTCCTCAATATCTTCTTTAGTATCATCTTCATCCTCATCATCGTCATCATCATCATCATCATCATCATCATCACCGTCACCATTCTTGATCTTTACAGGCTCACTCTTTGACCTCTTGAGCTTTAGAATAATCTTCTTATTGTTCTTCTCAAGCTCCTCTATTCTTTTCACCGAAGCCAGCACCAACTCATTTTGACTTGTAAGCGCATGGTGGGCTCGACTTAGAGCTCTCTCATATAAGTCATTATTCTCACTAAGATCCTTGATCTTCTTGGCTTGAGCAGCATTAACTTCCCTCATCTTGTGTAACCGAGAAGGTCTAAACTCATCAGTCGCTAGAAGTCTAAGGACAATGTTGTTTAAGTTAGCCAGCTCTTCCTCTAACCCGATGTGGGGTAGAGTGGGTCCAGTTATGAATGGAGTGTGTGTGGAAGGACCCACTTGGTGACTGGTGGTGGTAGATGTGGTAAATATGGGAGGTGGAATATGTGTGGGATGTGGTGAAGTGGTTATGGTAGTGGTGGTGGGATGAGAGATAGTAGTAGTGGGAGGAGTGGTGGTGGTAGTGGTAGTTGTGGTGGTGGTGATAGGAGGTGTGGTAGTGGTTGTAGCTGTGGTAGTGGTGGTGGAAGTTGTAGTGGTGGTGGTTGTAGCTGTGGCAGTAGATGTGATCACAGTAATCCTCGGCTCTTGCTCTTCTTGCCGTGGGGATGAGCAATCCTCTTCTTCCTAGAGACCTTGGCAATTAGGTGGTCCCACTTGGCTGCTGGACTAGTCAGGGGTTTATGTAGGATCCGTAACGTCATCAGCAGGACCCCTAGACTCAGCCTGGCGTCCCCCTACTACCTCTATGCCTTTTCCTATGGCCACAATCCTACTCCCACAGTCCTCACCAGAGGCTCTTCATCTGACTCCACATCCTGATCAACCAAGAAATCTTGGTGGAAGGCAGCCCCCTCAATTTCACCAGGAGCATCACCACCTTGACCTTGGTCATCATTTTCATCATCTTCTTCATTTGGTGCCATGATGGGCTCGACATCAGAGTCACTGTCATCGTGACGCCACTTCCTCCTAGCGGGCGCCACATAGTCTACTCGGGCAAGGTGCCCAAATAGTCTCCTTACTGGGGGTTTCACTTGCTTACCCTGGTAGACCATCATTCTACCTAAACTAGTATCATCCATTACCTTGAGCACCACTGAACCATCTTTCTCTTTTGGCAGCATTAGAAGTTTCTCATCAATAATCATCTGCAGAAACCGTGGGTACATACAGAAGCGTTCCTCTCCTTTGGCCTCAAGGTTCCCTATCAAGTTGGTGAGGATGATGCGTGAAAAACTGAACGGATGGTTCAGTACCAGTTCAACGTATGCATTCTGGATTTGGTCAGAAATTTCGTCGAATCCTCCCCGCCGGGAGGCTATACCCTTAATGATCACACGTGCCAAATATTTGAATTGCGGGCACATGTTACTCTTGTTAAGTACACCAACATTTATGTCACCGGCGTATTTAATCCTCAGAAAGCATCCCTTGACCGTTACGGGATGTAGCTTAGTTGGGTAGGCTTCGTCCCCACCCAGACCTAACACCCGCCTTAGATCATCCTCTGTGATGTCGATCTCTTGTCCAATATGGAGCTCCGTATACAGTGTGGCTCAACGGACCGGTGAACCTTGGCACAATCCCAGAATTCCTGCTGAATAGACCTGTATGGGGTGCATGGGCTAGAGATAGCCTTGTAGATCCTCGATCTACGTAGGAAGGCTATAATCCCTAACAACTCAGAAGCGTTCCGAGATGTGGCATCAAGATGAGCACAGATGTTGTGCTTAGTGCTCATAGTCCATCTCTCAGCCATGTTTTTGTAATAGAATAAACATATACATTAGAGATTTGTATTAGAAAAGACACTTGACACTTAAATTGTTTTACATCAACTGGTTCAATCGTTCGATTGAACCATACGCCTGAGTTCAGTCATGCAATTGAGCATACGGCTGAGTTCAGTCGTGCGATTGAGCTTGCAACTAAACTTAGTCGTGCGTTAAGCCATGCGGTTGTGTCAGTCGTGTGACTGAGTCACCGAATGATTCAATCGTGCGAATGAATTTTGCGCCTGGCTCAATCGTACGACTGAAGTTCATTCGGAGTGTCTATTCGCAGAAGACTCTGTTCGACACTCCGACCCTGAATCTTGGTCAAATCTTGATGTTAGACATCGTGTTTAGACTCATTAGATTCGCAGGAACTCTAAATATCACTTAATGTCCTTCATTTCAATGATTATGTCCATTTAAGTGGTCTATTTTAAGAGTTTTACTGATTTCTTGATTTTAAGCGATTAGTTCAGTTAGGGTTTGATTTCATTGGTCATGTTGATCAATTTCAGTCCCACAATACCTGTAAATGAACAATAGATCGGTTAGTAACACAATCGACAAGAAATCAAGGTGAGATGAAATGTTGGCAAGGTGTCTACGTATGAGCAAGTTTTGAACAATTTGAGGGGTGGTGAGAAATACGATAGACTCACCCCTCTTTTTATATTGTCTTAATGTTCAATGGTACGACTAGACCCATACGCATGCTCCAGTCATGCGACTGAGCCAATACTCATGCTTTAGTCGTGAGACTGGGGTTTAGTCGTGCGACTAGCTCATACTTCTTATTCCATTCGTGTGATTGGTTGAGTCTTGTAGTCCAATCGCATGGTTATTCCATACTCATGGTCCAGTCATGTGACTGGCTTATACTTACGGTTCAATCGTACGATTGGCTCATGCTTATGATCCAATCGTGCGAATGGCTCATACTTATGATCCAATCATGTGAGTGGCTAATACTTATGAGCTTGAGCCCTTTTACACTTTCAACCCTTTAAAATTAACATTTGATACACATTATTACCTTTTAACACCATTTGATCACCTCAAACGTGATCCTTTTATTTTAAGACTCATTGATCACCTCATACGTGATCGTTTTAATTTAAGAATTCATTGGTCACCGCAGACATGACCCATTTAATTTAAACTAATTAGTCACCTCAGACGTGACCCATTTTAGTAAGTGATTCACAGAATACATCCAGTTTTATAGTTCGACGATTAATCCTACAAACAACTAGGGAATAGAAAATGACTTAGAAATTTAGAAAATTTGAGCCGAACAGCTTCAAGTTTATTAAATCATTTCTGGAATGATTCATTATGGAATCATAAAGGTACAACAAAATTGTTTGGGAACCCCTTATTAACATGCCCTCGATGCTAGATTCTTGTTATGTCTGAGAGTCATAAGCACTTTCAAGAAATCATACTAAAGCTATAAGATGCACATAATGATTTTGACTTTCAAGAATTGCAGTCATGATGATTGTCGGTATGTTTGTCCCCTTAAATCCATACACAGACTTTTGACTTACAATGGTGATAATTTAGATTTAGTTATTTCAACATGCATTTGTGGATCTCACACTTATTTGATAATCAATATTCCTCAGGAGATTTTTGAGCGGTCTACGGGTATTGGACAAGAAGAGACTATGCTAAGAGCTTTCAAAGAGATGCCAAGCCTCAGGTCAGTGCCATCGCACAGGAGAGAGGCACAAATAACAATGAATTCTAGAATATTTAGGTTATGCTTATACTCACGTCAGTGCCACCACATAGCAGAGAGGCACAAAACCTATCTTCTTGTTAGAGCATTTATTTTTCTTTTTGAACATAACACACCAACAACATACGTCATAAGCTTGATTGCTTTCAACATTTTTTACATGTGCTTTGCTCATATTTATGGTCATCCGCACACATTTGTGGCATTTATTTTGCTCATCACCCCTTATTGGAAATGCGTTGATTGTGTTAACAAGATGAGAACCCACAGCAAGTTGAACAAGTTAGTTTGAATTTTTAATTCACCAATGATGTCTACTCATCTATTTTGTTGAATCTACCAACACATCATATTATGAGCTAGCAACATCTAGGTCTACTTTATCTATGTTATCTCAATAGCAAACTAGTTTAACTATCATTTTTCTTTAGTTGTGCTTAGACTTCTCCTACTTGTACTTTGAATTTCGCATTTTGAGCACACTAGTTTTGAAGTCCCAACCAATTCGTTCCATATGTACTATCATTTTCCATTTGAATCAGAATCACAGATTTGATTTCATTTTTATTAGCTAAGCTGCCCTCCCCCGTCATTTAGTTATGTAATTAAACACTGGATGAATTTAATACTAGACTAAACTATTATCCCCTTAAAATTCTAAAACCAAAAATCTTTTTGTGTTTTTGTATTTTAATAGACAGGAAAATAAAATGAAATAAAATTATATTAAATTAAAAACTACACTAGTCGGTCTACGAACTTTCGTATTCTAGAATCACATCACTTTTCATTTTCAGCCATTAACCTCTAAAAGATATAAAAACCTCGGTTTATCAAAAGCTTTTGTGTAGACGCCGGCGCGTTGAGAATTCGTATTAATTTTGACAACATCGATTAATTGCTTTTTCAAAACAGTCACGTATAAAGTGATACTTAATAATGATGTGTTTAGTTTTTGGATGTTGACCAAATTTTTGGTTTCAGCAATAGCAGCAGAATTATCAACAAAAATAGGAGCGTTAGAAAATTGCAAACCGTAGTCGTGCATTTGTTGTTGAATCCAAATTATTTGTGAATAGCAACTAGCAACAACAACGTATTCAGCTTCACATGTTGATAGAGCAACGGAGGTCTGCTTCTTACACTGCCAGGTGACTAACTGTCTACCAAAGAACTAACATCCCGCTGATGTTGACTTGTAATTCATTTTGTAACCACCATAATCCGAGTCACTATACGCTGTAAGCTCAAAGTCATCATCATGAGGATACCACAACCCGAGTGTTGGAGTACCCTTCAGTTAACGAAAAATCCCTTTTACTCCAATGAGATGGGTTACTTTAGGTTTCGCCTCATATCTGGAGCAAAGACACGTATCAGGACGTGACGCTGTGAGATACATGAGAGATCTGATCATTCCTCTGTACATGGTTGCATCGACTAGATCACCATTTTCGTCTGGTGCCACGTCAAGGTTCGTGGCAAGTGGAGTTCCAGCTGCTGAAGCATTCTCCATGTAGAATCGACTGAGGATATCACCTACATACTTGGTCTGATGTAGGAAGATTCCGTTTGGTGTCTAATCCACCTGTACCCCAAGGAAAAATTTCATCTCCCCCATGGCACTCATCTCAACTCTGCTTTCATTACTGATTCAAATTCCTTACATAACTCTTCGTTTTTGGAACTGAAGATTATGTCATCAACATACATCTGTACTAGCAGTAAGTCGTCATCTTTTTCTTTGACGAACAATGTACAATTAATCACTCCTCTACGAAAACCGTGTTTTACAAAATGAGTTGAGAGTTATCATACCAGGCTCTAGGGGCTTTAAGGAGCCCGTAGAGAGCCTTATCCAGCTTGTAAACTCTGTCCCGATGATAAGGATCCTCAAATCCTTCAGGTTGACTAACATAAACCGGCTCACAGATTTCACCATGAAGGAATGCACTCTTGACATCTAGTTGATAGACTTTGATCTTCATGTTGGATGCATAAGCTAGAAATATACGTATCGCTTCCATCATTGCCACTGGTGCAAAAACTTCATTGTAATCTATGCCTTCGACTTGTCGAAATCCTTGTACTAAAAGTCGTGCCTTATTCCTGATTATGACCCCTTGGTCATCTTCTTGCATTTTAGTACCCATTTATTGCCAATCACCTTAGCACCTTTTGGTTTGTCCACAAGGGTCCATACTCCTAACTTCTTGAACTGTAGGAGTTCTTCTTGCATCACACTGACCCATGCCTCATCGTTTAATGCTTCACTAACATATTTTGGCTCAAATTGAGACACAAAACATCGATATGCTCCGTCGTGAAGGTATCCCTTTTCCTTACCGAGGTGTAGTCAACTGAGTACAGTTGATTTCTAGTTTGTACTCCTGATCGAACATCCCCAATGACATTTTCCAAGGGATGGTAAACATTTAGTAGAGATCCGAGAGTTGTTGGAACAACCAATTCACTACCCAGATTTTAAACTCAGGTTTAGGATCTGTAGTTGTTGGAGTATTAGGTTCCGAAGTGTCAGAGTCATCAGGATTTGATGATTGTATACTTTCAGTGGTACAAACCTGTTCCTCCTAGTCCTCATTAGCACTCTCAACTGCCTCATCATCAAATGAAGACTCACTCACTTCAAGGTCTCCCACTGAAGGGCTAGAAGAATCATCTAATGGACCAGTTGATGTTGAGTGTGGTGGAGAAGTGTTAAGAGCATCATACATCATCCTAGCCGAAACCTCGTCATCAGTATGAGAAGGCGGCAGATTAAAGGATTTGAAGAAACCATCATAGTCAAAAAAGAATGAGGGTCCTTTCCCAGTTGGGGGTGGTGTATCTTTGAACGTCAACGTTGCGCCACACTTCTACTTGACCCGTTGAGTTGTTGTAAACTCTCTTGAATAGGTATTTTTGATCGAGACTGACAGAACAATGCTTGCTGACTCGATTGAGCATGTAACACACATTTGTCACTGCCTCATTCCAGAATTGAATAGGTAGTTTTGAGTTAGCAAGCATTATTCTGGCAGTCTCGATCAAACTTTGATTCTTTATTTCAACTACGCCGTTCATTTGTAGAGTGTAGGCAGAGGTGAATTGATGAACAATTCCTCTTTTTCGACACTATGCCTCCATCCACTGATTCTTGAATTCAGTGTCGTTATCTGATCGAATCTGCCAAACTTTCAGCTTGTAGTGTGATTCCAATGTATTTACCAATATTTGAATGATTCAAAAGTTTCTAATTTGGCTTTCAGAAACATCACTTAAGAGAATCTTGAGTAATCTTCTGTTACTACAAAGCAATACAGGTCTCCAACAATGCTCTTTGTGCTAACAGACCCAAACAGATCCATGTGCAGAAGCTCGAGAGGCATATCAATAGAGTTGACTTTCCTTTCCTTATAATCCTTCTTGGTCTGTGTCCCTTTCTTGCAAACTATGCAGAAGTCTAGAAGCTAGAAGTTCTTGACATTTACACCAATCACTAGATCATTCTGAATCAAGTGATTCATCTTCCTAGGATTGATGTGCCCCATTCTCCTATGCCACGAGACTGAGTCTCTCTCAGTTGCCTTTGACAAGAAGCATTGTACCGTGTGATCAGTTGTGGATGCTTTTGATAAATCCACGACATACAGGTTGTTATATCTTGAAGCTGACATAAGAACCTTATCCTCCTCAATCACATAGTCCTTCTTCAACGTATAGCACTTTTTGTTTTCAAATACAACCTTAAACCCTTATCAAAATTTGGGAGACTGAAAGTAAATTTTTCTAAAGTTGTTGAACGTAGTTTATCTTGTCAAACTTTACATTCTCGTTTCCTACTTCGCCTTGTGCTGTGATGTAGTATCCTTTGTTCCTAGCAAATGAAACATGTCCCCCTTTGATCTTTTTGACATTGAAAAGGAGGGACGAATTTCCTGTCATGTGCCTGGACTCCCCACTATCAATAATCCAGGTATTAGTGATAGCACTGTAGCGGACATCCTGCACAGTTAAAGAAACTTGTTAGTTCAGATTTGGGACCCAAGCCTTAACTGGCTTAGGTGTCCCAGGGAATCACACATCACAAACTCAACCCACTTATGTCAGGATCAGTGATCACAAGTTTGATGTAATAGAGCGTAACGCAGCGGAATAAGAACAAGAATTAGACAAATTGTAGCAAGATTTTGATGCTCGTATGCATTAAGAACTAATACAGTTATAATGAGAGAATATATTTCTGTAACAAAGAATGTTTTGATAATATCGAATATTTCTGATCAAATCATTCGTTTATTACATTAGGTTGACACTCCTTATATAGAGTGCAATCGCTGCTGTTATCACGGGTAAGTGACAACTGGCAGATCTATTACAAAAATAACTAACTCTTAACAAACTACTGAAATGTTCACAACTACTGAGAACATATCAGAGTGTTAAGTACAAAATAAGAAACTACTGATAAGAAACTACTGAAACTACAACGACTGAAGAACAAGCTCTTTAGTTGTTTTACAAAACTACTGATAAATATAAAACTACTAATGAGCACAACAACTGAAGAAGTATTCTTCAGCTGTTGTGTCAAACTACTGAAAAGATAAAACATAAAACTACTGAAAGGTAAACCGTCACAACTACTGAAGAAGACCTCTTCAGCTGTTGTGACAACGTCTGATACTTTGGTCTTCCGCACTTGTGTCTTCAGACTTTGTCTTCAGCACTTGTGTCTTCAGACTTTGTCTTCAGCACTTGTGTCTTCAGACTTTGTCTTCAGCACTTGTGTTCAGACTTTGTAATCAGCTGTTGTCTTCAGCTGTTGTGACAACGTCTGATACTTTGGTCTTCCGCACTTGTGTCTTCAGACTTTGTCTTCAGCACTTGTGTCTTCAGACTTTGTCTTCAGCACTTGTGTTCAGACTTTGTAATCAGCTGTTGTCTTCAGCTGTTGTGTCAAACTACTGAAAAGATAAAACATAAAACTACTGAAAGGTAAACCGTCACAACTACTGAAGAAGACCTCTTCAGCTGTTGTGGTCTTCAGTAGTTGTTGTGACGTATGTGGGACTTAAGGTTTTTCTGATCCGGCTCATTGGTTCTTTTGGTCCAACAAACTCCCCTGAACCAATGCAGCCAAAACCTTTAACTTTATTGAGGTCCCACTTATTGTTGGCAGAATGGTTGGTCTTTTTCCTTCTTGATCAGTTGAGAAGATGACCCATATAAGCACTGGCCTGGAAATGAGTCTCTGATGATTTGGTTGGCAATGTATGGATGGGAGCTCTGTATTGGGGAATTGGACATGAGCTGTTCCCCCATCCATGAGACTCACTTCCCATGTATAAGCCTGTAGGATTCTCTGGTGTATGCTCTGAGAAACATAATTTGTTCTTCCATGGTCAGGTTCTCGGCTTCACCATCAAACAATCCTTCACGCCCATACAGCTCTGAGATGTACTTGGCTTGTTTACCATTTTTGAGCTCAACTTTTGTAATCTATCTGTATGCAAACTCATCAGGATGAGTCCCTTCAAGTAACAGACTGAGCTCATTTTGTTTGAAGTTCTCAAGCCTCTTGTAGACTAACCCCTTTTTAATAATTCTGTTCTCTAACATCTTTTGGGGTGGTTGTTTAGTCTCATAGGCCTTCTTGAAATCTTCTACAATCTCTCAAGGTGATACTACAAGGACCATTGTGATCTCTTCATCTACGATCCTTTTGACTTGGCCCTTGTATCTCGAAGGAATGTCTTTCTTTTCAATCCTGTGAGCCACCCTAGGATCAGGCCATACTCTCACCTTTTCCTTTTGATATTGAATGTGTTGGCAAGGGTGTACAACCTCAGAGCTTCTTTCTTCATACTTATTATTGATGACGAAGCAGCATAAGTTTTGTCAATGCTTTTAAGCATTTCATCATCATGAAGCTTTTGCTGCTGTTCTTCTTCAATCTTTACTCTCACAGCTTCCATCTGTGAGGTGGGAGTGATGGGCATGGGTTTGGCTTTAGCCAATGTTAGGACTGCAGACAGAGGCAGCCTATCTTCTTCCACATCATCCTCTTCTTCTTCTTCTTCTAGCCTCAACACCCTTCTCTTCTTCTTCTTAGGTGCATCATCGGCTGTTGGTTTAGATGGTAAGGGAGTTGGTTTTGTGGGTTGTGGTTGTGGTTGTTTTGGAGAGGGAATGTTGATAGGCTGAGTTAGCATTTTGGAGGTGAGTGTTGCTTTTGAGTATTTGGCTAGCTCAGTCCTGCTCCCTGCTCCTGCTTCATTCAAAGCTTCGACTATTAACCCCTTAGTGTATGCCTCAGACGAACAGATCTTGGAGGTTATGGCCAAGATGCTGTCCCTGGTCCATGATTTTACTTCGATCAATGATCTCCAAGGTATTTGCTGATGAATCTGATCATGATCTCAAGTCTCTCTCTATCCATAGTGCTGTAGCTGGCCTATCTTTGTTGGATCTCTTCGATCTCTAATCTTCTTATTTCAGAATCCAGCTTTTCAATGTCAAAACCTTGCCTAAACAGCTGATCAATGATATTGTCCATTGATCTACTATGTTTAGCATCAGCCTCTTTAACGATTTCGTTCAAGTTCTTCTCTCTCTCAGCACTCTTCTTTTTCTTGTATGTGACATGAAAATCTTTTTGACTTTCATGTACTTTTTCAATTTCAGCTCCCTTCTCAATCACATTCTCCTTCTCTTTTTCGGCCTCATACACACAATCCTTCTCTTTTTCCACCTCTTTATCTCTCTCTTTCTCTCTCTCCTTCTCCATCCTCTTTCTTCTAGCTTTCACTGCTGAACTCTCCCCCTTTTTGGTGCATTGGTTGCAAGGGATTGAGTAGCAGAAAGTTGTTGGCGCAGTACATCCTCCACCAGAGGTTGTAAGACAGTAGAAAGTCTCTCATCAATAGTTTTAATAACAAATTCGGTTAGCTATGGTGTGATGAGAGATAGGGGATTTTGAGGGATAGCATCCATTTGCTCAGGGGGGTTTTGGTCCTGAGAAATGGTGCCAGAAACAGAGGTAGGTGGCTGAGGATTTTGTAGTGGCTGTGTGTTTAAGGGACCTTCAGAGGAAGGTACCATCCGTTGGGTTAATGTGGTGGCAGATGGTCTTTCTCCTTGAGAGAGTTGGTCAAGTAGTTTTTGCAGCCTACTGACTTCCTCCTCTAGGATTGTGTTCTGGGCAAGAACATCATAAAAGAAGCCTAGATCATCATCAGCAGATGCTGAATCACCTGACCTCCTGCTTGTAGCAGGATGTACATGCACTGGGTGTAGACCAGTTGTAGCATGTGCCCCTTGTCTTGGAACTGGGGACTTCCAGCCTCAGGACTTTGTCCTTCATCAGCTGTTGCCTCTGGTGAGGTCTTAGGAATGTTACCAGCCTCAGTATGATCATATGCTGATTTAGAAGAGGTGGCAGCCTCACCAGATGTTCTGGTCTCCATATCCACACCAGGAGATAGAACATTTAAACCCCGATGCTGTGGGTTGTCAGAAGCATGGTGATCCTCGTCCTCAATAGCTATGGTTCTCCCCTTTGTTGGTGGTTGTTGGGGAGGAGGAAAGGCATGCAGCTGAGTCAGCACGTTTGCAATGATAAGGGTGGGACTTTGGGGGGCGGTTGCATGGGGAGATGGGGTAAAAGCAGTGTGCACCTGGGGAGAATGGTTCTCTTCAATGGCAATCTCCTCAAATGAGGAAGATCCCAAATTTGTGGGTACCCCTTTTGTGGTTGCTGCAGGCTCCTTTTGAGAGGAATCCTGAGCGGTTGCGGCTGGGAGAGTCCTTATATCCACTAGGGGGTTATAACCAGTGGATATAGCCTGCGTTTGTGTTGCAGGGGCATCCTCAGGGGACTCATTTCCCTGAGTAGCCTTTTTGGTCTTCTTTTTAGTGGGTTTGGTGGGGACTTTTGATTTGGAGGTGGTGGCTGTGGGTTCCAGCTGCGTGGGTTTGCGCAGCTTGGCAGCCATTTTGAGTGATTGGTCAGAGTTGTGCCGGGAGTATACTTCAGGCAATACAGCCATAGCAGGGACTCCCAGGCCAGCAAGTCCCTCAGCTTGAAGCTGGTTTTCAATTATGGCCATTATGAACCGAGGATATAATATCCAACGGTTAGCAGTTTGTTTTTTAGCCATATCCTTGAGCTCTAAAAATAGTATTTCCGAAAAATTAAAGGTTGTTGCTCAAGGATGGAGTACATTACCTGTTGCCACCTTGTGGACATTTGATCCCATGATGAGGTCTTGGAGGCAAGGCATACATTTACCATATGAAATATGAGACGTTCGGCATCTGGGAAATGTTTCTTCAGTAAGGTAGATGCACTCAAGTCACCCTGGTATCCATGATGGGAAAATGATTGATCTGTTGTGCCTTTGGATAACCAGTTGGGAAAGTGGTATCATCCAGATTGAGGGTTTGACGAAGAGTGTCTGGAGTGATGACCACTTTTTGGCCATGGACAAACGATTGAAGAGACTCTGTGTCGTTCTCCTCAGAGACTAGAGTGACGTTTGTCCAGAAGTGGTTAAGGGATGCGGCATATATGGTGGGATTTACCAGAAATGCCGTTTTGTAGGGTGTTGAACCATTAAATCAATGGCGTTGTGAAACTTGGTCCAGTATGGCGATTGGTGAGATGTGCGACACAGTTGTGTCGTGGTTTTAGTTGCATGGTCGCCATTGATGAAGAGATGGTAGAGAGTTTTTGAACGTTAGGTTTGAGAAGAGAAGATAAAAACTCTGAAGGTGGGATAAGGTATTTAAAGGGTCGGGATAGAAATCGACTGAGGGTTTTGGTGTGAGTCATCAGTTGTTGAAACTACTGATGACGTGGTATTAACCGTCAGACGTTGAAACAGCTGAAGTCTCTAATTTAGTCATGGGTAGTTATAAAAACTACTCAAGACAGTTTCGACTTCAGGTGATGAAACAGCTGAAGACTTGATATTAGTCATCAGTAGTTGTGAAACTACTGAAGACAGTGGTTGTGTCAGCAGTTGTTGTAAACAACTGAAGACTTGGTGTTAGTCTTCAGTAGTTGTAAACTACTGAAGACATGGTTTTGGCTTCAGTTGTTTTGAAACACACATTGTAGAAACAACTGAAGAGAATTACTCATCAGCTGTTTTCGTCAATTCTTAGCTTTTTAGTTGTTTCATACTGTCCTCAACACTTACTCATCAGACTTTGCATCTGCTTTTCAGGTGTTTCATAGGACGTCAGTACTTATCTGTTTGTACTGATTTTAGTAGTTGTAACTACATCAGTAGTTGTAACTACATCAGTAGTTTAGAACAGATAAAGTACTTCAGTACTTGTGAGGCATTTAGCCTTCAGTAGTTATAAAAACTACTGAGGGTGGAAGAACTCATCAGTACTTATATGTGACATGGTTACCAATGACCACCAGTACTTATTACTGAGATCATCAATAGTTGTCACTTATTCTAGCTGCAGCATACCAAGCCTTAACACCAGGTTGTGGAAAGTTGAACTATCCAAAGGCTTAGTAAAAATGTGTGCAAGCTCATCAGTACTAGGCACAAACATGGGATTAATTGGACCCTTTTCAAAACATCTCTTATAAAATGATGTCTATTTCTATATGTTTGGTCCTAGAGTGCTGGACTGGATTTTTGACAATGCAAAGAGCTGAAGCACTATCCATTAATAACGGAGTCTTAGTCTCTGTAATGCCATAGTCCAAAAGTTGATTCTGAAGCCAGAGTACTTGGGATGTACAACTTGCAGCAGCAATGTACTCGGCTTTAGCAGTGGATGTAGAAACACATGTTTGTTTCTTACTCTGCCAAGAATCAACAGTTGCCTACGAATTGACATCCACCAGAAGTTGATTTCCTTTCAACTTACACATGCATAGTCACTATCGGAGAAAGCAACTAATTTACAAGAGTGCCCAGTGGAATACCATAAACCTAGAGATTGTGTACCTTGCAAATATCTAAAGATCCTCTTGACTGCAATCAGATGAGACTCTTTAGGTGCAACCTGAAATCTAGCACAAACACATGTAGCAAACATAATATCTGGTAGAAGCTGTTAGTACATCAAGGACCCAATCATACATTTGTAAAGTGTTTCATCAACCACTTTACCTTTCTGATCTGTATCCAGTTGTGTGGTGCTACACATGGGGGTAGAATAGGGCTTACAGTTTTTGTAATCAAACTTTTCCAAAAGATCTTTTGTGTATTTGGACTGATGAATGAAAATTCCATCAGCCTTTTGTTTGATTTGCAAACTAGAAAGAACTGTAATTCTCCCATGGCACTCATTTCAAACTTCTGTTGCATCAACTTTGTAAAGGCATCACACAACTGAGGATCAGAGGATGCAAAAATAATATCATCAACATAAATTTGAACAAGTAGATTATGCTGCCCAGCTTTCTTAATGAATAAAGTCTTATCAATGGAGCCTCTAGTGAAATCATTTTCCAGAAGAAAGTTTGATAATGTCTCATACCAGGCTCTAGGAGCTTGTTTCAACCCATAAAGAGCCTTATCAAGCTATACACCCAATTAGGATGTTTATTGTCCTCAAAGGCCGGTGGTTGACATACATAAACCTCTTCTTTAATTTTCCCATACAAAAATGCACTTTTGACATCATTTGAGAAACTTTAAGTTTTTGATAAGCAGCATATGCTAAAAACAATCAAATTGCTTCCAGTCTGGCTACAGGGGCAAAGGTTTCATCATAATCAATACCTTCTTCTTGTGCAAACCCTGAACTACCAGTCTGGCCTTGTTCTTAACAATAAGCCCATTTTCATCAGTTTTGTTCCTAAACACCCATTTAGTGCCAATTGCACACTTACCTGGAGGTAGAGGAACCAGTTCCCACACTTGCTGTTTCTTGAACTGAAGACTCTCAAGCTGCATGGCATCAACCCATCCATTGTCCTTTAAAGCAATGTCATAATTCTTTGGCTTTTGCTGACTGATGAAGAGAGCATAGAAGCAGAAATTTGACAATTGACTTCTTGTTGATACGCCAGCAGTGATATCACCAATGAAACTGAGACATAGGGTGATTCTTCTGATCTTGATACACAATAAGATCTGTGCAAGTGTTTGCAACAGGTTCAGCAGTAACAGATGGTGATGGTGAATCATTTCCTTGAAACCAATCAGTGGATGGTAATTCAAAGGAGTTGAATTTGAAGAAATCTCATCAGCATTTGTTGTGGATGGTGCTACTGGAGCTACAGGAATATCAAGTCTAGCTGAATCAGGCAGTTGATCACTAAACCTGAAGAGGTGAGTACTGCTATCATCATCATCCTCAGCACCAGCAGTACCACCAGGTGGTGAACTGTTGACAGGAGCAACAGCAGGAGTTTGATAAGGAACATATTGCAGTATGTCCAAATCAAATAGCTCCACAGGGCTTTGTGGAATCTTGTCCTTAGGAGATTCATTAACTTAACATGTAGAGTCTCTTCAACCATCTTTGTTCTGTAGTTGAAGACTCTGTATGCTTTGCAAGTTGATGAATAACCAACAAAGTACCCTGCATCCACCTTAGGATAAAATTTTTGGAGTTGATCCCGTGTGTTGAGAATGAAACAAGGACACCCAAATGCTCTGAAGAATGAAATTAGAGGGGCCAAATGATGAAGAACTTCATATGGAGTCTTCATCAACCTCTGATTTACTAGAACTCTATTCTGTACATAGCAAGCTGTATTGACAGCTTCAACCCAAAAAGTCATTGGCAGTCCAGAATCAGCCAACATGGACCTTGCAGCTTCAATAAGGGTCCTGTTCTTTCTCTCCACTACTCCATTTTGCTCAGGAGTTCTTGGGATGCTATACTGCCTCTTGATTCCCTTTGATAAGTAAAACTCATCAAGTGTGTGGTTTCTAAATTAGTACCATTATCACTCCTCACACACTTAACTGGTAGGGAATACTGGTTCTCAACGTAACACAAAGTTCTAATGGACTGTGCAGCCTCATCCTTTGAATGCAAGAAGAAAGTCCATACAAATCTAGAGTAATCATCCATAATTACCAGACAGTATTTCTTCTTAGCCATACTCATCACTTTCACAGGACCAAAGAGATCCATGTGAAGAAGCTGTACGCAGGCAGTGGACTTAGGTTCTTCTATGGAGGGAAATGAAGCTTTGTGTTGTTTTCCTTTTAAACAGGCAGTGCAGTTATCTTCACACTTGAACTCCTTCATTGGCAGTCCCCTTACTAAACCATGGTTTATCAGCTGATTATGTTTTTGAGATTAACATGACCCAGCCTTCTATGCCATAGAATAGATTCTTGGGGGGAAGCCTTGGAAAATAGGCAAGGATGGCCTTTGAGATCTATTTTCTTGGAAAGATCTAAGGCATACACTCTTCGTGTCTGTGGCCTTTAGGAGAGTGTGTTCATCCAACACCTTATCAATCAAATTAGAACTTTGGATGACAGAATCCGACAGTTCTGACTGTGAAAAGAGCAACATGGCCTTTGTCACACATTTGACTGTCACTCAAGAGGTTGTACTTGAGATTTTCCACATGGTTAACATCATCAACTTTATTTCCCATTGGAAACAAAGCCTTTGCCAATGATGTAACCTTTTGCATCATTGCCAAATGACACAAACCCCTCTTTCGTTGAGAGTAGTCATTAAGAAGTGATCCGTTTCTGTCATATGCATGGATCCTCCACTGTCTACATACCAGATGCCTCTGAGGTATGTTGAAGAACCCTGCAAGATACAACAAATTAGTTAGATTTTGAGACCCAACCTTTTTGGTCTTGGGCCTGTTTCATCAACAGATAGTAAACTAACATGTTTGTTGGAAACACAGCCTGAGAGGAAGAAGCTGGTGAAGAAAAGGAACCCTTTGGCTTGGACCCCCTTTTATGTGGTTTCAACAAAGGAACATCTAATTGGTTAACTTTTCCAATAGATGTTGAACCATCATAACCAGCTGTGTCTGATTTTGGGATAAGGCTTTCAGCTCTTGAGACACATTGGCATTGGAGTTTGATAAGTTCCTATGTTGCACCTTCTTCTTTTGAGCAATCTCAGCTGTTACCTGTTTAACCCCTTCCTTTTTGGATTTCTGTTTGGACTTGAGGGTTACAGGATTTGATGTTGCTGGTACAAATTGGCTCCAAACTAGTTTTCATTTTAGCCATTTTCTGTTGAATTTCTTCTTTATGTTTGAGTTTGGATCCCCTTTTGTACCAACAATCATCTGTAAGATGATTGAACAAACCACATACTTCACATGGTTTCTTCTTCATCATATGATGATCATCAACTAAAGAGGATGAAGCTACTGAAGACTTGCTCTTCAGTACTTTAGAAGCATTATTTGCTTTCTTGACTTCCTCTTTAGTAGTCTTCAAACTATTTCTATGATAGTTTTCTTCTCTTCAGTGCTGTCATTAGTTGGAGTTTGAACTTCAGGTGTTAAATCTTGCTCTCCAGTCCTTTCAGGACTTCAGAAATAACTCCTGAGTTGATCATCTCTTTTATCATGTGAGTGTCAGCAGTAGAACCATCAATATCAGCTGATGGGTTCTGAGAGGGCTTAGTGCTGACTTAACTTTTGATGATGCTCTATCAAAAGGTGAATCACATGATGAGGTGGATTGGTTATTGCTTTCTCTATCAGATTTCACTTCTGCTCTTGAAGCAAAATCTGTAAGAGGAGCAGTGTGATTGTAACCAATACCAAACTTCATATTGGAAGCAGATTGCTTACTAAGAAGCATTTCAAAACCTTTGCATGATTGTACCCATCGATCACACTCTACCTGGGTGACTGCAAGGGTTTTTTTAGACTTCTCTGGTCATCCAGAATAACCTCTAGCTTAGCCTTTTCATCATTTAGTTGGCATTTAAGCTTATAAATCTCATCATTTTTACAATTAAGAGCAGACTCAAACTCAGCTTTTCTTTTGGAAATGGTTTTCTCAAGCTCAAGTTTTTGATTTATTAATGCTACATTTGCCTCTCTAATTGAGACAAAGGCAGCAATGCATGATTCAGAACATAACTTGGCTTTAGCCTCTGAAGATACCTGAGTTACCTGTGAAGATGATGCATTTGAGCAGGAACCCTCAGTAGACTCCAGGGCCATGAGAGCCAGATTCCCAAAAGGACTATCACCACCATGTTGACCAGCACCTGTGAACAGTTGTTCATGACCAGACATGTCATCCGGTAAACTACTCCAGTCAACACCTCCAGGGGTGAAGAAGCTATGTTGTTGATGTTGAGGAGGTTGATGAGATTGAGATGGTTGAGGTTCTGGTAGTGCATGAGGTTGTGGTACTATAGGAACTTGAACTTGATTTGACTGTGGCATGTAATAACAAGGGTAAGGATATGGCATTTGACCCTGAGGAACAAAATATGCAGGAGATTATGGTTGAGAATGATGACTAGAATTGACAGGATGTTGCCCTCTGTGTGTTGACTATTGCCAGGGAAAGTCACAAAAGGTGCAGAGGAATTAGATCCAGATGATCTGCATTCTCTAGCAAAGTGTCCAAGCGGTGGCATTTGTGACACTTCAACTTACTCTTGTCAAAACCAACTTTGGTTTTGCCAGAGAGTCCTGGGAACTTTCTTCCAGTTCTTTTGTAGAACTTCTGAGATCTGATATTTATCAAGGCCATTTGGCTCAAAATATCCATCTCTTCTAAGTCATCATCAGCAATCCCCTTGAGATCATCCATGATGAAGCATAGATTGTCATTATTACATCCAGTAAACTGACTATCAACACTCACAAATGCAGAATCAGAAGTGTTTGAAGAGAAGTCAATATGCTCATCATACTGGCATTCAGATGAAGCTATTCTAACTCATGACCAACCAAGGCAGTGTTGCCTGTTATAAAGTCTTCAGTGAGCTTTCCAGATGAAGACAGTTTTGTTTCTGTTCTATCTCTCTTCAAAATGTGAGCAATTTCCCATGGAGTTGGGTGAGAGATAGTTTGTCCAAATTTGCACTGGAGCGTAGGACAATAGTGTATGTGTCCCATCTCTCAGGCAGTGATCTGAGAATCTGTAATTCATCTGGCTATTGGGTACTCATGTTTCACCATTTTTAATTCAGAGATCAAACAAGAGAACCGCTCGAACTATTGAGTCAGTGTCTCACCCTTCCTATGAGAGAATGTTCATATTGTTGGGCAAGGATTTCTCTATTATTTGCCAAGACCTCATCGTTCCTCCAAATGTTCTTTCAAGGCATTCTAGAGGTCATGGGCAGTTTCATGATGCATTAGCCTAGAATAGATTTCATTGGGCAGTGCCATGGCCAGAATTCCATGGGCTTTTGCATCAATCTCAAACAACTTCTTATCCTCATCTGAGTATTGCTCCCTCCTCTTCGGAACCATTGATTGGTTTCGGGTTATTCACCATAGGCTTGTGTGGACCATGTACCACTGATGTCCAACAACCTGCGCTGTTAACAGACAGGTGATGGAGCATTCGTCGTTGCCATATGTTATACTCATTCCTAACCAGCATTGGAGGCTTGGTTGAGGAACCAGTAATGTGAGGATCATTGGAAGGAGTAGTCATTTTATGTCCAAATACAATTTAATTCAAGCTTTTAAACATTTTTATAAAGACCACAATAGACTCAATGAAAAACAAGCGAAAATCTCAGGATGAATGACCAGAAAACACAGAAAATTCAATCTCTATAACCGTTTCTTGCAAAACACAAAAATGCTAATTTAGTCAAACTTGGATCTTGAATAGCAGTTTAAATGATCAATTATTAGATCGATCAATGATTAACCTGCTCTGAAACCATTTGTCAGGATCAGTGATCACAAGTTTGATGTAATGGAGCGTAGCACAGCGGAATAAGAACAAGAATTAGACAAATTTTAGCAAGAGTTTGATACTTGTATGCATTAAGAACTAATACGGTTATAACGAGAGAATATATTTCTGTAGCAAGGAATGTTTCAATAATATCGAATATTTCTCATCAAATCATTCGTTTATTACATTAGGTTGACACTCCTTATATAGAGTGCAATCGCTGCTGTTATCACGGGTAAGTGACAACTGGCAGATCTATTACAAAAATAACTAACTCTTAACAAACTACTGAAATGTTCACAACTATTGAGAACATATCAGAGTGTTAAGTACAAAATAAGAAACTACTGATAAGAAACTACTGAAACAACAACGACTGAAGAACAAACTCTTCAGTCGTTTTACAAAACTACTGATAAATATAAAACTACTGATGAGCACAACAACTGAAGAAGTATTCTTCAACTGTTATGTCAAACTACTGAAAAGATAAAACATAAAACTACTGAAAGGTAAACCGTCACAACTACTGAAGAAGACCTCTTCAGCTGTTGTGACAACGTCTGATACTTTGGTCTTTAGCACTTGTCTTCAGACTTTGTCTTCAGCACTTGTGTCTTCAGACTTTGTCTTCAGCACTTGTGTCTTCAGACTTTGTCTTCAGCACTTGTCTTCAGACTTTATCTTCAACACTTGTCTTCAGACTTTGTCTTCAGCACTTGTCTTCAGACTTTGTAATCAGCTGGTGTCTTCAGCTGTTGTGTCTTCAGTAGTTGTTGTGACGTTGTGGGACTTAAAGGTTTTTCTGATCCGGCTCATTGGTTCTTTTGGTCCAACATTTCCGTTAGAGGATGAGGTCATATCTTTCTTCTTATCATTCTCACTATCAGACCCTGTACTTGATTTTTCTTTCCATAAGCCAGTTTTGGGTAAGGCCTGTTTATGGTAAACAGATGACTGATTTATGGTTTGAACTATTGGTTCTCTAACAATCTTAGGTGGAGTGTTAGATTTTATTTTAGAAGAACTTGGTTGTGTATCATAAAGTTCAATTTTCTTTCTTGGTGTCTGATAGTAAGGACAATTAGTAGAAATATGTTCTCGTTTTCCATAACCGTAGCCTAATCTTGCTTCTACAGACTAAGGAAAACATTTATGTGATGTTGAGTTTAGTGAAGGTGTGAGGTGTGTCTGGTTTGGTTTAGTCACTACTCTTTTAGATGTTTCACCCTTATTAACAAAATTAACTGTTTTCACGTTTTGAACATCTTTTATGTGCCCTTTGGTGGGAATTTGATGATTAACACGTTTGTGGTTAACTGGTTTAGTCAGTTTAGGTTCTGAAATGGACTTTGGTGAACCTGACCTTACAATAACCCTTTTAAATGCATCATCTATGTTCTCAAATGGCATCTTGCCTTTTTATTTCAATGTAACCTCCTTCTGTTTAGTGTCAGATTTCACAGGTTCACCCGGGGAATCAGATCACTAACTAGAGGAGTAAACACCATATGATCCTTAATTCGGTTGTTATTTATAGGTCTAAATTTTGTATTCAAGAGGATCTCATGTGGTGGTGGAACTACTTCGAATTCCAAACCTTCCCCATTGTTTCGTTCTTTCAGTAAGTTCATTACTATGTGAGAAGAACTAGCCCAACTATGCAGTTTTTGTTTTAGTGAATTAACTTCGACTTCCAACACTGCTTTCTCCTTTTTGGTTTCTTCTAATGAATTATATAAAACTTTATGTCATTTAATTGACTTAAGGCAACAACCTCGGTTTCCCTTAGTTGTTTACCCAAAAGTTATATCTTTTCTTTAAAACTGCACTCGTTTTGTTTTAATATACGATTAGCTTCAGTGCAGAGTTATAAGTTATTTACTAAGTTATCATTGTGTTCTAATAACCTAGCAAATTTTAGATCTATGCTTTACCTAAATTTTTAACATTCAAAACACGCATGTTTATTAGATAGTTGTTCTAAAGAACTTACCTGTGAGGAGTCAGTTGAATCAGCAATCAATGTAGAGGTAGACTCTTCTGTTGTTGGAGATTCTAAACTTGTTGCTCTGAGCTCTTCCTCAACCAAGTGGTTTACCATGTTTACAACTTCTTCGGTATCTAGCATCACTTTCTTAGCTGCAATCTAACATTCACTGGCTGATCCATCATCTAATGCTTCGATTAAAGCATGTTTGATTCTCCAGTAGAGACAAATCAGAAGGACGAGTCTTGCCCTTCATCACCTTGGGCAGTATTGCTTTAGTCTCTTTATTTGAAGGACTGGTTCAACCGTGTCCTTCTCTTGGTGGTTGAAAATAGGAATGGGTTACGATTTCCTATTTTCTTCGGCTTCACACACTCACGTTTAAAGTGCCCCTTTTCACCATAATTGAAGCAGGTGACCTTGGTTTTGTCGAAACCAAAGGTCGTATCTTTTGTGGCTACTAGATTCTTTCCTATCTTCTTAACGAACTTTTTAGCTCGTCTAACTGTACTTGCTAGAGCCCACATGATATCCATCCTTTCCATCTCGTTCTTGTTAACCTGCTCGTAGTCTCCATCTGTAAGATGACAATTTCCAGTATTCCCAACAAAAACCATCAAACAATCGAACCACTGCTACTAGAAGATCCAGGCGCTCTTTTGCAATTTCCACTGTGATATTACTGAGATCTCGGTCTTCAACTTCCTAGTATTGGCTTCAGGCACTATGTATTGAGGCGACGATGGCCCAGACATTTCTTGTCCTGAAGCATTGGATTGGGATGGAGCCAAGGAACTTCATACAAAAGCTATTTGAAGTGGTGCTCCTGAACCAATTAGATTGGGAATCGAGTTGTAGAGTGAAGGATTCTGAACCTAACATCCTTTCTTTCACTTGTACTTCATCCTCCGTTCCTCCTCCCTTAATTTCAGAATAAAGTCATTTATGTCTAACGTAGCAAGTATGTCATTCTGTCTCAGGTTGGACATAAATGAATCCCATTTCTCAGGCAAACCCTATGCAAAGCTTGAAACTTTATCTTTCATAGACGTCGTTACACCATGAATGTGCAGCTCACTCATCTGATGGTAGAACCTGTCGATGATGTCTTCCAAGCTCTCATTCCGAATTGAGGAGAAATTATCAAACTCCTACCTGAGATCTTTAGCCTTTAGTGCCTTTAATATTGTATTTCCATCATACCTCTTCTCTAATGCCTACCACAACTTTTTGGCCTACTTGTTCTCAGAAAATTGGTGAAAGATGTCTTTCGGAATTGACAGATGTAAGACACAGCCTCTCGCATCGACAATATTGTCCGCTTTGCCCACGAGGAGCTCACGGATTTGCTTTTGCTTACCCATCCCTGGCTTGCTCCCACCTGAGCACACTTAACTGTGGAGTTCTCCTCTCATCCACAACCAATAAGCCCAAAACGCGTTGTTGATGTTAAAGCCCATACATCTTTATGATCCAGGAATCTCTCCTGTCCACGGCCGATGTGGGATATGTGTAGGGTGTCACAAGCACCCCTTGTTTGGACTCATCGTCCTCGATGACCTAGAGAAGTCACCATCTTTAGTGAGGTATGTCCCATACCCCGAACGACGTAGGAGTGGCTCTGATACCATTCTGTAACACCCGGCCCCTCGCATTAACAATAGTGTCCGCTTTGCCCACGACGAGCTCACGAATTTGCTTTTGTTTGCCCATGTGAAAACTTCTCAGGGAGGTCACCCATCCCTAGATTGCTCCCACCTGAGCACACTTAACTATGGAGTTCTCCTCTCTTCTGTCACACCCGGCCCCTCGTATCAACAATATTGTCCACTTTTCCCACGAGAAGCTCATGAATTTGCTTTGGATTGCCTGTGTGAAAACATCCCAGGGAGGTCACCCATCCCAAGATTGCTCCCACCTGAGCACGCTTAACTGCAGAGTTCTCCTCTCATCCACAACCAATACGCCTAAAAGTGTTGTTGATGTTAAAGGCAACATATTCCTTATGAACCAGGAATCTCTCCTGTCCACAGCCGATATGGGATATGTGTAGGGTGTCACAAGAACCCCCTGTTTGGACTCATCATCCTCGATGAGCCCGAGAAGTCACCATCCTTGGTGAGATATGTCCCACACCCCGAACGACACAAAAGTGGCTCTGATACCATTTTGTAACACCCGACCTCTCGCATCAACAATATTGTTCGCTTTGCCCACGAGGAGCTCACGAATTTGCTTTTGGTTTCCCGGTGAAAACTTCCCAGGGAGGTCACCCATCCTTGGATTGCTCCCACCTAAACATGCTTAACTATGGAGTTCTCCTCTCAGCCACAGCCAATACGCCCAAAACGCGTTGTTGATGTTAATGGTTTTAGGGTCAGTGATCTACGTTTGATTGATTAGAGAGTATTGCAGCGGAAATCAAACAATGAATTAGACAATTCACTAGAACACAATTGATATTCAATATAAAAGTAAACGGTTATAGAGAGAGAATTCTACGAAAGATATTTCATTCAATATGAGCTTTTGTGGTAACAGAATGTCACACGTACAATTAGGTCAACATCTCTTATATAGGAGATGTGACGTCTGCTGATCTCACTTGATAGTGACATCTAACAGAATTATTCAAACTACTGATAGTTAACACAACTACTGAAGATGTCAAAACAGCTGACATCTTCTTAGAAAAATACTAAGTGTTAACTATCACTACAACTACTAAAAAGAAACTACTGAAACTACAACGACTGAAGAACATGCTCTTCAGTCGTTTTACAAGTACTGAAATAGAAAAGAAAACTACTGAAAGAAAACCATCACAACAACTGAAGAATGCTTCTTCAGCTGTTGTAACAAACTTTGAAGGCTTCAGTACTTGTACTTGAACTTTAGCTGTTGTCATCAGCTGATGTCTTCAGCTGTTGTCTTCAGTTTTGTACTTCAGCTGTTGATCTTCAGTACTTTAGTCTTCAGCTGTTGATCTTCGACTTTGGTCTTCAGCTGTTGAAGTCTTCAGTACTTTAGTCTTCAGCTTTTGAAGTCTTCAGTACTTTAGTCTTCAGCTGTTGATCT